>OZ010583.1:27839825-28217325 GCA_963932145.1 Acanthosepion lycidas | reverse complement strand
TTTGTCTTCATTTTTGTAAAAAAATTTGTTGACCAAATAAATAAACCCTAGATATTTAGTGTATAATTTAGTATAAAATTTATTTATTGCTATCTTTTTTGTTTGCATGTCTCATAAAAAATGCTCCCAACCTTTCCAAAATCCAACTGATAAAAATTGGTTGAGAGATCGACAAAAATAATAAAGGAACTAGTAAAATTGCCATTTTTCACTATTTACATAAGTTTTCACTATATGGGTGGATGCAATAAATGACTGTTAAACAATCAACTTATTGTTGACAAGAATTAAGTGAAGTTTGTATTAGATTGCTTGAAAATTGGGGGAGTTTTTAGTTTAAAATTTGTGTTGAAATCGATTTTTCATTTTTCATGGTTTTTTGCTAAATGCAGTGGTGTAGAAATAAAAATGAGGTGTCGTTGAGCTCGTCATGATGTAAGTAACCTACATACCGAGTTTGAATGAAATCAGGGAAAAAAGTTGAATTCATCAGTTTCTGATTAGCTTTATTGATTATTGATTTTTTTAAAATTATCGATTTTTTACACTCAGAACCTATCTCTTACCTTGTACAATGTATTGGCCAAATTTGGTCAAAATCGGTTGGATGGATCTCAAGTGAAAAGGTAAAACAGACACCCTCTATTTTATATATACAGATAACCATTACTAACTGTAATGGTGTTCAGTAGAAAATTTTAACAATATCAAAATGAATGAATTCAAAACTTGGTGTAAAATAGAAAAATAAAGAAAAACTCCATTCTTTAACAAACTACTAACTTTCTACTGTGAATGATAAAGCAACTTACAATGTGTTTCTTTGAGAAACTTGTAATGACATTAAGGTACCAGTTTGTTGCAGGAATTATCAATAGCATTTTTCATTTGTTGAACTGGGATATTTTCTTGTGTTAATTAAAGACATATGTTTATTTGTAATGGAGACGTTTGTTGTTGCATGAGATGTTTTCGAACAGTAGGTAGTGTAGAGTGTTGTATGTGACACTAGGTTTGCCTGGGGGACAAGAAATTTCCCTGGAGGAGAAACAACACACAACTTGTCACTGCAGCATCCTGTGTGTGGACAGGGAAAGAAGAGAGGGAGTGTTTGTTATTTTTCCTTTTATTTCACTTTCTATAACACCAACTAGGAGGACTTGAAAGAAGTCTCCTGGCAAGCAAGGTGCGAGTAATGAAGATGGATTATGCAACAGATGCATGCTGAATATTGAACAGATACTACAAAGAAGAAATTCAATTACAGGACTTGTATAGAAATAGAATTACCCATGCTGTCAAAAATTATAGCATATATGAAAATGCTGTTTTTTAAACCCCTACACTTATTAGGCATATATATATGAGTCTTTATATATATATATATATATATATATATATATATATATATATATATATTTATAATTAAATAATTCTTTGAGTCTAGAAGAAACCTTGACAGAATGCAGCAAGCACTGGACAGCCATTTTGTCCTATATTTGGGACTCATCAGCAGTGTGCATCCACTGCCGAGAATTGAAACACAGACAGTTACGTTATCAGGCAAACGTCATACCAACTGTTCCAATGGGCCTCAGTGACGAAGAAGTAACAAATTAGAATTATATATATATATATATATATATATATATATATATATATATATATATATAATGAACTCTCCTATCATGAAAGATAAATGAGCATCAGCAGTGGATGGTGCCTTTTGTTTTACACTTATGCATGCTAGCATGGGGGCTATTGTGGAGAATATTAGGTAAGGGAAAGACATATTTCATTTGTGCTTTCTTAAGTGCAATACTAGCCCAGCTTTGTCTTGGGTGACAAAAATGAAATTTGTTAAATCAGGATTTTGATGGCGTCTCTGCTTCAGAGCTTTATGAAGCTGATCATGGTGCTTCAGTCTACTGTCATCAGAACCCTTTAACTTAATGAAGCATGTCTTATGCCACTCCTTTCGGTTTGATGCTTGGACTTCCCAGGTTTTCAGATCAAAGTTGTGACATTTCAAGTTGTCTTTCAATTTGTTTTTGTAGCGTAAGAGTGGACATCCAACTGAACACTTGGAGTTTGATAGTTGTCCATACTGCACCTTCTTTGGTTTTGATTTATATGCTTGTGGTACAGGGTCCAAGTTTCAGTACCATAAAGAAGGGCTGAGAGAACAACTGATCTGTATATGTTGATCTTTACTCTGAGAGACACATCTTTGGTGTTCCATAAACTATTTAAGATTACTGAATACTGTGCTGGCTTCAGCTATTCTGGATTGGATCTATCTGTCCATTTTTCCACCAGAAGAGACTGCTGATCCAAGATATGCGAACACCTCAACAGTTTTTAATGCCATACCATCAATGAAGACAGAAGAATTTGTGAGAGATGCATTGCCTCGTACTGGCTGGTACATTAACTAAGACTTCTTTATGTTGATAGTGAGTCCAAATACTTTCTCTGTCTCAAAGAATTTATCAAGGATAGTTTGAATGTCTTCTCGACCTGGTGATAATAGAGTGACATCATCTGAAAAGAGAAGATCATGTAGCAGCTGCAGACCAAGTTTCGATTGTCCTTTAAAATGTTGCTGATTGTATAGACCTCCACTTGTTCTGAATTCAACATTGACTCCTTCACTTCGGTCAGAGAATGCTTTTTCAAGCATAGCAGAAAAGAAAAGTGCAAAGAGAAGAGGAGCAAGAACATGACCTTGCTTTGTACCGTTGGAGACAAATAAAAGGTGTCCGATTGCTCAGTTCCCAATTTTACAAAAACTTTCATTACTTCGTTGGAGTATTTCTTCTGGAACACCTAATTTTGACAAAACTTTCCAAAGAGCAGTTCGAGATACAGTATCGAAAGCTTTTGTGAAATCTACAAAAACCACAAATAGATCCTTGTTTTGTTCTCGTGCCTTCTCCTGAGCCTGCTGGAGACAAAAGATCAGATCCATGGTTCCTCTACCGAATCAAAAACCACACTAGGTCTCTGCTAATGCCGATTCTGAGACAAATTTATTAAGCCTATTCAGGATGATACAAGCAAAGATTTTTCCAGCAACCAAGAAAAGATATTCCTCTGCGGTTGTCGCACATACCTGTTCCTTTTGCACTTATACAAATGGACAATTGAAGCATGTGGCACTTGTGGCACTTCTCCCTTTTCTCACACAAAATTAAAAAATTCTCAAAAGATTGGTACCACATTTGTATATTTTTCAGCCGGAATTCCATCTTAGTGGGGGCGGGGGGGGGTCATTTCCATTCAAAAGCTATTTGATGGCTTTTTTGACCGCAAAGGTTGAAGAGATAGCAGAAAAGCTTTGTACAACAGGTCTCTGAGAAAGATTGTTTATTATTTCTGCATCAGCAGACGACTCCTGATTTAGGACTGTGGAGAAGTGTTCTTCCCAGCGTTTGATAATGTGGCTTTTGTCTGTCAAAAGAGTGCTATCTGAAGAAAAGATTGGTGATAGACCACTGAAAATGGGACCAAAAAACACCTTTTCAATGTAAAAAAAAAAATTATTTTCATGTGTACAGGGAGCATTGGGTAGAAGTAGTACCTTTGTTTTTTGTCTGCTGTACCTTATTTTTAAGGGTACAGGCAACACTGGTCTTCACCCATCCTCTCTCTCTCTCTCTCTATATATATATATATATATATATATATGTAAATTCATTTCAGAATATGACATTTATTACCAAAATCAAATGCACCACAATTATTAAAAAAAAGACACAACTGCATTAAAAATATTATATATACATATATAAAACCAGTTGATAAAATAAAAACATCAGATTCATTATTTACAACAAAAAACTAAAAACTAGCAACCTAGTTATTAAAAGTAATATTCCAAACTTTCAACCCTCGATACAAGATCAATGTTGTGTAAGAGTATACTTGCTTACTCAGGGAATGTTTCTCTGTAAATAAAAAACACAAAACGTCTTACATAGGATATACCACAGCCACATTCACATGGAGACTCACCTGCCATCTTTCAGACCAGAGTAAGAAACAGACAACCCATTAATAAGTAGCATAAAGATCATTGTAACATTAGACAATTACAATTCCAAAATACTAGCAAAATCAAACTAAAAACAGACTTGTGATCATCAAAGCAATGCTCAAACAGCAAAAACAACCACCTATAAATAAAACAATTATAGTTTAAGAGCACATATCCTCAAATGTACATTATTCACATTATTCGGACTATTGTCCTTATATTTGTCGCCATATGTATCACAACATTTCGGCTGTTGTATACTTCGGCCTTCTTCAGGTGGTTGGAATTTTGAACTGAACCCTTTATTTTGCTCACTGGACTGTTCTAGTTCCACATGCCATGTACAACGGCCGAAACGTTGTGATAAATATGGCGACAAAGATGAGGACAATAGTCCAAATAATGTGAATAATGTACATAATGCCTCATTTCAGAAATATAGACAGATCCTCAAATGTATATAAAAATTTAAAAAAAATAAGCACACAGACATGTCACACCTCACCTACATCAGTACACTCACCAGTTCCATGAGACTCGTGATTTATCTCTACCTATCCTGATGATAAAAGTTGAAAGTTTGGACCATATTCACCCGAAATTAACTTTGGACAATATGTGACAAAATTTCTTCCTTATCTGAGAAGGGTTATTCATAATTTGTAAAAGTTGATCAATAAAATTAATCAGCACAAAACATCTGTTGTCTTTAATGACATTCACCGTAAAGAACATTTACTGCCTAAATACACACACAATATATATATATATATATATATATATATTTATTTAAATTTATTTTTCCATTTGTTACTGCTGTACTTTATTCTTTCACAAAGTCAATCTTTTCACCTTTCAACTTCATAAACAACTTCAAACAATTTATTATTTTCAAAGAAAGACACTGTCATCAGGGGGGTGAAAAATGTTACAGACATAATATATACAAATAATATATATTAGGTTGGTGCAAAATGTCGGTTTTTGATGTATTTTTTAACGTCAAAAACCGACATTATTTTTGCACCAACCTAATATATATAAATTGATAATTCTTGTGGACAAAGATTTGGGTTGAGCTATTTGGTGGATTTTACAACATATTAGCTCTGATTTGGTGATTTAATGTTGATATTAATATGTTTTTTTATTTATTTTTTGCTTTTTTCAAAATTATACTTATGTCTGCAGGTAACAATGTTTGGATTTATATTTCAGCTTATAGGTAAATATTGGTTGGCTTTATACATGAGTCTATAGGTAAACATTGATTTATACTTGAGTCTATAGGCAGATATTGTTGGCTTTATACTTGAGTCTATAGGTAAACATTGATATGATTTATACTTGATTCTGTAGACAGATATTGGTTGGATTTATACTTGAGTCTGTATGTAAACATTGATCTGATTTATACTTGATTCTGTAGACAGATATTGGTTGGATTTATACTTGAGTCTGTATGTAAACATTGATCTGATTTATACTTGAGTCTATAGGCAGATATTGGTTGGCTTTATACATGAGTCTATAGGTAAACATTCATATGATTTATACTTGAGTCTGTAGACAGATATTGGTTTAATTTATACTTGAGTCTATAGGTAAACATTGATCTGATTTATACTTGAGTCTATAGGCAAATATTGGTTGGCTTTATACTTGAGTCTATAGGTAAACAATGATCAGGTAAGTTTTAAATTTTTTAACAGATCATGTCACCCTACAGCTTCCTTTCCCTTGCAGCATTTCTCCCTTTATCAAGTGTTTTAGCTCCCAGTCTATCATCCATTCATATAAGCTTATCAGGTATGTGGCTGCTGCTATCACTTATCTATGATGCTCTCAATATGCCTTGTGAAAATCAAGTTCTCCAAGCCCTCCTTTCTCATTATGTGTCCAAGAAAATTCAGCCATCAGTTTCAGATTCTGAATATAAGTGTTTTTTTTGTTACTATTTTCTTTGTGATTTACTTGTTGCTTACATACCCTGTCTATGGAATTCTCAACATCTTTCTTATTAAACCACATTCCTGCTGTCTCCAGTTTTTTCTTTGTGGAGAAATTATCCATCAGGAATTGTTATACAAGAGGATTGATATCACATAGCAGTTCAGCACTTTTTTCTTGGTTTATAATTGTTATATACCATACCTATAAACAATAATGGGAATATCCCAATCCTCATAAATACATTGGACACTATTATAAGTGGGGGTAATATGCTGTCTAAGTAGTCCACCACTAGCAGTGGTTTATCTACTTCACACGGCTGGAGAGTATTATTGTTTTTGATCTTATAAAAATTACCTTTTCATTTCCAACCTCCATTTTGGTTATTCCTCATTCAGTAACCCTTTCTAGGTTAGAACAGTAATTAAATTTTCCTGTTTCTTTTTACTTTGCTTAGCTTTCTGAATGTATTTTTTGCTAATTCAATGAACATTCAGATTTTGTTATTGTATTTTCCATCCTCTGTTAAAACACTTCCCAGATATTTAAGTTTCTATACATTTGATTTTGATATCCCCAATTTATTAAAATTAAACTACTAAGACACTATTGTAAGTGTGGGTAATATGCTAAGTAGTCCACCACTAGCAGTGGTTTACCTACTTCACACCACTGGTGAGTATTGTATTTTGTTGATGTTATAAAGATTACCATTTCATTTCTAGCCTCTATTTTGGTTATTCCACATTTAGTAACCCTTTCTAGGTTACAACAGTAATGAAATTTTCCTGTGTCTTCTTACTTTGTTTAGCTTTCTGAATGCATTTTTTTGCTAATTCAATGAACATTCAGATTTTATTATCACATTTTTCATACTTTGTTAAAACACTTCCCAGATACTTAAACTTCTGTACACTTCATTTTGATATCCCTAATTTATAGCTCACATCTTTTTCTCTTGCTGACAACCATACTTTCTGTCTTCTTACAGTTGATTGCTAGTTCTTCTTTCTCACTTTCCTTTATTGCCTTGTCTAGGAGAGCCTGTAGTTTTCTTTCTCTGTCTGCGATTATACTATCTAAAAATTGGGGGTTTAAAAAAAGTCCTAAATTTAAGCAAATTAAACTACTGAGACTTAAATATGTTTCATCAAAGAAACAGATACTACACTTTGATCTTGAGTAGTCAAGTTTGGTTTGGCTTGGTTTGATTTACAGCATATCACCCTCTATGGGTTATTTAATGCCAATAAGATTTTTATTGCTGCTAATATTTTTTTTTCAAAAATGTATTACTGGTAATATTTTTTTTTCAAAAATGTGTTGCTGGTAATATTTTTTTCTTCAGAAATTTATTGCTGCTGATAAGCTTTTATGAAAATTTATTACTGGTATTAAAACCTATTTTTACACTTTCATAGTATTTTGAGCCCAGTTTGGGGGTCAATTATTTGCCTATAGCTGGGACCATAACAGGTGCTACTACCTCAGGTCAGGTTGACCTGGAAACACCAGCAATTGAGAGGTGGTTCCACGTTCCTCAAAACCTGATCAGAGGCCTTGCTGTTGGATGTAGTTTATCGTCTTACCCAGGAAACAGATGTAGTTTATCATTTTACCCTGTATACATTTCCTTCTACAATGCTCTGAAAATGATGGAAAAGCCAAAATATCAAAAGACAATGCCTCATTTGAGAGCTTTTTACTCCAACAGTATGTTAGATAAAACACCCAGAGATGTCTTTTCTATCATTTATAACATATTAACTTATGCAGTAATTATATGATTGTTACAGAAATGTCAGAATAATTGCTTGAAATGTATTTGATCTTTTTCTAATAACCTCAAAACTGATGAGTTTCATGGTCACATTTGCGCAGTTAATGTTTTTCATATATTTACCATGTAATCTTACATATTTGAAGATGGTATGACAAAGAATTTGACTTGTGTTTGAACTTCTGTTTGAAGTCAAATTAAAAAAAATGTGAAGGTCTGAGCCTGCAGGAAAATGTCAACCTACCTTATAAAGTTTCAAAGGTGTAGATGGCATATCAAAGGTGCTATAAATATCAGAATTTAGACAAAAGGCTCAACTGGCAAATGTCCAAAATAAAAGTAAAAGATTTTAAATTTAAAAAACTGTTTGAGATACTGACCTAATGGTTGGGTTTTTTCCATCTCATTAGTAAAGGAACAAATGGGAAAATTTCCAGAGAATTTATGAGGGTTCCAAAGAAAGTATCCTAAAATTTGTTGATTTGACAAAGAATGATTAATATATATATATATATATATGTATGTATGTATGTATGTATGTATGTATGTGTGTGTGTGTGTGTGTGTGTGCATGAGTGCAGCTTTTATATTATATCATAAAGAAGTAATATATACAAAGAATTAGCAATGTAAATAAGATTAATGACAAAATCACTTCACTAACAAGGCTTAATGAGACATTAACTTACTATCAATTCCTTGTATAATACAATCCTTATATTTGAGTTGTTGTCAGATGAAATTGAAGAACCAAGTACTTTTGACAATTTCAAATTGTCATCTTCATATGTGTGTGTCTGTGTGTGTGTGTATATATATATATATATATATATATATATATATATATATATATATATATATATATATATTTATATATTATATATGTGTGGTACTTAGTGGAAAGCACTCAATGTCAGAGATAGAGCTAACATATTTAGTTGGATTGATATGAGTTTGTGATCCTGGGCTTCACACTATTTGTGATCATCAGGTTTTGACGATCACAAATAGCATGAAATTCAGCATCACAAACTCACATCAATCCAAGATATATATATATATATATATATATATATATATATATATATATATATATAAATGTAAGAAATTATGAATTATATATAAATAAATTGTAAGAAACTATGAATATATATATATATATATATATATATATATATATATTATAAGAATTTATTTATATATATATATTATAAGAATATATATATATATATATATATATATATATATATATATTTATATATATATATATTATAAGAATATATATATATATATATATATATATATATATATATATATATATATATATATAATAGAATATATGGTTGTCAGCAAGAGAGCTAGACCAAGATGCAAGCTCTGAAATGCTGATGGCAAATTCTGTTCAGAAATTCAATTATCTGCAAAGTGTTATAACAAACAATGAAAATGAATTCATTTGTTTTTTATGTGTTGTCAACCCTTTCTAATTATTTTAGAGGCAGAATAGATTTTTGGGATTGTAAGTGAAATATTTTGCGAGTGAATTTTTGAGAATAACAATGGTTTTTATACATACAAACCATACTGTTTAACCCATAGTTGTAGGAGCAGATGGATTCATGCTTTCCTAAGTGTATTTGTGTGTTTATGAAGGAGATGAACCCAACTGGTTGGAATAGTGAAAGATGCCTTTCAAAAATAAAGCAAAATATTATGGTACAGGAAAATTTTTATTAGAAACAAAGCAAAGAATGCTGAAATGCAATGTAAGAGAAAATTCTCTTATATATAAATGCTGGACCATCTCCTCACAGAAGAGACTTGAGGCAACAGAAATGTGGTTCTACAGTAGAATGCTGAGAATACCATGGAAGGAGCATGTTAGCAATAAGGAGGTTTTAAGGAAAAGGGAAATGAAAAGGACACTTCTACTTGAAATCTTTAGGGGACATAATGAGGAAAGAGAGCGTTTAGAATTTGGTACACACAGGATATACTAAAGGCACATGATGCAAATTGAAACAGCAAGTTATCTAGCTAATACATAAATTCTATATGGTTAGTACAAAAGGGAGGGAGAGTAAAAAGATAAACATTGTTTAATATACAAAGTATAGGAAATTGTGGAGAGCCATGATCACACACATCTTGAAGGGAAAAACTAGAAAAATAAAATAAATGGATATTGGTTCGGACTTGGCATCTTGGCTTCAGTCACTTTCTGACTGCCATAATGTAGCTTCCCTGTGCTTTTTTTTTTTTTATAAATATTTTCATGGTAATTGTTCTGATGAGCATTCCCCTTTTGTTACTTGACTTGATGAATTTATGCACAGTACTAGATTGGCAGGTAGGTCTCACAATTTCACTGATGAAACTGCTAGATATAATCATAAGTATTCTGCTAATAGTTTCTTCTCTCACATTTCTCGGTTGTTGAACTCTCTTCTGGCTTCTTGCTTTCCTGACAACTAAGATCTTCAAATTTTAAATGCAATGCCATTCGTCATCTTCTGTCTCCTTGAACTCTGTTCTTTTATTGCCCTTTCTTCTCAATAATGTTTCCTTAGTTTCTTTCACACTTGGTTACTCCTTGTGCTTAGGTGGTTTTTATGGCCCTGCTTGAGGTGAAATGATTAACAAAAAATGAGTGGGTAAGTTAAAAAAAGAAATCAAATTGCTAGTCAGGTCTTTCTTTTCTGGGCACAAGAGTAGGCACTATTGTTAAAACTAGACCAAATGTTAATGCATATTTAACATACTACAAAATGAATAAAAACAAATTGAAAACTTTTTTTTTCTAAGACATTTTGTCCACAGGGACATTATCACAATCATGAAAGGATTTTATTTTGCAACCTGTATTTATAAATAGACGTAAAAATATTAAGTTTTCAAAATTTTTAAATCTTAGGATGAGCTGAATATTCTTAAAATGAACTGCATAAATAAAGTTAAACTATGGAGGATATTAAGTCACGACGAAAGTGAGTAAATGTTGTTGAATTATGTTTTTTTATTTCTTTATATTTATTTTTAATGTAATTGTTATTCATTATTTAACTTTAATTTGATAAATTATTTATTTATTTTAAATAATAAAAGCTCTTGAGTTAACTGTTTTTTTATTAATTATAAAAAATTTTTTGGTCATATAGGTTGGCATTGGAAAAGATTATTTTTTGTTAAGAAAAGAGATATTTGAAAAAATATTCAGGGCATAAGTTAACATTTTAGGAAGAATTGATAACTGCACTCTCAGGAACTTTCCTTCTAAGTAAGTTATTTTCTCTTTTAATAAATGGGACATTCTTTTGATTGAAGTTGTGGTTGAGCTTATTGTAGTGCATGAATAATGCATTTGATAAATTGTCATATATGAGTATTTTTTTGTGTTCATAAATACATTTTTTTAAATTTCTGCAATTTTCCCCAATATATTTTAAGGAAAAATTGTGACAGATTTATTTTATATCTACCATCTTCAGAAATATTATTGCTATGGGTATTTTTGGTTCTGATCATATCCATAATAGTTTGGGATGAGGTTGTAATTATTTTGATATCGTTATTACAATATAGCGTAAACGTAACTTTCATATGACAAATGTAAAAGTTTATTTGACTTGCTTCATTGTGCTTTTCTTTTTATTATGGTAGTCTGAGATTGAATATACATATATATATATCTCTGAGCCATGTATTACATTGCCTTGCTTTATCTAGTATCCAGATTAAGGAATAGAAAGGTAGGTTGGAAAATTCATTCAAAATTAGTTTCAGGAAAAAAAAAATGGAGAGATAGGAGGTTGAAATAAACAGACTGGTTAGAACATACACGCTGAAAAAATAAATTGAAAGGATGTGATAAGAGTGAGTAAGTTGAAAAAGAATTCGAAATTTAAATCATTAGCCAGAGCCATATACTCCAGACACAAGTGTAATGAGCTCTACAAATAACTGACACACATGTTTTTTTGTTGTTTTCTTTTCTCACTGAACTCAAACTGCATGAAAGTTTTCATCTGTTGCAATTCCTTTTATCAGAAATTTCACATGCCTTCTGATTGATCTTTGGAAGAACTCATCAAATGGTCTTCACCAGGCAGACTGACCTACAAGTGAACTCTCACAAGTAATGTTCCCTTACCACAGCCATTTATTAGTTTATCACAAAACTAAAAAAAAAAAGACAAACGTATTCATCCATTCTTACTGTAACTCAGTCTTTAATTTCTTTTTCATTGACTACAATTTACAAATTGGAGAGACCAAAAATCAAGCAGATACAAAAATTTTAATCTCTAGGAAGCATTTTAACAGAGGACGAAAAAATGAGACTCCAAAATCTTTATTAGAATAAAAAAAAGAAGATTCCTTCTAAAAGTTAAGCAAAGTATTAAGAGATAGGAAAATTTTGTTAGAAATAAAGAAAAGAGTAGTGGACTCTTATGTAATATCAGCTCTCATGTATGGCAACTGGGTTGTTGGCACCCCAGGCAAGCTGAACTTTGCCATCCTGACAAGTATAATTTTTTAAATTTTCACAAAAAGAAAAACTGTAGAATAACAAGTTTATTACAATATACAACTTAATACAAGCTAAAGAAAACATTCATTGTCCTACCTAAAACATTTTCTCTTGCCTTTAGATCTGTAAATATTTTCATGACACTTTCTACACCTATCTTCTTTACAAGATTATTTTCTATTGACAAAATAGTCAAACAATTTAATCTGTTTTCAGTCATGGATGACCGCAAATATGTTCTTATATTAGTTTTGGAAGATCCCAAACATGATGGCACCCCAGGCAACTACCCTAGTTGCAGTATCTTGAGCCAGCCCTATATATATGGAAAAAAGAAACATTCCATTCTGTTACACGATTTGGACAATTTTGCTGTTACACCCAATATATATATATATATATATATATATATATATATATATTAAAAAGAAGAGAGAAATGCCAAACATATTTGGTTGTAATGTGGATTTTTTTTTTTTTAAATATCATGCTTTATTTTCCATAATCTTGCTAGACGAGTTTCCGGTCTCGCGACTGTCATCAGGCAAAACATGGAGATTTCCACATATTAAAAATAATTTTTTTCTTATGCTTTTTGATGTTAAATATTCTCGATATTAGACATTCCCTTTTTTATGTGTTAGTGACCCAAATGTCTTTCTTGAACTAGCAGTGAAAAGTTCTGCATGAAGGGTTATAAAACAATTAGAATTGGTCTGAGAAATGGTGAAGGAGTTATCGCCATTCTTATCTTTTAATGACCGCTGTGTATTCTTAGATCTATTTCCATTTTCTTGTGTTTTTGTCAGCATGCATGTATATATGTATATTCCCTCTCCATACATACACACTGTCTTATTACGAAGAATTAGTAAACACATTTGTACACACACACACAAATATATATACAGCAATGGTACTAAGCAACTTAAACTTTAGTATCTTTCTAAGTATAATTCTTTTAAATTTTCTCAAGGAGAAAAACTGAAAATGTAGAATAATGTGTTTATTAAAATATACAACTTAATACAAGCAAAAGAAAACAATTTTGTGGCAATATATTCAACTGAGCCTCAAAGCAAGATCAACTTCGGTAACTTTATAAGTATTTTCTTTTAAATTTTTTACAAGAAAAACTGAAAATGTAGAATAACGAGTTTATTACAATATACAAAACATTCATTATCCTGCCTAAAATCTTTTTTTCTAGTCTTTAGATCTGCAAATCTTTTCATGGCAGTGTCTACATCTATCTTCTTTACAATATCATTTTCTATTGACAAAATAGTCAAAGAATTTAATCTGGCAATTTTTGTCTTCAAAGCAACATGAAGAATTTAGAAAATAGAAGTGAAAGAGTGTATGATCAGACTGCCTCAAAATGGTTTGCTCAATTTAAGAGTAGCAACCTGTTCCTTGGAATAAAGCTCAGAGGTGGAGTGATTGATTTTTTAGAGTCTATCAACCTTTTACGGGTTATTTAAAGCCAGCAAATATTTTTAGATTGTAAAAGTTTTTGGCGATAATAATAATTTACTGATACAAGCCCTCCTAGTTAACCCATAGCTGTGGGGAGAAGAGGTGGATTCATACCTTTCCCAAAAGTATTTGTGTGTAAGTGAATATAATGAACCTGACTGGAATTGGAACTTGGCTCTCCGATCTCCAATTCTGAGCTGTTATTAGTTAAACCACATGCACATCCAAGCTTACAGCACCTGGTATTCTCAAGCTGTCACCCATCAAGATACTGACCAGGCTTGACATTGCTTAACTTTGCTGATCATACAGGAACCCATGTTTCAATGTGATATGGTCATAAGCTCAGTGGTGGAAGACAATCAGTTGCTGATTCTTCTTTTTTATGTGCTAAGTCCTTTCAGGACATGGCTGATAGTTGCTTTCAATAACTTTCTCTTTTTTGTTCTTTGAAGTCATTTTTTTAACTTTTTACCATCCCTCTTTGTTCCTGTTCTACAATCCATTCACATAAACTTCTTAAGCTGTCCAAGGTAAGATGTTAAACTACATCCGTGTCCTGGGTAAGACGATAAACTACGTCCAGCAGCAAGGCCTCTGATCAGGAGGTTTTGAGGAGCGTGGAACCACCTCTTAATTGCTGGTGTTCCCAGGTCAACTCTGACCCTGGGTGGAAGCACCTGTTAGGGTCCCAGCTATGGGAAAATAGTTAACTATTACAAGCAATACTTTTTTGAAAAAAAATTATTACCAGCAATACAATTTTGAAGAAAAAATATTATCAGAAACAGATTTTTGACAAAACAAAATATTACCAGCAATAAAAAATTTTGTCAGCATTAAATAACTCATTGAGGTTGATATGCTGCAAAACAAAATAAACCAAACCAAGCCAAACTTCTTAAGCAGGTTACTCACAGTTTCACCTTGCTTCTAATACCTTCAGTATATCTTGTGAGTGTTAAATTCACTAGGCCCCTTTCCTTATTATGCATCCCAGAAATTTCAACTTTTTCTCTGATTCTAAGTATGAGCGATTTTTTTGTTTCCATTTTCTCTAAGACTTCCTCGTTGCTGACATGTTCCATCTATGGTATTCTCAGCATCCTTTTGCAAATTTCTGTTGTTTTGAGTCTCATCTTCATCTGTCAGGAAATGGTCCAGTATTCACTGTCATATGGGAAGATTGATATTACATAGCAGTTCTTTTTTCTTTGTTAAAATGCAAGGTAAAAGAAAACCCAATCATCATCACTCAAAAACCATCAGAAAAAATAGGATTATCAAAATATAAAAAAATGCTTAATATTGAGCATTACATAAACTTCAAAAACATAAAGGCTATTATATATATAAAGACTAGTGTACCCATGCCATAAAAAATGACAGCAATTTTTAGAAACTTTTAATAGTGAGATGCAATGAAACAAAGTTTTTGAAATAATGTATTCAGATTCAATAAAGCAGAGATAAAGAATTTGCAATTAAAATAGAGGCCAATGAACTGTTTAATTAATCCATTCCCTTTAAATTTTTTAGATGTTTGATAGTATCTATGATTCATTGATTACTCTTGATTAAATCACTTTTTGCCTAATATCTTTTCATGTTAAAAATTTTATGTTTAATATAACGGTGAAATGAAATACATGTCTTGGAAGAAAAAAAATAGTGACAAAATGACAAATCCTATTTCAAGACCAAGTTAAAACAAGATGATCACTTAATAGGCAAAGGTATCTGAGTGCCTCACATGAAAGGCTTGAACAAATAAGACTGCAATCTAAAAAACATAAGAGTAAAGGAACAGATTAATTAAACAGCTTATTTTGCTTGGGGACTATTTTTTTTCTAAATTTATGTAAATATTTTATTTGCATAGATTATTAAAATGACTAAGGGAAGTAATCATTGACAAATTTACTAACTTAAAACTTAAATTGACTTACCTCCCTTACCACTACAGATGGGACAGGAAAAATAAATAAATGCACATTAATAATTATGTTTTGATGGTGCTCTATCTTGCTGAAAGATGATATTTGGATAGATCTCTACTAGTCGTGGCATAATGTATTCTCTTAGATCATCAAAGTAATTATCAGCTGCTACTGTCTTTTTCAAAGAGAAAAAAGGTCCAGTAACTTTGTTGCACAAAATCCCGCACCACACATTGGCCTTTGATCTGTCATATTTGGTTTCTCTAGTAATGTGTGGATTTTTCAATCTCCAAATTCTTGCATTATGCTTGTTAATAAGGAGTACCAGAGAAAAGTGATAATAACAATAAAAATTGCAATATGAGCTCTGGTAAAATCATGGGATGATAACAGCAAAAATTGCAATATGAGCACTGGTAAAAAGTGGTTGCTGATGACATTAGGTTTATAATACCCCAAAATTCATACACAGATGTCCTCAAGGACACATGGCACAGTTAGATCCAGGGACAGGACCCAAAGTGTGAGTTCAATACCTGTTTAAGGTAGTGGAGAACTTGGAGAAGAGATAACTGATAACTGAAATAAAGGGTTCAGTTTGACATTCAAACCATCTGAAGAAGGCTGGAGCATACAATAGCCGAAACATTGTGATAAATATGGCGATCTCAACAAAGATGAGGACAATAGTCCAAATAATGTAAATAGTGAACATAATACCTCATTTCAGAAATATAGACATATGCTTGTTAAGTTTGCCAAACACATACAAGGTTTCCTCATCTGTAAAGCAAATACAGTTAAGGAAGTTATCTTCTTCGATTCTTTGAGAGATCGTAACAGGAAATTCTTTTCATTTCAGTTTGTTATTTACATTAATTGCTTGCAATAATTGAATTTTATATGCATAAAAACTCAGATTCTTATGGATTGTTGATCTTGGTAGTTGCAGTTGAGCAGAAGCAGTACATATGGACTTAGATGAGGAACATTGAAATGACTGATAGATAAACTCAATATCTTCAGATGTTCTTGGCCTTCCTGTCCTCACTTTATGTATATTTCCCCATTTCCATTAATTGCTTATGCTAGTAGTGAATTGACCAAAATGTGCCAGAATTTGTTTCCTATATTTATTTGTGTAATGTCTTTGTGTTTGGATATCTGACTTATACGTGTGTGTGTGTGTGTCTGTGTGTGTTTGGTTTGGATTGTTTTGTTTTATGGCATATCAACCCGATATATCCTGGAAAGGGATATATTTGTTTGAAGTGGCAAAGTGGTTGTTGACTACTGTAACCGAGTAGGACAATCTAGCAGGTAACCATAATGGACTGATCCTCGTTGAAGTGGTAGGCAATAGGCGCAGTCCATGTACCTCCACATCAGTCTGTATTTATGACTGACACCAGCCAATCATATTACTGTGAGGGGGAACCCAGGTGTATGCATATTCATTACATCACAACCTCAATGGACTATTTAATAAGATATTTATTGCAGCGATTTTTTTTTTTCATTCAAAAATTCATTGCTGGTAATAAGCTTTTACAAAAATGTATTGCTGGAATTAAAACTTATTTTTACCCTTTCATAGTGTTTGTGACCTCAATTTGGAGGTCGACTATTTGCCCATAGCTGAGACCCTAACAGGTGCTACCACTCCAGGTCAGGGTGGACCTGGGAACATCAACAATTAAGAGGTGGTTCCATGCTTATCAAAACCTCCTGATTAGAGGCTTGCTGTTGCATGTAGTTTATCATCTTACCCAAGATGGAACGTTTTTGTGTTTGAATATCTGACTTAAAAATAACAAAGACATACATTGTGCTTTTTCTTGTGCAGTAGTCATTGTCATCCAATTTTAGGGGTAACTCCTGGTAATTCTTCAATTGCAAACTGAAGCATAAAAACATAACATTAATAAAAGAACTTTAATATTAGGTTGGTGCAAAAATAATGATGTAATAATGTCATTTTTTGACGTTAAAAAATACATCAAAAAACGACATTATTACGTCATTATTTTTGCACCAACCTAATAATAATATATTAACATGCAACAAATATTTTTTAATCATTTCACCACATGCAAGGCAGTAAAGCCACTAAGACACAATAGGTTATTGAGTTTGAATGAATAAGAAAACAAGAGAAACATTATTAAGGCGTAAGAACGATAGAAAAGTAAGCAAGAAGACTAGATAATGATTGACATTGTGTTTAAGTTATTGAAGATAGTTGGCTAGAAAGGATGGAGCTGAAAGAAAGTTCCACAAGTGAGAAGTGTGAGAAAAGAAACTGTTAGCATAGAACTTATGTTTACATCTAGCCAGTTCAAATGTGAATTGATGAGATCTAGCTGCCAATCTAGTACTGTGCTTAATTTTATAAAATCTAGGTATCTTAGTGAAGAGTTCATCTGAATAATTTCATGAAATTATTTATAGAAAAGACACAGGGAAGCTACATGATGATGTTGAGGAAGTGACTGAAGCTGAGATGCCAGCTCAGGACCAATAATATTGCTGATTCTTCTTTGGATTTTGTCAAGAATCTCGAGATATACAGCAGGAGCACTGGACCATATGTGGCAGCAATATTCAAAACATAGACAAATAATAGAATTATAATTATGTAAGATAAATTCAGGAGAGAGAAATTATCTAGCATGACACAGTGAACTTACTTTCTTAGCTGCAGACCTCGTATTGCATTCAATGTAATCTTTCCACTTCATGCCAGGTGAAAACGTTAACCTAGAAAGGTGCAACAAATCATTCACATGGAGGTTAGCATCAGCCATGCTGATGGGAAACAGAAAGGGGTCTCTTAGGTGATTAATAGATAGAATTTATGTTTTGGAGGCATTAAAATTAACATGTCACGCATTGATCCAGTTAATAACAGACTGTGATTAATTGACTGTAGTCAGGATCATCGAGTCAAATGCAAACAATCCTTTCCTTAGCCTCACTATATGTGCTACATACGATTTTGAATACAGAGTTTTCTTTCTCCTAGACTGGGTGTCACCCAAGGCTATAGAACCCAGTCTGTCCTCATAGCTGGGGAGAGAAGAGATGGATTTATACCATTCCTCAGGGTATTAGCATATAAGTGAAGGTAATGAACTCAATTGGAATTTGAACTCAGCTCTCCAATTCCACAATCTGAGCTGCAGTCTATTACTCTACCATGCCTCCTGTCAGACTGCAGAAGTATTTCTGAATGTATTTCTTTATATATATTTATATATGGGTAAATGGCCAAATGGTTAGAATATTTGCTTTCTGACCATGAGACTCAGGTTCAAATCTCACCGCAGCTGATTTGCCAGGAAGGGGACTTCCTGATGTTATTGGTCGGGAGAGTGACGATCTCGGTGTGCAGCATCTTTGGAAAATCACACCACAGGTTGACTCAATCCTTGTGAGTGAAATTGGGTAGACAGAACACTTGGAGTTTGTCGATAGCTATTCTAGCACAAAGTTACATGTCATTGTGATTGAGGGTTTGAGTGTGATGGCGTTGTTCAGATTGTTGATCATACTACATAACATGCTCTCTGTCCCAGAAACTGTAACTAAGGTTTGCTCATTATAGTTGCAGTATAAACCACAGGTTGGTTCTGTGGGAGTTGAACAAACACAAATGTGCCTGAGTGAGTGTCTGCAATCGAGATTGGTTAGCTGTCCTAGTAGACAGCTATCCTTGAATGCAAGTGGCCATCTATTACATACATACATACATACATATACATACACACACACACACACACACACACACACACACACACACACATATATATATATATATATATATATATATATATAATAAAAGGCAGGATGTGTGTGTGTGTGTAACGAATGCATGGCCGCAATTTTTGATGGATTTGCACCAAAATTTACATGCACATGCTCCAAGTTAGTGGGAAGGCCAAGACTGACTTTGCATTTCCCAACTCTCATCTATAATGAAAATAATAAATTTTTTCATGCTTCTATGGCAGTTTTCATGTAGTTTGCAGCCATTTTGTACTGGCCAGAGTGAGAGCCAATAGCTGGTTGCCACGAATAGGTAGGAAGATTCTATTGGCCAGTGTGAGAGCCAACAGCTGACTGAGATGAATGTTAACTAGCATGCAAAAAAAATCGATAGCTGCATTTGTCACAAGTGGGAAAAATTTAAATCTGCATGGCACTTTACTCCAATTGGCTCATTCGCTTGCTTAAACTCAACGTTGATTCTGATTCCATGAGTCCATTTTTAAAGCTGATCGTTTTGTTCATTTTGTTTAGTTCTTTTTTCATAACAGATTTAATGTTTAGTATAGAGCTTAGAAAAATTTTCAATGTGAGATAGGCAAGAAGTAAGGCATGTAGCAACATCAGCATGGCAAAGGGCACTCCTTTAAAGTCAAGGAAGGGCAAAAATATTTTAAGTCAAGTGATAGCGATTGCTGTATGAATCGTACGGTTTTTGAATCAAGCACGTGCAACGCCGGGCCATGCTGCTACTATATATATATATATATATATATATATATATATATATATATACTATACCCACATGAGATAATTTTGGATTTTTGCTGTATAAAATATATATATGTATATAAAGTAAGAAGTGTGGGTAGCATAATGATTATTTGTACAGAAAATAGAATTGCCAAACTGAGTTCAAATTCTGGCCTAGCCATTGTATTCACTTTTTGCATAAATGCCCTTGGGAAAGACAGGAATCCATCTTTTGTCAACATCTTAATGGATTTGCCATTATAAAAAATAAAAATAAGAGTGAAATGGATGAGTAGTGGAAAAGTCAGTGGACACTAGTGTAAAAAGTTGCTTATATATACTGGGTTAAAATGCGGTCAGTTTTAAAATACAACTATGTTTTAATTCACAAACCAGAATTAAGCCATATTGCTATGTATAATCATTAACATGAGTGAAAGTTTTGGCATATTTTCCTTAACAAATATTACCCATGATACCACAGTTTACACAAACAGTAAGTAATCAGTAAGTTGGACTCATGAGAATTTCCATGCTGAATATTTATTTTTTAATATGAGGCTGTGCTGAAACGTTCTTAGCCTGATTCACTTCTAAAATCTGACCAAACCTCAGATATCTTTAAGAATCCATTCTTAATGAGATTGTTAACTTTTCAGCACCCTCTCATACATAAGATTTGTCCAGAAAGCAGACAGCTATTTAGTATCAATAAAAATACAACCTACCTAAGGCAGTGCCATCTGAGTTTCCTTCAAAACATTGTATATTTTTTTTTGTGGGGGAGGCTTCTCATTGTGTTGAGAATATTTCAGCACCCCTTCATAAGAAAAAAAACAAAATTTGTGTATGTTAACAACAGAAAATAAAATATATCATATTAGATTTTTTCTTCTTTTATATGCCAATTCCTTTCAGGGTGTGGGCAATCATAGCTCTCCACAACTTCTTGTCTTTGGTTGCTTGAAGTCATTTTTGAACGTTCACTAGCCCCATTTGTCTCTGTTTTTCCAATCATTCATACAAAATATTTAGGTCACCTGTAGTTTTCTCTTTTAAATTTTCTTGGCTCTCTTTCCTAATTATATGTCCCAGAAATATACTTTTTCTCACTGTTGTATATCATGCTGAGTGTAAGACCCCCCCCCAAATGTATAGACTAAAATATGAGAGACTAGTGATTGGTTTCCATTATTCTCCTTTCCTTTCCTCTGTATGTATACATATTTATTTTTCTTTTCACCTGGTTTTCTTTTCTTTTTTTTTTCTTGTATAACTTTCTTACCACCTTCCTTTCTTTCTTCATACCTTTTCTTTTCTTTCTTAATATTTTATTTTGGTTTCTTGGTCAGAAAGCATATTTAATTCCAGTCCAGAAAGACTAGGAATCATACAAATAAAACTTTGATTTTAGATGGAAAATTATAAAGGTTATATATACAAACAGGCAGAATAATAATATTGATATGTGTTATGTAGTGTACAAAAGGTTTTTCTTCCTCCATATAAGTTTGAATCCCTTGTTGCCAAAGTTGTTATGTAGTGGTTTCACAGTAGAGGCTTGTATTTTGTACTGTCGGTCCTAAATAGGTTTGACATACAAACGTTAGGAACTTGATATAATAGGTAATGATGCAGTAATCTAGTTGTGGTGGCTGATACTTTAATATCTGACTACTGGTCGTCCAACATCGACTGACTGACCAACTCTCTGCCGACTCGCTTGTTACTCTTGCTACTCCTACTTATTATAGGTGGGAGAGTCTATTAATAATAGAATAGGTGTGTTTCAATATGTCAAGTGCTATGTTGCAATTTTGCCTTTTTTATTTTTTTAAATATAATTATTATTTGAATGTGATTGAATATGAGGAAAAATCAGACTTTGAATACAATATTCCTTCTCAAAATTCTGTCCCAGTAACCACAGAGCACAGTATTACATTCAAATCTAAATTGACATTATTCAAACTGTTATCCTCATCTTCATTGTCATATTCAGTTTTTCAGCCATTCTATGCTCCAACCTTGTTCAGATGATTGGAATTTTAAACTGAACCTTTTATTTCATCCTCCGGGGTAGATTATTCTAGTTCCACATGCCATGCCTCTTCCAGATGTCTCAGTTATTTCCCTTTAACTCAATTCTCCAAGTCTTTTGGTTCACCACTGCTGTGTTGCCTGGTATTGAACTCACAACTCTTTGAGTCTAGTCCCTAGATCTAACCAACATCTTTATCCACTTGAGGACACATGGCCCAGTAGATAAAGATGTTGGTTAGATCCAATGTAGTGCAGGAAGAATTCTTTTCACACTTTTTTTTATATTGAAAACGACATGAATTAAAACATACAACAATAATATAAACAGTAAAATCTTGAGATATGTGTTGACATAAATAACAAGAATTTGTATTTTCATTTTTGCAATGTGAATTACAGAATGCTGGTATGGTATATGTAAAATGTTCTCAGTGTGTCTTAGTCTAAAAGTCACTGCTTACTTGATTTGGTTCTGAAAATTTCGTTTGTGAGGATGGCATTTAACAACGTCTATTTTCGATCTTCATGGAGTGCTTGCAAAAATGTGAGTTTCTGTACCACTACCTGTCTACTGCTGTAGGGTACCCTAGTCTACACTAATCTACTCTATTCAACCCTACTGACTCTCTTGTGGTGGGAAAGGTTATTTTTATAATGATGAGGGTAGGATGATGAAATATCCTTTTCTATCTTCACTTAGAATGATGAAATATCCTTATATTTTTATCATCACTGATAGCAATATTATTTTTAAAATGATGAAATATCATCATCATTCTAGACCATAACAGACTAAAGATCAACTGCAAAAAAACATAATCTAATGTTTTCAGCAAAAGAAAGAACCCAAGAGAAGAAAGCACTAAACATCATTTCTAAGAAGAGAGAATGCATGTTTGTCAGCAAAAAGAATAGCCCAACATGCAAATTACAAATTGAAGACACAAAATTTAAACAAATGCAGAAACTTAAATATCTAGGAAGTGTTAGGATGGAAAATTTGACACTGAAATCTGAAGATGTAATAGGATAGCAAAAGATGTCTTCTAAAATTTAAGCAAAGTATTAAGAGACAGAAAAATTTCATTGGAAACAAATAAAAGAGCAGTGAATGTAATATTGGTGCTCCAGTGAATCCTGGGCAGGTAGAGAAGAGACTTGAAGCAATATAAATGTGGTTCTACAGAAGTATGCTGAGGATACCATGGACTGAACATGTGAGCAATGACAAAGTTCTAGAGAAAATAGAAACAAAATATTTATACATAACATAAGAAACAGACAGCTGAAATTTCTTGGGTGCATAATGAGGAAAGAGGGCTTAGAAAATTTAACACTCACAGGATATATTGAAGGCAAGTGAGACAGAAAAGCAGTGCCTAATCTACCTAAGGAGCTTATGTAGATGATGGCTAGAACAGGGCTTAGGAGAATTAGCAAAAAGAGAAAATTTGCTAAAGGCTACAAAGGACAGGAAGTTGTGGAGCTTCCTGAAGGGGCACAACATATAAAAGACATTTATTCTTTTAATACAAAGAATATCTTTTAAGCAATTAATATAAATTTTTAAATTCAACATTATTTTTTATTGCTATAAACATTTAGTGGCTAGATTTGTTTGAGTATGTATTTCTGGTTTTTAAACAATGAAATTAACATCTACACGCATAGAAATCAAAAGTCTTATCAATGAAAATGTGCCACTCAAAGGGAATCAAACCTGTATTCCCTTTAACCAGAGAAGCAATCTTCAAGCCAGGTATGATTTACTACTTAACTATGAGAAACTGTTACACCAAAGTAAAACTCAATTACCCCATTTAAAATGTACACACACCTCTTGGGACCATTTGATGTCTATATCTGCTAAATTTATTTTTCTACCCAAAAGTTAAAGTAATGTTTAACGACTTGATGGATATTTTAATTCTTAAATAGAATAATTATGCTGTGCTTTGCTGATGTGACTTCTTTTAGCTAAGTAGTAAAGCATGTCTGTTATGAAAGTGACTATCCAGGTTAAAAAGAAATAAAAGTTTGATTTTTGTCAAGAGCTGCATTTTCTTTAGCAAGACTTTTGATATCTAGACTGGTAGATCTTAATTTCACTATTAAAAAAAAACAAAAAAAAACTGGAATGTCTACTCAAACATGTGTACTCACTAAATATAATGTTTATAGCAAGAAGAAATAATATACTTGCAACTGAAGCAGGTTAGTTTATTTGGACTAGTGTTTCTCATTTGGTGTTCCCTGGAAATCTAGGCTTCTGCAAGAGGTCACTAGGGGTTCTACAAGAAATGGTGGCTAATACATCTTTTAGTAATTTTTGTTTAATTTTATATTTGCAATTATACCATAGATGTATGGAATATTGTTGGAAAATAAAGAGATTGATATTAACAATGGTATATAATATTTTTTATGCAGGGGTTCCTCAAAACATAAAAACAATTTCAGGTGTAGCATAAGAATAAAAAGGGGTAAAAATTTGGAATGTTGACAGGTGTTCCTAATTTCTTCTTCTTTCTCCTACTAACCACGTTCATATGAATTATTACTATGAGTGAAAGAAAATGAGAAAGTACTAGTGAGGAGAAAGGACAATAAAAGAACAGGATTCAAAAATAGAGAAGATGGAAATTGATGTTATATTTAAACTTTTGAAGATCGTAGTTAGCATGAAAGCAGGAAGCTGGAAGAAAGTTGCACTGTTGTGAATTGCAAGAAAAGAGTCAAAAGAAATAAATATATACAAGGTTTGTCTGAAAAGTAACAGGGCTGATTATGTTCTTCGATGTGAGAGGCATTGTCCACAGTGATTTCTTGCCACAGGGCCAGACGATCAATCAGCAAGTTTGCAAAGAGATCCTGTGGCATTTGCTTCAGCCAGTGCATGAGAAGAGTGGAATCATGGCTGCTTCACTACAATGCATCTGCTTACAATGCCCTGAGTATCTGGCTGTTCCTGGGTGAGAAGAATATTGGCATATTGGAACAACCTAATGTTCACCTTATCTAGCTCCATTTGACTTTTTTCTTTTACCCAAGCTCAAGGGAATCATCAAGGGGGCCTCTTTTGAAGGCGTGGAGGCCATCAAGAGGGCTGTAAGAACAGAGCGGATGGCCATCCAAGAAGAGTCCTTCCATCAGTATATAGAAGCATGGCAGAGAAGACTGGAAAAGATATTTGTAACACCCGTCCCATTACTTTTCAGGCAGGACCTCGTATTATTAAAAAGCTAGACCTTCTATGTTCATTGAATTTATCCATTTTCTTTTCTAAAATGCGAATCGCCTTTTGCAAAATTTGTTGCAGATGCAAAAAATATTCAAAATCAAGGCTGTGTCCAAGCCTTCGACATGCATGAGTCATCTTCAGGGGAGGTGATAAAAAAATAATTACAGTGAAGGAAAGAAAATCAAAAGTGTTTTAATAGCTGATATTGTCGAAACGTTTTTTGTTTTTTTAGTTGAATCTAATAAATCAAAATGCCATGTTAGAATTTCTGCATTTTGATTTATCGAATTCAATTTCAAATAGCTATTACAACCATTATCAACCTTGACACAGGCCAATCATTTTTCTTATACATTTTGATATTGGGATGCAGTGATATTAATATTGATTTATATTTTCTCATGCAGTGTATATCACCATAAATAATGAATGCAGCAATTGCCTATATATATATATATATATATATATATATATATATATATATATAATTTGAGAATTGTCCTTCCCATTGAGCAAATTTGGTGCAGTATGTAGAGACCTTTCTTGGCAGATGGTCAAAAAATTTTAATGTGTATATATGTGTGTGGGTGAGTGTCTGTGTATCTATGTAAGTATATATACTTGCATATATATATGTGCATATATTTGTGCCCTGGCTTTTACAACATTTTTCCATTTCCGGGCAGATATTCTAAAATCACAGTGTGGAATACCTACTTACAAAAGTGATGAAGTGTTCAAAAGAAAAAGAAAAAGACTCTAAACTCATTCAGCTAGATAAAACAAAATTCTGAAATTCTCAGCATGCCTCTGTCGTGCACATGTGTAGTCTCACTAACATTACAGATTTAGTCTGATGAAGTCTTGAAGGACAAAAGGTCTCACATGTAAACTTTTCCACTTTTTCAAACAATTTACCCATATATATATATATATATATATATATATATATATATACTAGCAGTAGAGCCCGGCGTTGTCTGGGGATGTAACAGTAAGAGATATATCAAGTATCGACCATCATAAAGACTGAAAAATAAAATTGACAAAGATTATTGTTTAAGGTTGACGGACACGCATGTCTTAATTAGTTTTTTTTTTTTTTACTTTTTATGAATTGGTCAAACCCAAACTCAAACAAAAAAATTGTTTTCAATCGTTATGAGTCTACCGATTGAATAGAATTTTATTATAAACAATTGTCTTGTAAATGGAATTTTTAAAGCATTCTGAGTGTAAAAATAAAGAAAAAAGTGTACAAGACAATAAGAAACACTACCTACCAAAAAAAAGCGAAGTTTTCTTGAAATCGGTTGAAAAATGTAGGAAATCCGATTCCATATATAAATGAACAATTTTTGGCACTGTTAGAACCACCACAAGATAATTTTACATAGTCCTGTGAAGTTTTGTTGAAATCAGTTGAAAAATGTAGGAAATCCAATCCAATATATAAACGTACAGACAGACAGACACACACACACACACACACAATCTGCGTTTTATAATAAGTAAGATATATATATATATGTTTATGTGTGTGTGTGTGTGTATATTCTTCAATGTTCATTTTTGTCTTAAGATTTATAATCTGGTGTTCTTAGCAATTATTTTTACTTTAAAAAACATAGTGCTCGATACAAATAGTAAAGCAAAATATTATAATTATAGAAGGTGCTGTGTGTTGTACATCCTCCTGACAAGAGAGTAGCAGCAATCCCAAATGATGCTACTGCTAGAGTTACTTTTCTTTTGAGTCTCACTACAGATAAAAGAAGATTAGTTACACAGGTTTTACCAGGTGCATCCAAGAAGGAAACCTCTCTATTGT
Organism: Acanthosepion lycidas; assembly: GCA_963932145.1. Lineage (NCBI taxonomy): Eukaryota > Metazoa > Mollusca > Cephalopoda > Sepiida > Sepiidae > Acanthosepion > Acanthosepion lycidas. Next base: position 28,189,967 of record OZ010583.1, on the reverse strand, counting down.
TGTTGCTGATGTCATCAAGGACTGTCTTCAATTTCACAGAGAGCTAAATTTGCAATACTGGATGAGCAAATTTCATTTGATGAAGGATATCCTCATTGAGAAATTCCTGATATTTTTCCCAAAAAGTAACTGGGCTGGAAAGTTTTCAGGTGGCAATCGTTACTGCAAATCGATTTCTGACTTCTTTTGGAGAATTTGTTGCAACTGCTTCCTTCAGAGTCATATCCCAATGTTGATTGCCTGTAAGCTTGATATATGCTTGTCTGTAAGTCTGTTTGACAACTCTATCAATGGTTCTCAAGTCTTGAAATGATGTTGGGCCTCTTATGTGATGTAGCAACAGTCTGAGAAAGAAGCATTCAGGATTTCTTGGTTGGACTGTATATACTCTTCCAAGTACATCTCCCATTTTGATTCCAGGTTCAGTTGGATGAGGTTCACCTCTGAAATTTTCCAGGCTTGTAGGTGTAGTATTTGTAAACTTCAGGGTACAGGATTGTTCTTGCAAAGCCACCATTTTGCTACAGTTTTAAAAATGGCATTAGTGTTGTATTCTTAGGAATTTCAGCTAGTTCTCTTGCATTTCTTCTGTGAAGTAAATTCTTTGTTCATTTTCCAAGTGTACCAATAGATGCTGAACTGAAGGATTTTGGTCATGTATTGGAAAGATAAGGATCCTCCAGGCAGCCTCATTGGAAAAGATGTATCGAGTCATTAGAAACTTTTGAACTTCAATTTAATTTTCCAGACCATATACTGCTTGGTCACTTCACTTCTTAATGTATTTACATATATATTTAACTAGCAGCAAAAAAATCACAGTAATGAAACTGGGGAATCCAAAATTTTAGGACTGCAGGTCTGGATCTGGCCCGTAATGTTTTTAATTTGCTCACTGGGTCAGCCTGATTCCAAAATGGTATGATATGTTGCGCTACAGCCTCATGGAGTAAAGTTGAAAAAGTGTGACACAGTGACACACTGACATTCGCATTTATTATACAGAAGAAGAATATGAGCTATTGAAAGTTAGAGTTGTGTCCCTTTAATTGAAAAAGTGTGACACAGTGACATTCGCATTTATTATACAGAAGAAGAATATGAGCTATTGAAAGTTAGAGTTGTGTCCCTTTAATTGAAAAAGTGTGACACAGTGACACACTGACATTTGCATTTATTATATCAATATTTCTTTACTCAACATCTCTTTTATTGCTATGTCCCTTCAGGATGTGGATGAACATGGCTTTGTATCCTTTATCTCCTTAACTATCTCTACTGGCCCCTGTTCATCTATCCTTATTTGATGTTTCTCTCTTGCCTTCAATATGTGCAGTGAGTGTCAAAATTTCCAAGCCCTCTTTTCTCTGTATGTCTCAGAAATTTAAACTATCTCTTTCTGATTCCAATTATGTATTTTTTTTGTTTCCATTTTCCTTAAGACTTCTTTGTTGCTAACATGCTCTCAGCATCCTTCTGTAGAACCCAATTTCTGTTCGGTCCAGTCTTCTTTTCATCTATGAGGAAATTGTCCGGTATTCACTACTGTATATGGGTATATTAGGCTTTGTATATTTGTACCCCAGTGTCACTTTGTTGGTATGTTGCTTTTTCACTCAGTAGGAATAATAATAACTAACCAAATCCCCATCTTACAAACATTTCTCTTAATAATAATTGAAAGATAATTCAGTAGACAATGTTATTTTATTTATAGTAACTGGATTTTTTTAGTTGGTTTCCATTGTTCGATACTGTGCATCTAAAAAAATCATGCTTTTATCACTGCCTCAGCTTTTTGGCTAAGATCAAAGTGTACTATCTGTTCATACCAGCTAAATGAGATTCTCTGTTTCTCCACTTCTATTTTCCTTTCTTTCATTTTCTCAATGAAGCCATATAGTCTTTTCCTCTCTTTCCGTCCAATCAAAATGGAATAATCCATTATTTGTGAGGTATTGGCAGGGTGTAATGGTCATGCAAACTAACAAAGGGAGGGAGGTGCACAATTATAATAGGAGTATAATAATAATAATATTAATAATAATAATAATATTAATAATAGCAACAACAATAATAATAAGATGAAAATAAAAATGTTAAAAATTAGTGCAAATATATTTCCATCAAAATTTTAGAATATAACTAGCAGCCATACCCAGCTGGTCAATCAGAAAAAGCGTTCAATTAGAATGGAGCAAAAACAGCATCATGTTTAGATGTAACAGAGTCTATCTTCAATTTTTTTAAAAGTACTTTCATTAAAAAAAAATTGAATTAATGCAGTTACTGATATAACAGAAGTAGTCTGTATTTATTCAATTGAAGTTGGCTGAGGACATGAAGGCAACATGAAGACCCACTTCAGACCACAATTATTTTGGAGTTTTTTAAACTCAATTTGTCAGTGTCCTATCAGGGATGTAAAAGAGGATACATTTATAAAGCAATTGTTAAGTTTGATGAAAATTAGTTGAAAGATCAACAAAAAATAATAAAGAAACCAGTAAAAATTGCCATTTTTTGCTATTTACGCAGGTTTTCACTATATGGGTGGACTCAATTATCAAGTTAAATGACTGTTAAACAACCAACTTATTGTTGGCTACAATTGAGTGAAGTTTGTATTAGATTGCTTGAAAATTGAAGGAGTTTTTACTTTAAAATTTGTGTTGAAATTGATTTTTTGTTTTTAGTGTTTTTTTGCTAAACGCAGTGGCGTAGAAATAAAAATGAAGTATCGTTGAGCTTATAATGATGTAAGTAACCTACATACTGAATTTGAATGAAATCAGAGGAAAAAAGTTGAATTTATTGATTTTTTTTATGCTGAGAACCTATCTCTTACATTGTACAATATATGCGTCAATTTTGGTAAAAATCGGTTGAGTGAAAAGGTATCACACAGACACAGACATCTTCTGTTTTATATATATAGAAGCGTCATTTAAACTCTGGAACAGGAAAAGAGTTGTGAATAATAAGTTATTGATAAATGTAAATGTATGTTAAGTCTTGATATATTCTAATCTGTTCATGTGCAATTGCAGTGTGTGCATATGCAATGCTGAAGCAGTTTGATCCTGCTGCAAATGCAGAATTGTTTCTTATTGACCTCTACTGATGCTGTTTTGGATAACAGACATGCTACAATGCACACACAAAGCATTTGCATTAATTTGTGTCTTCCATTTTTTTTTTTTTCTTCTTCTTCTACATGCCATGTCCCTTCAGGACATTGGTAGTCATGGCTCTCCACAGTTTCCTTTGTAGTTCTTAACTATCTCTGCTAAACCTTGCTCTACCATCTATTTACTCAATCTTGCTAAGTAGGTCATATGTTGTTTTACTCTACTCCTTTTCCTTTCAATCCGTCCCAGGAGTATTAAATTTTTCAAGAAAAGAACCTCATATACAATAGAAATTTCAACTTTCGCTTCCTGATTTTCAGTATAAGTGTGTCTTTTTTTTTTTTCCCGTTTTTTCTAAAACTTTGTCATTGCTCACATGCTCTGGCCATGAAATTCTCAGCATCCTTCTGTAGAACCACATTTCTGTTGACTAAAGTCTTTTCTTCACCTGTCAGGAGATTGCCCATTATTCCCTGTCATATAAGAGGACTGATTTTACATAACAGCTCAGCACACTTTTCTTTGTTTCTAATAAAGCTTTCCTGTTTCTTAAGACTTTGCTTAACACAACTTAAAAATATTGAGGTTTATTGATTATTAAGCTTAAAACAACTTTATTTGATAGAACTAAATAAAGAAACACTGCAATTGTGTTTCTGCCCTGCAGGTTGTTCATGGCTGCATCCCATAAAATTTGAGAAACACTGTGGGAATTGGATGCAGCCTAATACTGGTGTATATATATATATATGTATATATATATATTGTTTGAATGCTGAAGACAAAATAACATTCCTTCAATTGTCTCCAGTTTTCTTACTCACCTTTAACAGGTAGTATATTCACTTATTTGTAAAATCTGCTGCCTACTAGTAGTATGAAAATTTATTCAGATGCATGTACAGGACAGCAGTTAACAAACGAGTCTCAAAAATCCATTCATGAATGTTGTGGTTTGATCCTCATGAAGTGTCCCATTCTTGTGGCATTGTGGACTAAGTTTGGTAAAATATTTACAAGGCCATTTTGCTGTGGAACAGTCAAAAGTAAACTAGTTTCACAACCATTTATTAATGGAGTATGCAAGAATTTTTGGACATGTTTCGACTTCAACTTTCTTGAGATGCAGCCTTACGTCAATGAATTGTCTTAACAGAGGATGTGTACAAGTGATGATTTAGAGCATCTTGTTAGCTGATAATTGTGAGTTCAATCCTGGGGTCAGGCAGTGGAAACTCATATATCCTAGTTCAGTAGAAAAAGCAAAACTAATATTGCAAGAACAAATTAACTGATATGAGTTATCTCCCCTTATTATGACAGTGGAATAAGAACAACCTGCCTTTATGAATTTAATAAAGGTTTTGGTTTTAAGTTTCTAGAAGATTATGTAATATTGTAGACACCTGAAGAAGGTCAGAAAGTATGAAATCTAAAATATTGTGTTGATAACAACTATGATTTGGGTACAAGTTCAAATACAAAGTGCAGCAGAAATACCTCCCATATTTTAAAGGTTGATAAAAAGGCCTAAATAACTGCTATTAAAAAATTTATTTCACTGTTGTTTAAAGAAAAGGCTATAATTTTATTTCTTTGGTTTTAATAATGACATCCTTCAAATGGTAACCTCTGTTTGCCATACACTTTTGTCAACGATTTCTAAAGTTTTCCATCACCCGGAAGGTTGAGTGCTTCGAGGTCTTCCAGGTGACTTTCTTTTAAATGCTGAACCTGTGACCCTGAAATCTTCAACCCACAGCAGTATCGATCTTCTATCCAGAACAGCATCATAACATGCAATGAGCATGAAAATCTGTTGCAATTACAGATTCACCAGTCTTCAAAAACAAACACGTTTAAACAGCAAACGCACAGTGTTCACCAGTCGAAGCCATGATAACTGATAGTGTCTGAAAAAAAATGGTAAGATATGTAAGATAAAGATGCCAAAGTTCACTAGCACTACATGGATGACAGTTTAAAATGTGGGAGGTATTTCTGCTGCACTCTGTAAGATATTGTAAGTCTGATTTTATTTATTTGTATGTAAATTCTGTGTTGCTGAAATGGTGCATTGTAGCCAGATGTATTAAGTTAAAGTATCCATAAAATTTTTGAAATTCTATTTTTGTTTGGAATCATCTTGTATTTTGGCATGTTCTAGTCGCAACAATAAGGTTCCTTGCTTTGAGCATTTTTTGGGACTGAAGTTCACGCTAGACCTCAAATGGAACTTATACATACAATTCATTGGTAGACACTTGAAAACTGGTTTGGCTCCTTATACAGACCCAGACATTACCTGACACCACTTTCAATGAGCTATCTTTGCAAGAATCAGATCAGACCAAAGATGAAGTATTTCTGCCAGATATATTTGCTGGAGCTGAACAATGCTCTCTTTCCAGCCTTGACAGAGTTCAAAAGCATTTGTATGGCTTTGTGGGTGATGATTTATTTTCTATTCTACAATCACTCACCCACAGATGAAATTTCTATGGAAAATGATCTGATGAGCTAAACTCCCTAGTTCCACCACCAGTTTAGACCTTTATGGCTAAGATCTGCCATGCTATATAAATGGAGGTTAATCATACTCATTCCTTCTGTATTCCATTAGTAAGCAGGAAGTTCCATTTGGACAGCTTCTTCCCAACAGACGCTACTTTATAGAACAGGCTCCCGAGAGGATGCTTCCCAGAACACTGCAATCTTCAAGTCTGGAGTTAATCATTACCTATTCTACATAATCTCATAATCTGCACTCATTTCTGCTTTCCTCCTATGTCTGTTCAATAACCTTATCTCGTAAGCCACACATCCAAGCTTACAGCATCTGATATTCTCAAGCTGTCATCTATTAAGATACTGACCAGGCTTGATGTTGCTTAACTTCAGTGGTCATATGGGAACCAATGTTTCAATGTGATATGGTCATAAGCTCAGATCTGGAAGACAATCAGTTGCTGATTCTTCTTTTTTATGTGCTAAGTCCTTTCGGGACATGACTGATAGTGACTTCTGACAACTTCCTGCCTTTTGTTGTTCAAAGTAATTTTTAACTTTTTACCATCCCTTTTTGTCCTGCTATTGCAATCCGTCCACACAAATTCCTTAAGCGGGTTACTCACTGTTTCACCCTGCTTCTCATACCTTCATTATATCTTGTGAGTGTTAAATTCACTAGGCTCTCTTTCCTCATTATGTATCCCAACTCTCTTTCTCTGATTCTAAACCTTTTTTTATTTCCATTTTACTTAACAATTCCTTGTTGCTCACCTGTTCCATCTATGGCATTTTCTATCTTAGTAATAAGAAAAATAAATCTCACACGAACTTCAGAAAGCAGTCTTGTTTACATGCCAGCAAAAATGTTTTTCAAAATTATACTTGTTCAGTTGTTGCTAAATTGGGGGTCTGGCATCAAAATCTGTATAACCTGTTCTCAGGCAGGGATCCAGCTCTGTGTGTGTGTGTCATTTTTTAAAAGCAAAGTATTTATAATAAAGACTTTGGTTGAACTGCTTAGAATGACTACTATAACTGCAGCAAAATATCATTAGCACCTTTGTATTATTAATCAGTTTATTTTGTAATATACAGACTCTGTTACTACTAACTAAAGGGCCATGGCTCATTGGATAAAAATGTCAGTTAACCAGCTGACCTAGTTTAACTCAAAGAATGTTATCTTGACCTGAAGCAAGTCTCTTTTGTTTCATCTTCTCTCTATGATTTGTCAATCCAAAGAATTGGAATTTACCCTCTGCTTCTATAAGTGATGTTTTCTATTATTATGTTTTAGTATAATTAGTATATGGATTGTATATACTTTACTAAATCTTAGTGTATTTTTGTAATAAAGCTATCTTGTTAAGTTCACAACACTGTCATGTGTCTTTGTGTATGTGACTATGAGTATGTGCATGCCTTTACATGTATGTGTGTGTGTGTGTGCATATACCACAGTGGGCTATTTAAAAACAAACCAATTTTCATTAAAATTTAGGTAAAAGGCAGTTTATTTTTGTCTGAAAATTATTTAAATGAACTGAATTTTATGTTTTAAAGAATTAAAAATCAAATTATCCTAAAGTGAAACCATAACAGAATAATAATAATGATAATATATATATATATATATATATATATATGTAGTTTTTAGATAGAGTATATCTGTAAAGGAACAAATTAAATAAAAAGATAAGAATAAAAATTATTCCTAGCTGTTGTTTTTGTCCTCTGAGGGACTTTATCAAGGCCAAAGTAAGCATTTATTTGTTGTATGTGTTTATATAGAAAAGCAATGAACCAATAAAGAATAAGCCAATGACATTCTTGCTCTTGTATATAAACATGTGCAACAAAATAAATCCTTACTTTTGCCTTGATAAAGTCCCTCAGAGGACAAAAGGAGTTAGCTAAGAATATTTTTTTACTTTATCTTTTTATTCATATATATTATGAAATGGACAAAGTCTGACAATTATTTTAAGACATTTTTATGTTTATGTATCTATAAAAAGAATGTATAAACATAAAGATATCTTAATATATATATAAATATATATATATGTGAAAAGTGTGTGTATATAAATATAAATAAATATATATATATATATAAATATATATATGTGAAAAGTGTGTGTATATAAATATAAATATATATAATTATTTATATTAATTAGTTCATCGAGTCTGATAGAAACCTCAGGAAGCACTGGACGGCCGTTTCGTCCTATATTTGGGACTCATCAGCAGTGTGCATCCACTACCGAGGGAATCGAAACCCCGACAGTTAGGTTGGCAAGCGAACACCATACCAACTGCTCCACCGGGCCTTGGTGACGAAGAGATTGCAAATCAGACTCAATGTAGCGCCACTCACTCCCACATTCCGTGGTGTTACTCACCTGAGATTCTCTCTGACCATAGGACTGAGCCTCCTGGAGCCACGACTACTCTCACCAAGCCGCTCCAACTGGAGCATTAGAAGCTGGTTCAAGCGATGATAAACACAGATAGTAATTAGGAGGATTTGATAATTATATTAATTAGTTCATCGAGTCTGGTAGAAACCTCAGGAAGCACTGGATGGCCGTTTCGTCCTATATTTGGGACTCATCAGCAGTGCGCATCCACTACCGAGGGAATCGAAACCCCGACAGTTAGGTTGGCAAGCGAACACCATACCAACTGCTCCACCAGGCCTCGGTGACGAAGAGATTGCAAATCAGACTCAATGTAGCGCCGCTCACTCCCACATTCCGTGGTGGAACTCAACTGAGATTCTCTCTGACCATAGGACTGAGCCTCCTGGAGCCACTACTACTCTCACCAAGCCGCTCCAACTGGAGTATTAGAAGCTGGTTCAAGCGATGATAAACACAGATAGTAATTAGGAAGATTTGATAATTATATTAATTATAATTATCAAATTATATTAATTATAATATAATTATCAAATATTAATTATAATTATCAAATTATATTAATTATAATATAATTATCAAATATAATATAATTATCAAATCCTCCTAATTACTATCTGTGCTTATCATCGCTTGAACCAGCTTCTAATGCTCCAGTTGGAGCGGCTTGGTGAGAGTAGTTGTGGCTCCAGGAGGCTCAGTCCTATGGTCAGAGAGAATCTCAGTTGAGTTCCATCACGGAATGTGGGAGTGAGCGGCGCTACATTGAGTCTGATTTGCAATCTCCTCATCACCGAGGCCCGGTGGAGCAGTTGGTATGGTGTTCGCTTGCCAACCTAACTGTCGGGGTTTCGATTCCCTCGGTAGTGGATGCGCACTGCTGATGAGTCCCAAATATAGGACGAAACGGCCGTCCAGTGCTTCCTGAGGTTTCTATTAGACTCGATGAACTAATTAATATAATTATCAAATCCTCCTAATTACTATCTGGATATAATTATTTATATATTAGATTCGCGGTACTTATTAGAAAGCGCTCAATATCAGAGATAGAGCTAACATATTTGGTTGGATTGATGTGTGTTTGTGACCCTGGGCAAAAGGGCGAAACCCTCGGTCACAAACTTGCATCAATCCAACCAAATATATATATATATATATATATATATATATATATGTATGTATTTCTGACATATTTTCTGCAATCGTCAATGATGGCCTATGTTCAGGTTTAGCATGACATGAAAATATAACTCACCCACCTCCACCCTCTGAGCTTACTTTTCTATTTAACGTAGATCTGACATTTAATTGCTGAATCAAACATACACACAAGTTTATTTTTAATTCTGACCTTATGTTCCAGTACCCCCTTTAACTTTTTGAAAAGAGGTAACACTTTGTTTTTAAATTTCCTTAAAATTCATTTAATCACCAGTTACTTACCATTGCCTGAAGAAGTACAATCATAGTATTGAAACATGAAAGCTTTTGTGTAGTAATTTCAACATGTTTTTATTATAATCTCTTATAATAAAAATTATATCTATATAAATTGGTATGATGCTTGTTTCATATCATAACAGCCCATGTTTGATTCTCGGTAGAGGATGCCTGTTGCTGATGAGTCCCAAATATAGGTCGAAATGGCTGTCCAGTGCCTTCTGCATTCTGTTGAGGATTCTTCTAGACTCAATGAATTAATTATGAGATATATATATATATATATATATATATATATCTGTAGGATTATGAATAGTATCCAAAGAAAAATGAAGATGATGAAACTAAGTGGAAAATTTATTAACTATGCATTTTGCTGAAGAGCTTACGTGTTGTAAGTTGCACTCACCAAGAAGATCAATGTGGAGGTGAAGGTGGGGGGGAAGCAATAGGATTCAAATGGTTGTGTGGTGGTTGGTCAAGGTAAAAAAGCAGGGAATCTGTTTTTTCTTTGTCAACCTGTTTTTATGTTTGCTGTTGCAGTAGATCCTACTTGATTGGATGGACAAGTCTACAATATATTTAAATAAGACCATCTGGAAAGCTATAAAGTAAATCTCTTTCACCCTCCAGAGAGTTATTATACTTATTTTGTTAAGACTGTTAGTCTGTTATACTGTTACACTACTGTTACTATTACAAGGACAGACGTTACTTGTAAGCAACAAGGCAGTTTGTTGCAATCTCAAATCATACCTAAGGACGCTGTGTGGTGCTGCTCCAACAGGCAAGAGTTCTATCTTTTCACTCCTTACACATCAAGTTTCATGTACAACGTTTCTGACTTGCCTAGCTGTCCAAGTTTCCCGCACCCACCCAGTCTGTCAGCATGAAAAAAATCTGACATATGCTTTCTTTGGCTTCCTCAGGTTAGAATGAAAGAAAGACAAAAATGTGTGAGGAGAGAAAAAAAAAAGCAATCCCTGATTTAAAATCCAACAATGCCAAATGGCTCTGATATATTGGTTTGGTTTGTTTTGTTTTATGGCATATCAACCTCAATGGGTCATTTAATGCCGACAACTTTTTTTTCTGGTAATATTTTTGTTTTGTCAAAAATCTATTTCTGTTAATATTTTTTTCCTCAAAAATGTATAGCTGGTAATATTATTTTTTCAAAAATGTATAGCTGGCAATACTATTTTTCCAAAAACGTTTGGCTGGTAATATTATTTTTTGGTAATAGTTTTTTATAAAGTATTTCTGGTATTAAAACCTATTTTTACACTTTTATAATGCTTTTTACCTCAGTTTTGGGGTTAACTATTTGCCCATAGCTGGGACCCTAACAGGTGCAACCACCCCGGGTCAGGGTGAACCTGGGAACACCAGCAATTAAGAGGTGGTTCCATGCTCCTCAAAACCTCCTGATCAGAAGCCTTACAGTTGGATGTAGTTTATTGGCATACTCAGGACGCAGATGTAGTTTATCGTCATACCCAGGTCACAGATGTAGTTTATTGTCATATTCAGGACGTGGATGTAGTTTATCATCATACCCAGGATGCAGATATAGTTTATCGTCATACCCAGGATGCAGATATAGTTTATCGTCATACCCAGGACACAGATGTAGTTTATCGTCATACTCAGGACACAGATGTAGTTTATTGTCATACTCAGGACGTGGATGTAGTTTATCGTCATACACAGGATGCAGATGTAGTTTATCGTCATACACAGGATGCAGTTTATCGTCATACCCAGGATGCAGATGTAGTTTATCGTCATACCCAGGACACAGATGTAGTTTATTGTCATACTCAGGACGTGGATGTAGTTTATTGTCATACACAGGATGCAGATGTAGTTTATCGTCATACCCAGGATGCAGTTTATCGTCATACCCAGGATGCAGATGTAGTTTATCATCATACCCAGGACGTAGATGTAGTTTATCGTCATACACAGGATGCAGATGTAGTTTATCATCATACCCAGGACACAGATGTAGTTTATCATCATACCCATGCTCTGATATAGATATACCATATAGATAAAACAAACAAATAGGTGGAGAGACACTCTCTTAGGTCTGGACACTGGTAGGTGATAAACTAAGGTAATTTAATTTGATTTATGATTTCCACTTAATCTCAGAGATCCCAAGGCATTTTGCTTACAGTTTTCATTCTAACCTGAGGAAGCCAAAGATAGCATGTGCTTTCATCATCTTCACATATAATTTTGTTTTTGTGTTTATCCAGTCAATTTCATTCAGATTCTTTTTGTTTGCATCACTTTTGTTATTATATATCCCACACTGTGATAATAGATCTGCCAAGAATGGTGAAGCATTGTAAGAAGCTGGATGCAAATTTACTGTGGATGATCTAGCAATTAAAGCACTTTCTATACATTTTCATCATAATTGTTTTCTTTTTTAATTGGAGTAGCAGTTTTTATGTCAAAATTGTGCTCAGTCTCATTATGCCGAGCAACTAATGCCTTTAATGTGTTGTCTCGTAAAATGTCCTTTTGAGTTCATATAATCATTTATTTAAATTTCTTGAGGTTTCTCTGATGTATTCTTCGTGGCAATTATTACAGATAATAGAGTAAATTCCTCCTTCAATCTTTAGCTTGTTTTGTTTTGTATTAAGTCTTTTACATTTGATGAGTATTCAACATAATGGTAAATATATAAGACAATTTATAAAACTTATTTTGACATATTTTGCTGATAAAACAGCGTCATCAGAAAAATGGATTTGATTTCAACCAGATCTATATTGGCAAGAGAGAATATGATTCATGTTAATTGCATGAACAGTAGAATTTTTTTTGCTGGGTTTTTAGATTAGATTATTCCCATGTAAAGTGTTCAGATGAACTAAATTCCATAGACCCACCAGTTCTAAACAGCATAGCTAAAAACCCGTCGTACCATGTACATTGTAGCAAACCACCCACATTCCCTTTGTATTCCACTAGTGAGATGTAAGTTCCACTTGAGCTACTTTTTCCCATGAACCTCTGCTTTGTGAAATGACTTCTAAAAGAGTGCTTTCCTGATCATTACAATCTTAACCTGTTCAAGTTTGGGGTGAACACTTATCTTCCGCATATATTTTTTTAATCATTTCACCCCAAGCAAAGCAATAAAGCCACTAAGTTGCAAGAGGTTACTGAATGTTAGACAATGTAAGAAAAAATGCTATTAAATAGAGAGAACAATAAAACAACAATAATTAAGAAAACAAAAGATAATGATTGGCATTGCATGGAATAGAGTTCCACAACGAAGAAGTGTAATAGAAGAAACTGTTAGCATTGTACCTCTTGCTGTCTAACCCTCTACCTCGAGTGGCTCTTGGGCTTTGTATAGGGTGAACATCATTGTAAAAAAGATATCAACTGTAGATTTTTAAATAAAAACTGATATCAATTAGTAAAATTTAATTTGAATAAACACTAATATAAACAAAACAAGACATATTAAAAAAAATCCATATAATATTCAAATGATTACCATGAATAACATATCGCCAATGTAGATTTGGTTGAAATAAAACTCATCAGCAAAACATGTCAAGAGTTTTCTAAAATGTCTTATATATATATATATATATATATATATACACACACACACACACATACATATAAAAGTTCCCAGAGGATAGAACCCTGGTAGAACTCAGTGTTCTATCTGGGATTGGACTTCATCAAGGTTGTCAATGTGTGTAACAGTCATTTTGTTGTTATTATCGGAGCAGTTTTTTATACTGTTAGTTCACTCAATACAAGACTCCAGAACCACTCACAGTAAAGGGAGGGATGGAGGGAGGGAGGGAGGGAGGAAGGAAGGAAGGAAGGAAATAAATAAATAGGATGTGTAGGATAGATATCTCTTGGACTTGAAGAGATCAAGATTGTAGTTATAAAGGAAGCATCATCTTGGGAGTCTGTTCCACGAGGTAACAGTTCTGGGGAAGAAGCTGAGTGGAACTTACTCCTTATCAAAGGGACCCAAAGGGAATGGTGATAATTTGTTACTGTGAATATGGCATGATGGATCCTAGCTATGCTGGTGGAACCAAGAAATGTAACCTGTTTGAACATCTGCTATAGTAACAGCAACAAAATAGAGACTAACAACTTTGTCTGTACGATAAGAATTGCCAATGACATTCTTGCTCTTGTATATAGACATGTGCAACAAAATAAATCCTTACTTTTGCCTTGATAAAGTCCCTCAGAGGATGCAGGATGGAAAATAATTCATCACCTTCAAGGCTGTGTAATTGCTTTTAAATTTGGTCGAGAATGGACAGTCAAGACTGAGCATTACCAGCCCAGATTTGGCTGCAATACTCCATTCTAGATAAAGGAGTATATTTTATTCTAAGTATAAGAGGGTAGGTTGCTGAAGTGCTCACATACACTCACTCACCATATTTCTCTGTCAATCATCATAGCATATCAGTGCTGAGAATTAGAACAGGGAGAAGTGTGTTCATGCCTCTTTTATAACCCTGCACCTCTGTAGATGAGTAGAATTTGATTCAAAAGCCTAACAGATTAAAAAAAACATTTTCTTCCATGTTTAATTTGTTGTTTTCAAATGTAAAGCATATTTCTCCAGAAAACTGATTTCATTGGAATATTTGCAAAATTCTTTCAAGATTAACTTCAACTTAGAGATATTCTAAAATTTTCTCATAGATTTTTGTTCTTTTTACTTTTAAGTATTTGATAAAATGACTGATATGAAATATTTGAAGAAGGTACATATGATGAGATATGTCAAAAACCAGTTGGATGTTTATTTTATTGTTGCCAAGGTTTCATTCATTAAGTACATTTTCAAAAGAGATGAAAAAATTAAGTACTCATTCATATATATATATATATATATATATATATATATATATATCCCACATAATGGTTAGACATTAGCTAGATGAAGACTAATGTCTTGCCGTTATGTGGGGGATTTATTTCTGCTGTATCCTGTATATATGTAACCATGACATAAATCTATTGGACAAAATCCCAGCCTCTTATCCCAAAAGTAGACTAAATCCCATGTTACCATATTGTATTATATTACATAAAAATATATATATAAATATAAGTGTACACATACCAGCATACATATTGGATATTATTATTATTATTGTTGTCTCAATTTAACCATAAAATTTGAATTAAAAGTTACTTGAATTTTCAAAGTTAAATTTGTTTTTAATATAAGACTGGGATTTTGTCCTCTTTTGGAATAAGAAACTGGGTTTTCTCAGCTGAGATTTTGTCCTGGTACACACACACACACATATTATATATATATATATATATATATATATATATATATATATATAGATAGATAGATAGATAAAAAGAGAGTGAGAAAGATATGCAAAAAATTATTTTGTTAAATAAAGCAAAAATATTTTCAGTATCATTTATTTTATTCTTATAAGCAGAGAAGGTAAAAAAAAAAATTATCCATTACTATATATCCAATTCTAAAAACAGCAAATAATCCCAGACCCCAATTTGCCCTTTTTTGATAATCAAATTAATGTCGTTAGGGGAGGATCTTTTCAAAGTCATTAAACATCTTACCAACCATATCCAATGTCAGTAATCCACCTTTGTACTTATAAAATCCTCATTGTTACAAATGTTGCATTTGATGGTACTTAGAAAAATATTAATCCCATTCTATTTTCAGTTCCTCCTCAAGAAAACAAGCACAAGAGAAAAGGAAGACAGTGATTTTCCAATCTTAAACTAGCACAGAATCACACTTTCTTCCAGAAAGCGATCAGTCTAGAATTTGTAAAATTCCAGTTCCAAACATTTTCAATAGTAGTAGTCACCTAATCTTTTTACATTGACAAACAACAGCTGCTCTAAACAACTACTGGAACTGCCAATTAATTGCTAATACGACTACCTTTTTCTTCGTGTTTTGCTTTTGAATTGCTGCCAGCATCATCATTGTCGTAGTCACATTTAAAGAAAGATGAAGAAAAGACGACGCAGTTAGTGTGCTATACTTCTGCTGACTAACTACATTTTGTGGCACCTTGCCAAAACTCATGTGGTGTGGGCGTTAGGTGGCCATCCCCACCTCCCTTCATCTACTTCAGCTTATTCCATTATCCCACGGCCTGTCTGGTGGCTGAGTTAGTTGCTTTTTGTTTTCTTCCCTGATATCTGTCATGTTTGAATCCAGGTAAAAGCCACGAGGTGTGTGTATTCAAAGAAGTACTGAAACGTTTTCAGCCCAACTAAGGAGGGATTAAAAAAAAATAATTTCTCATATTTGTTCAGAATTTTGGAAGGAGGTTGTGTTGATCATTTTTCAGCAACACCTTGTAATTTCAAGGCAGACTCTTCTCACTTAAAAGAAAAGACTGATGCAATATGATCTTCCTACTCTGTTCTAGGTATTCGCTACATTTTAAGTGCTTGCTTGTAATTAATACTCACGATCCAGCTTTCCGCAAATCCGATAATCCAGTTCCATCCATGGTTGGGCAGTTCTAAAAACATACAATCACGATTTTTTAACAGTATCATGTTTTAGTTTTGAAAGTCTGCAGTAAATGTTAATTCTCACCATTTCTTCTTGCAAATACATTGACAACAAACTATCTACCTATCGGCAAACTTTTTTTTTTTGTCTTTTTCTTTTCACTTTTATCATCATTATATCCCCCTCCATCGAATACCTGTAAGAGCAGCAGCAATAGCAGGCGTTGTTCTCTTCCTCTTTTTTAGCTGTCGTCATTGAAATTTTATTGATACTTATTGTTGTTTGTTTCAAATGTTTATAATGTTTTGTTTAGTAATCTGTAATCATCATTTCTTCTCCTATCTCTAGTCTTTGCATTACGTTTGTTGCTACCAAAAAAAAAAAAATAAAAAAATAAAATAAAATAAATAATTAGTAAACAAAAGGACCAGGCAAAAATGGTGTTTTTACGCTTTCTTTCTCGTTAAACAACTGAAGTTTCAATTCTATTTTAATTTTCCCTACAGTTTTTCTTCTTCTCCCAGCTCCCCATACACAGTACTTCAAAGTAAAAAATAACCTACTTGTTTCGTTTATTTTTTAAAGCTTCGTATGGGTATTAGAAATTCAAAGAGAGAGATGTCTTTGTTATTTTTTTATTTTTCCATATCGAAATTTGATGAAAAGAGACTTTTGGCCCCTTCCTACCTAAGATAAAAAAAAAAATGTTTTTTTTTTTACTCAACTGTCTCCTACAATCTACATTAATGATTATCAATTAGACTTTTGGCCCCTTCCTACCTAAGATAAAAAAAAAAAAAATGTTTTTTTTTTTTTACCCAACTTCAACTGTCTCTAACAATCTACAATACATTTATGATTTTAATGATTATCAATTAGGGAAGATTTTTGGCCACAAATTGGCAAACTCAGTGATAGAATAAATATTATTAAATAATCTTTTTACTACAGACTTATTTTACAATATTCTACAATGCACCTGTCCTTTTCAAGTTAGACCTTTTTTAGAATGACTTGAAATATCGCTACTTTTACTTACTTTCTTTGCGAGAAGTGTTTTTTATAAGTTAAAAAAAAAATCGGCACGATTCGTATGTGCCTGACCGGAGGGCGATTTCATTGGTTAGCGAATAGCGACCTAATATTTCACAGACCATATTTTAAATGAGTTCGATTCTCAATGAATGCCTCATACTGATGGCCTTTTCAAGTGAATTGTAGTAAATAAGT
Source organism: Acanthosepion lycidas (assembly GCA_963932145.1). NCBI lineage: Eukaryota > Metazoa > Mollusca > Cephalopoda > Sepiida > Sepiidae > Acanthosepion > Acanthosepion lycidas. Next base: position 28,172,682 of record OZ010583.1, on the reverse strand, counting down.
CCGCTGAAATTAGTTATGTTACTCTTTCCAGCAGGTATTAAAAAAAAAAAAAGAAAGGTTGTTTTAATGAATGTTTAACAGTGGAAACGTCCCTTTTCTGTTCAGTTACGGATTTTTAATAAATAATAAATTCTAATCTAAATAATCTTTTTTTAACAAGAATAATGAAAAGAAAACATAAAGGCACGTTTCGCTTCTCGAAACGGTTCCAGTTTCCTTAATGAAAAAGGTGGATCCCGGATATATAGGTTCGATTTCTGTCGGATGATATGACTTGACTTGGAAGAAAAATTAATTTATTTGCACATTCATAATTGATACGGGCGTTCTTTCTTTCTTTGCCACCCTCAGTAGTGTTCAGTTTAGCAACAATAATAACAACACTCACATTTTTTATGCTTATTTTTTTTTTACTTCACCTCACCTCACAATGAGCTTGTCTGACTTAACAAATAAATGAAATAAAAACCACGTGAATAACACTTTTTTTCAGTCGACCTACAAAAAATAAAAATTAGTTAAAAAAAAAAAAAAAAAAAATGATAATGCCTTCACATTCAAATACCGCAAACTATGACGTATTATTAGATTTTTGTTTAGATTTTTAATTAATAATTTTAAAAGGCCAGTTACTTGCAGCTCTATACAAAAAAACCTTAAGACTAAAAATAAATTGGTATTATTATCTTTACACTTGACTTACAGGTGAGGACACAGTTGCTCACTAACTAAAAAAAAAAAAAAAAACGATGTTTGAATAGGGTTTTTAAAAAGATCATTTTGTGTCGTTGCTGTTCGAGAAATCAATGTTTACATCAGCAATATAAATGAAACGTGTAGAAGTTTTAGACCTGTAAGAGTAAGACAAGGAGAAAATTTAAATAAAAAAACCAAAACAAAAAATAACAGTACACCTGAAAGAGAGATAAAATAATTTATATATCATACTTTTTAAGAGGCTTTTTTAAAAAAAAATTATCAGATAATCAATTTTTGTTCCTTTAGAGAGAGAGAGAAAAAAAAAACAGTAAAGTAAAAAAAAAAAAGTTAAAAACCGACTTCCTTACTTTTTCTTTCCTTCTTTCTGTATCAAACAACAAAGAAGAGAATTGAATTTATTTCGATAACCTTTTTTTAATTCACGTAACGTCGTAATTCGTCTTGTTAAAAATCAACAGTTGAAACCAGCAAGGTTTCAATCCAGTTGCAAAAATTAAATAAAAATACAGACCTAACACTCTGAGGAGTTCAGTAGTAAAAAAAAAGTTTCACTTTATGAACATTTTTTTTCACTTAATTCAAATTTCAAAGTCTTTTAAAAAGTACCTTAGGAACGTTACTTTATAAAATTAATACTTTCGTTCCTGAATTTAAGCCTGCAAATTAAATCTGGTTAAAAAAAATTTTTTTTTTATTATTTTTTTAAAAAAAACAAACAAACTTTCTCTGTTGTCTCTCTTTCTTTATTATTATTATTATTCATTCGTATTTCCTTTAAAAAAAGGGGGGGATCACTAAAAGTATTCATAAAAGTATATAATATATTTGCCGTATTCTTTTCAGCCCGAGGGACAAATATAGAACAATTAAATTATGTACACTCCAATGCAAAGAGATTAAATAAACAATCTGTAAGCGACGTTCAGCCGACAACACACACAAGAAAAAATACTCCGCACGCACTAAGCAATGAAAACTTCGATGCGAACGTACACAAAAAGTCAGTGCTTGCAATTTGAAAACCGAACTAAGCGCGATCATTTTGTTGACAGCTGCATAGATTCTTACCATCGAAGCCAACAGTACCTTTTTAATTAGAAAACAGTCAGAGCGTGTTTACTCTCGTCGCTACTAGTAGTGCAGCTAAAAGAAGCGTAAGAAAGGGAGAAAACGGCATACGAGCGAGCAGCCGCGTTCTGCCATTGCTTTAAGTGTGTTTCTCTCCTCACTGGCTTAGTAGAACTTACAACATTACACACACGGAGTTAAGGATACTATCGCTACATTTATTTGCTACTATAGTCGTTTATCTAACAACTGGACTTTGTAATGTCCAAAGAAAGATGCTGCTTTAAAAATAAAGGCCCCTCACAGAAGAAGGAAGCTTCGTTTTTGACCTCTGAAATATCCTCATGATGGTTACGAGTCTTGAAAGTTGTCAACAAGGCCCGCCGTTTAGCAGTTACCTGCGCGGGCCACGAACCATGAAACCGATCCGAAGCCAAACTGTAGACCTCGGAGATGAGAATTTGTCATCTTATTATGACGATTCGGACAGGGAAGACGATGGGGGTCGAAGGTGTTCGAACCCATGCCTGTTTCCTGATGGAAATAACGGGTACCGACCACCGACCGCTTCGAATTCTTGCGAAGCTCTCAAACATGCCGTGTCTGCATTGACGCGGCTAGATGATTTTATATGTGAAAAGCTTGGATCAGGCTTTTTCTCAGAAGTCTATAAGGTGAGAGTTATCATCTTGCTTTATTTATCCGTTTTTTTAGTAATTGTTAATAATAATGATAATGTCACCTAGATTTTACTTAAACATCGTTTTGTTTTATAATTGTCAATGTGTTGTTGTTCAGTTCAGCATACCGTTACTACTGCAATTCAATAATTCATTCATTAATAAATGTACGATGGCATTTTTAGAAAATCTGTCTCGTTCCGTTGTATTTTTTCATTGAATGTTATGTAGAGTTTTCCAGTATCAGTTAGTGAAATTAACTTGAATCATTTAATGATTTTAAATTGATAAAAAAAAACTAAAAGATTTGAAATCGTAGATGAATAAAAACTAGTTTTTTTCTTTTTCTTTAATGATACTGCAGTGAAAAAAACTAACTAAGGAAGACTACAATTTTATCAGAATTATTTAAAATAAAATCATCGCACCTGGTCAAAACAGCTGGAGACTTTCTTTAAAAACCCCACTTTTTTCAGTATTTTAAAAAACTAAAACATCTTCATATCCCTTTCTTGTAATAAAAAAAGGCTATTCTCAAAACGTAAACTAACATTATCGTGGCGTAGTGTGCTTTATTATTTTTTTATTCTTTCCTTTAACAATGTTACGAAATATTTCAAGTAGAAGATATATTTGAATGTTTAAGGAAGTTGTTCTTTTTCTTCAGTGACATTTTAAAAAAATCTACCTGATCATTCTTTCTTCCTCTGTCTAGGTTATTTATTTTGCGTTTTCACAGAGATTCGATTTGTAAGTAATAAAGAGCGTTACCCTCACCACCAATTACCGTCTCTGTGAATACTTTTCTATCGATCTTTCACACACAAATAAAAAAATAAAATAAAATCATACACAACTTATGAATACTTAACTTACGTATCAATTTTTTTTTTCTAAAGAAAATTCCTGTTTTGTTGATTACAAAAAAACAAAACAAAAAACCACTACTAAAATCGATGCCTTCCTTAAATAATTTTTCTTTTTTGCTTTCCTTTATTCCACTTTAAAAGCACCTGCGGATGATCACGTACACTTCTGACCGAAATGTGCATATATATGATTTTTTGATTTACTAAGTAACCGTGAAATTTGGAAAAAAAATAATAAAAAAATCGTTTACCAACAATACATGAAGTCTATTATTAAGAACACGGTATTTTATTTACTTTTACTATTTATTTACAACTAAAAGTTATTATTCAACTGTCAGTTTTGTAAGGATGTTTTGATCATGTGACCACCTTACCGTTATTAGAACTGTAAGCTCTTTTGATTTCTGGGAAAATAACCCTGTTAGTGTTAAAATAAAATGCAAAATTAAAAAAAAAAAAATTAAAAAAAAATTGTGTTCTTTTAAAACTAACTGAAAACTTGGATCCCTCCCAATATTCACATTCTGAATAATTATTTAAAAAAAAGGGAAAGACTTATTTTACTTCAGTCAGAGTAAGTACTAAGTAGGGGGGGGGTGAAAAAAATGACTGTACTTTGAACTTCTTGAATCTCACTCAAAGGTTTATCCTTGCCTTAATTCTTCCAATTTACCTTTTTTTTTTTCCATTAAGTTTTACAAATAATGAAGTGGACAGTACTCTTTTTAACAGAACTCAAACTGATTCTAAAATACAGTATTTGTGATTTTCACAGAACTTAAACGAAACCTCTTCTTGTGTAGTATACCAAAGCAGAGCCTTACCAATTCGGAATCCTAGAACTTATAGGGAGCTAGACAATTCTCACGTAGGCAAATCTGATTAAAAAAAAAAATTTATGGTGAAAAAAAACTGAATTGAACTGCGAACGGAATTAAATAAGTTTTTCAACAGAAACTGGATTTAATTGAGAATTATTGTAACTCTAAATTTTATTTTTAACACTTTTAAAATTATCACGTGTTTTACAAGCATGCGAATATCTGGTCGATAGTGCAATAAGGTGTAAAAGAATTACCCCACAAAATATTGCCTGCTTTGTGACCGAGAACCCCCACCCCCAAAGCAAACAGCTGTCATAGAAATTTACCAGACGAGCCACGGCATTATTACCCAGTAGTCGCGCGTAAAATCGGTAGCTGTTTGTTTGAAAACGCATGGACCAGTATATATTTATTGTATTATGAAGGATATACATATTTTGTCAAGTTTTTGACGGTGGTAAAACTCAATGTAGGTCAAAGAATAAATAAAGTATAAGAAACAAAACCAGTACACACTGAGAAATTTAAAATTGTTCACACTTGTAAATAGGCCAAACTTGTGACCAAAGCGACAATTGGCATTTTGATCACGTGACTTAAACACTGCGTTCACCTTCTTCGGCTTTCTGCTTTGATGCTTATTTCGAGGTAGTGTCGAAAAGTTCTCGGCCCATCTCTACCCCAAAACTAAAGTCTATTTTTTGTGGTATCGGGCCGAGAAATTTTCGGCATCCCTTGGAAAATAAGTGGAGGAGGGATTTAGTTTTTTTTTTTTTTTTTTTTTTTTTTTTTAAACCTTAAAGATTGTTCGACGAATTTTATTCTTTTATCATAATTATTTCCCTTAAGGCTTAATGGAAATTACAAATTATTGCTGCTTGTGATCAGTTCAGTGAACAAAAATATCTTTTATTTATTTTTTTTTTCCAAACACTTTGTCTTTTTTTGTTTATCCCTAAAGTGGATGGCAGAAGAACAGGGTCTGGGAGAAATAACAAAAAACAAAACTTAGCTACAAGGAACAGGTGGAGGTCCATGATCGCCTACATCCAGAAGGGACACGGCACGTAAAAGAAGAAAGATGATGTCGCCACATTTGTCTTTACTTTCTTTACCCCTGACCTAGAGTAATGTCCTCACGTTGTTAATTGCGACCGCTTTTTAAATACTTTTTTTCTTTCTTTAAGTGAGTTGATATTTCCTTTACAAAAAAAAAAAAAAAAAAAGTAGTCGTCCATTGTCTAGAAATAACTAGATCTGTCGACTGTTTTCCAGAATAGCCGGGGGGTATGGGGTCTCGTAGGCTTTAGCATGCCACATTTATCCGGACTTTTCGCAAAGATCAAAGAACAGCTTTCGTCTGGGATTTAAAAAAAAAAAAAAAAAAAGTGTGGAATATGTTCTAGTAATTTCTGTAGTGTTTCTGCTTTCGGACAGTTCATTGAAATGACTTGAGGAAAACCTAGTCCCAGGGGATTCAAACTAAAGCACCTCCCCTCTTCCGCCTAGTGGGGACGGTAAGATTTTTCCAACGCCAGGTAATTTTTTTTTTGTCCTTGGCTACTAAGTACGCACATGAGCATAATACTACGTGAAATCGACCCTGTACATCCTACTATCGTGGCGGGGATAGGTTACTACTTAACTGGCTTCAGGGGTTTCTGAGGACAGGTGTAGCGTAGCCATCATGTGCGTACGCAGTAGTCCTTTATTTAAAAAACAAAAACAAAAAAACTCTCCCCCCACACACTGGCAATTATATTTGGATAAGAAAAGAAGCCTTCCCTCCTCCTCTCCTTTCTTTTCATGAATTGTGTTAGTTATGTTTTCGCAAATGTTTTAGTTTTCTTTTACAGATGGCATAATTTCTTCTTTTGTGTGCATCTAAGCGGGTGTTACCTAAGCAACACCTGGGAAAGGGGGTCGTATGATTTATGAACCTGTAGCACACATTTATTATTTTATTATCATTAATTTAAAAGTACAATCATTCACAACGCTATATAGGGGGACTTGTAGGGTGGGAGGTTGTTCTTCAGCATCCATCATTTTTTCTTGGAACTAAGAACTCTCTAACTAAACAAATATAAAATTTGTGTTCTTGGCTTAAAAATCTGACAATGATTCGGAGCTGTATCATTTCATTCCATTTTGTTTAATAAAAAAAAAATCGTTACAATTTTCAAAACAAGTCCTAACTAAAACATCGTTGTTAATGTTTTCTCACTGAAACATTAACTTTTAAAAAAGTCTTTTTTTGATTCCAGACAAGCGAAAAGGAAAGTATTTAAATTTTAAAATAAGAACCCCCACCACAAAAAAACAAAAAAAACATGTACGAATTAATTAAAACAAAGAGTTACAGACTTTAATTTAAAATGATGACATTTTTTTAGTCAGTACAACTAGTATTCCTTTAAGATATTTTTGATCGCGTACACCTTCTTGTTTATTATTACTTTCATAGTTTTAAAGTAAACAAAACATTAGAAACATAAACACGGAGTCAAATTTAAGTTAAATTTGACTCCGTGTTTATGTTTGTTTATGTTAAATTATTTAACAATGACCTGGCTATGGAAACCTTAGTACAAAAAAGGGTACCCAGTGACCTGTGTCAGTGTCGCTGCGATGTGCAATTTTTCATTGCGTGTGTTGGACCTTTCCTTTCGGGTCATCGTCAAGTTTTATTTGTGTCGAAAGCAGACAAGGCGACGTTTTTAAATTGATAAAAAAATAATTTGAGGCAAAGTCCTTAACCTACATTGTTTGTCAATGTAAATCACTTGAATTTTGTTTGAGCAAATATTTTTTTAAAAATCTAACTTGGTATAAAATAAATTCAGTTCCGACATATGATTTTGGCATAAACCTTAATCCCACTTTCAACGGCTTGCGAGATAAGCAAAGTGATGATAGCTGCTAAAAAAAACTGATAACTCTTTTTAAGAGTAAAGTAAAGACAAGAAAAACTATGAGAAATAAAAAATAAAAAATATTTTTTAAACGTTAAAAAAATTAAAAATAGATAAATATTTACAATCAAATGATAAAATTTAATTAAAGATTACTTTTCATTTAAAAACATTCTTTAACAATTTTGTATTATTAATTTTTATTTTTATGCTGTTTTACAGCTGATTTTTTAAGTAACCTACTTTTTTTTTCAATCACATTTTTTTGCTCATCGCGTAATTTTTTGTCGGTGATATTGCATTTAAATTTTAAAATTTATAATAATTTAAAATTATCCACTGCAAGCAAGATTGTGCTCGGTGAAATATTTTAAAATAAAATAGTTTTTTTATGTAGTCATTTAAGAATTAACCTATATTTTTACTCCAAACGGATTTAGTCGTTATTTGACGGAGGAGGTAATTTAAGTTTGTTTAATTTCTTTCTATTCTGTGTGTGTGTGTGTTTTTTGTGGGTGTGAATTTAATTAATTTAATTAATTAAAGACAGACTTTCCGAAGAAGTCTGGTTAGGAGGGTGTTACAAGCTGTTCATTTAATGACCCTTTGAAAAAAAAAATGGAACTTGTTAATGTTGTGCCTAACCGTAAAAAAATATGTAATTAATATTTTTTTTTAATTATTTAACAAAGCCGCCGTCTTACAAACCAATTACTGAGTTCTCGAGTTCAATTTTTCATTACTGGGCACCTCAACAATATGACCTTGTTTTAAAAACCTAAGTTCTTACACTCTCTCTAGCATGAGGGTTTTAATTTAAAGTTCGTAGATCCATTGATTCTCTGTATCATCCACTCGTGTGCCTACCCACACCCCCGATATTTACAATGTTATCCCGCTCTTCCAAGAATGTTTGACAGGACACTGTATTGTGGAACTGAAGTTTGTAATTAAGCTTAGTATTTCAATATAAACCAGCCAAATTGCGATCTTAATGTTCCTTCTCCTGGAGTGTCTGAATTCTTGGCACTGTTTTTGTACCCCACAAAACACCATATTTACTTCCCGCGCATTACAAATAGCATTTAAAACTGAATGCCCGAAAGTAGGTTTTCGATCAAGAAAATAAACACCGATAAAAACAAAAATGCTGTTTTTTTTGTTTTTTTTTTGTGTATGTTCTTTTTTTTTTTTTTTTGTGTATGTTTTTTTTTTTTTCTTAGTTACAAATTCAGGAATCAGTCATGGCGATTTGAAAACAAAAAAATGTCTCTGCTTTTTTTTTTTTTTTATCTCTGAGATGAGGTATTATGATCATTACTTGCATTTTACATTTATTCGGACCGTTATTCTCATCTTCATTGTTGCCATATTCACAACGTTTCGGCCGTTGTACGCTCCGGCCTTCTTTAGATGATTGGAATTTCGAACACCTTCAATCACCTGAGCGTACAACGGCCGAAACGTTGTGAATATGGTAATGAAGATGAGGATAACAGTCCGAATAATAATGCAAGTAAAAATGATAAAATTTTGTATCGAATCTTTGATTCAATAAAAAAGTAATAATTCTCCATCAAAGAAATTATAGATTTTGGTCCATGCCTTGCTCTGATTTTTGATTTGCGTTTTTAACTTTTTTAACATATTGCTTTCGCCGGATTTATGGTTGTAGATGTTGCGAAAAAAACGTATAATAGCGCCGAATTCTCTTCAGGTTTTGAGAACAATAACAATTGAAGTGTTACGTGTTGTTGATCAATTCGTCAGCGTAGCGAGTTCGATCTTCGCTAGGAGTCCCACTTTAAGTCACGAAGTGTAATTTTGTAAGTTAGCGTTTTAATGACCAAAATTTTACATTTTTTATTAACTAAAACAGGACTGACACGAAAAAATTAAATTTTCATTTTAATGAAGTTTATAAAACAAAAACAATTAAAACCATAACCACAGAATTAAACAAATTTTTATCCAAATTCTTACATGGTTAATTAATTCAGTTGTAACGCAATCGGCGAAAGTTTTTTTCTTTTTTACGAAAATAGGTGATTTATGTTCTTAGAAACTTTTTAATTGAAAATGCAGTATATAACGAACATTTTTTTTTTTGACTCTCAATTCGAAACAGTAACCTTCAATTTTTCCAACTCTAAAACTCGCTTCTCTGACTCTTAGAAGCCACTTGAATATCTTTCTTTCTCCATAAAAATAAAGATCATTTTCGTTTTTTATTTATTATTATTTTTTTTTTTACGAAAGACTACACTACAGAAAAATGCTTTGGATATTGTTTAAAATTCAATCTTTTTTTATTTAGATAAAAAAACAAAAACAAAAACAAAACAGTGACAGGTCGTACATAAAAATTAAAAACTTAACACAAAAAAAAGCTAAACTGACCAATAATTACTGTAAAAAAAAAAAAAAAAAAAAAAAAAAAAAAGAAAAGAAAAAGTAAATCCTTGTCACTTTATCATGCGAGGTTAGGTGCTGATTTACAATAAAAATAAATGCCAATACGTGACATTGCTTCGCGCGAAAAAGGACCTTTTTACATACACGTATCTATTGTAAAAATTTTAAAATGTAAACCTTTTTAAAAACCGCTGGTATTTTATTTGATTATTTATCCAGTAACTAATAAAACTTATTTTTGATGCAAAAAAAATTAAAATACCCATCTACAAAAAAGATCAACGTGTCTGTCAGTCAACAAATCGAGGATATTTTTATTTTATTTTATTTTTATTTTTTTAGGTCGTGGCTTTAGAAAAAATGAAGTTTATCTACTACTTTAATTTAATTTTTTTATTATAGAAACTAAAATTGATTTTTCAAATTCTGAGATTTTCTCGTATTCATGAAATTTATTTAATTTTTTTTAACTAGATTTTTTGTCAGTCTTTTCATTTACTTTCGAAATTAAAAAAAAAAAAAAAAAAAAAAATGGAAAGTTTTTTATACACGCCCCCACCCCCCATTTCCGAATCTTATTTTTCCTTCTTTAATGAGGAAGAAGATAATGAAAAATACTGTGTGGGTGAGCACGTGCGCGTTCTCATCTATGCATGTTATATCTCTATTGCACTGCTACAGCACATTGATGAAGACGACGATATATATCTCTGGCATCACAGTCTATTTATAAACTGTGTAGTGTTCGAAGCCGATATTTAAGATCGATGACGGGCGGGGTGGTTAGAGGAGGGAAGAAGAGAAAGATTTACAAGAAATAAAAATTAAAAATAAAATACGCTCCCCCCCACGTTCTGACTTTTTTTTTGTTGTTATATTGTTTTTACTTCCTTTCTTAAATAATTCAGAAAATATCCCCATTTTTTCTTTTTTTTTTTAATATCCTAGGAATATTTTTTTTAATAATTCCTCAATAATAAAAACAGGACATGAGTTGAGCACTTCTACCAACATCGGTAATTCATTCATTTCTTCTTAATCTTATCATAAGATACGATCACATAAGATTCTTATGTGATCGTATTTTTTTTTTATTGATTTCTCTTCCATGCGTTTTTGTTGGCTATATTGATCATTAATAGCATTCTCATCACTACTACACAAAGTATTGATACAATGATAACACATGAACCTATTTGGGAAGTGGATAGTCAGGGGCAAGTGTAAGATCTGTTGTCAACAGTTTTTTTTTTTTTAAACCCAGTAGGTCAGTCCTTTTGGTTTATCATCCGTTCATTGTTCAATTTAAAAATTAATGACATACGAATATACATAGGAAAATCATTTTTCAAAAATGATTACAGGAAAACATTGAGGAGGAGGAGGAGGAATACGCTGCTTGTGAACAGAACTATTAATGACAGTATGGTTACGTTGTAAAACCGACGTGTCAACTGTTTAAAGTAACATCTGCCTTTTTACATTTTTTTAAAAATTCTTTCTAATTAAAAACCGTTAAATAAAAATATTGATGTTTGTTTTACGTTTATTAAATTTTATTTTAATTATTATCTATATTTTTAAACGAATGATTTGGATGAATTAATAATGTGTTAAACGTGACATGTGAAGATGCCAATATAATTTCTGCTGTTAACGATGACTGACAAGGCCAAGAAACCCAAAGGGTTTTTTTTTTTTTTTAGTTTTACTTTTATTTATTCTCTGTTTTACTGAACGTGCTGAATTTGAAATTAGAATATGAACTGCAAGTAAAAGAATATTCTGGTATTTTATTAATCATTTTCTTGTTTTCTTGAACACGTTTCCATGGTTGAGTTTTTTTTTTTTTTTTTTTTAAACCGTTGTCCTATTGTTGAGGCGGGTCGTGAAGGTGTGTCGAGATGAGGTTGTCAAATTTTGACATCGAGCCAATTTTTGACCATTCTTTGTAATTGTATATTTAGAAATTTGCCATATTGATGGCGATAAAATGTTACGATTTTAAAAAGATATTTTGATACTTTCCAACGTTTGCTTGCAATATCTTTCTGTTGTATTCAAAATGTTATGAAATAAAGTCAGGCTTGTTGCTAGTGTTTTCTAGTCAGGGTGTGAGACAATTAAGAATTTGCACAGTAGTATTAGTTTTACTTTTATTAGTTTCCCCTAGCTCCCCCCATACCAATTGTCCTGTAAGAGAGTATTTCTTACTTTTTGGTTTGATAGTATTTTATTATATTGTTATAGTTTTATAATGTTAGAGTAATTTATTATAAGTTCTATGAGAAACATTTGATTTGGAGTGCTTCAAAGTTTGAAACACTTGGAAATTTTAAATTGATGTAATGGAATAACCTGTCACCTCCTCATGAGTAACTACACTATAGGTGTCGGTAAGTCAACAGAGTCTTGCTGGGATCTGTTACTCAGTTCTCAGCTGTTGTCAAACTTTGTCTTCAGGCAGAGAGGAACTCGGCTGAGGCTATGCCGAAGGGCAGAGTATCGTTCGGGGAGGTAAACCGACCTGATCCCATTTGTGCAGGTTCTATGGGGAATTTTTGGCCTAGCTTAAGGGCTCAGATGTCCCACATTAAACTCGGCCTTGTGCCACATCTGCCCTCGTTCTAGTAAATACTGTGTAGCTGGGATCTGTTACTCACCTCTCGGCTGTTATCGAACTGTGCCTTTGGGCAAAGAGGAACCCGGACAATGCTATGCAGATAGAAGTATCCATCCGAACTATCAGGTTACACTGCATCACGACTGCCGATATTTAACAGTTCCCGCACGAGGAATGTGTGTGGTTCAAGGCCGAGTTTAACATGGGTTTTCTCCGAGCCCGTAGGCTTGGCCAGAAATATTTCCTTAGGACCCGTATAAGCGGGTTCGGGATCTGTCTACCTTCCCGGACGAAACTTTGCCCTTTGGCAAAGCCTCGTCCGGGTTCCTCTCTGACGAAGCAGAGAGTTTGACAGAAGTCGCACACAGTTAGAGACTGCATGTCGACTGCCTGCTTAGGAAGTCTCGCAGGTTAGTATTTATGAAGGAGGAAGAGTTCATTCTAATGTAGATAGGTCACCATACTGTCTTAGTGTTTATTTTTGTCTTTGTTCCACAACTATCACCAAATTTCTCTTGACTTATTTTCAAGCTTAGTTGGATTTTGTGAAGGCTTCTGATGGGTGAAAATCAACAAAAAAAAAGTTGTGTTAATTACAAGACATCCTTTACAACTGAATAATCAAAGTTTGTTTTGAATTCTACATTGGGTTGCCAGATGTCCCTTATATACTGGACATGTCCCGTATTGGATAATTTTCAGTAATACTTTTTCTCAGATTCTCTTCATGAAAATAAGCCAAATGTAACGAGGAAACTTGTGTTGCTAGAAGTTTACACAAAACTGACATGTTTGCAACTTGTTCAGTTGATATGATTGGCTGATGACAGCAACACTTTTACCATTTTGCTTGCCAACTGTTGTGCAGTTCTGTATCGGCATTTAATCAGACTCTCTTAGCTTATATTAAATAATTTTCAAATGATTTTACTTTTATTTTCCTCATAACCCATTAAAATCATTGCTTTATATATTTTCTGTTTATATATTATTTTTATGGATACAAATTATTTGAGTAAATGCTTTGTTTTTAATTAAACAATATTAATTACAATCTACTGGCCTGAATATTTGAGAAATCTTGTAGAAAATATGCATCCTCTGACAGGAATCGGACCTGCATTCCATATGGAAACTGTCATTCAGAGTGGTAAATTTAATTAATATTGTTTAATTAAAAATGGAGCATTTACTCAAATAATTTGTATCCATAAAATTAATGTACAAACTGAAAATATATCAAAATATTTGTTGCACTTAATACATTACACACACACAATGAGAGATTTAACAGTGTCCTGTATTTCTAATTTTCTAATCTGACAATCTTAATTATGAGACATGATTGACAAGTTAAATTATTTGCACATGGAATATTGTCTCTATCTCTGTTGTTGTAATAGTCATGCGTGTAAATAATAATTCCTCATTTCAGAAATTAAGATGGATAGAAACCAACTAGTTTTTCTCTGTCTCACTAATTCTTTCTTATTTCATGTTGCTTTGTTGTTCTGTTTAAAGGTGACACCTGCACAAACAAAATGCCCAATTACCAATCAGAATAGTAATGTTGAGATTACCCATTTCCATACTGGAAACATTCACCATTCATTGACCGAACAGTTAGTGTTACTCTCAGTTGGAATTTATAATAATTATAAAAATTTTTTCTTAAAACAACTTTTGAAGAAATTAAATTTCTCAAGTTTGTTAACTGTTATAGCTCTTTCTAATAGTGATGGGAGTTTCCTTCCAAACATTTTGCTTTTGGTTGTGTGGAAAGTTAAAAGCTTCATTATATTATTTTCACTTTGAATTATAGGTTCTGCCTTGTTGAAGTGATTTTTCTTTTTTCTAGAAAGCTTTTTTGTTTATCATTTTGTAGTTCCTCTTTATAAGGCCAAAAGGATTCACTCACTTGAAGCCATTTTTAATCATTGGTCTGAGAAAACTGTTGGATAATTGGAGATAATTTACACATTTCTAAATGAGCTGAGCACCTAGTGTGATGTCTATATGAGCATCTATATTTTACAAGACTAAAAATAAGACTAAAAAAACATTTGTGTGTGTGTTATAAATGATGGACACTGAAAAGCTTTTGGTCTAACTTCCTAAAATATAATGAAACATCAAAATTTTGTCTTTATAATTTGCTTTTTGGAAACTCCATCAGAAATTATCTGAAGTTCATTTCAGAAAAAGTACAAGAAATATAGTCCAAGCTTTCAATTTTCTTAGGTCATCATCAGGGTGACAATGGTGAGTCTCATAAAACTAGTGTGTTTTTTTTTTTTTTTTTTGGGTTTTTTTTATACATTTGGGGATGCAAATTTTTAAGTTATAATTGTTTTTATCTTTTTGATGGTTATTTATATATGTGAATCTCTGGGATTTTCATGTTTGTTGTATCTCATTGTACAAGACAGTCAATTATAACTTTCTTGTTTTACAACTTATGTTACTATTGGAGCCAGTACTTAAGCCATAATGCCACTATGCTACAATTAACATGTATATTTTTTGACTATCAAAGGAGCTTTATTGAAATCTGTTCAAATACTACCATTTGTAATAATTTGTACAAGTAACGTGTTTGGTTACCTCCTCCTAATTTTTGAAACTACTCGTAGGAGATGCTCTCAGGACTATAAATACTCTGCGATCATTTTTTATCAGTCTCTTCTTATTTGTCAACATGTAACCTCTTGTAGAAAATGCATTCTCTTTGGGAAACGTATGAACAATACATGCATGCACACACACACACACACACACACATTACACCTACTTTAGACCATTATGTTTCTACATTCATTTGACACGCACATATTTGTCACTTGTAACCCTTTATTGTTAATACATTATCATTTGTTTGTACATATTTATTGGTTATTGCTGTTTCTTTACATTTCTTTGTGGACTTGCATCCCAAGTCTGCCATGTTTTTTGTGGGTATTTTCAGGAGATGGCGTGTCCTAATTTCAAACACAGATGTTACTAATGCCTGAAATAAGTCAAGGAAACCCATAACTGGCTCACAACACTTTTCAAAATGCTCGATTTGTATTTTTGATATGTTTTTAACTATGTCTTTGTTAAATGACATTGCTTGGATGTAAACATTATATCCACTAAGTTTAAATAAATGCTATTGAATTTCAAAATCCTTGCACAACTCTTGTTTACACAATCCTTCCATCGATGTAAATAACTTTTGCTATTTTTTTTTTTCTATTTGAGCAAATGGAGATTGGTGTCCTTTTTAATTTGGTCTTTTCCATGCTTGGTATGTCTACCTCTTGGTCTTGGTGTGATAAAAATTTTTAAATGCTTCAAGCACATAACTGGATTGGTCACTTCAAACTAGATGGTCAGACCAGGGTAATCATTTCTTCTTCACTAAATCAGTGATTTTACTTGTTATATGTAGTTTTTTCCCAATATTGTCCATTTTGATTGATGCTTACTGATCAAACAGTCCAGTGAGGTCCTTACATCTGGCCAACAATGTTTTTTCTCTATTGTGTGTGTGCGTATACATTGTGTTTGTTAGCATTTGAACATCACTTCTTCACACATCATCTTGTTGTATCTTTTCATTTTTTTCTTTTTCATTTGTGAAATATATTTAATATGATTGTTCCTAATTGGAATGAAATCTTATTGATGTTGGTTTGTTTCCTCCTATTTCTATAAGCTTTAAAAAACAACTATAAATTTAGTTGTTAAAATCTGACACAACATCCACACAATACTTAAAAGCTACCAAATAAATACAGTGCATACCAATAGGCACAATATTATTCCTTTACATTTTACTTTATTTTAGCTGTATAATCCATTAGAGAATCTTTGCACAACTTTTGTTTACACAATCCTTCCATCAATGTAAATAACTTTTGCTATATTTTTTTCTGTCATGGGCAAATGGAGGTTAGTGTCCTTTTTAATTTGGTCTTTTCCATGCTTGGTATGTCTACCTCTTGGTCTTGGTGTGATAAAATCTTTTAAATACTTCAAGCACATAACTGGATTGGTCACTTCAAACTAGATGGTCAGACCAGGGTAATCATTTCTTCTTCACTAAATCAGTGATTTTTACTTGTTATACATAGTTCTTTTCTAATATTGTCCATTTTGATTTGACAGTTGTGTTATAACAACCATAGCTCTAAGGAAATCATTCTCAAAGATAAGCTTTCTATAATCTTCACATTTCTCCAGCATAGGTAACAACAGGAATAATTAATGCATAGAATAATCTGTCTTTGATAACACTAGATTTTTCTTTTCCATTCCATATGTTCTCTTTTAGTTTACCAAATGCTGATTATGTTTAAAGCTATTTGTTTAGTTCTCCTAATGTTCAAAGAACTACTGATCCCAAGAATGTAAACCTTTTTACTTTTTTAACATAAGTGTAAGGACAGAATATGCTATATTTTTTTTTATTTTTTGGGGGTAAACAATTGTTTGTGTGTAGGATATATATATACTAACTTGGATTTTTATTTTATATACACACACACACACACACGATGGATAAATTGTCATCTAAATTGTGCAATAATGCAAATAACACTGAAACTCATTTTACCAAAATTGCACAAAAATATTTTGAAATACTAAAAAGTACATTTATTCAATAAAATCACCATTGGCTTCAACCATGGCATCCAGTCGACTTTGGAATCTCTTGCAACTCTTCTGGACAGTCTCCTTGTTTAAGTTGGTGAATGCTGCCATAATTCTTACTTTCAGTTCATCTTTGGCATTACAAGGAGTTTTCTTGGTCTTTCACTAAACTGCACCACCACATATAATAATCAAGGGGGTTGCAGTCTGGGGAGTTAGGTAACCAGATATAAGGAGTGTTGTGGTTGTAGAAATTGTTGGATAGCCATGACCGAGTTCTCTTACTTGTGTGGCATGGTGCAGAGTCATGTTGCCAGACATAGGATCTTCCAGCAGCCACCTTCTTGACACAGAGCAGCACTACCTCCTCAAGGCACTTGATGTAGGCCTTTGTGTTGGGTGTGAGGCTCTGTGTGAAGATGAATAGAGGCATAACATCAACATCACTCGGGAACTCTCCAAACAATTGCACAATCACTATTAGACTCATCCAACTCTTTCTAAATCCTCTGCACAGTCCTCAGATTGACACTCAAACATTCTGAAATATTCATATTGGAGGTTCTGGTGTGAATGCCAAGAAGTACAACATGCTGTTTTCAAATTTCTGGTGGAGTGAATTGTATCATGGTGTTCATTTTGTCACAGATTGTGCCCAACCGACTCTACTGTGCAGTTGGCAAAATCAAAAATGAATGATACGCATGCACAGAATTCAAAATATAAAATGGCAAAATTTATTCATCATACCCTGTGTATGTATGTATGCATGTATATATATATATACACACACACACATTATATCTATTAAAAAGATGGCTCTAGTCATAATCTGAGTTTCATGCAATCTTCAGAAATCTCCTCAGATTACAAGTAGAGCCATCTTTTCATAGGATGTAATGTCGCTAAACATTTTTTGCTTGGTATAGGCAATCTAAATTTCAAGCACTTTACTGAGTAGGTAAGTTTGTCTTTAGGGGTTTTTTTTCTCATTCTTTTTTTAATATTGTCATTTTTGTTTGAGACTTTATCTGGATAAGAGTTTTAAGTTTTGGCAAGTTGTCTATTGGTTCCATTAATGCTCTTTGTTTTTCTTATATGCTCCTGAAAAATTTATTTTGGTTGAACTCTCTGGAGAGGGGATGTTAGTTTGTAATGAGTGACTATTACAGCTAATAGTGCAAGACTCTTCGGTAAAGTGATCTAGTCCTCTCAGTCACTGTGTGTTTATCTAAAAATAAATACACTTAAAAATTCACCTTCTTCCCTGCCTTGCACCAGTGGCTTTGGGGTAAAATATCTGACTGATGCCAATACAGCTGGGTTTTGATCATAGCTAGAGGCAAGTAGATGTCTAGCCACACTGATGAGCTGTGATACAGCAAAACAGTCTGTGGATGACAAAAATATATATATATATAGAGAGAGAGAGAGAGAGAGACAGACAGAGGGGCATGGTGGAGTAATAGATAGCAACTTGGATCGAGGAATCTGAGAACTGATTTCAAATTCCAGTTAAGTGTGTTACTTTCACTGACATACAAATAATCCATCCCTATTCCCCCAACCTATAACCTTGTGTAGCAACTGGTCTATGAAAGACAACTCTGAATTCAGATTTTGAAATCCAGAGTTGTCCTCCTCGTAGACCAGGTTGTTTTGGGACCTTGTTGCACACTGTGCACCTTCTTTCTATTTGGCTCTTCCAAAGAGTGCGGTTGATTCTGCATAATCCTTCACCACTCTAATTAAATCATATGTGTGAGTATTCTGGCTGTTCAATTCTAAGTTGTTTTACCCTTATACATTGAAAACAACTGGAGAGTTGAGCAGTATAAGTGTACATGTGTGTGTGTGTGTGTGTGTATATATATATATATATATATATATATATATATATATATATATATATGCATTTAGATAGTGTAATCATAGAAATCAACATTGATATGGTGACTGTTTGCATTTAGCAACCATCAGAGCATTTTGTTGGCATGTGCAAATATTTTATCCTCTATATTGAACACACTTCAATAAATATAGCAAAATTTAAACCTGCATAAGTAATTGGTAAAAGTTTATCTGTTCACTATGTAAAGTCCTCAAATTTGAAACCCATTTACTGCACCCAAGAGAAAGTTTAGAAATAGAGAAAATGTTCTTCATAGTGAAAGGGATCTAGCTATTTCCTTTTTTGACTTTAACTTTTTCCTTCCCTTTTTTCCTTTTTTGACTTTCCTCTTTCTTCCTTTGTTTTCCTTTTCCCCTTTCTTCCTTTATTTTCCTATGTTCCTTTTTTGTTTTCTCCTTTTTCTTTTTCCTGTCTTCCTCTTTTTTTTTTTTATCTTTTTCCTGTCTTCCTCTTTTTTTTTTTTCTTGTGTACCATTAGTAACAAGGAACTATATTAATAACCAGAATTTAAACTCTTACCCAGCATAGATGGATACTTTAACTAGTGTGTTTATTATATTGTACTTAGTACTTTACCTTAAGGTAGACCGTATTTCATTAGTACTTATTTCTTTTAATCTGTTCAGCTGTTGCCAATATATGAATCAGACAATTTTGCTACATTTGATTGGCTTCTTTATTTTCCAGTGTCTTTGACAACTTAAACCATTTTCCTATTTTAACTTGTATGCATTTAAAGTGTGCTGTTATTCAACAACTTCAGTTAATACTCTCCTACTTATTGCAAATCCATATTCTGATGTGGAGAACACAAAGGAGTGTAAAGCAGCTGGTACATGTCAAGCCATTAAAACAAGTTGAAGAAGCAGATATGGCTTAATGGTTATAGCAATAATGATTGGAATAGACAATCTGATTCTAATTTTAATGAAAAGTAAGTACTTAATAAGGTAGTGAAGGAGAACGAGAAGAAGGGACTAAGCATAAACTACAAGAAGACAGAATGCATAGCCATCAATAAAAGGATGAGCCTAAAATGCAATTTGTAGGTCAGGGACACTAAAATTAAGCAGGTGCAGAAATTTAAATATCCAGGAAGTGTTTTGACAGAGGACAACAAGTGTGACACAGATCTCTTGATGTATTGGGATGGCCAAACATGCATTCCCAAAGCTGGGTGGAGTATTACGAAACCGGAGGATTTTTTTTAGGTAAAAAAGAAAAGAGTACTGAGCTGTTACATGACATCTGTCCTCCTTTACAGCAGCAAATGTTGGGCGGTCTCATCAAAAATGAAGAATTGACTCTAAGTGACAGACATGTGGTTCTACAGAAGGATGCTGAGGATATCATGGACTGAGCATGTGAGCAATGATGAGGTCTTGGAGAGGATGCAAACAAGGAGGAGCTTAATACTTAACATCAGGAAGTTTTGGGAACACATAATGAGAAATAATAATATTTACTGATACTAGCCCTACTAATTAACTCATAGCTGCAGAGGAGAGGAAGTGGATTCATATCTTTCCTAAGTGTATTTGTGTGTAAGTGAATGTAATGATCCAGAGTGAAATTGGAAATCGGCTCTGGGATTTTTAATTCTGAGCAGTTATCCATTGTACCATCTTTCATACCCAATCTTACAGCACCTATTAATACCAAGTGGTTACCCATCTAGGTACTGACCAAGCTCAACATTGCTTAACTTTAGTGAGTGTATGGGAACCGGTGTTTAGTTCCTCTTCAATTACTTCTCTTTATTTTTATTATATTTATGTTTTACACATATGGCTGAAATTCCTCTTCTAGTTAAAATTTCTCCTTTTGAAATTCATTCCCTGGTTGGCTAAGTGCTTCCCATGTGAGAATATCTGACTTAAAATATTAATAATTCTTTTGACTTTTTACCTTTTTTTAAATAAGAACTTTTGTTTTTATTTGTGGATTGGTACGTCTTGCATTTCTTTGGTTTTTAAGTGTCTGATCAATACTATTTATTAATTGCAAAATAGATTCATAGTATGTTTGTTTCTTATGGTTAATGCTTTTAATATTTGTAGTCCTATAATTTAGCAATTATTGGTTGGAATAAATTCTTTTTTAATACTACCCATATTTTAAACATCTGAAGAGATATTATAACATGACTTCGTTATCAAGCTTTTTCAATTTTCCTATACTTGTGTTTTGATTGGTCCATCTAGCCTTTGTAACAACGTTTTCCCCTTGCGAAGGATTGTTAATTAATTTGAAACTTTTAAAACCATTTATTTTACATTCAACGTCATCACTTGATAAGACACCGAGGGTGTTGAAACAAAATGGCTATTTTTGTAGTGATTTTATAACATATTATTGTTATAAATTTTTTATATAAATAATTATGTATGTATGTATGTATGTATGTATGTGTGTGTGTATACATATATAATGTATGTGTGTGTGTGTGTGTATACATATATAATGTATGTGTGTGTGTGTGTGTGTATACATATATAATGTATGTGTGTGTGTGTGTGTGTGTGTACATATATAATGTGTGTGTGTGTGTATATATATAATGTGTGTGTGTGTGTGTATATACATATATATATATACATATATATATATATATATATATATATATATATATATGTATGCATTTTATATGCTAAGAAAAAAAAATCAACTATGAATTTAAAAAAAAATTTATTTAATTTCCGGGATGAGTAGTTATCATTATTTACACTTGGACTATTTGTTATGTTTCAGCCATTTTGCCTTTATAAGGGGGGCTTGTCCTTTAGGAAATTTCAAACTGAACTCTTTATTTAGTCTACAAGGGTAAATTGTTTTTGCTCAGCTGACTGTGTCTATAGATATTGTCTAGTTTTTATTTAGATTAAATAAAGGGTTCAGTTCAAAATTCTTCGAAGGTTGCTTGTGTCAACAAGCACCTGATGAAGGCTGAAGGGCACAGCAGCTGAAATGTTGTGATAACAAAGATGAGAACAATAGTCAGTGTAAATAAAAAATTATATATATATATATATATATGTGTGTGTGTGTGTGTGTGTTGTTTTTTATTTTTTTTCATAACAAATTGTGCCATCAGTATTATCAAATGAGTATCAGCCTTTACCCTCCTGTTTACTTGGAAATAAGAAGCCAATGTCATTGTGAAATGAATTGATTTAATCAGTTGACCTTATTTCATATAGAATTTACAACACAATTTGAGACTTTATTGTTTATGTTCATCAGAACATAATAAATGTGATATGTGTTTTTTTTTCTTTTGTGTTATATATGTTATAAAGATTAGTAGTTTTGTCCTTAAAAAGAACTTCTTCAGACTTGTAATGGTTTTTATCGATGAAGTCTTATATATAGAAATAGGTTTGATGAAATACAAGAACGCTGGTTACAATTTTATGTTCAGAAACACAAACAAATTGCCAATTTTGCTTTTTGGGACCTAGATATAGCTTTTTCCTTGCATTTAGCCCCCTGTAAATTAGCATCCAGTTCTTTTTTTTTATCTTATGAAATAATAAATATTAATAAAAATAAAAATGAGTGAGTTGTTGATGTATAGATGTTAATTAATCCAATAAAAACCAAAATTGGCAAATCTGTTGTAGATACAGGCATGTTTAAGTTTTAAGTTCTTAGATTTTCAGCCACTGTTGTATCTTGATGCATAAATGAACCAAACTCTTTCATTTTAGTTTTTATTTTATCACTATTGTTTTAAAATATCCTACATTATATCCAGATTAGTTTTGTTAGGAAAGGAGATGTATTGTCTAGTCTGTAAATTTATTAAGATTCAGAAATTAGTGTATTCAAAATATTTTTTGTCTTGAATTACATTCTCCTTGAATTACAACTGCATTCTTTAAGTTAAAATTATGGTCATATTAGGGTGAATGACTAATGCATGATGTGTATGTGTGTGCATATATATATATATATATATATATATATGCACACAAGTATAGGACTGGTGTATACTGAATAAATTCGAATAACCAAATATACTGTTCTTATAAGAGTGCTCAATACAGAGTAGAACAAATATAATTCAAAAATTATAACATAAACATATTATAAAATCACTACAAAAATAGCCATTTTGTTTCAACACTTCTGCTGTTTTATCAAGTGATGGTGTTAGATGTAGAATAAAGAGTTTTAAAAGTTCACTTGATAAGACACCAGAAGTGTTGAAACAAAATGGCTATTTTTCGTAGTGATTTTATAACATGTTTATATTATAATTTTTGAATAAATTTATATATATATATATATATATATACACACATATAATATATATATATATATATATATATATATATATATATATATTATTTCACCCCAAGCAAGGTGGAAATGCCACTAGTACACAGGGGGCTACTGGGAGTGAAAGACTGTAAATAGGGAGGATTGAGGAAAGGACAAAAGATGAACAGGATTCCTGAAGACAGAAGATGCTGATTGATATTGCATTTAAATTTTGAAGATTGTAGCTATCAGAGAAGCAAGTAAGCAGAAGAGTTTCACAGGTGGGAATTGCAAGAAGAACTTGGAGCAGAAGTGGCAGTTGCATTTAGTTATTTAAACAGTAAAAGGGTTGGACCTCGATGCTAATCTAGTAGCATGCTTAAATTCAGTTATTTGGAGCACCAGAGGAAAAAAAGCTCATCAGAGCAGTTGCCAGGAAAATATTTGTAGAGAAAGTGACTGAAGTTGAGATGCCTGGTCAGGATTGATTATATTACAGATCCTTCTTTGTATTTTGTATCTGGAGATGTACTGCAGGAGCAACAGTATTCAATGCATGGATGAATGGTAGATTTGTAAATGTGCAAGATGGATTCCAAAGATAAAAGTTTTTTTGGTATCTCACAGTGGCCTAACTTTCCTTGAACTAGATGTTTTGTAAAAGAACCCTTTTGTGTTCATATGTTTATTTATTTCAACACTCTGTGGCCAATCTGGAGATCAACAACCCTCTCACTTTACAACATGATCCAGATCTTCAACACCAACGTCAAGTCAGTCTTACTTTATGGTTCAGAAATCTGGTAGGTAACAATGACCAACACCCACAAACTTCAGGCATTTACCAACCAATGTCTCGGGAGCATCCTCAGTATCAGGTGGCTGGAAGTCGTCTCCAATGACCAACTGTAAGACAGGACCAGAAAAGCCTCAATCAAGATTAACATCAAGAAATGAAAATGGGGATGGATTGACCAAACATTCTGAAGGCCTGCTTCTCGTGCCCTTGACTAGAATCCAGAAAGAAAGCAAAATGTGATTTGACCAAAACAGACTTTGCGCAGAAGTGTTGATTTAGAAGTGAAGGCCACCGGCATGACATGGGCCGAGCTGAAGAGGATCGTCCAGAACTGTGTCCATTGGTGAGGTGTTGTTGCTGCCCTATGTTCTCCCAGGAATCAATAGGCATAATAATAAATTTATTTATTTTTTTTTTTTTTTTTTTTTTAATGGTATTTTAAATTTTCTACATGTTTCCCCAGTGTATTTCATGGATATTTCATTTATATTTTGCAAATTCCTGTTCCAGGTCTAAAGTTTTTATTTTTATTATTTATTTATTTATTTTTTTTTTTTTAATAATTTTTTTTAAAAGTAATTGTAACAAAATTTCTTTTGACAAATTTTTTTACTATTAGGTTGGTGCAAAAATAATGACGCAATAATGTCATTTTTTTTTACGTATTTTTAAGGTCAAAAAACGACATTATTACGTCATTATTTTTGCACCAACCTAATAGCTTATGAAATTGAAAAAAAAAAAAAAAATTAATTCACAAGAGTGTTTATTTTAGATTATTTTTTTATTTTTTTTTTTGTTGAGAAAACTCAACCTTATCTCAACCCTCTACCTGTTTAAATTGAGCTTTCAGTGATCAACCTCCAGTTCATAATACCAGTCAGCAAAATAAATTCAATGGATACTGCCTGCTGTAGCTTCTATTTGTTAGTGTGTAAGCTAACTTGTCTGTGTGTTTGACTGATCAATATATTTTGGTACATGAATGGCTTGTCTGCATCTATAGTAGTAGCACTGATTGTCTATTCAGTTTTCAAGGGTATTGTGCAGATGAATGGCATACTATAGCATACATTATTTATGATATTACAAATCTGGTTTCAGTCACAAGCAAATAGTTTACTCTCTCTTGTTGCCAGGCCTTGATGTGTGACGTTTTTTTTAGATAAATGTTCCCTTCAGTCCAAGCTACGTTATTATAAATTTATTTGGAACTATTGCTTTTTTTAGATTTTGTCTTTTTTTCCTTGTTTCATCTCTCACTCTTATTCTATTTTAATATTAAGTAACCAAGTACATAATTAGACTTTGTACTCTTTAGATTTTACAAAAGTAATGTGTCCTGTGTATTTAGATCTACTAAAGAGTAGCAGTACCGGTGAAAAAGATTTCATGGTTTCCTATTTTAATTTTCTGATGAATTGTATTTCTTAATTTAATAATTGAATAAGCTCCATGAAAAATTTCTATAAAATATCTTTTTTTAAGCATTCGACCCCAAGCAAGGCGGGAAGCCACTAGCATGCAAGGGGTTACAGAGAGTTGGAGCAAGAGCAAATAGGAGTGATAGAGGAAAGAATGAAGAGAAGGTTAGGGGATAGATCAGGGCATCTGGAGACGTCGATTGACGTTACATTTGAATAGTTGGAGATTATAGCTATCAGGAAAACAAGAAATGGGGAGGGAGTTCCACAGGTGAGAAGTGTGGGACATGAAACTTTTGGAGTAGAAGAGATGGCTACATTTTGACAGTGAGAGTGAGATGCCAGCCTCGTTGAACACTTAAATTTATGAAGTCTGGGAACCAGCGAAAGCAGCTCACCATAGCATGAGAGACTGTAGAAATTCCTCTATTGATTCATTAAATATTCGAGCTTAACAGCAATAACAAAATATTACAATGACTGTAAATACAGGTCATTAAAAAAGTGAGTACGAATGAAAAGATTAAAAATTGACAATGGTTTTTCATTTTACTGAAGATTTTAAATGTGTCAGAGCATTTTCTTTTTTTCACTAAAATCAAATAATAGCATCTCTATCTCCTATCTTTCCTCACAATCAAAAGTGAATAGTAAGGTTCATTATTTATCCGTGGTAATGACAGGTTATAAAACATTTTAACTAACAGAGGAATATATTTACTTTCTTTGTTATCAATTTTCTTTGCTGGATCTATGGTACAAGGACTAGAATCTAACCAATTTTGTTATCTCCGTGAGCTGTACAGGCAAGTACATGAAGGATGCTCCAAAAGTAATGTGTCCTGTGTATTTCCATGGAAACTACAATAGATATAGAAAGCACTGTTTTATAGAACAAGTCTCCAATGACAAAAATGCTATTCACTTTTTCAAAACTGTAATGCCGTTGTCAGAAAATATGATTTAAAATAGACCAACTTTTATTGGCTTGAATGTCACTTATCAAACACTTTACTCTCTTCACTAGTGGAATGAATTACCCACAGCCTAACTCTGCTCACATTCACTATTTGGTCTCCGTAATGATTCAAAAATGTTAAAGTGAATGAATGCAGTTTCTTCTGCATGGAGTAATTAAATGACATCTCTGCTAATGTACTTTCATGTCAAATGCTATTTTTTTAGGTCTGTAACAAAAAAGAAAAAAAAAAGAGGCATACTTTGTGTATGTTTGTTAAGTTTAGTTTTGTGTGGTACTACCATGGTTGTATTGAATAAGATATTTTTGATGAGACAGCATTTATTTGCCTGTTCTTGAGGGCAAATATAACACAAGTTTAATTTAGAACCCCACACATGTATATGTGAACTTTAGCAAAAAGAAAAAAAAAAAAAACTCCCTCGGCATCATCAGCTTTTGTTCAAAATGTTGAGTACATCATTACCATAACCTATTTCTGTAAAGAGAAGGTGCTGCTGAAGAAACAGATCTCCAGAACCCAAGTACACTTCCTTTGTGCTCTGTCTTGCCCAAAGATGACTTTAAGTAAAAGATTGGTTTACTAATCATTATATTATGGCAGGTCTCTAAGTTGATGACCGTACAAATACTGAAGCCAGACATTTTTTGAAAAGGTTTTCTTTATTTGAAAGTGTTTTATTGAATTCTTTGATTCTTTGTAACTCTGCATTCAATGACCTATATCATTTGACAGGATAGCTAATCTGGAACTATGGAGGTGAGTATATTGTTGGTGTGATTCTAAAAGGGCCTAAGTTGACATACACCCTTTTTGCATGTTTCTTTGTCTATGAAACTCGCAAACTATTCTTTATAAGAATGATGTAGGCAATATTCTGACACAAAGACTTCTTGTTAAGTTAGGCTCCAGTTAAAAAAAGTAATAATAATGCAAAAAACGCTGTTGTTTTTTTTAGATGCTTTTCTAAATTTTTGTTTTATTTCACAAAGAAATGAACTTATTCTCTTTTGGCATTATTGATTATTTTTTTTTTTTTCTTCTCCTATACTCTAACTCCTGTGCTGTACAAGCAAGTTGAATAATATTTAAATAAATTCATTGTGTTGAACATGACAAATATTATGTAATAAAGGAGAAATATGATATTTAAAAAGGATCTGTTACAAAACAACACACTGAATACATTACTTTGGTTAGGTTTATTTTGTTTTATGGCATATCAATGTCTATAGGTTATTTGATGCCAAAAAGATTTTTAATATGAATAGAATATATATATATATATATATATATATATATATATATTTCATATTAAAAAAAATATTCATTCTATTCATATAAATAAAAAAATATATATATTCTATTCATATTAATATATATATAATATATATATATATATATATATATTTTTTTTTTTTTCACAAATGGGTCACTGGTAATTTTTATTTTTAATGTATTGGTGGTATTTTTACTATAAAAGTGTATTTTACATTTTTATAGTGTTTTGACCCCAGTTTGGGGGTTAACTATATGTCTATAGCTGCACCCTAGCAGTTGCTACCACCCCTGAATGCATTAGTCATTCATTGTAATGAATCTGACTAAAACTTTAATAATGTTTTAATTAAAGGAAAAATTAATTTATCAAGATGAAACTGTATAGAAAGTGCACTGATTTCTGAATTTTCCTTGGTAAATTAGTGTCCATGTTCATACCATGTTTCGCCCTAACAAATCCACTGCTATCACAAAGTAGGATATTTAAGAACAACAGCAGAAAAACAAAAGCATTGTGAAGTCAAATGAAATCACATGAGCTGTACATTTAGACACCTCAGATGCTAGAAATTTCAAATTTAGCATTGCTGCATCATCAGTGTTTCCTCTTGATGCATAATTATAACCAGTGTTTTTTGTTCATATCCACCACCACCAGATGAATTGGCTAGATGTAACTGTAAGTTCTATGATGAGTTTTTTTTCTTGCACTTCTCACATGTGGAAATCTCTTTTGGCTTCTTGCTTCCCAGTCAGCTTCAAAAATTTAAATGCAATGTTATCCTGATTACTCTTCTATTGTTCCTGCTCATTCATAATGTTTTCTTGTTTTCTCATTCTTTCATACCCAGTAATCCCTTGTGTCTTAGTGGCTTTATTGCCTCTCTTGGAGTTAATTTGATTTAAAAAGAAAAAGATCATTCCATCAATTAGAACATTATTTTATTTTGAAGCCCCTCCTGAAATCTGAAACTCATTACTTAACTTTTTTTCATTTGAGTGTAATATTTTCTTGTTTTGTTTTGGAAAATTTTGAAAAGTTTGTTACTTTTGTTCCAGTGAGTTTGAAATTTTGCTAATGGCAACAGTTCTTAATAAGGTTTGTACAGCCATTTAATGTTGACAAAAATAAAAATGATCACCTAATTTAGACAGTGGTGCTTTACTCATTGTCAAAGTACTCCAATGAGTACCTAACACATATATAGGTTTCTACTTAAAAAACTGTTTGCAAAGTTGTCTTTCAGACATGTCACCAGTTGCTTTGTTTTAATATTCTTCACTTCACCTATGGTCCTGAAACCTCATCCCTTTCAATGACAATTTATTGTACTTTCTTGTGTATAACAAGAGAAATTTCAAACAAAAATTTAAAAGCAAAAAACGGGTTTGTAAAGAATGTCTTATTTGAAACAGCAAGATTGCAAATATGCCGTTTCACTCACAAGATAAAGTTTGCTTTTATTTTGATTTTCTTGCTTTTAATAAAGTTTTCTCTCTTCATTCTTAATGAAAGACTTTTTTTTTTTTTTTTTTTTTTAAGCATTTCACTCCTAGCAAGGCGGGAACCCACTAGCACGCAAGAGGTTGCAGAGGATTTGGAGCGAGAGTAGATAGGAATGATAGAGGATGAGGAGAAGGATAGTAGATAGATCAAGGCAACTGGAGATGTCGATTGACATTACATTTGAATAGTTGGAGATTAAAGCTATCAGGGAAATAGGAGTAGGGAAGGGAGTTCCACAGGCGAGAGGTGCGAGATATGAAGCTATTGGAGTAGAAGAGGCGGCTACATTTAACAGTTTCAACAGTGAAAGGGTGAGAGCGGGATGCCAGCCTCATAGGTGAATTGGTGAAGTCTTGGAACCAGCGAAAGCAGCTCATTGGAGCAATTACCATGAAAGTATTTGTAAAAAAGACAGAGAGAGGCGATGGCATGTCTGTGAGAGAGCGACTGCAGACGAGATGCCAGATCAGGGTCAATTACATAGCATATCTGTTTCTGGATCTTGTCAAGAATCCTGAGGCAAACAGATAATTCATTAATATAATACTCGTATCAACAAAAATATATGATTGATTAAATGTATTACCAGATATGCCTAGTTAGCACTTTTCCCTGAAAATAAGTTTTGAAATAGAAGTTAGAAGAAATACAATGGCTAAACATCCGGTTTATTTCTACTCTTTAATATGGGGAATTTGACATTGAGATTTTAATGAATAATTGTTGTATTTTCATATAAAAATGAGTTGATTTACACAAGTGGGAGAAATTTAACAAGTGAAAGGAAGAACAAACAAAGGGTAATTAATTAATTTATAATCAACAACATATACAAGAAAAAGAAGTAATTGTCAGCTTTTAGTTGTTCTTGTAGCATCAAACTTATCTTAAGAATCCGCTTAACTTGATTCAATATGTTAACCTTATGACTGCAAGAGACAGCTCCTGCTGAATACACGTCTTTCTTGGTCAGCTTCAATGAGCAAAGAGATTGAATTTAAGATTGGGGTTTTTAGTGGTAACAGAAGCAGGCTTCTGATAGGCTGGTAGAATGTGTGGGTGTGAAGTAGGGGAAGATAACTCTGTTCCTTATAATTTTTAATATAATATGGTACAACTTTTCAAAGGAAATTTATATAGAGATAATTGTACTAAGGAGTCATATTATACACAAAATATGGTAAGGGAAAAGTGGAATGTAGTGTAACAGATGGAAGTTGATGTGATATTATTTTAATTAGTCAGTATTTTATTCATATTATTTACATTTAGACTACTCTCCTCATCTTTGCTGTTATCTGTGAGTAAATTTCCCCACATTCACTGGTATAAAAAATATATAACAGTTCAGCACTCTTCTCTTTGTTTCTAATGACATTTTTCTAAATCTTATTACTTTGATGAGTTTTTGGAAGACATTACTATAATTATAGAGGAAGCTGTTTATGTTGTAGTAGGATTAGGTAGTAGTAACACCATATGAAGCACGGTGGATTAATGGATAGCAGCTTGGATTGAGAAATCAGAGAGCCAAGTTTGAATTCCAGTCGAAACCATTACATTCACTTACATGCTAATACACTTGGAAAAGTATGAATCCTCCTCATCTCCCCCCAGCTATAGGTAAATAGGGCAGACTGGGTTCTATAGCCTTGGATGGCAACTGGTTTACTGCAGAAAGAAAATTGCAAAAAATCTGCCTCGTCAGTCATGTATTGAAAAATACATGATCACCTGAGCATATATTATACATGGTACATAACTGACTGACTGAACACCATATGGAAATATACACTTTCCTTTTCACTAAGAGAGTGACAAACAAAACTCTCTCTCTCTTCTCTATTACACATACTTCCTTTCCTTCCTTCTATTGTTCCTATCCTTGGTAACTGACAGAACTTGGACATAGCTTATGTGGGTTAGTGAATGTCATAAAAAAAAATCTACCAATAACAACACGTCCCACCAAAAATCAGACAGAAAACACGGATGTATCAGGCCCAATAAAAAGAAGAAAAAAACCATGTGTGAGGAGAAGTGGGGAAACTGGTTTGATGTAGCAGTTCGATGCAAGGGTTAGAGATTCATCAGATGTGAGTTTGACTGGACGTGCAACTCCAGAAGGAAAAGAAGAAAGGATGAATTCAACAAATCAATTTCTGTCAGCCAAAAACACAACCCTGTATGAACTCTCAAATCATGAAATGGACTAAGACAATAGTCACCCAGTTTAACCACTGAAACCAAATGGAGTCAACAATAAAATGGTACTATAGACAGTAAATTTGTCCTTTACTTATGTATTAGCCCAACCTTCATCTCTATATACCATAATGTGGTTACTTTAACTCAGGTTTTTTCAGATAAAAAGCTGATACATTAAGCAAATTATTAGAACAGTCAATAAATAAATTTATATTCTAAAAAAAAATAAAGATAAAACTTATTATAATTTCTAATTAATTTTAACCCATATCCTCCTGGTGTCAGTTTGAACTAACATGTTCCCCCCACTTGTATATCTAAACTATAATTATAACCTATCACTTAAGAAAGTAAACATTGCACTGAAATATGCTTGAAAACTTGTCCATTTTCTCTTATCAGAAGTTGGATGACAGGTGTCAGCTTAAACTTACACCAGGGTGGTAGTCGTAGGGATACAATGAAGTGTTTAGGAATGACTGTTTTTGGTAACAGTAATAATTTGATATTATCCATGCCAGGTTTTAGCTAAGTTTAAATATCTGTTTCTATGGAAATAATATGCCACATACACAAAACTGTCCCTAATGCCAAACAACCTACATAATTATCTGCTACCATAACATACTCATTCACCTGGTGGTGTCACTTTTGTATGCAAAAGTGAAGTCTATTGAAAGCTGAATTTGATAACCTTTGGCAGCATTGTTCAACCAGTCTTGTTGTACACCTGGCCCTTCATTTTCTTTCTGATTCTCTACCCCCACCACTATTATAATGCACCAAGTGGAGAGGACGCAAAGCTGCTAACCTTTCTTGAGTATTTCTTTTGGTTGCACTCGAACCTATCTTTTTGTTGCACTTGATTATTTTTGTTTGTTGAGCAATTTTTTTTTTTTTTTTTGTTGCTCTTGAATTTTTTTCTGTCAAATCTAGGAATGCCAAACTCTAGATGTCTTTGTGTGCATGCAGATGAAGAAAACTAACTGCAGTATGCATCTACAAGATCAAAACTTAGAATTTTGTCAATTAAAAAAATTGATATTAATAACCCAGCCCAATAATGTATCCCATAACCCATGAGAGTCCTTGGTGGATCACATGCTTCAGCTGCAGTGGGTGTCTCTCAGACAAAGCAGACCCATAAAGCCCATCTCTTTTCAGGCTTGTTCTGAATTCAGTTTTTCTTTTTCTAGACATGCTGTAGCCCAAGCAAAAAAAACAAAAAACAACTGTTTGCTCCTCCCAATGGATTCATGCTTTTTCAAAGAGGACAATGCAATGTGAATATAACAGATTTGGTTGGAATTTGAACCTGTTTCACCAATTCCACATTCTACACAAACAGCTGTTATACTACTTGAACGTCCTATGATGTATTTTATTTTTTTAATTTCAACCTAATACAAGGCCCAAGAGCCACTCAAGTTAGAGGGTTACTGAATGAATTTTATATTAATGTAAGAGGAAGTAAGAATGAGGATATGACAGATAAAGATTAACCTGAGTTTTGAAGAAGTTAAGATTGTAGTGTTTGGGAAAATTTACACATTTATGCAGGAGCAGTTCTTGGGAAGAAACTTTGTGGAACATCTTCTTGACAAAGGAATACATATGGAATGACAGTGATTAAAACCCTGTGGATGTAGCTTTTAACTTGGGTATTAATAAATAACCCAAGCCTTTGCAAGAGGCACTAAAAATCTAAAAACTTTTCTGTAATGAAAACAGTATTCTTCGTATTGGAACTGATAAGTATTGGATAAGACATGAGTCAATCTCTGAGCCATTGGTAAAGTAGCAACTTGCAAAACAATAAAACGGATTGGTTCACTGATTTACATTCATCTGATCATTTCAGAAAGGGCAAAGACTCTAATTTCTATGTTTACGATTACATATCTAAACAACTGACAACAGATATATCTGTCGGTATTGTCATTGCCTGTGCTGTATTTACAGAGATGGGATGTCTTACCATCTTTTTTTTCTCTCCTGTATGGCTGTTAAAGATTTTAAATAATTAAAAAAAATGTTCTTAATACAAAGTGCAATGTAACTTATAGGTAATGTAATGGAAATCTGTGTTGAAAGTAGATATGGTGAGCAGAGTTCAAATTCCAGCCTACTCTGTTGCACTTACTTTTGCACAAATATCGTTGGGGGAAGTCATGAAGTGTTCTCTTTTCCCTCCCCAACTATGGATTAAATAGTAGATTAGACTGGGCTCTCTAACCTTGGGTGGCACTCAGTCTAAGAGAAGGAAAACTCTGAACCATGGAGAAGGCAATTTGAAACCACTCCATGATCTTTCCTAAGAATTCATAGCAATTCACAGATAATAAAGAAACGGAATCTGTGGAGAGTCATGATCGCTTATACCTTGAAGGGACATGACATTATGAAAGAGGAAAAAATTATTTAGTTATTTCCAAGTTGTAGTTTAAATGAGTTGTTCACAATTCATGATACTGTTGATTCAATCCACCATTCTTGCCCTCCTCACACTTCAAAACATAAACCCGTTCTCCCCTTCTCACTGCTTCAGCCCTCTTTTATCAGGCCAACACTATGGCGAATCAGTGTTCTTTGCTTTTATTCTCAGTCACCCAGGCAAATAGCCTCCTCGAGTCCGAACAAGCAGCACACGACTTGCTATTGTGCAAAGCATGCCAAACTGTACAAAAAAACACTTGTTACCATACATACTGCTGGAATAGCTAGACAGTAGAGTAATGCCATTTTCAAGGAACAAAACTGCCGATGCTATGTGCCACATGTTGAGGTAAGACACTTATTTTCCTTTGCACCAGATGCAAGCCACTCTGGCTCGCTTGCTTCTACATAACCTTTCACCACACAAGTGCAAAACAGATATTATGAGGAATAAATATGAAAAATGCTTTAATTTTTTTTTCTTTGTATTTTAGGGAGATTAAAAGATTAAAAGGCACAGTTATGGGGATTTATGAGGAAGAAAATGGTTAATCCCTTAACTTGAATAGGTTAAGATTGTAGTGATCAGAAAAGAATCCTTTTGGGTGTTGGTTCCATAAAGCAGTGGTTTGTGGGAAGAAACTGCCTGAGTGGAACTTGCATCTCACCAATGGAATGAAAAAGTGAAAGAGGGTGGCTCACTATACTGTGTGTGGTAGTGGTGGCTCATAGTTCCACCAGTTGTAACCTTCATGGCTAAGGAATGTAGTTTGTTTGAATACTTTCCTTGAAAATTGTGAGAGGCTTGCGATGTTTTGGCTGTGTGATTCAAGACCATTAAGATGGTTGGTGATAAGACCTTAAAAGTAACAATGAGAATTTTTTCTTCATTATCCTGCATTTTTTAAAACTTAGCTTTTACTCTCGGTGGGGGTTAGTCTGTACAAGGTTTTAGGTATATGCTTCCCAGAGGAAGCAAAGCCAACTCCATCACCAAGTAAGTTATTTTGCTAATATACATATCTATATAAAATATTTTACATACAATATCAGTGTCATTACTTTGGGTATACATGGCTACTTTTCTAAGTGGAGTGAGAAAGTTCCTATTATTTATGGAGCTCGTGGAGGGGTTAAGTACCAGTACTAATATTCTTAGTGGGTAGGGTCAGGAACTGAATTAGTTGATCTCTACTCCTGATACACACATCTGTGTTCGTTTTTTTTTTGTTTTTTTTTTTTTGTTTTTTTTTTAACTTTTTGGTTTAAAAGTGAAAAGTACACCTTATACCTAATTCTTTGATTTAAAAAATATAAGACCTTTTGTGCACACTGTGTGTTATATATATATATATATATATATATATATATATATATATATATATATATATATATATATATATGTGTGTGTGTGTGTGTATACACACAGACACATGGTTTGGGATCAAGAGTAGATAGATTTGAAGCAACAGAAATGTTGTTCTACAGAAGGATGCTGAGAATACCATCAGCTGAACTTGTAAGCGATTCCAGTTTCACAGAAAATGGAAACAAAAAGGATACTTAAACTTAACACCAGAAAGAGGCAGTTGAAATTTCTAGTGCACATATGGAAAGATCTGAAATGTCCTTTACTGCACAGTTTGTTGAATTTTCACATCTGCTTGATTTTGATTTGAGGCGATCATATAGAACACTAAGAGTAAATGTCAGCAAAATATGTTAACAGTATTTTTGCTATTTATTTATTTCATCTGGCATTAACCAGATTTTGAGGAAGTGTATATAAAATTTGGTTATACATTTTGGGTAATCTGGTTTTCTTTGGTGAAGCAAAGGTTAAAGTTCAAAGAGTAAAAAAATGAAACTGCCCTGCAAAATAGAAAAAGAAAATAAAGAATAATTATACCTAACATCAAAAAGAGTGGAAATTTCTAGAGCACATGAGGAAAGAGGACTTGGTAAATTTGATACACACAGGCCAAATTGAAGGCAAGAAAGACAGGAAAACAATGCATAACCTTACTGGCGAACTTGAGTAAATGAAATGCCAAACAAGGATTAGGAGAGATAACAAAAAAAGACAAAATGTATTAAGAGCTACAAAAGACAGGAAATTGTGGAGAGCCATGGTTGCCTACATCCTGAAGGGACATAGAAGAATTCTTAGAATATTGCTTTCTAGTTTCTACATAGTTTATTCATGTAGCAATTTTCAAAACAAACATTTTTTATTTTATTATATTTATTTTAATTTATTAACTTTTTGATGTCAAGAATTGGAGTTTGGGGAACAAATTTTGAAATAGTACACGTGTTTACTACTAGTAACTTGATCTCTTATATTCAAAGATATTTGAACTTAAACAAAAGAAGCCCATATTCACTGAAATGCTGTTTTTATTTTCTTTGTCATCAGAAATTCTGTATACATAAATAAAATTTTCTGAAGTTGTATAAAATCTCTATAAAAATTATTCCATGAATAGTGTGACCTGTCTGTGGGTTAAATAACAAGGCACTCTTGGATCTCTGTCAAGGAGAAGAAAAATTCTGTATTCAAATCTGGGAAGTGCTGTTTTTCAGATTTTGTGACATATTGTGCACCGTTTCTACATTATTAGTTTTTCTAAAATGTGTGTTTGAAATGACTGCAGGAAACTATTAACTTTTAATTTTGGCATAATTGCAATATGAAACAGAAAAATATTAAAGTTACAATTTTTGAAAATGTTTCTGATAAAATAGTCTGTTAGTTTTAAAATTGTTTTGGACATTAGTGGTGAATGATTAGATGTCTTTATGATAGCTTTTTGGAGGTAAGTGAATAATGTTTTCACTGCTGTATACGTCTTCAAAAAAAAACTTACATTGTCTGGTGTCGTGTGTATATATATATATATATATATATATATATATATATACGTTATTTATGTATTATATATATATATATATATATACGTTATTTATGTATTATATATATATATATATATATATATATACGTTATTTATGTATTATATATATATATATATATATATATATATACGTTATTTATGTATTATATATATATATATATATACGTTATTTATGTATTATATATATATATATATATATATATACGTTATTTATGTATTATATATATATATATATATACGTTATTTATGTATTATATATATATATATATATATATATATATACGTTATTTATGTATTATATATATATATATATATATATATATATATATACACACGTTATTTATGTATCATATATATATATATATATATATATATATATACACACATACGTTATTTACATTATTCGGACTATTGTCCTCATCTTTGTTGTCATATTTATCACGTTTTGCCCATTGTACGCTCCGGCCTTCTTCAGGTGGTTGGAATTTCGAACTGAACCCTTTATTTCGCTCACTGGGGTAGACTATTCTCGTGCCATGTGCCACACACAGAGGGTACATTGGATAAATTGTCATCTGAATTATGCAAAAATGAAAATAACTAACACTGACATCTCATTTTAACAGATATATTTACCAAAAATACATAAAAATATCTTGAAATACTAATGAGTAAATTTATTCAATAAAATCACCATTGGTTTCAAATAGTCACCAGATGAATCTTCTGCAATTCTTCTGGATGGTCTCCTTGTTTAAGTTGGTGAATGCTGCCATAATTGTTGCTTTCAGTTCATCTTTGGTGTTACAAGGAGTTTTGTTGATTTCTCGGTCAAATGGGTCCCATGCATAATAATCAAGGTGGAGTTATGTGGCCAGATGTAAGGGGTGATGTGGTTGCAGAAACTGTCTGCCTGGGGTCTCCTGCTTGACATATACACATAAAAAAAAAAAAATCTAACAAATATGAGTAAAGAAAAACACCATAAATGATTAAAGACAAAAGGTAAAATTATCTTAACAAATTGCATTTCATTGAGGGAACTTGTGGAAATTTGAAACAAATCTATCCATAAGCACAAAAAGAATTTTATGCAGAATTTATCAAATGCATTAATCATATTTAGAAATAAATTCAACCACAATTTCAATCTAAAGAATGCAACACTTATTAAAAGAGAAACGAACCTACTTAGATGTTAAATTCTGGAGAGAGCCACTATCAAATCTTACCAAAATGTTTCTTTTTAATATTTTTTCTCTTGATTTTCTACAATGTCTTTCTACTTTTGCTTGAATGTTTATTTATTTTTTCATATCTGTGTGTGTGTGTGCGCGCATATATATATATATATATATATATATATATATATATATATATATATACACACACACATGTGTACTAAATTGTGTTAACATAATACATAATATTAATTTGATCAGGGTCACAGCATTTTATGAAGCTCATTCTTTTTTTTTTTTCTTTTTTTTTTTAAATAATTTACCTAGAAGTCAAATCTGTGATATATATATATATATATCTCACAAATTTAACAATATATAGATATAACTCAACAAATAAAAAATACCCACATTTCTCACCCACACAAGACAGACAGGCTTATGGAGGTGTGGAGGCCTCACACTTATACACTCACTCACACGAATATACACACTTACACACATCATACGCACTCACTCCCTAATGAGCCAAATGATAACACACACCCACGGCAATACACACGCTTACACATATCATACTCACTCACTCCCTAAGAACCAAATAACACACACACAAACACTAAACAGAGATACATCCCCTCACCAAGTCCAATAAAACTGTCAGTGACCAGAGAATTCATAGCAGCATGTATCTATCCAGCTCTTATCTCAAATAACAACTTAAAAGAGACTGTTTGACCAACACAAGGAATGTTAAAAGATTCATGTTAAAAAGATAAAAAAAATAAAAAAACAAATGAAAACTACAGACAAAAGTTCATTTTCTCCATCAAGACATTCATTTCTGTAGTTTAGTGCTAGCAGCAAGCAGAAATATTTCTACTCTCGATGATGGCCATTTTGGCCGAAACTAGTCGAGGAATCTAAATGGAATAATAATAATAAAAAAACGAAAGAATATTAATCTACAACCCAGTGTGTCTGAAGATTTTAATTTTTTAATTTTTTTTATTGTTCAAAATATATATATATATATACACACACACACACACGTGTACTAAATTGTGTTAACATTATATTAATTTGATCGGGGTCACAGCATTTTATGAAGCTCATTCTTTTTTTTTTTTTTTTTTTAAATAATTTACCTAGAAGTCAAACCTGTGAGATATATATATATATATATATATATATATATATATAAAATATTTTTTAATAGTAGAGAAGCTTTTATCAACCAGTTCATTCTCCTCTCCCTTCTCTTGAACATCACTTGTTTCTTGTTTAGGAAGGAATTTCCAGTTCCTTTAATTTTCTTAGACCTTAATAGTGGTGCTGCCATGAATTTTCTTTTTTTTTTTTTTTTTTTTTTTTTTTTTTTTTTTTTTTTTGTGATGTGTTGATGGTGGCAATGTCTCTTCATACTTATGGTACTGGGTTGACAATTTTCTGTTCCTGACTGGTAGTTAGGAGCCCGAACCCTTGCATAGTGTCTTGAGAGGCTGCTCTGATCAACAGTTGCATAATAATAATAGTAGGGTTCTTGCTATGTTGTGCATGGAAAGGTGTCCCTGCATGCATCTCCAGTGGGCTACCCTGAGGCCACATTATATTTAATTTTGCCCCAGTTCCCTTCCTTCACATGTTGCACTGAGTTACCAGCTGCTACTACTACCATAGGCCTTACCAATATAACACATCATGACTATAAACAGCCAAAGTATAAACCTAAACCATCTCAACAAAAAAAAACAAAACCTCCAAACCCTTTTCTTTTTCCAACATTCGTGATATTCGTACCAACTTCTACAGTGTGGAATCATTCCACTTCAAAAAGTCTCTGGATATCCTAGCTCTGTGTGAAACTAATCTTAACTCTTCAATCCTCTCCACTGCTTTTTTGATTCCTGGCTACCTTCCTCTCCTTTGAAAGTACTCGAAAGTCCACAGGCATGGCCTGGGAGTTTGTCTACAAACATGTTCTGCTGGCTAGGGAACTCTCTCTTGAATCTCCAGACCATTTGTACATATGTCTCCATTTCTCTCTCTCTCTCCTTAACTCCGTCAGCTATCTCTTCCTTTTCTACCATTCCCCTTCCTCTCAAAACTTGTGTGCTAGATAGGATAATATAGACAAAGCCATCTCCCTATACATGTTCGCAAACATATTTGTGTTTGGTGACTTAAACACCCTGTCACTGACTTTACTGGCAGTCAAACCATAACTTCTCAGTCTCTCATGCAAGTTGTTGACTCCCCCATGTGTTTCCCCAGTAAGTGTGATGGGCATTTATCTCTTCTTGATCTCTTTTTTTGCCTCGATCTCTGACTAAAGTCGTACTATGCAGCTCTGCCCTCTTGGCAACTCTGATCATGCAGTAGTGTCTGTAAGCATATCCTTCTGCTTCCACCACCAGCCAAGAACCTCCTACCAACAGAATATCTTTCTGTTATCAATGAGCAGAATGGGACTTGTTCTGTGATTTTCTTCATGATGTCCCTTGGAATGAAGTTTTTAATCATCCTGTTCAAATCTGCATGTCTGATATCTCCTACTGTGTGAAAGGTGGCATTGATGCTTTCATTCCAGCAAGGAAATACTAAGTTAAACTGCGTTCATTTCCTTGGTTCTTATCTGCATGCTCAGCTGCTATGGCCCACAGGTGTTACTTCTTCCGACTGAACTAAAGCGACATGTCTGATTGCAACAGACATCTTTGTCTCTGCTCACAACAAATGCAAGTGTGTCCTCAATGAACCTAAGTTACTGTTTGCTGATAGAATGAAACAATATATCACATCTCACTCGTTCGGTTATAGAGATTATTGGCGGCTCTGCAAGAGTGTGCCGAACAATAGCAAATCCTCAATCCCTCCTCTATTCAATCAATTTGAAGTCCTGACATCTACACCAGATAAGGTTGAATGCTTTCCTGGGAAATTCTCTTCCAACTCAACACTCAACTCATCTGGAGTACTCACACCTGATTTACCCCCTAGATCTGAGGCTATGCTGAATGATATGCGCATAACCCTGTCACTGATCTTGGACATTGTTTCTAAATTAGACTCCCATAAGGCAAGGAGAGGTGATGGATTACCAGCTGTTGTCCAGTTCTCTCCAAACTCTACAACTATTGCCTCGCTGCTTTTTGATTTCCAGCTTGTTGAAAGTCCTCCTCTATAGTTCCTGTTTTTAAGAACTCTGGAGAACCTTTTGACCTCTCTATCACTCTATTAGACTTCTACTGCTTTTCAGCAAAGTATTCAAGGCTTTAATCAATGCTGAAGTGGTTAAGCATCTTACCTCTCATGACCTACTCTATGACAAATAATATGGATTCTGTTTTGCCTGGTCTACTGCTGATGTCACTGAATATGTATATCAAGCTCTACAGGGTTTGGCATGCTGGTTTTCTACATAAGCTCCAGGGCTGTGGTATTACAGGATGCCCTGAATTTTTTTTTAAACATCTCCTTTCTGAAAAGAAATACTCTCTTTCCAAGCCAGTATATATGGTTATAAAAATTAAAAAAAAAAAAAATTTAATTCTAGTCCTTCTATTATTTAAAATATCTAATACATAAAAACTCATCTCCAAACTAAAATAATATAAATAATAATTACATTACAAAAAATATTAAACGATAAAAACATTGACTCACTTTTGTTTATTAGACTTTTAATTATATCACTTAGCATCTTCCATAATTGACCTCAACTTTCAGTTAAGCCTAAAGTATATTTATACACATTCTTAATTCTAAAAATTCAGTAAAGCTAATGACATTTTTACTTCTGTTTCTGAATACTTGGTGCAAAATAAGATCCTTACTGTTGCCTTGATAAAGTCCATTAGAAGACAAAACCTGTTGGTTTGGATAAGTTTTTCTTTTGTCGTTATATATACACTACAATTCAAAAGTTTCAGGATACTTGATAAAACACCAGAAGTGTTGAAACAAAATGGCTATTTTTGTAGAGATTTTATAACATATTTATGTTATAATTTTCAAATAAATAATTATATACATGAAACACTGACATTTTTTTCCCTACTGTTTGTGCCATAAACTAATGAGCACTTAGTGCTGTTTCTAAACCAGCATTGGCCTATAGGAATTTACAATATATCATGATGCTTTATGCCATATTTATGTGTTGTTTAGACTGTACTGAAGAGTATTCTGTCAAAAACAAAATACTGATGCATATAAACAAACCATCAGTTATATCTTTATAGCAATTAATTTTCAGTAAATGGCAATTTCCTATTTTCCCCCCAAATGGGCCAGCACAGCCAGGCAACAGTTCTATATCCATACAGCAGTGAATGTGTTAGATTTTATGCAAATCAACCTAAATCTATTTAAGATATGTAATATAATAATTTTCCTTTTTTTTTTTTCTCAGAAAGTAAGGCTTGTCTACCTACCAGCAAAATGAATATTTGAAATAAAGAAAAATTTTAAATTTTTGTATTTTATTTACATTCTAATTGTTCATGCTAGTGAGAAATATATAACTTCTTCAGCTAATGTTTATAACAACATCAATAATGTTAATTATGATGATTGTAAGCACTTCAGGTCCCACTAGGGAATGTAGGAGCAAAATGGATTGAGTGGTAGTTTGAATAGAATAGTTAAGTTTACCACATCTTGTGTCTTCAAATTATCAGAGCCCAGTCTCATATAATTTATCTTTCTACCCTAAGCCCCGTGGAATAGTTACCAAACACTTTCTATTAGACTGTTGAAAGAAAGCTAGACAAAAGATCTGGTGCTTCTTCTACATATCTAGTGATTCTTGACAAAATGCAAAAAAGAATCTGCAACATTATCAGTCCCGACTGGCATCTCAGCCTCAGTCACTTTCCTGCTTTTGTAACGTAGCTTCCCTTTGTCTTTTCTATAAATATTTTCATGGTTATTTTTCGGATGATCTTTCCTCACTGGTACCTCAATTTCAGATATTTATGCATAGTACTTGATTGGCAGTTAGGTCTGATACTTACACTGTTGAAATTGCTAGATGTAACCATAAGTACTTTGGCATCAGTTTCTTCTCCAACACTTTATTCCTGCAACTATGATCTTCAAAATTCAAATACAATGTTATCAACCTTTTATTGCTTTTATTGTTCACTCAGTTTCTTTCACTCACAGCAAATTAGTGGCTTTATTGCCTTGCTTGGGGTGAAATGATAAAAGAAACTGTCCATTCTTGGATAAGAACCTTTTTAATCAGTATCATCATCATTTATTCAGTTAGCACATTTTGCACTTTTGTGGTCATCACTCTTCTCCATCTTAGAATTGTGGTTCATACTGACATTCAAGGTAGAATAATTCAATGGCTTGTCGGTTCCTTTTGCACTGAGGATATTGAAGTTACCCTGTCCCTCCTCTCAGAAGTTAAAGAAGCAAGATCTAAAAGGCAGCAAGTGGTTTGAATTCTGACTTTTCCTTTGCCTAGACTGGTTGTCAGCCAAGGTGGGGAAAGTAACTAAAGCTGAGATGCCAGTCAGGTCTGATAATGTTGCAGCTTCTTTGGATTTTGTCAAGAATCTCTAGGACCCAGATATCCTGTTATTTATCCATAGCTGGGAAGAGAAGAGATCAATTCATGCTCTTCTCAAAGGTATTAGCATGTAAATGAATGCAATGAACTCGACTAAAATTTGAACTCGGGACTCTGATTGCTCAATCTGAGCCACTATCCATTACTTCACTGTAACTCCTCTTTTAATCAACAATGAAAATTGGATGAAAATATTATACAATATTACAAATATCACCATCAGACTCATCCAACTTTTTTTGAAGCCTCTGCACTGTCTTCTGATTGATACCCAAACACTTTGAAATGTTTGTATTGGAGCTTCTGTCATGAAGGCCAAGCAGTACAGCATGCCGTTTCCAAATTTTGGGCAGAATGAATTGTGTCATGGGGTTCTTTTTTTTTCACACATGGTGCCCAACTGGCCCTACTATACTGTACAGTTGACAAAATGAAAAACAAACATATTTGTGCAATTTACCCATCGCATCCTCTGTATGTATGTATGTATGTGTGTGTGTGTGTATGTATGTATGTATGTATGTGTGTGTGTATATATATATATATATATATATATATATATATATATAAAATTTGTAAGGAAAAAGGAATGGAATTTTTTTTTTATCTATTAATCTGACAGAATTTTTATTACTTAAACATTATCTTTAGTGGATAC
Organism: Acanthosepion lycidas; assembly: GCA_963932145.1. NCBI lineage: Eukaryota > Metazoa > Mollusca > Cephalopoda > Sepiida > Sepiidae > Acanthosepion > Acanthosepion lycidas. The sequence goes on along the minus strand of OZ010583.1, from coordinate 28,128,775 downwards.
TTATATTTGAGTAGATGTGTTTATTTACTAAACAGTATATTTATTTATTTTCATCTCTATTGTCATGAATATTCAAGATATCTTAAGAGAGAAAAATAGGGAACACAGGCTTGAATCCTGCCAGACCAGCACTTATTTTTCTTTTAAGATTTCTCAAATATTCAAGCCAGTAGAGATGAAAATAAATAAATATACTCTTTAGTAAAAATAAATGGTGGGTCTACTTAAATACGCCTATCCACTAAAAATCACATTTAATTAATTATGTATGTATGTATGTATGTGTGTGTGTGTGTGTGTGTGATCCCGGATATCCGGTTAAGCTCTCAAAGGAAAAGTGGGGAAGGTTAAAAAAATAGTGGCTCCTACTGCTATTAAGTATTACTCTTCAAGTAAATTGAATTGAGTTCTCGGAGCCACTGATGTATTTTGTATAGAGAAAAACATTAAAATTCCCTTCTTTTCAGCTGTGTGATGATGACCTAGAGGTAAAATATCTGACTGATGTCAAATCAGTTAGGTTTCAATCCCAGCTTGAAGCAATCGAATGTCTAGATACACTCAGGACCAAAACAGGCTGTCTGTGGATGACTAATATATATATATATATATATATATATATATATATATATAGCTAAATAACATAGCTGACCAATCGTATTTGAGGATACTCGTCTATTAGGGTGGCTAGACAATCCTTACTGCAGGTGCTAACTCAGGCACTTTTGTGTTTGTTCAACAACCACCAAGCCCACCTGTGGTTTAAACTGCAATTATGCTGATCAGACCTTAGTTACAGTTTTTGGAAGAGAAAATGTTATTTAGCATGATTAACAATCTGAACAAGGCCAGCACACTCAAACCCTCGGTCATGATGACTTGTGGCTTCTTGCTAGCACAGCTATCAATGGGCCCCAAGTGTTGCATTTACCCAATTTCACTCACAAGGTTTGGGTCAACTTGTGGTATGGAATTCAGGCACTTTCCAAAGTTGCTTCATGCTGGGATCATATATATATATATATATATATATATATATATATAAGGCAATAGGTAAACTGTAATATTAGCCAACGCGTTTCGTCCAATGTAGCCTTTTCAAGGCAAAAATGAAATGAATTTATTAAAACAAAGTAACTATTAACAACAAACTGAAATGTCCTTAGCAACTGGAAGAATTTAGAAAATGCTATTATATTACAGATTTCCTATTGTCTTTTACATTTATAAATATTGTCTTTTGCTACAGGTTAAATATGAGAAATTTTTCATATATATATATATATATATATATATATATATATATATATATATATATATATATAAAGAAATATACTCTTAAGGTATGCCATATTTATGGGATAAAGTGCTCAATATTAGATAGAGCGTGTGTGAATATAAAAAGTGAACATTGAAGTCAATGTTCACTTATATATATATTATATATATATATATTTATATTATATATTTATATTATGTATATATATTTGTAATTACTACATAAGATTATTATGCTAATAAGACAGAAGGGAGTACGAAGAGTGAAAGAGAATAAGGCTTTACAAGAAGCAACTGAGAACCCAATTTTAAACATGTAAAAAGGAATAAACCTCTATGCTTGTCCAAAAAAACAAAACAAAAAACACCCAGGTCAGAGTGTGAAATATATTATCCCATCAATTAAAACCATTTAGTTTGATGTCCTTTTTATGGATGAATTGCATATCTTTTTTTTTTTTTTTCATTCAGTTACTTAATATATCAGATAAAGTGGAGTCATTTTATGCTGTCCATTGACTTTTCTCTAGTCTCTGAGTCCTTTATATATATACATGCATGCATATGCCGGGTGGGGAGTTTTATTATTGAATATCATTTGCAATTAGAACAAAAAGCATTTATTTTCTGTGTCAATGAAATGCGCATGTAGGATGAGTATTTGAACCATTTTCCTTTCACCTTTCCTTTCCTTTCACAAGGAAATATTTTCAATATAACTTCCCACTGTCTATTGGACATGACAAAAGGACTACTGCTTTTGTTAATGATACAAAAGAAAAATCTCTAAAACAGCCACTTATTATTATTATTATTATTATTATTATTCAGCAGAGTAATATTGTGTCTCGAAAAATGATACACATTCTGAAGATTTTTCAAGAAATAATTCAAGCAACTCGAACCAACTATTTTCTAATTTAAATAATGCATATGAAGGTGGTATTTATAAAAAATGCGTAAGATTTTGTTATCAACATTTCATTAGATATTTGACAGCATTCTTGCACTGTGGAAACTTTCAGTGATTGTTGCTGGTTTTGTAGTTTAGACTTTATCTTTTGAGTATCCCCACATGAAAAAGTCTAAAAGGGTGAGCATGCTATACACTGTTTTTTTGAGACATCATGTGTTTGTGTGTGTGTGTATATATATATATATATACATTCCAGTCGAATATATTGCATTCACTTATGTGGTAATCTCCTTGGGAAAGATATTAATCTTCTTCTTCTCCCTTCAGCTATTGGTAAGTAGCAGGACAGACTGGGTTCTATAGCCTTGGATAGCAACTGGTCTAGGAGAAGGACAACTCTGAATTCAAAACCTGTGGAGGGTTGTTTGGGGACCTTGTGGCACGTAGTGCACCAGGTTTCTGTATTCGGCCCTTCAAAATGTGTGGTTGGTTCTGCACAAAGCTTTCACCACTGTAAACAAATCATATGTGCTGGTGTCTGGGCTGTTGGTTTCTAGGAACTGAGCTGCTTGACCCTCATATGTCGAATACGACGGGAGTCCACCTTGTGTGTATATATGATATATATTTAGAATATCTAAAAAAAGATCCTTAAGAAATAATTCAAGCAACTATTTCTAATTTAAATAATGCATATGAAAACAGTATTCATTATAAGTGGATGCTATTAAGATTTTGTCATTGTATGTTTTCAAATTGATGTCCATTATGATTCTGATAACACGACTGACCAATGGAATCACAAGCAGTGTTCAACATTTCATTAGATATTTGACAGTGTTCTTGCTCTATGGAAACTTTCATTTCAGTGATTGTTGCTGGCTTTGTAGCATAGACTTTATCTTTTAAGTATCCCCCATAAGAAGAAAGTTAAAAGTAGTAAGGTCCAGTGAATGACCTATACACTGTAGAATTGTGTATACGTTTTTTGTTTGAGAAACCCTGTGGAAGGAACGGAAAAGGTTAGAAAATCTTGATTTTTTTTTTTTTTATTTAAAATTGGAAATTAAGAATAGATTTGTTTCTTTTAGAACTTGGATTTTAAAAATAAGCTTACTCCTCTTCTCCATACCATACCTGCCATGAAAAATAGGGGCCACAGTCTCACTATGTGTTGCTCACTAGGTGTTGCTGCTGTCTTTCCTATAGCAAGTAGGTTTTTTATGGAATGAAGTTACCATTCCCATGACCAACTGGTTTTAAATTCAAAATTGTATTTTTAATAGACTAATGGCCAAACAAAGTTAGAAAGCCTAGTCTTTCCTGTTATTTAATCCATAGGCAGGGAAAAGATGTATTTGTACATTTCCTAAAGCTATTTGTACAAATGTGAACATAATGACATTGGCTGGAATTTGAACTCTACACACCTAATCCACTTCTTGTGCTGATATGCACAATGCTATGCACATATGTAATATATATGTGTGTATGTAATATATTCAAACATTATTTTTAATGGATATCCGTCTTTGAAATAAATGCTTATTGATTACTAAGGGAATATAAAGAGAATGGGGAATATTCACACTTGTGTATGTATAATGGTGGGTTCCAGCTGTAAAGGTCAGTCTGGTAGGACTAAGGAATGTAGCTTGTCAGAAAAGATGTTATGGAAAGAGCAATAATGCAGCATGAGGCTTGCTATGTTCTATCTGTGGAGAAAGGTGTTGTCATGTGGAAAATAATTCATCGCCCACAAGGCTGTATAAATGCTTCTGAACTCTATCAAGATAGGCAAATGGGGATTGGGCAATTCCAGCCCAGATATTGCAGCAGTATTCCATTTTTGGTCTGAGCCGACTCTTGTAAATATAGAGCATGGCAGGATGCATCTGGTACCTTCTGGAGTGTTACAATGAGCTGACCATTTTTCTTCAGTAATAGATTGGATATATGTCCCACGAGGTCTGGGGAGCACTTGAGTCCACATAGACAGTACAAACCTCCTTAAGAGAAGACTTATCTATCATGATAAGTGAAAGTCTGCTTAGTGCTGGTGTAATGTTACTATTTTAGTATTGGCCATATTGAATTTTACAAGACAATCCTTAGCTCCCATTGAGGTACCGTGGCTTGGTCAGAAGAGAAATGTACTGCTAGGTTTTGGTCTTCCAGATGTTTTGAAGTGCATCTATAAAGTGTTATATCAGCTACATAGATACAGTAGTCCACCGCTATTTAGTGAACCAGTTTACTGCAGTATCTGGTGTGCCGTGGGTGGGTGGTAGATTCCAAGATTTTGCTCTTGTACTCTCAATATTGCTCATTTTTTTTTTTTTTTTTTTTTTTTTTTTAGAAATTCCACCCTATTTTACCAATTTCTTTGATAGACAGAACAAACAGTGATTATCAGATGGATCCTAATTTGTTTTAATAATTATACCCATTTTCACACATTTTACCTTGATTTGGATGATCAAACAGCTCAAATTTTGTGAAATTTTAACACCTCTGCCGTTTCACACCTAATCCAACTGTATTGGTAATAATTATACGTGATTATTTTATATTTCTATTTCATGTGCGATCAAAGAGTTCCTATAATATCAGACTAATTAATAGGAATTCAATCACTGCATTCAGATACCATGGATAGGGTATAAATAGGAGTACTTTTCTCTGGTTGATCATGTTCAATTTGACTGTACAACAGTAGACATCAAGAATCTCTCATAAATAAACAAATATTGAAAGTTGAAATTTTGGGAAATTTGCTTTTTAAGCCCTAATTTCTAATGAAATAAAAAATTTCCCAAATAGTTATATTTACATGTAAATTTACATGCTTAATTTGAAAATAACAAAAGTCTTGATAAAATTTACATTTTTGGAGTTATCGACAATAAAAGTTCAGTTTCATTTGTGTTGTGGCAGTCATTACTGGCGTTGTTTGCATATATTTGCTGTGAAATAGACATTCACTTATATCGATTATTGTGCATGCACTGATGCAAACAACGCCAATAATGGCTGACAATAACACAAATGAGTCCAAACTTTTATTGTTGATAACTCCAAAAGGGTAGATTTTATAAGAATTTCTTTATTTTTTAATTGGGCATGTAAATTTAGAATAAAAAAAAAAAAAACTTTTCAGGAAATTTTTATTAGATATTTAGCACAGGGGTTAAAAAACAAATTACCTAAAATTTCTTATGGAATCATTGGCATAAATTGGTAAAACTTTTTGAGGTTCTCTTTGAGTCATTATCTGTGGTATATATCGTGAAATAGGGCAAATAAGATCCAAAAATCAGGTCGGTGTTCAACCTCCTATTATTGTCCACAACTCACTATATCTACTACAATTCACTTGCAGAGTGGGTCAATCATCTTGGACCCCAAGGCTCGTGCTGTAGCAGTGGACTACTGTACTCAGTTGTGCACTCCTTGACAGAATCTGCACTAAATTCTGTTCAACATAGTTGCAGTATAAACTACAAACTGACTCTGTAGGTGTTGAAAAATCACAAAGAATGTGCCTCAGTTGGTACCCTCAACAGGGATCAACGAGCTACCATTAGCAAATGGCCAAACTTGGAAATGAGTAGGCAATCATTAAGTTGCAACATATGTCAGACTAGAAAGGCAAGAAAAATGATCTTTCCATTATAAGAACGAAACTATTCCAGAAGATGCTCAATTGGTGCATTTATTTTTCTCCTGTAATTATTTTTGTGTGTTGCAGGGGAAAAATTGTTTATCTTGAAGAAAAAATTCTAATGCACAAGCAACTAGCATTTATCAGAATTTAATTACCGTTTCTGTTGCTTGGCAGCTGTATACAAAAAGAATACCAAAAAACAAGACAGCATTTTACTGAGTGGATTGTTCGAGTAAAATGTTTATCTCACGACCTTTTGTTTCTCCTCTGTATAATTTTCTAGTTTTGGCACTTGTAGAAATACCTTAAGTTTCTAGGCACGTTGTTTATGGACTTATGCATGTGATGATCCTATTCTGTCAGTAATCTTTTTCTATATATACAGATGCACACAAATTAATATAAAGCTGTTAATCTAAGATGGGTTTTTCTATGTGTCATGTCCCTTCAGGATGTGGGTGATCTGTCTTTTTACTATCTCTCCTAATCCTTGATCTGCCAACCATTTACGCAAGCTCGTTAGCTAGGTTTTAATAGAAATAGATAGATTCACCTATCATCCAGTTCACATTCTTCCTCAATCTTTTTGTTTCTGGTTCTTTTGAAAGCTTTTTTATTCTTTTTCACTTCAAGTAGCCCCTTGTAAGTTTGTGGCATTATCACCTTGCTTGGGGTGAATTGATGGAAAATCAAATAGTTGTTTACTGCTTTCCTCTGTTCCTCTGACTTTCAACATGTCATGTTAGTGTTAAATTTTCCATTCTCTCTTTCCTCATTATGTACCCTAGAAATTTAAATTGTCTCTTTCTGTATCTAATTAAAAGTACCCTTTTTCTTTCCATACTTGTATAAATTTTTGACCACTTACCATTCTTGTCTTCCTTATCCAGGAAAACATTGTCAGCTCTTTTAAATTTACTTAACTCAAAAATAAAGTTCTTTGAAAGTGACTTGAACACTTCTGGAAAAAATATACAAATCTCCAAATTTCTCAAGTGATTATATAATTGGTTAGATATTATTATTATTATTATTATTATTGCCCAATTAATAAAATATTCAATTAAATTGAAGGAACGAAAATTGAGATAAAAATATTAGCTAACTTAAGTAGAATCAACTTGCGTAAAATATCCCGATGATTCTAATGTATTCTATATTTGTATAAATTAACTTTTTTTTTTGTTCATACATATTATATTGAATTTAAACAGAAGCCAGATCTCTTTATACCTTATTTATATTTATTTTGAATTTCTATAACACTAGAATTACTGGGATGAGGAGTTATCATTATTTACAGTCAGATGTCTGTCCTCATTTTTGTTATTACCACATTTGGGCCATTGTGCTCTCTGGCATTCTTCAGGTGTCTGTCCATCTGGGTAGCCTTGAGGGAATTTCAAACTGAGCCATTTACTTAATGATTGTAGGTAGACTGTTCTCATTTCATTGTCTGTCTCTATGGATATCTCGTCTTGTTCTGTTTAGTGCTGCTTAATTATTGCTTGTTTTGTTTCCGCAGAATCTCTACTACCGGGGGGGGGGTGCTGGCAAAATGATAACCCGTGATTGGTAATAAATAAATAACAAGAAAATTTTACATTTCATATTTAACATTTTCATTTTATTTCTTTCCAATATTTTGTCAATTACTCTTAGCCAGTGTGGGTTGTGCCCCCAAGTCCTTGTTTGAAATCTGAAACCTTACATTTTTATCTGCAATCTGAGGATGCCAAACCCCTCCCCTGGGTGGTTGTTTAACTGCATATATATCCTGAACTTTTCCCATGTTTGCAAGCTGGATGCAGGCATGAAATCACATGCTTCTGCATTTGGCAGCAGGGAACGACCACTGGTTCATTCGGTTTCTTTGATAGTGCGAAACTGAGGGCAAAAGCGTATTATGGTATAATACTATCCCAAACCAGGAATTGAACTCACACTTACTAATCCACCAAATTCACAAACCAATGCTTTAATCCTCTGGATTAAATAAAGGGTTCAGTTAGAAATTTACTGAACATTACCTGGATTAACAGGCACTTGAAGAAGGCTGGAGAATGCAACAGTCAAAATAAAAACAAAGATGAGGACATTGCTACAACATTTGATTTGTTTGTTTGTTTAATGGCATATCGACTATTATGGGTCATATTCTTATGATACTCAGCTTTTGTGCATATACATGTTTGTGTGGACATAATTACTAGAGGTGGTGATATGTGTATAGTATTTTTTTAAGTTATATTTTGAAGTACAGTTTGATTTCTTTAAGCAATTATAGGATATTATATAGATTAATGGATTAGGATATTATATGGATTACTGTCATAAAAGAATTCTTTCATGTTGGTTGGTTAGCTGCATGTCAAAATCTATGGGTTATTTAATGCTGATATCTAAATATATTTTGAATGCAATTGTATGCCTTCAACTACAGATAAAATGTATTATCTTTTCTACTATAAAATATATTGTTGGTAATTTTTTTTATATAAAAATGTATTGCTGATATTTTTACTATAAAAATGTACTTTTATACTTTCATAATGTTTTGATTTTTGTTTGGTTGGGGGTTCACTATTTGACCATAGATGGTACCCTAGCAGGTTCTACTACCCCATATCAGCATGGACCTGAGAACAACAGAAATTAAGAGGTGGTTTGATGCTCCTCAAAAGCTCCAATCTCCCAATCAGAGACCTTGCTGCCAGATGTGGTTTATCATCATACGCAGAAATTGGTTCAACTGTAAATAACTATAGCATTATAATTAGTAGTGTATAGTGTATAACAGTCCCGTTTTGCCAGTAATGTGTGTATTAATATCAAACTACTGAAATCCACAACACGAGTAGAGTGCTAGAACTTATTAAAAACAAGTTTTAGTTAAAATTAGAAACCGAGTTTAAATCCTCAAATTCTATTTTAAATACTAATCTTAGTTTTATTTTAGTCAAGTCTTGTGAACGACCTTCACTTTTCTGTACTAAGACTACTGCTTAACAAAAGTACGCAATAATAAATTTTTTTTTTTTTTGTTTGAATAATAAAATGACAAAATATAACCTCAACCCTGTTGACCTTTTTCTGATGTTGATATTTTGTGCAGCTTTTTAATTGGTATATCAATAAGTATTAAATGATTTTGAATTTATATACCTGTTCCTAGACTAAATATACTATGGAAAATTGCTATGTACTTTTAGTAAGACATTAGCTAGATGAAAACACCATTGCCATTAATGTTTTACCATTATATCTGCAAGGTATATATGGTAGGTATTTCTGTCATACCATGTATAATCATCCTTCTTTTATGTGTCATATCCATTCAGGATGTTAGTGATGACGACTCTCCATAATTTCCTGTCCTTTGTAGCTCTTAATAAATTTTCTTTCCCCCCCCCCCCCATAACTTTATTTTACCATCCATTTACTCGAGCATACTAGGTAGGTTATACTTTCCTCTGTCCCCTTAGCCTTCAATCTCTCCTGTGAGTATCAAAATTTCCAAGCCTCCTTTCCTCATTATGTGCCCTAAAAATTTCAACTGTCTCTTCCTGATGTTAAATATAAGGGTCCTTTTTGTTTCTATTTTCTTTAGAACTTTGTCATTGGTCACATGTTCGGTTCTATGATATTCTCAGCATCCTTCTGTAGAAGCATATCATTAAATGACTATTTGGCATATTTGTCTATTAAAACTCTTTTTCTACTGTAAGGTGTTTGAAGAGCCATGCAATGTTTCCTTAATATTTAACAAGTCAAATTTTCATGATTAGTGAAGTATTTCTGAATACCTTTCAAGGACTTCAACGAATTTCTGGGTTTAGTCATAAATATTTGTGTGAATTACAGTTTGATTTATTTGGAAGGTCGGATGTGCTTGCGTCTTCTCGCTCCTACTCTTTCCCAAGTCTCTTGTAGACAGTTGACTTTATAGGTACTTACTAACTATAGTGTAATCATTCATGGGGGTGACTGGTTATTTCATTACATCAGTTCTTCATCATACTAAGCTGGATTTGTTGATCATTAGTAGTGAAATCTATCCTTAGTGAGTGCCCAGTACTTGTGGGTTTGTACCAAAGATGTACTTATTAAATAACTAGTTATTAAACAAAAAAAAAAATCATGATTATTTACTAGAACTCTTTGTTTCTCTCAAATGTTATTGTTTTCCCAAGATATACTTTTTAACATTATTCTTTGGCAAGTTTCTGTTGGAGTTTCTGGGATGAGGAGTTATCATTATTTTGACTATTACATTTGAACTATTGTCATCACTTTGTTATGACAATGTTTCGGCCATTTTGCCTGCCCTCTACATCTGGCCTTCATCAGGTGAATATCAACCTGGGTAACCTACACAGAATTCTGAACTGAATCCTTTATTTATCTACAGGATTAGTGTTCTCATTCTACTGCCCATGTCTAGGGGTGTCTTGTCAAGTTTTTATTTTTAGTACTGCTCGATTATTGCTCACTCACTTTCCACCGAGTCCAAATACACACTGCTCAATCTAGAGATTGAACTCAAAATTACTGCCACTGAATTGATGAACCAGCACTTTAATACACTGTCTTTGGGAAAATCTTATGTTAAGCATTTTTTTCTTTGCACAAGGGGGTCTTTACCCTTGATTGCACCCTCTCAGTGCACTTCAAGGGTTCAATTGTGGTAGAGTATGATGTTTTGTGTTTGCTGCTTGTTAGCCATTTCCTTATAAGAAAACACTTGCCATTCATTTTTGTTGAAATTTATAAAATCTTTCTAAAATAATTTTTCAGGAAGATAGGTTTCTCAAGTCCAGTAGCTGTTATTGCTCTTTCCACTATTGAAAGGTGTTTCCACTCTAATCTTTTGTTTGAAGTCATGTGGAATGTCAACATCTTGATTATGTGATTATTTTTTTCTTCAAGTTATATGTGCTGTACATTTTACTCTGGTAACCTTTAATAATAAAAAATTTAGTGTTGCATCCTGATTTTTTTTTTTTTTTTTTTTTCTTTTTAAGTTTATCAAAACTTAAATCAAAATCCAAGTTATGATAAATCTGACCCATTTCCAAAATTCTGCATTCTAATTTTAGAAAGTGGGTTAGGCTACAAACTTTTCAGCACCCCTTTGTATATTATTTGGAGACTGAGTCCGTGACTACAAAGTACTGTATTTCCCATATGCTTAGATGCTACAAGTGGTAAGATGCACCCTATAATTAGCTAGACATTTAAAAAAAAAAAAAAAAATATTTGAGTATTTAATAGCTTATCACATTAGCAAGTCCAAGTTGCCACAAAAAAAAATTATCACATTTTGGACCTATTATTAAATATTTGTGGTTATTATTAGGTTTTCAATAGTTTAGCACAATATTATACTTATTCACATCAGGAACAACTTGTACTTGCCATTACAAGTCATCGCAACACATAGCATGTTTACATCCATCTTAACAGTTCACAAAGTGCAATAATACATTTGGTATTCTTGGTGTACATATGAAACGTAACAGTCAGCCTGGGGTTTTTGAAGATGCCATACCGTATGCCTAGAGGAAAAAAAGACTTATGGTACTGATAGGAGGCTGTCTGCTGGTTATCATTAATACTAAAAAAGAAACTATATATGGTAGGATACTAACCTAATATACAGTATTTATTACATATAAATGATAATTTTATACTTATATGTCTAGGGTTTGTGATTGCCTGTATCTTGTGAAGGTTGGCAAACTTTTGTCTACAACTTCACTTTTCAGTGCCAAGATGAAAGGTGATTTTTTTTTTTTTTTTTTTTTTTTTTTTTTTTTTTAGGGTAATTTTCAAAAAAAAAAATCTCTTTGCATATGAGAAATAGAACTTATCCATTAGGTCAGTGTTCCATCAGCATTACCTGATGTGTGATATTACTTGTATATTAAACTAAAAGATAAAATTAAAGATAATGATTAATCATCAACATAGGGATTGCCCAAGTATTGCTTGTTCAGCCTTTTGGCATTTTTTGTAAAGTTTCTTACTTACACGCAACACTTGGCAACGCTTGGCAACATGGTGTTAGGCAGTATTTTCTATGATTCACCTAATATTTATTTATTTGGGAGCTAAAACAGCATAAGACATAAATTATGGCATTTTATTTGACAAATTTAAAATAACAGAAAATTCTATTTCTACTACATCATCAGAATTGTCCAGTACAGAGAGGTGAGTGAATTGATTATTAACTTATTTCTTAAGGTGCCAGAAGAATTCTATACCTGTAGATGGGCAATTTGCTCAACCCTATGTAGCGCAGACTCTTTTGGTGATACAGGAAAGACATGCTCACATTGTGCTTTTATATATATGGATTATGGATTATATGTTAATATATATAGACTAATATTCTCAGCTGGGTAGTTATAATCAGAACAGTTTAGCGAAGGAATTCTCTGTCTGCAGACATGTTATATTTATTTACTTTCTGGAAATTTAAATCCAAATCTCTTACTTAATCCAAGAGGATAGATTCTTATTATGTTGCTTATTCTCGAGGAATTGTCGTTTATCCTTCTGATGTTAATCTTTCTTTCTTTTTTTTTTTTTTTTTTTTTTTTTTTTTCAAGTTTAAGTATGTAACTCACCAGGGTCACTTATGCACAAAGTTTTAAATTCAGTGCCATCCTTCTCATATACTGGCTGCCAACCAAGGCTAGTGAATTCAGTCAATTCATTGTTTGATCTGACAAAATACATAAATAGATGTATTCCTGTTCAGTATCTGACTATATCTTGGGTATGAGGTATTATGTACATTATTTACATTATTGTCCTCATATTTGTTGCCATATATATTACGTTTTGTATGCTCCAGCCTTTTTCAGATGGTTGGAATGTTGGTTAAGGCATGGAGAACTTTCAAAGGGAAATTAACAGGAGATAACTGACATCCATTAAACATGGCACATGGAACTAGAACAGTCTACCTCAGTGAGTGAAATAAAGGGTTCAGTTCGATATTCCAACCACCTGAAGAAGGCTGGAGTGTACAATGACCGAAACGTTGTAATAAATATGGCAACAAAGATGAGGACAATAGTTCGAATAATGTAGATAATGTATTCCTGTTCTTCCTCCTCTATTCTTATGACCCTAAAATGATCTAAACATTAATATCTGATCATAATTCCTATTGTCAGAAATTCTATATCCAAATCAAAGTCTTGCTCTCTCCTACTGGAGGAACCCCTCTCTGAATGACCATGTCTTCAGGGGTGTAGCCATAATCACTATGGCTATTTAAACTATAGTTGGGTTGGGTGGCTATTAATCCACCCTTTAGCAGCTCTTTTTTTTTTTTTTTTTTTTTTTTTTTCATTTTTCATTTTTATGCTGCTGGGATCCCACTTACTCTCCTCACCAGACCAGGGTTTTAGTTGCCAACCACTCAGGAATTGTCTTTCTTCTAGACTGGTTGCCAACCAAGGCTATAGCACCCAGTCTGTTTTGCTATTTGCTAGGGGGAGAAGAGATGGGTTTTTACCTATCTGAAAGCTATTTGTGCATAAGTGAATGTAACAGACTCTACTGGAAATCAAAATCGGTTCTCAGATTCCTCTGAAATTAAGGCAGATTCTCTTTCTTCTTCTCATTCTCCTTCTTCTTCTCCTTCTTCTCATTCTCCTTCTTCTTCTTCTTCTTCTCATTCTTCTCCTTCTTCTTCTTCTTCTCATTCTTCTCCTTCTTCTTCTTCTTCTCATTCTTCTCCTTCTTCTCCTTCTTCTTCTTCTTCTCATTCTTCTCCTTCTTCTTCTCATTCTTCTCCTTCTTCTTCTCCTCATTCTTCTCCTTCTTCTTCTTCTCCTCATTCTTCTCCTTCTCCTCATTCTTCTCCTTCTTCTTCTTCTCCTCATTCTTCTCCTTCTTATTATTCTCCTTCTTCTCATTCTTCTTCTTCTTCTCATTCTCCTTCTTCTTCTCATCCTCCTTCATTATTATTCTCCTTCTTCTTCTCATCCTCCTTCATTATTCTTCTTCTTCTTCTCATTCTTTTTCTTCTCATTCTCCTCCTTATTATTATTCTCCTTCTCATCCTCCTTCTTCTTCTCATCCTCCTTCTTCTTCTCATCCTCCTTCTTCTCATTCTTCTTATTCTGCTTCTCATTCTTCTTCTCATTCTTCTCATTCTTCTTCTCATTCTTCTCATTCTTCTTCTCATTCTTCTTATTCTTCTTCTCATTCTTCTTCTTCTTCTTCTTCTTATTATTATTATTTTCATGTGCGTTTGTGAAAACCTGAATGTTTTAATTCAAGCAGTATGTGCAAATCAGTTTCTTTGAAACATTTTTGTAATTTTACTTTCTGACATTGCTTTCTTTTTGTCCTTGAATCTTGAAGGCTGCCATTACCTCATCCATGACAAGCTATTTGTTTTTTCTTTGCTGAAATAAATGTCTGAGCTGGTAATGTTAGATGCCCTTAAAAAAAGTTATGCAAAGTTATTGTTTTTTTTTTATCTTCTCTGATTGTTTTCTTATTGAAATTGCACAGAAACTGCATTGAGACTTACACTGAAGTTATGGTTTCAAACTACTAATTAATATATTTTTATTTATTTAAAAAAAAAAATTATGAAAACTCTATAGATAAATCAGATCTGTAAAAAAAAAAAAAAAAAAAAAAAAAAAAAAATATTTTAAAACTCTAGAAAAAATATCTCATTTGTTAAAAAAAATAATCAAGATACAGACCTAGGGAAGAAATAAAAATAGAGGAAATAATTTCCAAAGAAATAGTTTAGAAATGAAGGCAAATTGAGAAGAAGAAAGACAAAGAGAATGAAAGAAGAGAATCATTCATGTCTTGAAATCATTCATTGCTTGAAAGACTTCAAATATTTCACTTACATTCAGACAATTATATATGATTCAGTTTTTACATAATTTATAAAGAATTTCTGATTCCAGGAGATAATTCTTTTAACTGCATTTCTACTTGAACATTATTGAAATTTGTCAGACCTTTGCTGTACTAAAATTTATTAAAAAAAAATCTCTTGCACTCTTCCATCCAAATGTCACTTTCTTTTATTTATTCTTTGTTGTTAGTGTTCTTCATTTCTCTTCAAAATACTCCTCTTGTCCTTTCTTACTTCTTTTTCAACTCTTACATTTCTGTGACTATTTGACATCATTTTTTTTCATTGTTTAACCAATTTATCTTTTCATTATTTCTTGTTTTCTTTCATTGTTTTACCCTCTCACTTTTCACTGCCCCTTTCTCTTGCCTCTTCTCCCTCTCTCTCACCTCCGTCCTTTGTCTCTCTGGCCCTCTCTCTCACCTCTGTCCTTTGTCTCTTTGCCCCTCTCTCTCACCTCTCTCTCTCTCTCTCGTGCCTCTCGCTTGCTCTCTCTCTCTCGTGCCTCTCGCTTGCTCTCTCTCTCTCGTGCCTCTCGCTTGCTCTCTCTCTCTCGTGCCTCTCGCTTGCTCTCTCTCTCTCGTGCCTCTCGCTTGCTCTCTCTCTCTCGTGCCTCTCGCTTGCTCTCTCTCTCTCGTGCCTCTCGCTTGCTCTCTCTCTCTCGTGCCTCTCGCTTGCTCTCTCTCTCTCGTGCCTCTCGCTTGCTCTCTCTCTCTCGTGCCTCTCGCTTGCTCTCTCTCGTGCCTCTCGCTTGCTCTCTCTCGTGCCTCTCACCACCTCTCTTCTTTTTCTCTCTCTTGCCTCTCACCACCTCTCTTCTTTTTCTCTCTCTTGCCTCTCACCACCTCTCTTCTTTTTCTCTCTCTTGCCTCTCACCACCTCTCTTCTTTTTCTCTCTCTTGCCTCTCACCACTCTTTCACTCTCTTCTCTCTCTCACTTGCCTCTGTTGCAGCTAATCTAATATTTTTTAAGATAATCTGTTCTTGATTTATTTATTTTTACTTTTATCTATAAATGCTACATATCCTGTTCCATATGGAATGAAATGTTTGAAAACATGGACCTTGAAAATTCTTGCCAATGTGGGTGAGTTCACCTTCCATATATGGCCTGCTTCTTTACTCTTTGATAGTTTGTGCCTATTTGGAGAATTAAACTTCACATGGGAACTGGGAAATGTAATCTGGTTTATTTCTCCTCATTTTTGGGTTGGTTTTTTTTTTTTTGTTTTTCAGTATTATATGAATGTTAGTAAAATTAGTGCCTGTTCTTTGATTACAACAGATTTATTAATAGAACATAAAAAATCTTAAGACTTCAAAACTGATGCTCAATTTTGTCTCCATTCTGTATCGTAGCATTCCACTTTCATATAAAGGTAGATAGATTTTTCTTATAAAATATTTTTGGTTGTTTTCTTAACTATACATAAGTTATCGTAGCTATTTTTGCTTATCTTTGGAAAACTATTGTCCTTACTTAATTAATCCTCACTTTTCAGGCTTAACTCACATACCACTCTCTCCCCGTTTCTCATCCCCTTCCTCTCCCCGTTTCTCATCCCCTTCCTCTCCCCGTTTCTCATCCCCTTCCTCTCCCTGTTGATAGCTCTGCTAGATTTGTTGAGTAATATTGACTTTACGGATCACCTGGCTTTCTTTTCCTTCTTCTGTTGGTATGGCATCTGGATAGGGTTGATTCAGATTTCCCAAAGTCTTATGATATTGGGATTGATTCCTGTTTGTGGACATAACTCTTGTCTCTTTGCATCCAGGGCAACTTCTGAATCCAGCTGAAATGAGAACTTCTTCAATAAAATGCTCAACATTGTTGATAACAGGTTTATTGAATATAAAGAAAAACTGGTTGAATAAAATGGCTCTATTATTTACTGAAAAATCAAATTCTCTAATGCAGGATGATTATTCAAGAAATCTAGTTGCAAATAACTACATAATTGACTCTTTCTCAATTCTTGTTATGCATGTCTGTGTTTTCATTCTGGTCTGAGCATTGCAGGTGTGCTCTTTTAATAATGACTATCTTATGAGCAATTTTGGTCCTCTCTGTACTGACTTTTACAACTGTGTCAGTGTTTGTTTTTGCTCCAGCTACACTTCCTGTGACTGAAATAAATCCATGGCACCCTTCCCTGTTAAGCCCGATTCTCTGACTGTGTTCTTGTTTATATAAATGACTCCCACCCACTCAATTTGATATTGATATATCTAATTTCTCTACCCAACCCTCTTAATTTTAGGAGACCTTGTTAAAAAAACATATGGTACTTTCTTTGTTTAGAATCTACCTAGCTATCTTTCTGTAAAGATGATTGTGTTCTTGGGTGATCAACATAAACAACACCCAATCAAAAAACAGATGTTTTGTTCTTTCTTTAGAATAATTTGCATCCATTTCTGTGACTACACACATTTTGGAGAGATAGCCTAATGTAAAAAAACCTTTTGAAGTTAATTTCAAATTTCTTCTTTGTCTGAAATAATTGGAACTTGGACAACACATTGATCATGTCTTCTTCTTATTGGTGGGAAGTGGATAGTGTTGCGACCCTTGGTTTTGCTTCAATTTTGCTGAAACTTATTAATTCTGGGTTTGATTCTCCTTAGAACTGTTCAAAAAGGTTTTATCAGTTTAAAACATAAGTTTTACTTTGCTTCTTTTATCATTTTTTTCTTAACCATTCAACTTACTCTCTTGAGAATTTTAATTATCATCCAATTAGTAAGTCCCTCCAAATCACTCTTCTTGAATTAAATGTTTAAACAGTCAGTGCCCTGTTGCATGAGTGCCTCCTTTATGGACCATCCATATATTCTTTGACAGCAATCACCATTTTCCTTTTTTTTCTCTTTTTCCTTCTCTTCCCCTTTTTTTCTCTTTTTCCTTCTCTTCCCCTTTTTTTTCTCTTTTTCCTTCTCTTCCCCTTTTTTTTCTCTTTTTCCTTCTCTTCCGCTTTTTTTTCTCTTTTTTTTCCTTCTCTTCCCCTTTTTTTTCTCTTTTTCCTTCTCTTCCACTTTTTTTTCTCTTTTTTTCCTTCTCTTCCCCTTTTTTTTTCTCTTTTTTCCTTCTCTTCCCCCTTTTTTTTCTTTTTCCCTTTTTCCTCAAGTTATAATTTTGAGTCCAACAAGAAGCTAAAAGAAAAAATTCTCTATCTCAAAGAAAAAACGGTCTTCTGTATGTTATGTCCTTTCAGGATATGGTTGATGATGGCTCTCCACAAATTTTTATCCAATAGCCTTTGCAATGCTTGTCATTTTAATATGTCCCCATCTCTATTCCACCATCCATTTACACAAACTTGTTAGATAGGATACTTGGTATTTCTCTCTGTGCCCTCTTACCTACAATATGTCATGTGAGTGTCAAATTTTCTAAGCATTCTTTCCTCATTGTATCCTTGAAATTTCAACTGTCTCTTTCTAAGTGTCTTTTTTGTCTCTATTTCTTGGTACCTCAAGTCTCATAATTTGTGAAGAAATCATCCAACATTCACTGCTGCTTAAGAGGGATTGATATTATATTATAGTTCAGCACTTTTTTTTGTTTGTTTTTAATGACATCTCCTTGTTTCTTAATAATTTTGGGGATCATCTAGAAGAAAGAATCTCTTGCTCAACTACAGTTTACTGGACACATGGTCCTGGAGAAGGACAATGATTTTAAAACAATGGATTGTCCTGGGTATGATGATAAACTACATCCGCATCCTTGGTAAGACGATAAACTACGTCCAACAGCAAGGCCTCTGATCAGGAGATTTTGAGGAGCGTGGAACCACCTCTTAATTTCTAGTGTTCCCAGGTCCACCCTGACCTAGGGTGGTAGCACCTGTTAGGGTCCCAGCTATGGGTAAATAGTTAACACCCAAACTTGTGTAAAAATAGGTTTTAATACCAGAAATACTTTGTAATAAAAAAAATTATTACCACCAATTATTTTTGAAGGAAAAATTATTATCAATACTTTAAAAATAAAAAAAAATACCAGCAATACAAACAGCTATACATTCTTTGAAAAAAATCTGACCAGCTATAGATTCCTTTAAGGAAAAATGTTTCCAGAAGTAGATTTTTGAAGAAAAGCATATTACCAGCAATAAAAATTTTGTCTGCATTAAATAACCCATTGAGGTTGATATGCTGTAAAACAAAATAAACCAAACCAAACAAAACCAAAGAATACATATTCTATTCATACAAACTAATCCTAAAAATCTTGTCGGCATTAAATAAACCCATTGAGACTGATATGTCGTAAAACAAATTAACCAACCTAACCAAAACAATGGAATTGAAACACACATATATGGTGCTCATCATTATGATGGTGAAGAATGAATTCAAAGAGAACCTAAGAATAACAACTAATAATTTAAATAAGATAACCTTGCCTATTATTATTATTATTATGCTAGATCTTACTTCAATAAGCACATAGTCAACCTAATTGCAATTAACATTAGATAAAGAAGGAACAATAGTTCAATTATGGTGACCTGATTGTTCGATGAGGCCTGCTTTGTACTTGCCAAAATATTGTGATAAGTTTGCATTAGTTTGTTTTAGTCAATTAGTCTTATTTTATTCAGTCGACTGTTTTATTCAAGTTAGTGTCTACCACCAGAACCATGGGCCCAGTAAATGTTAATCAAGCTTTATCTTCAGGAGACAGAAGACTGAACAAAATAGCTACTAATAATGAAAAGCAGACAATAACTTTGACCAAAACTTTACTTCCAGTGAAAGGAAAGTGTCTTCAGATATATTACGAGAATCTCTCAAAGAAATTTGCATTTATAGAGAATTTATTAACCTCTTCAAAGACTCTTATTTCTTTTAAGGCTTACAGCTGCATCATTTTGAAACATTGGTTCACGTATGATCACCCGAGTTAACCAATGTCGAGCCTGGTCAGTGCCTCTATGGGTAACTGCTTTGGTTTACCAGGTGCTGTAAACTTAGATGTAATCAATAATGGTTTGGAATTGTTAATTGGAGAATTGAGTTCCAATTCTTGTTGGGTTTGTTATATTCACTTATGTGCAAATACCCTGGGGAAAAGTATGAATCCATTTCTTCTTGCTCCAGCTATGGGTTAATTAGTAAAACTTGAAAACACTAAACCATTATTATCTTTCCCAACTGAAATTCTTACAATCTAAAAATATTTTCTGGTTTTAAAAAAGCTGTAAATGGTTGATAAACTGTAGAAAACATAACCATCAACAATCTCTCATCTTCCTTAACATATTAGGTTTTTCTCAGTTTTCAGATGAGCATCAAAGATGTCTAAGATCAACTGAAAAATTCACAGAAGATTGGCTTCAATCAGCAAGATGGTGAGATAATGGTTTCTTGCTGTTCACCAATCAAGGTTTTGAATTCTCTACAATGAAAGTGTCATTGTTAATTAATAAAAGGAAGGAAATTGGAAGAATCATTTCCTTTTTATCTTTCTCTTCCTAAACCAGCAATATACAAGCCAGCTAATTTCCACTTACATGAAGTGGAGTGACTATATTAAATCAATTGCTTAGTCTATTGCTATAAATTTGTCCATTGTATCAGGACAGAAAACTTTTCTCTCCTGAATCTGTCTTACACATTTAGTAAATCTTCAATTACTTTCCTTACCAATGTGACATGGTTTACCCTCTGTTGTTACAACAAATATTTTCATGGCTACTGTTCTGATGAGCATTTTTCCTTTGTGCCTCAGCTGCATGAATTTAAATATTGTACTGGATTGGCAACTAGGTTTCACCATTTTACTGTTGAATTAGGTAGATGCAACTGCCCCCAACTTTTTTTTTTTTTTTTTGAATTAAGTTTCTTTTCTTGCACTTCATACCTGTGGAACTCTTCTAATTTTTTGTTTCCCTGCCACCTACAATCTTCAAAAATGTAAATATGACATCAACTGCCATCTTCAGTCTTCTTGAACCCTATTCCTTTATTGTCTATTTTTCACTTCTCCTCACTAAAGTCTTTTTCTCTTTCACTCCCTGTACCCCACTGTGTCCTAGTGGTAGTATTACCTTGCTTGAGGTAAAATTAAAAAAAAAATATCAGTTTTTTTTTCATTTTCCTTATATTGAAATTCAGATTTCATTTTAATTTGAACTGACTCTTGATCTCCTTCAGTACTTGTGGGATGATAAATAATGATTATTTGTAATAGGAATGGAACAAACTTTAACCATCAGCTTTTTGAGACCATAATTATGGTTCTCTACAACTTCCTCTTTTGTTGCTCCAAATGGCGTTTACCTGTTACCATCTTTTTTTGCCCCGTCCATTCACACACTTATTAAATAGATTACGTGCACTTCTTGCTTACCATGCTTTTAATATATCTTGTGAGTGTTAGATTCTTCAAGCCCTCTTTCCTCAATAGGTCCCAAAATTTCAACAATCTCTATATGATTATAATCATAGATTTCCTTATAGTTTCTAATTTCCTTAAACCTTCCTCATTGCTCCCATTTTCTGCCAATATCATTCTTGGTCTTCATCAACAGACCCATATTCTCTGTTTCCTTAAGTTTCTTTTTCATATGAGAAGGTAGTCCTGGGTATGATGATAAACTATATTTGGCAGCAAGGTCTAGGATTGCGAGATTGAAGGTTTTGAAAAGCATGGAACCACCTCTTAATTGTTGTTGTTCCCAGCTCCACCCTAATTTAGGGTAGTATCACCCTTTTTAGGGTCCCAGCTATGGACAAATAGTAAATATCCCCCAACTTCCGAACAAAACAAAAACACTATGAAAATATAGAAATACATTTTTATAGTAAAAATAACAGCAATATATTTTTATATAAAAAGATTTCGGCCAATACCTACCTGTACTGAAATGACAACTGGTACCTACCAATAATACCTAGTAATTAATAAAAATGATCAGCAATACAATTTTAAAGCAAAATGATCAGCAATACATTTTATCTGCAGTTGAATGTATGATAGCATTCAAAATATATTTAGTTCAAACCATAAGCATTAAATAACCCTTAGAGGTTGATATGTCTTTAAATGAAATCAGAAGAGATTGTCCAGCCTTCAATGCTATATAGAAAAATAGAATAATCTGCCTGCTGAATTGTTTAAAATGGATAGTAGAATAAACTGGGAGGTATGTTAAAGAGATAAACATTGCTTAGAGCAACAAAGAATAGGAAGCTGTAGAGAGCTATCTTCTGAAGGGATATCACACATATCACAAAATAAAAAATAATAAGGAAATTAGCGAATATTCAGGAGGTACAGAAACTTGTCTAAAAGAATTCAGATAAAAAGACTCTAACTTAAATCTTTTTTTTTCTTGTTCAGTGGAAAACATATTGTTGTTTTTGTTTATATTTGTAGATAAAAATAAACATCTTTGCATGTCTTAGCTCTTGCTAAAAACAATCAAGAAGTTCTTGTTTGGAGACGAATAATGAAAAAAATAAACTGGTTTGCCTCATCATTTTTTTTTTTTTTTTTTTTTTTTTTACTGCGATATCAAAAAGAAGCTGCTATAGATGAGTGACACTATCTTTTTGATTTTACATATTTAGAAACACATTACCCAGTGGATAAAAGCATTGGTTGAAATAATCCAGTGACTTGATGTGAATATGACAATAAAGATGAGAACAACAATGTAAACAGTGTAAATAACTGAAGGTTCGCCTCATTGTTTTTTTTTTTTTTTTACTGTGATATAAAAACGAAGCCACCATAGAAAGGAATGCTATCTTTTTGATTTTACATATTTAGAAACACAAGATCTTGTTTGGAGATGAAGAATAAAAAGGAAAATAAACAGTTATGGCTGTACATCTGGCTAAATTAGGGAAGAGCAAGTAATCAGATTGTGTGTGTGTGTGTGTGTGTTGATGTACCTTAACTCTTTAGCATTCAACTTACTCAAACCCATTCTATAGTCTCTCAATGTTCAACCCTCCATGTAAATATTATCTCTCGGTGTTCTACCCACCCCGTAAATATTGACTTTCAGTGTTCAATCTGCTGTAATCTGCACCATATATCAATCAGTTATGTACCATGCATGATACATGTCTGATGAGACACATTTTTTCCTGCAGAAGGTTGCCATTTCTTTCTGTGGTAGACCAGTTACCATCTAAGGCTATAGAACCTGGTCTGTCCTGCTATTTACTCATAGTTGGATGGAGAAAAGAATTCATACCTTTCCCAAGGGTACTAGCATGTAAGTGAATGTAATGGATTTGTGTGGAATTCAAACTCGGCTCTCCGATTTCTCAATCTGAGCAGCTATCCATTACTCCACCATGCCTCCTTTATATATCCAGTCCTATACTCTGCCATAATATATTATGATATCAACACAAATAACACGTAGGACTTTGAGCACCAATGTTTATGTGGTGGTTTGAGTATGTTGAATGCTAAAGTTTTAAACTGGGAAAATTATATAAAAAGTGACCAGGTAACCATAATAGTCAGAGAAGCAGCAAAAAACATGTCTACCTTTTTTCTTTGCTTTTTTTTGTTGATCTGGCCAGATTAAACGAGATTCTTGTTTTGAATGAAGAAACCTCATCCCTTGCCGAGTGTCTCATTTTATTTCCAATCAATATTCAAGTAAAAAAAAAAAAAGTCACAATTATAATGACAGGTGTCCGATTTGTAATCTTTCTGCATCCTCCAATGAAACTATAAACACAAAAGATCACTGGCCAATGGAGACAAAGTATTTTCCAACATTGATTTTGTGTCAGACTATTTATATTATAATTGCTAAAATGGCTGAAAACTTTTGAACCAGTATTATTTAGTAAATATCAAAAATCTAATTAGGGTCAGAGCACTGAAATTTCTACATATAGAGAAACTGAATGTGTTAAACCTTTCAATAGCAAAGGTATTTATATATGTTTACAATAACATGAAAGAAAGAAAATAAAACAAATCTTAATGAAAAAGCTTCACCAATGAAATTTTGACAACTTAAAATCTATTATTACTAAATATTCTTTAGATCCATCAGTTTAAATGTTTATGGCTAGGACTTGCCATGTTACATCTACAGAGTTGAATTCTCCTTATTTCATCCATTTTCCAATTGTAAGGAGGAAGTTCTACTCTGACTGCTTTCCAAAGAGTTGATACTTTGTGGAGCACTCTCACGAAAATTGTTCCCTGAACACTACAACTGTAACCTCTTCGAGTCGAGGTTCAATTGTTGTCTTATACTCATAGTCTTTACTTTCTATTACTTCATCTAACATTCATATCACACACCTTGTTCAGTAACACTCTATCTTGAGTACTTTTTTAAATCTTTTTACAACAGGACACAGTGGGTTACACGATTTGAAAGAGAATGAGAAGTGGGCAAAAGGACAAAGGAACAGAATTTAGGAAAATGGAAGATGGTGATTGATATTGCATTTAAATTTGTAAAGATTATAGTTTCACACTTGAGAATTGTGAGAAAAGCTATTAGAATAGAATAGATGGTTACATCCAACTAATTCAACAGTAAAACAGTGAGACCTAGTTGCCAATCTAGTATTGCATTCAAATTCATGTACTTGAGACACTAAGGAAAAAAGCTCATCAGAACAGCAGCCATGAAAATATTTGTAAAAAAAAAAAAAAAGACAGAAAAATGCCACATCATGTCTGTGACAAAGTAACTGATGTTGAGATTCCAGATTAGGATCAATTAAATTACAGACCTTTCTTAGAATTTTGTCAAGAAACCTTAAGATATAGAGCAGAAGCACCAGACCAGATATGGCTCTCCAAGTGTCATGTCATCCTGAGTATGATGATAAACTATATCCACATCTTGGGTAAGACAATACACTATGTCCAACAGCAAGGCCTCTGATAAAGTTTTGAGAAGCATGGAACCACCTCTTAATTGCTGATGTTTCCAGGTCCTGACCTGGGGTGGTAGCATCTGTTAGGGTCCCAGCTATAGACAAATAGTCAACCCCCTAAACTGGGGTCAAAACTCTATGAAAGTGTAAAAATAGGTTTTAATACCAGCAATATTTTTTGTAAAATATTTTTACCATCAATACATTACCAGCAATACATTTTTGGAAACAAAATATTATCAGCAATAAAAATCTTGTTGGCATTAAATAACCGACTGAGGTTGATATGCCATAAAGAAAACGAAACCAAACCAGATATGGCAGCAGTATAAAATGCATGGACAATACTAATTCAGAGACGCTGTAAAACCTTTGAGCCACAGCCAATCTTATCTAAAGCTTGAACGACAAATACAATGTTAGGCATTAACATGTTGGTGATAGACCTGGCAAAATGAAAGCTGTTTGAGGTAAGATGCTCAAAACACTTCGTCTTTGATTAGAACCTTGAGTACTTTCCTAAAAGATTTTAGCTAGGAAAAAAATTGGTGTTTTTTTTTTTCTCTCATAAGATTTGTGTTGTCTTTTGCAGCTACTTGGCCATGTAGCTTGAATTGGGTGTATTTGGGCAGCAATTTTTAATTTATACTTTTGTTAGTATTTAACCAAACTTGTATAAATGAGAAAGTGCAATCAAAATCCACAAAATTCAAACTGCATGACTAAGCAGCTGCAAACTAGACTAAACCCACAAATTTCAAGAGAAAATTCATTGAATTCATTTTTACAATAGTAAAAAAATGAATTAAATTGTACATAGAACTCAAGGAAATAAAAAAAAAATAAAAATAAAAATTAACAAGCTACTTTCATTGGCATTTAACCAAGCTTGTATAAATGAAAAATTGCAATCTAAATGCAACGTATGTTCTGTCACCTGAAACTTGCAACAGTAAGAAACTCGAGTTGTGAATTGAACTATATAACACACACACACACATATATATATATATATATATATATATATATATATATAATTTTTTTTTTTTTTTTTTTTTTTTTGTGTGGTGTCACAAGTTAGTGTGTTTGCTCTGTTTTGGTCATTTGGACATTAAGAACTGTGTTTTATTGCATAGATAGACGTCTCTTTATCTTTTGGTCTTTTCTTTTCAGCTTGTTTCCTTTTCCAATTTATTTCTTGTTTGTTATTCATTAGTTCTTGGTTTTTCTTTTTCTTTTATCACTTGGCAGGTTTTGTGTTGAACTAGCAATTGCAGGTTTAAAATATATTTTGCTTTGATACAGGTGTGTGTATATGATGATGATGATCATCTTTCGCATGTGGAGATGACCTTGACTTCAAATCCCTGGTGGGTGGGGCTTGATGGGTGCAGAGATGACTAATGAGTATGATCTTCACCCTGAAAAGTGTGTTGCAGTTGTGACATGGGATGCTGGGGGTTGAACCAGTCTGGAAGGTGGGAGCCCTCTTGACCTTTCCTTGTCTGGCATCTCTATTCTTTGTCCATGATTCTTTTCTCTTCAAAATCAGACACATGCCATGTGTGTGTGTATATATATATATATATATATACATACATATATATATATATATATATAATGTCTTTGAAATGACCCTGGCTTAACCCTGTGAAGACTCTGGAGCACATCTGTCATCTATGCTATAGGCCTTGCAAATCAGTTGCTGGTTTGAAGAGTCATCTTTGAAGTCATTCAAGAGCAAGCAATGATCTTGATTGAATGTAGGAATTGATGGGCAAGACGGCAGTCATCTGTGAAGATTGGGCAATCAACATATATATAACTGCATAGTGAATACTTCTGGTTTTCAGTCCTGACATGTATGCATATATATATATATATATATATATATATATATATATATATATATATTATATGTGTGTGTGTGTGTCATAATGATAAAGAAAACAGGGATTGAAAGACCATTTTGGTGACAGTAGGCATTAATGTTATTGGTAGAAACTAATTAATAAATAATAAATTAATACCAGATCCAAAATATTTATTACTCTACAAATAGAACATTGTCCATATATTACCAACTTATCAATATTGATGTGCTTATCCAATCAGTGTATGACAACAGAAATACTCTTCTTAATGAATATGGCCTCAAGCAACTGAATTGATCCTTTCATTTCTGTAAAAACACTATCATCTGCATGGAACTTTTTTCTTATACAATTGTTTACCTAAAACATGACCCATAAGTCTCTCAAGGTAGATGGCTATTGAATGAAGTTGTTGTATGGACATAGATGGAGAAAGCAAAAAGTGCATATTATAAGGATCTGTTGAATAGTTACTTGTTGACCCTTAACTTGAAGAGGTTAAGATCATAGCAATCAGAGGTGCATCCCCCTCAGGTGTCTTTTCCACAAAGTAACAGTGCTGGGGAAGAAGCTGTCAGAGGGAAAATTCCTCCTTATCAATGGAATATGAAGAGAATGAGGATGAGTCAAATCTGTGTACATGGTACAGTGGGTTCCAGCTATGAAGATCTGACTTAGCGTTACTAAGAAACATAGCTTGTCTATATAATGACAGTGGTAAGAGATTAGCAAAGTTTTGTCTGTGGAGAAGGGGTGAAAAATAATTTATCACCTGCAAGGCTGCATAAATACTTTTGAACTGTCTTCCCAGAGAGATATGTTGAGAGGTGTAAACAGATCATCTTAACCCCCCCCCCCCCCCAAAAAAAAAAAACTATATTGTATACAGCAAAATATCCCATCCATATTGCTGGAGACAGACTTGCCACGTTGGCTGCATATGGGGGTGATATCGTCTTCTCAGGAATGATTTAATGAAACATTTACTTCAGAATATCAAGTTCTGCTGCCATGCCACTAAGTTTGTGATGTCTGTCAACTTAAAGGAAAGCTTTTCAATACATACAATGCTGACTTGTATTGTTGGTGATGAAATGTAGATATTAGGTTGAAAATACGTCAAAAACCGACATTATTTTTGCACCAACCTAATAACACCCTACACGAAGTCATTCTTGAAGCTTTGTATGACCCCACCCACCTCTGTAAATGTACAAATTTAGACTAATACCTGTTCCTTGTCCAGTTTTTGTTTGCCAGACACAGTCATAAATCCATAGTGAATTTGTTGGATATTTGCTAATAGCATGCAAAATTCATATTACATATCACACTTCTGCTTGTCTGCTGTATTTGAGTTTTGTAACTGCATTTCTAAAATCAGATATTGATGGTTATTTAATCGTAAAGAAATTAGTAGCTATTCCTTTTAGCTTTCTTGCTTGCATTTGTTTTTTGTTTATTGATTTCATACCAAGCAAGGTGGCAATGCCACTGAAACACAAGAGATTACTTGTTGTGGAAGAGTTAGAAACAGGACCATTGCAAAAGAGCAAGAACAGAGGAAGCGTAACCAGGAGGATAACAGATAGCAATTGGCATTGCATTTAAGTTTTTGCAGATTATAGTTGGCTGGAAAGCATGAAGCCAGAATGGAGTTCCACAAGAAGTGTGAGAATAGAAACTGTTAGCATAGAATATATAGTTATATCTAAGCACAATTGTAACATGGTGAGACCTTGTCACCAGTCTAGTACTGTGCTTAAATTCGAAGAGTCTATGTACCAAAGTGAAGAGCTCATCTGAACAATTACTATGAAAGTATTTATAGAAAAGCCAAAGAGAGCTAACCTTATGATGGTTGGGAAGTGACTGAAGCTGAAATGCCAGATCAGGGCCAATAATATTGCTAATACTTCTTTGGACTTTATCAAGGAGCACTAGATAGGTAGCAGGAGCACCGGACCATTTATGGCAGCAATATTCTAAACATGGATGAATGGTAGACTTATTGATATGTAAGTTACTCAACTTCATGTAAGTGCAAAACATGAACACAAAAACGTGCAAAGTGTCACTCTCCTGGAGTTTAGCATTAGCCATGTTGATGGCAGGCATACAGCTCTCTATAGTAATTAAACAAAAGTAGTTTTATTTTGGAGGCATTAAAATTTACAAGCTATTCCTTGCCCCAGTTAACCACTGATTGGACATTCTTTTCAAGAACAGTTTTTATTTTTACTTTGTTGAAGCTGTTGGACTTGCTACTAAGGCTGGAGTGAATAATTGTCATTTGTATAAATACAGAGTTGAAAACTGATGGCAATCGGAAGGTTGTTGAAGATCAGAAAACATGTAGGATCAAGGATAGAGTTCTGGGGGACCTCTTCATTCATATGTAATGATCTAGAAACAAGCTCATTCATTATGATCTACATTGCATAATTTGTTAGGAACAATTAGATTCAGCCAGATACTTATTCAGAGACACTGTAAAACCTTTGAACTTGGAGAGAAGGGCAGCATGGTAAACTCTGTGAAATGATTTTGAGATATCTAGAACCACAGCCAATCTTATCTAAAGCTTGATTCAGTAAACAACTATCTTCATTCATGAGATCAATAATTTCAACTGCTATTTACTTTTATTTCTGTGTTTTTCATTCTTGGGAATGGTGACTTTTGATCTTTTCATTAGTGATTCTCTAAGGTGTTCCACTTTGAGCCTTTGATTAATTCCAAAGTTCCATACTTGTTCTTAAATGTTTGCCAAAGAAATATTACTGTAGAGTTGCTTTGGGCCTTTTTAGCTCTAATTTTACTCTAAGCTTGCATATGACCATTCAAACAATCAGTATTTAGCTGTACTCTAAAATGCAGAACTGAGTTTTTAAATCGTTTGTTGATAATTAAATAGTATATCTAGTTTTTGTTAATGTCTCTTGTCTGGTTTCTATCTTTTTTCATTTTCATTATCTTTTCACTCCCAAGTAAGGCAATAAAGCCACTGAGTGTTAGAGAATATGACAAAAATATACTATTTAGGAGAGAAAACGGAAGATAACGACTGGAAGAGTTCTACAAGTGAGGAGTGTGACAGAAAAAACTTAGCATAGAACTTATAGTTACATCACACCATTTCAACTGTAAAATGATGAGTCCTTGTTGGTAATCTAGTACTGTGTTTAAATTTATAAATTTATAGGTAACATAAAGGAAAGCTCATCAGAACAATTACTTTGAGAATATTTATAGAAAAGATGCATTGGTTTACTTGTCAAGATGAAATGAATCTATTTTATAGAATTGTTTAATTTCATTAAAGTTGCTTTAACCGATCTTGCTACATACGCTTATGGCCATATCATGTTGAAAAAATGATTTTTGTATAATCACTGATGTTGAAGAACATTCTCTTTTTCTCATTGTGGCCCCAAAATTTCAGCTGTTTCTTTCTGATAAAAGTGTCTTTTTTGTTTCTATTATCCTTAAAACTTTGCTGTTGTTCCCATGTTAAGTTCATAGTATTCTCAGTATCCTATAGAACAACAAACATATCTATTAATTCAACTCTCCTATACATCTATAGGCTTATGATCATATCATATATTGAAACACCTGTTCTTGTATGATCACCAAATTTCAGTAAAGTCAAGCCTCATCAGTACCTAGATGGGTGACCACTTGAAAATACAAGATGCTGTAAGCTTGGATGTGCAGGTGGTGTAATGGATAATGGTTCAGAATTGAAGACTGTAAAGTCGAGTTTCAATTCCAATTTGGTTTGTTATATTTACTTATGTATGATTACCTTTGGGAAAGGTATGAATTCACCTTCTCTTCATCTGCTATGAGTTAATTAAAGGGAAATCTTTATCTTTAAAAATAAATCTAAAAATATTTTCTGGCTTTAAATAACTTGCAAAAGATTGATAAGCTATAAAAAAGACAAAAATCAATCGATCAATCTTGAGTATCTGTCTATATTTCTGAGATGAGGTATTATGTACGCTATTTACATTATTCGGACTCATCTTTGTCGCCATATTTATTACAATGTTTTGGCCGTTGTACACTCTGGCCTTCTTCAGGTAGTTGGAATGGTGAACTGAACCCTTTATTTCACTCACTGGGGTAGACTGTTCTATTTCCATGTACCATGTTTAATGGATGTCAGTTATCAGTTATCTCCTGTTAATTCCCCTCTCCAATTTCTCCACTGCCTTAACCGGATATTGAGCTCACACTGTTTGGGTCCTGTCACTGGATCTAACTAATGCCTTTATCCACTGTGCCAATCTTGCTTCATAAGTCAGTTATGTGCCATGTGTGATACATGTTTAGGCGATCATATATCTTTCGATACATGACTGAAAAGGCAGACTTTTTTCCCCCACAGTAGGTTGCCATTTCTTTCTGTGGTATACCAGTTGCTATCCAAAGCTATAGAATCTGGTCTGTCCTGCTATTTATCCATAGCTGGGGGAGAAGAAGAGGATTCATACCCTTTTCCAAGGGTCAGTCAGTTATGTGCCATGTGTGATACATGCTTAAGCGAACATGTATCTTTTGATACCTGACTGACAAAGCAGATTTTTTTCCCTGCAGTAGGTTGCCATTTCTTTCTGCAGTAGACCAGTTGCCATCCAAATCTATAGAATCTGCTCTGTCCTGCTATTTACCCATAGCTGGGGGGAGAAGAAAAGGATTCATACCTTTCCCAAGAATATTAGCCCAAAAGTGAATGTAATGGATTTGAATGGAATTTGAACTCGGCTCTCCGATTCCTCAATCCAAGCCGATATCCATTACTCCACCATGCCTCCTTGCTTTGTACTTTTCCAAATTTCTTTCAATCATTAACTACTAAATTCTTTTGAAAAATTAAGTTTTTTGGTACCTTAAATTCAGCATTGTCATTGGCAGTGATGTCTTCTGCTTGACTTGCTTATAGCTAGTCAACAAAGCAACTTTGATGACTATTGGCTTTTGCTTGATTTTAAAGTTTAAGTTAGCAGTAATTTAAAGAATGGTGAGTGTTCTTGTTGCTACTATTATTACTAAATTTGTTGATCTCTGTCTAATAGAAGCTTCTGAAATTTTTTTTATTTTTATGCTGAGTTATGCAAAAGATGAATAAATAAATAAATAGCTAAAATTAAATTATAAAATTGTCTAGACTAAAAAGACAGATTTTGCTGTGAAGTAGTGGAAAAAATTTTAAATAAAGGTAAAAAAAAAACAGTTATGATCTCCAAGGTGCATTGTTGACTTGCTGTAACCAAGCAGCACAAAAGATGTCATTGGTGATGTCAATGTGGAATCTAAGGTAACAAGAAACAAAAAAGCTAAATGCGTTTAACA
The DNA here is from genome assembly GCA_963932145.1 of Acanthosepion lycidas. Lineage (NCBI taxonomy): Eukaryota > Metazoa > Mollusca > Cephalopoda > Sepiida > Sepiidae > Acanthosepion > Acanthosepion lycidas. Next base: position 28,096,886 of record OZ010583.1, on the reverse strand, counting down.
GAATTTCTATTTTCTTTTTTCTTCCCATATATGGATAAGACAAAATGTCCTTTTATATAAATAAATGCAAATGTCAGTGTGTCACATTTTTTTAAATTTTATTCCTAGAGGCTGTAGCCTGACATATACCATTTTGGAATCAGGCTGATTTCATAAGCAAATTAAAAACATTCCATGTCAGATCTAGATCTACAATCTTGAGATTTTCTATTTCCTAGTTTTCTTTACTGCATTTGTTTGTGTCTATATTTTTTTTTATTTTATTTTATTTTTTAACATGATTTTTTGCAACAAATTTTTGGTATGATAACAATTTTTATAACTTGGAAATAAATTTGATAATAATTAAAACGTCCTGGGTATGACAATAAACTACGTTCAACAGCAAGGCCTCTAATCAGGAGGTTTTGTGGAGCATGAAACCACCTCTTAATTGCTGGTGTTCCTAGGTCTGCCCTGACCTGGGGTGTAGCACTTGTTAGGGTCCCATCTATGGGTAAATAGTTAACTCTCAAACTGGAGTCAAAACACTATGAAAGTGTAACAATAGGTTTTAATACCAGAAAAACTGTAAAAAAATTATTATCAGCAATACATTTAAAAAAAAAAAAAAAATTTAACCAGCAATAAAAATCTTGTTGGCATTCAATAATCCATTTAGGTTGATATGCCATAAAACAGACCAAACCAATAATTGAAATTAATTGTGAAATCCACTGAAAGTCACCCATGAAATAAAAATAATTTTTTGAAACAAAAAGTAAGGACCTACGTACATCTAATTGACTTTCAATTAAATGCTGGCAGAAGAATTGTTGAACATTTAAAAGCTAAGTTTAAATATTAATGCAATACTTAAATATAGTGATCAATTTTGAGTTCTTCTGTAGTTTATTGTTTCTTATTGCATATGGCAGCAGTATGCCTCACAAAAAGGAATCTCTGCCAACAGAGGACTAGATTGCAATTAAAAGAGCCAAGGCTGCAGTGAAGAAAAGAAAGTCCTGTGCAAATGAAAACCCAGATCGAACAACAGCCAGGAGAGCTTCCATTGTTGAGAATATGCAAACACTTAGGGAATCTCAAACTCCTGAATAAGCTTAGTAAGACTTGTATCACTAAACCATTATTATCTAAAAAAACAAAAATATTCTTAGAATCTAAAAATATTTCCTGGCTTTAAATAACGTGAAAATGGTTAAACTATAGAAAATGAATCAGTCAATAAATCTATAATCATTTGTTTCACAGTATGGATAGACTTTTTGTGTGTAAATAGTAATATTACAATAGTAATATAATTGCAAAGGTATTAGTCATCTGTGCAGTGTTTCAAAGTCTGTCTTTATTAGTCATGCTTGTCACCACGATGACAGCACAATCTATCATGATGATGACCAGCCTGATTTCACTTGCAGTCTATGCAACAAATTGTGTAAGCCAGTGTGTGGACTTACCCAGCATTAAAAGTCAAAGTATCATGATATCAATGCAGTAAGAATTAAGCTTGCTTAGAAAACCTGTGGCTTAAAATGGAAGACTGAGTCATCAAAGATGTCATCAGTGGCAAGGAAATAAACAGTAATATCTTAGAATCATTGTACTCAGACATGAATTGACTTTTTGCCATATGATAGTAAAAAAAGAATTCAACAGAAATATTGGTATGACTACCAGTTTTTATACTGATATTTCTTTAGCATAAAATTGGCACTTGTGCTAATATTCTTTTTTCTTTTTTTTTTTTTAACTATTATTGTAGCTCTGTCTGTATGATATGGAGTATAATTAATATATATATATATATATATAATACAAGTAAAAGATTTGTCACATAGCTGATTGTGATGTTACCTTCAGCATCCTGACTACAAAGTTTTGTAGACAGACATTCTGGGAATCACTCCATCCACTCGTTGGGAGTATCAGCAATTGACTGCTTATATTTCTTCTTTTTTATTTTTTATATTCACTTTGGGGCAATTTTTTTTATAGCGTATGTGTGCATTCATGCCCATTTACCCACATGTATAATGTTGTGGTTATTTGTCATTTTTCTTTTGTTGTACACTCACTCCTTATTGTTTTTTTACCTCTTTTCTCTTTTTACCTCTTTTCTCTTTTTACCTCTTTTCTCTTTTTCCTCTTTTCTTTCAATTGTAACCATTTCAACAGCTAGTTTTTCAGACATATACTGTTTATGCCTTATTCTTGAGCATTCTAGTGTTTTCTATAATTATGAAAACTGTATTTCATTTTTTACATAATGTATATATTTTTAATGATTTAAATAATATATAAAGGGTGTTTCATTAAGACGGATCAAAGTCAGCAGTAAATAAATCGGTGTTATTGGTGAAAACTTGTTTATTTCTCTATCAGGTCATGTTATTTAAGTCATGGCAATTATGAGTGAAAAATATCACCGAAATGTCTGCCAAATCTAAAAGAAAAAAAAATCCTTAGATGTTTAAACTTAATTCACATTTAAAACTGGTCCAAGTTATTGGAAAACCCTTTTATTTATATATATATATATATATATATATATATATATATATATAAAGAAAGAACAGTAAGATATATAATCCAGTGTTCTTATAGATATTTTTATTTTTTACAAAATAGTGCTCAATGTAAATTTACAGAGCATTAATATTAGAAATTAACTGATTTAAAATATGAATTTTTTTTTTGTTACAGAGTTCTAACCATGTTTCAAAAATGTAAGCTAAAAGCTTTGAATTTAATTTTGTAATTAAATTAAAGACATTAGTTCCATTTCATCCTCAAGCGAATTTTGGAGTAACTTATTTTTAAAATTACTGGGTTTTAAAGGCACTTCAAAAATTCATAATTCACGTTTCCAAGGATACAGAGAAATCCATTCATCCAGACAAGGGGTGGTTTGCATGTTCATTATCGCTGTATTTTGTTGTATCAGTTATTAGCTACATTTTGGTAGGGGTAGGGATGTATTTTTAAATTAATTCTGATATCTGTTAAATGCATGTCGTCTGGATTTTTTAAAAAATTATTGTTAATGGCAAAAATTCTTATGGTATTTTTTCTATTTGTATACTTAAAGATTTTTTGGGGGTGTTTAGGTTAGAATACATTTTATTTAACTACGATTTTAAAAATATTTTCACTTTTATTTTTTAATATACTATATTTCTTTTTAAAACAAGTAAATGTATTAGAATTACTTACAGTATGTAAAATTATTTTCCCATCAAGTATAAGCATGTAACTTTTAAATTTTTTAAATCAGTTAATTTATATTTATATATATGAATTTATTTTTTAATCATTTCAAGCAAGCAAGGTGATAATGCCACTAAGACATGAGGGATTACTGTGAGTGAAAGAGAATGAGAAAACTATTGTGAGGAGAAAGGACAGTAAAAGAATAAGATTCAAGAAGACAAATGATGGTGATTTAATGTTGCATTTAATTTCTTTGAAGATTGTATTAGGTTGCTGCAAAAATAATGACGTAATAATGTCATTTTTTGACGTTAAAAAATACGTCAAAAAACGACATTATTACGTCATTATTTTTGCACCAATCTAATAGGTGTCGGGTGTAGAATATTGGTTAGTTTGCCAGTGGTCTAACACACAAGTAGGCAAGTGTAGCCAAAGCTAATCATTGACTTGAGTCATTTCATAAAGAAATATATGGGTGAATAAAGACCACTCATGCAAATGTATTGGGCAGGTCCATTCTAGCAAAATGGACCAACCTAACTGGTGTATTAGGCACTCTCCTATAAAATGAGGTAAAATTAGCTGGCTTGCTTTACAACGAAACAGAAGAAGGCAGCCATGTTGGCAGGTAAGTCACTTGACTTCTACATCGGGGAAGCAATAGATGAGAAGTTCGAAAAAATAAACTATTAGAATAGACAGTTACATTTAACTAATTCAACAGTTAAATAGTGAGACCTAGTTGCCAATCTAGTAGTATGCTTAAATTCATGTAAACAAGATAGCATGGAGGAAAGCTCATTTGAACAATTACCACAAGAATATTTGTATAAAAGACAGGAATCCATGTTACATCAGTGAGAAAGTAACTGAAGTTGAGATGTCAGGATTGATTACATTGTAGACCCTTGAAGGTGATAATGCAACTAGGGGGAAGGTGGTTATAAGGAGTGAAAGTGAATAAGACTTTAGCAAGGAGAGGTGAGAAAATAAAAAAGGAACAGGATTCAAGAAGATTTTTGAAGATTGTAAGTGGTAAGGAAGCAGGAAATCTGAAGTGAGTTCCAAAAGTCAGAAGTGCAAAAAAAAAAAACCTAACTAGTTCAACAGTAAAACGGTGAGACCTACTTGCCAATCTAGTAGCACACTTAAATTTACATAGCTGAGGCACTAGAGAAAAAAAGTTGATAAGAACAATTAGCATGAAAATATTTGTAAAGGAAAAAAAAAAAAAAAAAAAAGCAGAAGGAAGCCATGTCACATTGGTGAGAAAGTGTGTGAAGTCAGATGCTAGGTCAGCATTGATTACATTACAGACATTTGTTTAAATTTTTCAAGAATTTTGATATATAGATATATATATATATATATATATATATATAAAGCAGAAGCTCTGGACCATATATGGTGACAATATTCAAAGTTTATTATAAAGTGTAACCCGGATATAAGAGAGATTTTCTCTGGTCCCAAATTGGAGCCATACTTACCTAAACAAAATAGACCAAATCCGGATATAAGAAACTTCTTCTCCGGTCCCGACAACTCTCTTATATCCGGGTTACACTGTATTTATAAATGTGTAAGATTGATTCTGATGAGAGGAATCATCTGGTACAACACAGTGAACCAAGTTTCTTAGCAGTAGACCTAGAAATTGATGCAATATAATAACTTCACATAAATGGAAAATGTGAGGCCAAGAAGATGCAAAGTTACAAAATTATATCTATTCTGGCTCTTACAAGGCCCTATAGGTAAAAGTACACTTGTAGTTAAGTCACCAAACTGTTTGTTTTATATAATTTTATATTGTGGGACATGAGTAAAAGGGTAGTCAGTATTGTTATTGACCCCAATATTTGTTCTGTCCCACACTGTCTATAAAGAAACATTGATTTTCCTGTCAAGTCTTTTGGTTATTGGTATTGAAAAAAAGATCGTTTGTTTGTTAATCAGTCTTGCCATCTGTTATTTTCCCATCATTCTTGACAGTGATAATATTTACTAAACTTAGCTGAGTCTGACACAAGGCCATAATAAAAATGCATTCTGCTGGGATCAGATTAGGCTTTTCACTTTTGTAGTTTGGGAGACAATTTTGTTAAACCATCCTACTCCAGTTAGCACCTTGAATATAAGGATTCTGGTGACATCACTTTGTTAGTTTTTGGATTTTCATATTTGTTAGTTTTCTAAATTTTCTCAATTATTACTGCTTGACATGAAAATCTAATATATTTTCATGACAGCAGTCTTTTTTTCTTTTTTTTTTTTTGTTGCTTTTTTTACTTTTCCTTCTGTCAGTACTTATCAAAATTAAGTGCATCTTTATGTACAACTTTTAAAGATTTTCTGTTTGAATAAGAAAATTCCACTGATTTGGTTTGAATCATTTTTTAATATTTTTACATGAGTTCTCTTCACTCTTCTCCTCTATTTTACTCTTCCCCAACTTTTTACTCTTTTCTATGCTCTTCTCTTTTTTTCTCTTCACTTGTTCTTTGTCTCATCTTCTTCTTGTCTCATCTTCTTCTTGTCCCATCTTCTCTTCACCTTGTCTTGTCTCATCTCTTTTTCTTTTTATCTTTTTCTCCTTTTTCCTTCTTTTTTCCTCTTTTTCCTTCTTCCTCCTTTCTCCTTTTTCCTCCTCTTTCTTTCTCCTCTTTCTTTCTCCTCTTTCTCTCTCCTTTTTCTTTCTCCTTTTTCTTTCTTTTCTCCTTTTTCTTTCTTTTCCCCTTTTTCTTCTCTTTCCCCTTTTTCTTCTCTTTCCCCTTTTTCTTCTCTTTCCCCTTTTTCTTCTCTTTCCCCTTTTTCTTCTCTTTCCCCTTTTTCTTCTCTTTCCCCTTTTTCTTCTCTTTCCCCTTTTTCTTCTCTTTCCCCTTTTCTCTGTCGACAGTAAGGATATAAACTACAATTCATTCAGAATATCCAAAATTTTACCTTCTGTAATTTTGAGATGAGTCATAATTTCAAGATGACTGAATTGTTTTAGGAAAAATCTCCCACTTCTCATATATAGATTGCATTCCTGAAGAAGTCTAGTAAATATGTTAGCCAAACTATTTTGGCAGCAAGAAGAGCAGCAAGATCACATCAACATTCTATACAATGCTTGAAAGTCTAAATTTTATGTTGTGTGCTCATCTGTTTTTTGTTTTTTGTCAAAATGCAATCCTTGATTATCAATGGCAACAGATACTATAGACAGGTAGAGACATCATTTAAATTTTAGTTTGCAAATGAATTTGGAATTCAGTTCCTTAGCTGAGTTGGTCAGACTTTGTGAAAACAGGACTAACAACAACAATTGAGCAGTACTAAAAAAGAAAAAAAAAAAAACGGAAGTATCTTATTAATATGGGCAGCTGCTTGTTCTCTATCTGCACTATAGATTAACTAAAGGGTTCAGTTCAAAATTCCCTGAAGAAGGCTGGAAGGCAGAATAGTTGAAATGTTGTGATAACAACAAAGATAAGAACATTAATCCAACTGTAAATGATGCTAACTTTTTATCCCAGAAACTCAAATAGCGAATTTCGTTTTTATTTTGAAAAAAAGCAGAAATTGCAGAAACTATATCTGAAAGTGTAGGTGTTTGTTAGAAGGTATTAAATTAGGATGATATCGTGCTTTATTTTGAAAAAGAGAGAAAAAAAAAATAAGAAGCCTGCACAGAATCTGGAGAATGTATTTGCTTGGCCACTGTCAAGTTTAACATTGCCTAACACTATGGAGAAAAAAAAGAAAAAAAAAAAAAAGAGAAAATTGTAACACCCTTTTGATTGGTTGATGCATTAAGGTTGAGTAAACAGTTATTTAGATATTCAAAATGGTTGGATATACACAAATTTCTGCAAGTTATGTTTTACTGCATTTTCTAATATTTAATCAACTTAAACAGTAAATAGATTATAGTAGTATTCAAAGCATTATTTTTCATTTACATTATTCAGACTGTTACCCTCATCTTCATTGCCATATTCACAACATTTCGGCTGTTGTACACTCTGGCCTTCTTCAGGTGATTGGAATTTTGAACTGAACCCGTTATTTCGTTCACAAGGGTAGACTGTTCTAATTCCACATGCCATACCCCTTCCAGATGTCTCAGTTATTTTCCTTTAACTTTCCAAGTTTTGGTTCACCACTGCTGTGGCCTGGTATTGAACTTGCAAATCTTTATGTCTAGTCATTGAATCTAACCATCTTTATCCACTAGGCCATGTATCCTTGAATGTGTTGTGAATATGACATTGAAGATGAGGATAACAGTCTGAATAATGTAAATAATTATAACACCACATCTCGGAGATATAGATACATTATTTTTCAATAAGTCACCATGGTTCATTGGCAAATATCTGCTTGCTATATATATATAAAAATTGATGGGTTTCTTAGAAATTCTGATTTATTAATATATGTAATTTATGTACATTATTTACATTATTTGGACAATTGTCCTCATCTTTGTCGCCATATTTATTACAACATTTCGGCTGTTGTATGCTCCAGCCTTCTTCAGATGGTTGGAATGTTGAACTGAACCCTTTATTTCGCTCACTGGGGTAGAATGTTCTAGTTCCATGTGCCATGTTTAATGGATGGCAGTTATCAATTATCTCCTGTTAATTTTCCTCTGAAAGTTCTCCATTGCTTTAACTGGGTATTGAACTCCCACCCATTGGGTCCTGTCTACCCCTGTGAGTGAAATAAAGGGTTCAGTTCGACATTCCAACTACCTGAAGAAGGCTGTAGTGTACAATGGCTGAAACGTTGTAATAAATATGGCGACAAAGATGAGGACAATAGTCTGAATAATGTAAATAATGTACATAATACCTCATCTCAGAAATATAGACAGATGTAATTTACGATTTAATAATATCATTAAAATATAAAAATTTAAAAAAGGAGGTAAAATACTTTAAAAACATACTTAATTTTCTTTTCTCACTTACACCCCACCGATAATATATATCAGTCAAAAGCTTGGTGTAACACAAAATGAATTTTGACAAATTCAGCTGTACCTAACAAGCAGATAGTAAAAAATATTTGAATATTAGAAAAAAATAACCAACAAATGTAAGAGACACAATGTCTATTGTTTTTAACAATAGTTGTTTAAAAGAACAATTGTGGCCAAAATATACTGGATATAAATTTTTCTTTTTTTTTCACTATGTCCTAATCACAAAATGAATTTTACACCAATGTATTCTTTTTTCTTTTTTTTTTTTCTTTTCCTGTTGGAGTAGGTATTGATGGGAACACAATGTTGACTTCTTGAAAAGGTTATAGTTCATTTTTCAACATAAGGACCTTGTGACTGACATGGCTGTACAAATTAACTTGACAGCATTCTGCTTCTGCATGTATCACTCTGTGATTACTGCTTGAAGCAAACATTTGTGATATTCTATCTTTGGAAGCGCTTATTGTAAGGTTAGAACTAAAGGCCACATACTGTGACGTTCTATCCTTGGTGATGAGTTGGTGATTATCATTACAAGAATAAAAATCAAGACCAAAATATATAATTTGCTCATATATTTATTTTGTATAGTGCAAGGAACTTTTTCTCAAGATTAAAATCTCCTGATTAAAATATGATTAAATTAAAAAACCTTTGTCTATCTTTCAGTAAGTATGTATATTTTGGAGGTATTATCTGCATAGTAAAAGTATTTTTCAAAAGGTTGTACAAAAGCATTAAATCACATGGCAAGTTCTAAAGATTGTGAGATATATTACTTAGATCATATCTTATATATACTAGCAATACTTGTAAAACTTTCATAGTTATTTCAATCTTTTGATGAATCTTAAGTTAATGACTGAATATACTCCTTGAGAGTTCTATAACTATAAAATACTCATGAAAATTTACCATATTGACTCGTTAAATATCTGAGCTTAATAGCTTTAACAAAATATTATAACAACATAAATATGAATGTAGGTAATTATTTAAAGAAGTAAGAGGGTACAAATGAAAAGGTTAAAAATTAAAAAGTTTTTTCATTTCACTGACAGATATTGAGCATGAGTGTTATCAACTCCTCTATCCTCCCTTTCTTTCTTAAAAAAAAAATCAAAAAGAAAACAGTCTCTTTGATATGTTTTTTTTTCATTTTCTGGGTAGACAACAGGCAAGTTATTAGTTTGGTGCAAAAATAATGACGTAATAATGTCGTTTTTTTTATGTATTTTTTAACCTCAAAAAACGACATTATTACGTCATTATTTTTGCACCAACCTAATATTACAGACCTATCCTTGCAATCAAACAAGAATGGTCTGTTGCTTATCTGAGGTAATAGCTGAGTGTAGTGTCCATGAAACTAAAAAACGAAGAAACAAACAATTATAATATGGCAGGCATTGTGGACTCAAGGGCTGTAGCCTCAACGTACGAGGCAATGCTGCGATGGTTTCTATGCTTTGACCAATTTTTTTAATTCAGTGTTGGCCTCCTACATGTGTTGAAAACCAAGGTTAGGCAGCATAGTCGAACCTACTATTTAACCCATAGCTAATGAGTGGAGAGGATATGGATTCATATTTTTGCAGTGGTATTTGTATGAAGGTGCATGCAACTGCCTCAAGTGGAATTTGAACCCAGTGTACTAATCCCATTTCCCATGCTATACTACATGCAACTCCTTGTATGACATCAGTGACATGAAGAGGAGAGAGATGCTGCATGGGCAACTGCTGATCTCTTATCAAACCCTGTCCAAGGAGAGGACACTCGAGGGCTGGAGCGAGAAGAGGAGAAATGAAGGCTTGTCACCAGGATGAAGTGTGTTTGACAGAAAGAAAACAACAAGGTGACATTAAGAGAGAGCATCTTCACATGCATTCATTGCAATTGAGACTGTAACCCATATGTGGGCCTGTACTGCCATAACAGAAACTGCACTTCCAACAGCAGCTGAGGCATAACTCTTTGGGTGCAGATCCAAGGTTTTTCGAAACCAACAGCTGCCACACATACATAACCAGTGACCCTATATTACTTTGTTTAAATAATCAAGAGAAGCCCTTAAGATTATAATAATCTCAATTCATTAATGCTCACTCTAAAATCCAGTATAAATCATAAAAATAAAAAGTTTGATATCATAGAATATACAAAAATACTTGGGATAGGTGTAAATTTTGTCTAGAAAAAATTGATCAGAGTACTAAATAAAACGTGGGAATTAATAAGTAGGTGTAGGCTTAGTATAAAACATTTCTTTTGCCACTTACCACCTGACTAGTGCCTTCCTACCTTTTTTAACTTAATTAGTATAGTTGCCTTGGATAGTTAGGCCCACCTATGAGGGGGTTTTCTTTTCTTATTTCTTTTTCCTCCCCTCATGAGGTTGGGTGTTACAAATTGGGTTTATTTTTATTTCCATGATTCAATAGGTTAAGGTGTGTTAGGCTATTTGGTACAAATGCTAAATCCCCCTCCGTTTATGTGCATTCTGTTTGCCTGTGAGAGCATGAAACTTAGGTAGTAACCTGAGCTATCCTTCATGGAGTGTTGATATGAAGTGTTTTTTTGCTAGACAGTCTAGTCATTGAACACTTTCATTTAATGAATAGGTTGGTTTTTGCATTTTAATTATTTTCTTTTCTCTTTTCTTTCCTTATTTAGGATTTTTTTTTTCTTATCTAAGATTTTGGGTCTTTTGACAAGTTATCTGTTGGTCAACACATACCCAATTACGCATAGACATTACCATCCAATGTCCCAATTCCCCCACCCCCAGAAACCCTGAAATTCCCCCCTAGGGACAAATTTTCCACTGGTTGAGAACCCCTGTATTAAAACATTGAAAATTAAGACCCCATACTGCACTTTATTTACACTCTGCTTCCTATTTAGTAAAATTCTGTGAACGCAAAAGATGCCAGTCATGAAAAAAGGAATGGTTATTGATTTGCTTGTGTATAAGTTGTATATTCTATTAGAAAACTCAATACATCCTATCTGTCTTTATAAGCTCTCACAAATGCATTTAATTATTTTTATTGTTGGGCAAAAATGTACTACCCCTTTTATTTGACTCTTTTCAGTTTTGAAATTGAAAGACCCACCCCTCTTATTTGATATCCTCTTCATTTATACATGAGGCAAGAGAAACCAGTCCTATGCTAGACGAAACTAAGCCATTTCAGTTTGATTAAAGTTATTGAAGTTTGTTTTTTTTTTTTTTGTTTTTTTTTTTTACTGTAATATTCACCCTGTACAAGTCCAAAGAGCCACTTGAGGTAGAGGGTTACAAAGAGGTACAGTTTATGGCGATATGTAGAAAAGATAACCAGTTTCATTCTAAGGTTAACTGTTAAGATTGTAGTGATTGAGGAAACACACTCTTGGGAGTTGGTTCTACAAGCTGCATGATTGTAATTTACATCTCACCAGTGGAATATGCAGGGCATGATAGCAGTTCACTATAATGTGTTAGTTTTAACCATGAAGGTTAGAACTGTCCACCAGCACTAAGGAATGTTCAACTAAACACTTTCCAATATCTTTTTTATATACCAATTAGAAATATTCTGCTAAGGTTTATGCCCTATTTTTATCATGTTTCATTTACTGCTGTGTAGTACATTTCATATATATATATAATCTCACATTATTGTCTTAATTTACTCTACTCAGTATCAGTATTTACAAGTTTTACTGTACAGATATTAACTTTCCCTAAAAATTGGCAAGGAACCTCAGTTTTGTTGACCATTGTAACTAAGTAGTGAGTTCAACCACCATTCAGAATGTAGTATTCTTCTGTACCAAGTAGAAAATTCCCACCTGGAATAGACATGCCAGTAGGAATTTTTCAGTTTACTAAATAAACTTTAATCTTTTAAAATTTAAATGCAGTATCATTCATTCTTTTCTATCTGAATTAATGTTCCTTTGTAGTTCTCTCTCTTTAATAATGTTTTCTTTTTCATATATCCTTTCACACTCAGTAACCCCCTTGCATCTTAGTGGCTTTATTGCCTTGCTTGTCGCAAAATGATGTAAACAAAAAAAATAAAGTATGCCAATTCAAAATAAATGCAAAAAATGTGTCTTCTGATGTGGTATGATTCCTGGAACAAAGTAATAGTACCATGGAGAAAGTTATTTGAAAAATAACAAACATGTTCTATCAAATAAACATAACTAGGAAGCACTTGTATTTGGTACACAAGTGAAACCCACTATATGTTGACATGTAAAATCAACCAATAACTGACTTAATTACTAACCTTGTATATTTTCTAAAACCAAAGTGGATAAAGCATTAGCATTAAAGCTGGCCATCATGACATTGTTGCCAGAAATACAATGAATCATTTGGTCACATGGCTGAATGGTTAGAACGTTTGCTTTCTGACCATGAGACTTGTGTTCGAATCTCACCATCGTCGATTTGTCAGTAAGGAGACTCCCTAATGTTATCGGACTGGAGGGGTCGATCCCAGTGTGTGGCACCTTTTGGAAAGTGCCGGAAAAACCATACCATGGGTTGACCCAAGCCTTGTGAGTGAAATTAGGTAGATGGAACCTTAGAAGTCCGTCAATAGCTAGCACAAAGTCACAAATCACTGTAGCTGAGGGCTTGAGTGTGCTGGCCTTGTTCAAATTGCTGATCATGCTAGATAACACTCTTTCCCAGAAACTGTAACTAAGGTCTGTTCAGCAAAGTTGCAGAATAAACCATAGGTGGGCTCTGTGGGAGTTGAATAAACACAAATGTGCCTGAGCAAGCATCTGCAATAGGGATTGGCTAGCTGCCCTAGTAGATAGGTATCCTCGAATACGAGTGGCCAGCTATACGTCCATACAATGAATCATTCTTCTACTATCACAAACATCTGGCTCTTTTGTCTTCAATATGTTCTGTGAGTGTCAAATTTGCTAAGCTTTTTTTCCTCATTATGCATCCCAGAAATTTTAGCCTTTTCTGATGCTTATTGTAAGTATACTTTTTGTTTGGATTTTCCTTAATAATTTTTTTTTCACATAAGCTCAACCCAGACCTCAAGTGGAACACATACATGTGATCCGTTGCTAAAGTTGCTGGAAAAAATGGTCACTTTCTTGTAATGCTCCAGCCGGTACCTGACATCTCTTGCTATTCTCTCTCTTTACAAGAGTCAGATCAGACTGAAAATAAAATACTATTGCCATAAATGAGAAGGAGCTACCCAGTCTTCACTTTCCAGTTTCGATAGAGTTCAAAAGCGTCTCTTCATCCTTGCGGGTGATGAGTTATTTTCCATCTTGCAATCCCTTTCCCCACAGATGAAACATCACAAGCCTCTAGCTGCTTTATTGCTATTTCCATGGAAAGTGTTCAAAGTACGTTTCTTTGTTCCACCTTCATGGCTAAAACCAGCCATGCCAGGCACATTGTAGTGGACCGCCATCATACCATTTATATTCTATTAGTACTACGCATGCAGCTTCTTCCCATGTACCATTACTTTATGAAACTGACTCCAAAGTGGATACTTTCCTGATCACTACAATCATCTTCCCACATATCCCCATAAACTGTTCTTCATACTCTGTAACCTACCTTGTGTGACTTGAGCTTTGTACATGGTGATTATAATTGTAAAATCAATAATTGCATGAAATATATATGGATTACAATTTGGCTTGGTGGTTTATAGTGGCATTTCATATCAGTATCTGATATCTCTACTTAGGATGAAATGATAGTACTTCAACCACCAAAACATTCTTACAGATCTTCATCGCTATTATTGTTATTATTAGCATAAGACCCAAGACTTAGTGTTAACAAGACCAGTCTGGCTGACCATTACTACTGAGTGGAGAGTTCAATCTTCACTGGACACCTTATGCTGAATTTGATATCAAGTACCACAACAAGGGTCATAAAATCGAGCAACCAGAGACCACATTCTTTCCATTCAATTCTTGTCTCTTCAATATTTCAGCTCATTCAGGTAAAGGATTTTGAACGCTTATTTTTCAATATCTCTGTTTTCCTCCCCCACTTGGAAGATTGTCGGAACGCAATCCTTTTTCACACACTTCTGTCTCTTTGGCCTCATTTTGTACAATATTCATCGTAATAAACATGTTTCATCAATTCTTTTTATGATGTGAAAATAAATGAAAAAGGGCACATTATTGAAATTCTTTAGAGAAAACAAATTAGAAGAAAAAGTGACAAATATGTAGGCATTGTTAAATGATGGTTTGGATGTGTCTTTTATGTTAGATTTTAATTGGTTGTTCAAGCAGAATTGATAATCCCCCTCAGGATAAGAAACTACTCATATCAGATAATTGTTATAGAAATACCGTTTGTAATTGTGACAGGGGAGTTTTTATTATTTCAAAAATTATTTGGATTATTAAATGGGTATAAGTAGTTTGAGCATTAGCATTCCAGCCCCTGAGACTTTGGTTTAAATCTCCCAATTGTTAAGAGTTTGACCAATTTTCAAACTCTTACCATGGTCACAGCATGGTAGGTTCTAGCTGTGAAAGTCAGATCTGGTAGAAATAAGGTATGTAACTATCTGCTACGGTAATCTTAAAATTATGGGCTGTTGATACTAAATCCTGCTATGTTTTCTATTTCTTTTAGCATTATCTTGCAAAACACACAGAAAAGATCAATCAGCACAAAGCCACCTAGACTTGAAGGATCTGACTAGACAATAGTTGACAAAACAATAAGCTAATTATAAGACCAACCAATTATGCTGAACTTCACAGTAAATTATGTTTTAATGGAGATTTCATATTTTTTGAGTACTCTGTGACAGGCCGAAAAGTGAAAGCCATATTGCTTATTTGAAAGAACATCCTGCAACGTGAGAATTTTAACCAATTTGGAGTTAAATAGGGATTCTAGTACTTTGCCAAAAAGAGGTAGAAGGCTAATAGGCCAATAGTTGGAAGGATGATAGTTCCCCTGAGTTCTTGAAAACTGGAACTATGGAAGACAATTTGCAAGAAGCAGGAAGAAGCCAGGCATTTATTGTAAAGTTTAGAGAAAACAAGAGCCAGTTCAGGAGCACATTTTTTAAGGACTATTGCAGAGATACCATCAAGTCCACATGCTTTCTGGGAAATCAGTTTAGAGATGAGCAGAAACCAAGGAAGGAGTTTATATATATATATATATATATATAATCACTCAGAGTTGTAAGTGGAAAGTCAGGCAAAGATACTCCTAATGAGTAAAGCGTAGAATTTATGAGCAAAACATTCTGCTTTATCAGCAGAAGATATTAACAGAGGAGAAGGATAGAAGATTTACTCTTATTTAACACCCTATTACAGAGCTGCCAGTAACTGTGAAAGCCAAACTTGTTTGAGACTATACAGTGCCTCATTCTATGAGGCAAAGAAAGACTTATCCCCTTCCAGGAGATGTTTACAATTATTACATGTAGTCGCAAATAGGTATCTCTTGTGATCAGAACTGTCATGTTGGTATGTCTGGAAAAAGTGATTCCAGTGGGCTAAGGCAGCTGAACAGGCTAGTGTGAACCATGGATAAGACAGTGGTTCTACCTGGTGTTTCCAAGAAGGTACAAAAGCATCAATGCCAACTTTAAATAAAGAAAAAAACCTCTGTGACATAATTCTAAATAATCTGCTTGGTGAAGGCCTATTCGAACTTGTCATCACTTTTAATGGGCTCGTATCTAAGTCTGAAGCAGCAATATAAGAAATTTGAGTTTTGCTCTTTGAATCATTCCTGGAAGTCTCCTTACTCACTTGGATACATGACACATCTTCACTTTGAATGCAATGGTCAAACAATAAACAACCTCATTAAATAGCATCTTTGCTGACCGAGTAACCTTATTAGAGAGTTTTAATAATGTGCAGCAAAGTTATTGGTTGTCAAGTTATTTTAATGAAGCATAACCTCTTTTTGAGATATTCAAAAAGGCTGAATAGGCGTTCATATGCCAGAAACTATTTTATTGCCTGGCCAAAATAGATTTGTGTAGTTTGGCCAATATTGAAGATTGTGGGTTTTTTGTTTTCATAGAAGACAAAAAAATAAATGAGCAATGTTTACTGCTTGATAACAATGAAGGCTCACAACATCAAGAATCTTTTTAGTGGTTTTGGCTGGAAAAACCATTTTGCTTTTTACCTTGGCTTCTTTTTCTCTATACGATTCAATTTACTTCTCATTAAATTGAATCTTGGGATAAAAATTATGGATTCTTTTTTTTTTTCTTTTTTCTAATTTCTATAATTCCTCATGTTGTATTTTTCATTCTGGCTTTGTTTTTTTTTAATGCTTGCTCAGAGGAAAATGGAATTTTTATGCTCCATTCCTTTTATTCTGTGATTATTGTTTTCTGGTTTTAAGTTGTGGGTGAGGTTTGATGTGGGTGGAAGATAATACCATTGGAAGTTAACAAAAAAAAAAAAAATGTAAACACCTACATACATACATACATACATACATATACATATATATATATATATATATATATATAAGTTGAAATAGATTTAATCAGAATTTTTCTTTTTAATTGAGGGAAATAGATAATCATTACTGTAATAGATTTCTTTGTTTATTGAAGCTATAACTGAAGATAATAGTTTGTAGTCTGTAATAAGCATGGGTGGGGTGCATGAAATTTTTGAGCATGATTTCTCTTTATAAGTCTATTTGTATGTGAACTTGTGTGTTGGTGTAAGAGTAATTTTCATTTAATAGTGTGTGTATGTGTGCGTGTATAATTCAGTCTACATATAAATGTAAAAATTGTATAGGTTTAGTTGCTTCAATTTTTTTAACTCTTTTCTATGGCAGCCATGATCGTATTTGTTATTTAATTTTTTTATGATGGCATGACTGTTATCAAAAGATATACATTTGTTTGCTTTTTTTTTTTTTTTTTTTTTATAAAGATATTTTTTTTATTCTGGATAATATTTGATGTTTATTCATCCAAGCTAGCATCATTTTAAGCATTTCAGCCTTTTCTGCTTGAATGCAGTGCTGAATCTGGTGCCTAGTTGTGGTTGGCTGGTTTTGAATCTCTTTTCCTTCAGTAGATATTCGATGTTAACATGTTGAGCACTCTTTTGTACCAAATACATGTGCTGTCTAAAATAGGCATAATTTTTCAACTTGTACATTTATAAATAAGAAAAAATTGATGCCATGAAAAGATATTTAGAAAATAAACATGTCATACCAAATAAGTACAGTAAATCCCCATGTTACAACAGTCCCAACTTATGACAATTCATGATTACAATGCAGTCTCCATTAACCCCAGAACACTAGCCATGGGTATATAGTACCCAGCACAAATTTTCCTATTTTTAATTATAATTTTCAGTACCTGATTTTCTTACCTAAATAATGTTTTTTCAGTTCCTATTAATGTTAACTCAAAGTACAAAGTTTGAAGTGGCTGCATATAAAATATTTCAAATAAAGATTTATATCTAATATTTTTTTTTTTTGATATTTTCAAACTTGGGTATAATATAACCATGGTTAGTAGTGGTGTAACTTTAATTGATAGTTAGTGTTCTAGAGTTAATCTTGTTTAAACTTATACCGTTTGCCTTGTACATAAAGGTGCTGTGGGTCAGTTCCTGGTTGTACACCATATAAGATTGTTGTTCATTCACTCTCTTTCATTTGTGTTGTGTTTTTGGAAACTTCTTTTACTTCATTATGACTTCCAAGTGTAGTGTAACCTCTTCTGATGGTGGTGCTTTGAAGAAAAAGAATGCCATCACCATAGAAATGAAATTAGACATTGTTAAATGCCCTGAAAAAGGAGAAACAGAGACAAACATTGGCTGGTTGCTTGGCTTAAGCTGTTCAACTGTTACTTAAAACATGTACATATGTGTATATTGAGTTTTCAAGTAAGAGATAAGGACATTTTCTTGTTAAATTATAAGTTGGTTAATTTTGTATAAAAAAGAAAAACAAATGTGAGTTTGTTTTTCTTTTTTCAGATTTGCTGCTGCTTCCAAGTACTGCAAGAGGCAAGATTTTATGCATTGTCATCTCATCTATTGAAAACCAGTGACATCACTGGCAATAAATATAGAAGCAACTTGAAACAATTTCATTGCATTATATTCATAACCTCTGTGTTTTTAGTCCTAATTAGGTTAACATATGTCATAGAAATGTGTTGTCTTACATTTTTACTTTACTATTGCATTAGTATAAGTGGATGAAGTGCATATCAATGGAAAATTATAGGTATGTTCCAATTTTGATGGCGTAGGAATACAGATGACCATCATCTTCCTTTGTGGAGATGTCACATAGGTCACATGACAGCCACTTAGTGATGTCACTTCATACCATGGTGAAAGTGACCATTCAGTCAGTAAGCTTATTGGTGTCATGACACTGGTTTCTTTGTCCTGCTTGGTCTTCTGCCAGAGTAGCCTGCTACCAAATGCTACAGCTTACAAGTCCATGGTGCCATATCCATTTGGGAATATGTTTTTCTATGATATAGAAAGAAACACCAGCTTACAGTCTTCAATTTGGGAAAACCCAAGACTTGCTGTTTCTTTGTGGAATATGTCCTTGCCTGGGACATAGATGAATCTGGCCTGTTCAAACCTGGGATCCTAAACATGGCTTTTCCAGACACAGGAGTATCTCCATATTATATGTAAGTATGGGAGAATAAATCTTTCTTCCATAGCTGTTTCCCCATTGTCTGTTTATCTCTCTGAAATGAAGTATTATGATTACTTGCATTATTTACATTATTTGAACTGTTATCCTTGTTTTCATTGCTATATTCATAATGTTTCAGCTGTTACAAGCTCCAGCCTTCTTCAGGTGATTGGAATTTTGAACCAAACTCTTTTTCTTTCACCGGGGTAGATTGTTCTAGTTCCACGTGTCATGCCTCTTCTGGATAAGTTATTTCCCTTTAACTCAACTCTCCAAGTTTTGATTCACCACTGCTGTGGCCTGGTACTGAATTCTGTTACAATGGAAAATCATGTTACAATGTATTGTAAAAACAGAACTCTGTTATTAGTTTAGAACCTCCTGTACTCTGCAGGCCAGTTTGAAGGAAATAATTTAATCATACTTACATTTGTCTTTGTCAGATCTCCACTATATGTTTTTAACAGTCTTTATTCTAACATTTCACTATAAAAAAAAAAAAACTGCATGTAGACTATGGATAAAAATTAATAGTATTATTTTTCAATCACTCACCTCCTCTGATTAAATAAATTAGAAAATATGCTTAGAAAATATGAAGAAAAAACAATTCTTAACATAATTTTAAAGTAAATATTTAATTTACAAATTATCTTTATAAATAAAATTTTAAGAGAATGTTAGTATAAACAGGAAAATTTTAAAAAAAGTTAAAAACATAGAAAAGTAGAAAATTTTTTTATTAAAAATGTGTGTTTAGATATATATTATTTTTTTATTTTTTTTATTTTCAATAAAGTTATGGTATATTAATTTTTTTTCTCTTTATTTGAAATTATTTTATTTTTTATCTCGCTTTCATGTCTTGACATTTTCCCTCTAACTATAGGAATTTGCTTTTGAAATCATACAGACGTGAAGGAGTGCCTTAGAGTAACAAAAGATGTTTCTCCATCCTTA
Organism: Acanthosepion lycidas; assembly: GCA_963932145.1. Lineage (NCBI taxonomy): Eukaryota > Metazoa > Mollusca > Cephalopoda > Sepiida > Sepiidae > Acanthosepion > Acanthosepion lycidas. Next base: position 28,077,027 of record OZ010583.1, on the reverse strand, counting down.
ACATGCAAATTTTTTTTTTTTTCAATATTACTGTGTGAAGCAATTCTATTGTAATCTCATTTTAACTTCTAAGTCACTGTCCATGAAAAATGTGATTCTTATGAGAATCTAGAACAAAGAAAACTATGTTCAGAACAGGCTACAGTATTTCATACTAAAGAAAATTTATTGAAGAGAAAAATCGTTTGTTTTTGGTGAGATTCAAAGTGATTTTTAAAAAAAATTTTATTTAATTATGAATTGCTGGAACCTGGCTGAACTGTTCATAGATAATACTATAGTGAGCAACTGGCTTTTTAGAATTTTGCACCAAAACTCGCATAGAGGGAGGTAACCCCCACATACACCCACACAAGAAATTTTTAATGTATACACCTTGCTTTGATTATTTGCCAGATACAGATATAAACAAAAATGTTGATTGGCTAAGCTCAACCAATGGCAAACTTTGTACGATATCATGTCACTGTCGGCAATATTCATACCAATTTCAGAATGTTTTCATCTTTTCTTACCTGATGTCAAGTAACAGCTCCCCAGAAAATTGAAAACTACCCACTGCTATGTGCATGAATTATGTACTTCAAATATTTAAAGGAAAAACAACTTATTATGACCTCAAACTGCTGAATTAAGAACATTACTAACAATTTTTATTGTTAGAGAAAAAACAAAAACATTTTAAACTAGAAACAATTGAATAATGCTTTCTGGATTCTGTGTTTAAGTCCTTCAAAATCCTCTTTTTTTTTTTTTTCACCTCTTTTTTTCCTTCTCCTTTTTCTTTTTGCTTTGCTACATTATTTACATTATTCGGACTGTTATCCTCATCTTCATTGCCATATTCACAATGTTTTGGTTGTTGTACACTCTGGCTTCCTTCAGGTGAGTGGAATTTTGAACCAAACCCTTTTTATCCATCAGGGTAGATTCTTCTAGTTCCACATGCCATGCCTCTTTGGGATGTCTCAGTTCTTTCCCTTTAATTTAACTCTCCAAGTTTTTGGTTCACCACTGCTGTAGCCTGGTAATGAACTTACAACTCTTTGGGTCAATTCACCAGCTCTAACCAATGCCTTTATCCACAGGGCCATGTGCCCAGTGGATAAAGGTGTTGTTTAGATCCAGTGTTCGGTTCAAAATTCCAATCATCTAAAGAAGGTGGGAGTGTACAACGGCCAGCATATTGTGAATATGGCAATGAAGATGAGGATAAGAGTCTGAATAATGTAAATAATATGAGTAATCATAATACCTCATCTCAGAGATATAATTTTTTTTCTTTTTTCTTTTCCTGTTTTCTTCTTTTTCTTTTCTTTTTTTTCTTCTCCTTTTCCTTTTTTGGTTTTCTTTTCTTTTTTTTTTCTTCTCCACTTTCTTTTATTAGGTCATTAGTTTATCTTTCAGTTGACCCAAAACAAAAGTAGTCCAGGGTATAATGATAAACTACATCTGGCAGCAAGGCCTCTGATACAGGGCAGGAGAACCTGTTAGGGTCCCAGCTATGAGCAAATAATGACCTCACCACCAAACACTCTAAAAGTATAAAAATAGCAGCAATATGTTTTTATATATAAAAAAAATTATTAAGAATAGATATTTATAATAGAATTACCAACAATGAATTTTATAGCAGAATGACCAACAATACATTTTATCTAGACTTGAAGCTATAAAACTGTGTTCAAAATATTTAGATTTCAGCATTAAATAACCCACAGAAGTGTTGACATGCCGTTAAACAAAATCAAAAATCAAACCAAAACAAAAGCTAATATTTACCAGATCTGATTCTTTTGGACAGCCATTGACCAATAATGGAACTCTGTCTTTCAATCTCACAAACATTTTTTTAATAATTTCACCTCAAGCACGGTAACAGTCACTAACATGCAGGGGGTTATTGAGTGTGAGAAAGTATATAAAAAAAAAGACATTAACAAGTGAGAACAATAAATAAACCAAATTTAAACATAGAACACTAACCATCAATTAAAGTTACCCCACTACTAACCATGGGTATATCATACCCGATTTTGAAAATATCAAAAAAAAAATTAAATATAAATCTTTATTTGAAATATTTTACATGCAGGCACTTCAAACTTTGTAGTTTGAGTTAACATTAATAGCAACTGAAAAACATTATTTAGGTGAGAAAATCAGGTACTGAAAATTGTAATTAAAAATAGGAAAATTTGCGCTGGGTCCTATATACTCATGGTTAGTGTTCTAGGGTTACGACTGCATTTAATTTTTTAAGCTTTAATTTCTGATTAATTGATTTTAAAATGAATACTTAGTAACTATAGCCATATTTGATGACATAAGACTACTCCACCCCCAAATACACCAAAATGGCTCAGAAAATATCCTCTTCATGTTGTACGCGAAGTTGTGTTACATGGCATGCTAATGTTTACCCAGATATTGCAAATGACCAGTAAATGTAGATAGCCAAATTTTATAACAGAGAACAGTTGTTTTAAGTGTTCATTTGCCTGTTCTTCATCAACTGTTGTGGCATCCCAGTAACAAGACTATTCTGTCGTCATTCTCTTGACAGAATAATGTACAGAAGAAATGCCATTAGTATGAAAGTGAAGATAATCCACCTCAGCTGGGATTTGAACTATGTTCAACGATTCTGTTTTCATTTTAGATATTTATCATATATCTTGAGTCAGAGATATGTTAAAAAAAAAAAAAAATGCCAAATCATGACATTAAAATGATTTATTTAGCCATTGTTTAACATAACTTGAGACCCATTTTTTCTAGTCATGTGTATGAGTCAGTGGTTTTTATCTTTGTTATCAGAATCTCAAAAATATTGCTTTTCTGTGTGAGTTTGCATAACTGGTGTGACATCATATGCACAGGCATGTTTTAAGGTAGATTGTTCTGTGGAAGGTAGGATAAAGTATTTACTCTGTCCCCCCCCCCACTAGGACAAGATGTGACACAAGGTCTACTTTTAGGTGGGGACCCGAGCGCATGCGCCCGGGACAGGAACAAAAATTCCCGTCAGGCCCCACAACCATCAATTGTGCTGACCTCAGTGCGAGCACCGATCCCTCCCTCTGGTGCAATGGGAGGGCATGGCCTGGGGAAACTGTTCCCTAGGGCTGGGCACCTCTTCAGTATGATTTTCCTCAGTTGTCCCTCTGTCCTTTGACAGAGAAGCCTCTGAGCACACTCTGCCCAAAGACAGACGCGCAACTGAGAGATGATAAGTAGATGTGTAACTACTCAAAAAGAGTCAGTTACGTGCTGATGATAGGATATGATAATAGTAGCCATTTTCTTATGAGAAAATTATAAGGAAACCTTCTACATTCATTGACTAAGCAGCTAGCAGTGTTTTTGATCAAATATTTATAAAATCTTTCTCTTAAAACAATTTTTCAGGAAAATAAGTTTCAAGTTCAGTATCTGTTATCACACTTTCTAGTATTGATGGGGTTTTCCTTCCTAACATTTTATCTGAAGTAGTGTGGATTGTCAACATCTTTATTCTGTTATTATTTTCTCTTTGATTTACATGTGATATCCATTTTAGTTGTTGCTGCTGTTGAAAGTCTTCAAGTGATGTGGCTACTATTATCTGGTACAGTTCTTTGGTTGTGATTCTATAGCACCAGTCCACAAAGTTCAAAGAAGGATAGTCTTAACCTAGACCCACATGCTTCCCTTGTTCAAAACCATTTTTAACCCCTGATCTTAGAAAGCAGTTGTATACAGCTGATGTTTTAAATATTTCAGAATGTGAAAGTCTTGATCTGACAAGTCTATTAAAAAACATGATTTGAGTTTTTGGGTGACTGTATTGATTTTGCAGCAATTTGTGGTATTGTGTGAAACTACCTTTAATGCATCCTGTACTATGTTCGATTTCCTTATACAAATCTATATATTCGACTAATAGCAGGTAATCAAATGAAAAAACTGCAGTGGAGGTGAGTGAGAAGAAAAATTCTCATTTCATCTCTAAGAGGAACTTCTTCAGATTCATAATAATTCCATTGAGGGAGTCATACATATGTGTGTGAAAATGGACATAGAGATCAACACCAAGTGGTGACGGACTGTTTCATACTTGAGCACAATCTTCAGGAGTGGTGTGTTTAAGTCCAACTATATATGCTGGTCAATGGTGCATTATGGGTACCAAGGTCTATTGTATTATTAAAATGTTATTGGATAGATGATAATGGTTATGTTTCAAATTATTCTAGAGGCTATTGAGGAGGAATAATTTTGGATCCAAATGTGGTTTTGTTGCTTGTCAACTTTTTACTAATTATTTACTATTGATTACTGTATCATTTGTTGATTATTATTATTATTACTGCGTATGATTATGTGTACATTTGTAATTTAATTTGTTTTTTATTTACTTAACTTGTATAGATTTTTTTATTATTTTTGTGGATTGTTTATCTAATTTGTTTACTACAAAAATATTGTGTTTTTCTAAAGTAAGTTACATTATATACATTGTATGTAGTGCATATATTTGCATTTTTCATGTTTGTATTTTACAAGGTATTCATTTTAGTTTTTGATTTTTCAGTAATGTAGTAAAAACTGTCTGCATTTTGAGAAGTTCTGATTGTTTATTTAGTAATTTCTGTTGGTCTGGGAAGGTGATTATAGCTATTTTCTCTTCCAGATAGATTACAATTTGGAGATTTATTATTGTAGGCTGATACTGTTTTTTTTTTTGTTTTTTTTATTTATTTTTTTTTTTTTATTTTCCATATTTTGGTGTAATTTGTATTACTTTTATTTTTATTTTTCCATATATGTCTAGAAAGGGTTCTATTTGTAAAGAATGTTTTGTGTGCATAGTTTCTGTTTCCAGCGTCCTTCAGTTCATCTTGCATATATTTTTTTTCTTCATTATCTGCTGATTTTACAGTGGCTTGGTATATTGTTGTGCAAGCAATTGCCATTTAAGGGACATTTGTATTTTACTCTGCAGTTACAGGTGGGTTTAATTTGTGTGGGTGGGTTTTTTGGTTATTTGTATGTTGTGCTTTTTATTATTTGTGTCCTGTTTATAGGTGCAACTGTAGCTGATTTTTTGCTTTGTTTTTGTTTACTATTTTGTGGAGAGTGCTTGATGTAGGGAAGTGTTTGTGGATGAGTCTAATGAATATTTTTTCTACATTTGTTTTTACATTTTTTTTTTTTTTTTGTACAATGGATTAAACAACATTGTTTCTCTACTAGTTGACTTTTTTGTTCTGTGTGGCGTGTATACAAGTGCTGTCAAAATCCACTTTCTTTTAGGGCTGTTTCATAATCTTCTTTAGCTTCATTGAAAGTGGTTTGATTAGGAGAATTATCAGGTAACCTGTGGCTAAATGATTGTGAGATCTGCATGGTTATAGTTGTTGGCTGTTTGGAAGCCATGTGTATGTAAAGTGGTTTGTCATTGGCTTTCCTATATGGTTGATCTGTACTTTTTCTTAGGTTGAGTGTGACGTCTAGTTAATCTACTTCTTTTAGGTTTGTTTATGTCTGTTAATTTCTATATTTTTGAAAGTCTTTGATTGTTTTTTTGGGTTTTGTCAGTTTTTTCTCTGTTACAGGTTTTTAGGATTATAAGACCATTATCTCTGATAAAGACCTCTGCTCTCTATACAAATAGAGCTTAAAAGCAAAACACATGGCCTGAAGATTGCATTCAAAGATGAGACACTGTTGCCACTTGGTGTTGAGTTCAGTGTCCACTTTTACAATTTATAACTGCTCTGTCCTAGATATTGAGCACTTTTATCCATAAATATAGCATACGTTAAGACACACACACATATATATATATATATATCTATCTATATATATATATATATATATATATATATATATATATATATTATGCAGTATAATTAATATTACAATGAAGCAGTCATACTAAGAATAAATTAGGTTAATGTAATAAATGATGAATTCACTTTGCTAACAAATTTAAAAAGTATTAACCCACTAACCACTCGTTGAATGATACAATCCTTGTTTTTAGATGTCCTGTATATTCCATAAATATGCTAGTACTTTCGATAGCTCATTTTATCATCGGTCATGGATATTATTTTTCTTTTTAGGTAAAATTCAGGTAAAATCCGAAATCTTAAGGTATTTTGGCTTGTAATTGAACAAACCAATGCCCAAGGAAAAATAAGGGATAAAAAAAGAAAGAACTAAGACCATGAAATTGAGGCAAAAACAATCGTCCAGAATTCAAGCTCAGAGTCCAAAGAAAAAAACAAACTCCAAAATGAGTAAAGCAAAAGTAACTACGTAAAGTGTTCAATACGCTAAGCAGAGCAAACCTAAATATGAACCTAAAGAGCCAGGTAAATCTATCTAGGTTTCACCTATACGGATCACCGCGGTCAACTGGCCAGTTGACCCTGACGATCCATATAGATGAAACCTGGATAGGTTTACCTGGCTCTTTAGGTTCATATATATATATATATATATATATATTATATATATATATATATATATATATATATATATAATATATATATATATATATATATAATATATATATATATATATATAAATATATATATATATATATAAATGACAGAATAAGGAACAAATAAGAAATGTTTATAATTTGATGTTTTGCATTTAAGATTTATCAGGAAATGAAATATGAAGGAGAAAAATTCTGGTAGTTTTTTTTTTTATTTTTACATATGTTGTTTGTTTTTCATTGGTGAGAAGACCTCAAATGTATCTGTCCTGTCAAACAGCATTTGTGTGTGTATAATTCTTGTGTGTTTGTGCATCACAATTCTAGTTGGTTTATGTGGTATTCATTTCATACTGTGTGCTTGTTTGAGCATTGAGTGGGCATTTTTATTTATGCCTAGTAGTGTCTGTATGTTGATTGGTGGCTTTTTTCTGTGAGAGTGAAAAAAATCAGGTTACACTGGTTGTGGTTGTAGGTAGACAGATTCTTTAATATGGATTTTATTAAAGTATGTCATATAATAAAGTGGTTATGTATTTTGGTTGATTTTATCACTTGTCAACTCTTGTTATTTAATGTCAAAATCAGTTTCCCCCCAACCACTTCAATAATACTTGAGTCTATAAGCATTTACTTTGTTTGGTAATAGGTAAATAGTTGTAGTTTATATTTGAGTCTATATATGAGTCCATAAACATTTACTTGGTAGGTGTACTATCTTGCTCTATTGAAATGATGCAATTGGCACTTATATATGTGTAAAATTTACTGTATTTATTGAGAAAACGCATTTATATCTCCAATATTGACCACTCCTTCCCAATAAATATTGCAAATTTTAAACATTTCACACACGCACACACACGTGTGTGTTCTAAACAGATATCAGGATGTCACCAACATAATCCTGTCTACAACATTGACAAGCTCCATTTCTTGGTAATGACTGATATACTCAAAAGAACTTTAACAGAATAAAGCATGAACTTTGAACAATTTGTCTGCACCTTTGATCTCATTAATTTTTTCAAATATTGGGCGGTGGGGGCGATGAAAAACTTTGAAGATTGCATGAAACAGACTATCGTCACTCAGTGTTGACTTCAGTGTGCACTGTGACATTTACAATTGATCTATCTCTGATACTGAGCTTTATTTATTATAAATTTGTATACATTCAAAGCTTAAGTTGAAAATACAGATTAAACTTAGAAGCACACAATGCTACAGTCCTTAGTCTGCATATAACCAGAAATACATTTTTGAAGAAAAAAAATATTACCAGAAATATATTTTGAAAAAAGAAAAGAAAAAAAATATTACCAAAAGTACATTTTGAAGAAAAAAAAAAAAATTAACCGGCAATAAAAATTGTCAGCATTAAATAACCCATTGAGGTTGATATGCTGTAAAACAAACCAAACCAAACATAAATTTTGTATTGTAGCTGTCACATTAATTTTTGTCATACATGAAGGTCATTTAGAAGAGAACTTCTTAGTTTTCTTTCTTGTTCAGGTAAAATGCAAGTAAAAGAATTGGCTAGTGGCCAACCTGTCTGGACAATGAGTAGTTGGCTTCTACAAGTTGTCCAATTCTTAGAAGACTCCACCTGTTTGATTCCCTCAGATGGAAGACGAACCAAACTACTAAACTGACAATCATGTTCTTTCCTTTCCCTTCCAGACTTGAAAATTGTATCCATGAAAGATGTTTGATTTTATTTAGACATATTGATAGTAACATGATTAGCTCTCACTCAATTCTTTGGATTTAGGCGATAAGAATGGTTGCTTTACCAGTAACAATTGTAGTACATCTGTAGATGCACTTGTAAAATCTATTGACCTGAAAACTTATTGTGTAAGAAGGTACTCTTAATCATCATTATTAAAAAAAATTTGCTTTGTCAGGATTAGTTTTAAAAATCATAAATATTATCTGCCTTGCACAGTTTGTAAATTGATAGATTTTTACTTTTATTTAGCCTTATTTTATGTCTTTTATTCAGCCTTTTTCCCTCTCCATTTTTTATTCAGCCTTTTTCCCTCTCCATTTTTTATTCAGCCTTTTTCCCTCTCCATTTTTTATTCAGCCTTTTTCCCTCTCCATTTTTTATTCAGCCTTTTTCCCTCTCCATTTTTTATTCAGCCTTTTTCCCTCTCCATTTTTTATTCAGCCTTTTTCCCTCTCCATTTTTTATTCAGCCTTTTTCCCTCTCCATTTTTTATTTGGTATTTCCCCCCCTCTCTCTTCATTTTTTTTTATTTCACCTTTTTACCCTCTCTCTCTCTTCATTTTTTTTTATTTCACCTTTTTACCCTCTCTCTCTCTTCATTTTTTTTTTATTTCACCTTTTTACCCTCTCTCTCTCTTCATTTTTTTTTATTTCACCTTTTTACCCTCTCTCTCTCTTCATTTTTTTTTATTTCACCTTTTTACCCTCTCTCTCTCTTCATTTTTTTTTATTTCACCTTTTTACCCCCTCTCTTCATTTTTTTATTTGGCCTTTTCCCCCCACTCTCTTTTCATTTTTTTTTATTTGGCCTTTTCCCCACACACTCTCTTTACTTTTTTTTTAATTTGGTATTTTCCCTCCTTTCACTTCATTTATTTATTTGGCCTTTTTCCCTCCCTCTCTCCATCTCTTATTTATTCCTCATTTATATTTTAACAGAAAATCTTTTCAAACGTTTCACCATTTGTGTGTTTGTTCTTAATGTTAGAGTAGCAGTTTGGTAAGTGAGAAGTTCCAGGATCAGTCATATTGTTTTTGCTCACTTATTAAAGACTCACTTGGGAGAAGGAAAAAAACTTGGAGAAGAATTAATTTCTTTTCATGCCATATGTCACTTTGATGGTCTGCAGAGTTGTGGGGATAGACTCATCAAAGTATTGTTAACTAAAAATATTCCAATGGTTTCAAGTAAAAGATGGTTGTTATTTGTCTGAAAAATTCCATGGCCCTCCATCGTCTTACAAGGTAGTAAAGTTAATTCCTCACTCTTAAGCCAGCCGTGTACAGGTTAAGATTGTAGTAATCATGGAACTTACTTCGCACTGATTGGATACAGAGGGAATGTGGATGGTTTTCTACTATGTAAGTAGCATAATGTGTTCTTGCTGTGAAGTTTTGCCTCGACAGTACCAGGGAATGTAGTTCATCCAAGCATTTTCTGTAGAACTAGTGGTAGAACAGTGAGAAGCTTACTGCATCCTGTCTGTAGGAGAGAGGTTGAGGGAAAGACAATAGTTTGTCAGAAAATGAAGTAAATGGATGGTGGATGAAGTTCTGAGATGAAGTATTCTTTAGTCTTATATAAAAATCAGTTCTTTTTGTTGCAGTGAAAATGGACAAGGGAGAAAATTCCATCTACAGTAATTGGCAATATGAAAAGAAAAATGATACAAAATTATTACAGAATGAGCTAACCAGTTATTCCTCCTCACTCAGGAAATTAAAATATTATGCACACAGTCTAAAGTAGGGAAACATAAGGAACAAAAATGCTCATATATCAATAATATATTGATATGGGGATTTTATATATATATAATATATATATATATATATATATATATATATATATATATATATATAACCAAGCAAAGCTGAATAGTGCCTTTAAACACAGATTTTTCGCTGACTCTTGAAATAGACATATCTGCTCAATTTTGTATCCTAATGTAAACAAAGCAATATGTGAAGAAAGGGATGGATTTTTTATGTATTAATCCAGCATATTTTTATTACTTAAACATTATTTTTAGTGTATACTCATATTTGAGTACATGCTCTGTTTTTTTATTAAGCAGTATATTTATATATTTATCTCCACCAGCCTTGATATTTGAGAAATCTTACGCAAATAAAAGGATTGGTTTTTAGGATTTAGTGAAGTAGATGTTAAACTTTGTCACCAGACATGCATGCATTGATTTCCCTAACAGCAGCAGCATCCTCTTTCAGCTTCTGGGCATGCATAAAAGGAAAAAAATGGGATCATGTGTGGAGTAAATCTGAAGAGGCTACCTCTCTTTTACTTCAGACTGAGATTGGGATAGGATACTAAAATTAGCGCTCTATGCAGTAGTTGCATATACTATACACGTTACTCAAATACCAAAACTAATACTGTGTGGACAAAATCCTTTAGATGGGAGTGGGCCAGCCTTCCTGTGCATGTGTGAAAACCTTTGCACCAATACGTAGCCTCATTTTTCTGATTGTTATGCCTAGAGTTCAGATGTGTAGTGCATGCTCATCAGATGTTGTTTCCATGATTGTATCAAATTTGGCCAAAAGCTTTGGTGATACTCAAGCACAAACCATTTAGAAGATTCAGCAGATCAAGGTGTGGCACAACTTCTTCAATCATGGCCACACCTCAGTGGAGAGTAAAGCATGTTCAGGTAGGCTATCCACAATCTGAAATGAGGAACCGATTGAGAAGGTTTAGTGAATAGATCCAGGAAAGTGCTCACAAAGTGGGAATAAGCACAGGACCAATGCATGCAGACTGTTAGCAAAATTTACCTACCCATTCTGCTCACATAAGTCGATCTTTCCTGGTCAAGAACAACACATCACTTGTTCAACAGGCTTCCTACTCTCCCAACTTGAAATTGTGTGACTTCTGGCTCTTCCCCAGTGAGACAACCACACTGAAAGGGAAGCAATTCGAGTTGCAAGAAGAAACTATGAGAAAAGTGATAGCATTCCAGAGAAGACATTCATTCCAGAGGTGTTATCAACAATGTGTGACCTCCCAAGGGAAGTGTTTTGAAGGTGATTAAATAGAATTTGTAAAATGTACAAAACTGACTTTTTTTTTTTTTTTAATGTCCAAAGGTCAGATACTTTTTGAATGCACTTCATATTATTGATATGGTGCATTTATCCCTTTTTCTCATGTTTCTGGTGTCCTGGGTATGACGATAAACTACATCCGCGTCCTGGGTAAGACGACAAACTACACACCCAGGAGCAAGGCCTCTGATCAAGAGGTTTTGAGGAGCATGGAATCACCTCTTAATTGTTGGTATTCCCAGGTCCACCCTGACCCTGGGTGGTAACACCTGTTAGGGTCCCAGCTATGGGCAAATAGTTAACTATAACCAGCAATACAATTTTGAAGGAAAAATATTACCAGAAACAGATTTTTGGCAAAACAAAATATTACCAGCAATAAAAAAATGTTGTCGGCATTAAATAACCCATTGAGGTTGATATGTCATAAAACAAAATAGACCAAACAAATCTAAACTAAAGAATACATATTCTATTCATACGAATCTATGCTAAAAATGTTGTTGGCATTAAATATCCTATTGAGGTTGATATGCTGTAAAACAAAATAAACCAAACAATGTTTCAGGTCGATGTGCACAATATTTTAATTTCTTTGATTTAACTCAGATGAATAAGAAGAAATAACTGGTTAGTTCATTCTATAGTATCTTTGTTTTTTCCTCTTTTTGTTGTTTGCTTTTCATATTGCCAACTACTGTAGTTGAAGTTTTCCTCTTCTCTTTTATTAATTGTCTGTTTTTATTAATTAAATTTTGTAACTCTAATAAGATCTTCAGTTCTTTTGGTTGCAGCATAGATAGACAATTTACAAGAAACGGATATCTATTGGCGCTGATATGAAATGGCTTATCTTTGCCAATTTTTGTCTCGTTCAATATGCAAGAATTGTTAGTGCCATTTAATACCAGTAGATGGCATTAGCGTATTGTTTCCATCATTGAAGCTTTTTGCCTGTCACAGTGTTGGAATATAATAATTTCTATCAGTTTTTTCTTCCTCTTGTACAAGCAGTATTGATTCTAAAACATCCAAGAAGCATAAAAGGACTCTTAGTGATGAAAGCATAAGAAATTTATGATAGTAATTCAAGCAGCTAAAATAAAATCAATTCGAAAGAGTTGCTGTACTGTAAACATACTGTACATGATTATTGGCCATATTTTATTGCTTGTGTTAAGTCGAGGAGAATACAAATGACTGAACCAATTAAAGTACAAGACTATAGACTTTGTAACAGAAAAATAAAACTGGAGTGTAAACATATGATCATAAATCTTCTACCTATTACTACAAATCCTAATTAAGTGTGTTGGACTATAAACACAAACGTATTTGTATAGATTTGGTAAATCTCTTCATACACATGCATATATATATATATATATATATATATATATATATATATAATGCACACATACTGAGACATGCAAAAAAAATAAAATAAATGCACAATAGAATTCATATATACACACACACACACACACACACACACGAATGCCGCAAAATATGAACATGTGATATTTATTTGACCAATGAAAGCATACAGCATAGAATTTGAAATACCAATGGTTTGGTATTTCAAATTCTATGCTGTATGCTTTCATTGGTCAAATAAATATCACATGTTCATATTTTGTGGCATTTGTGTGTGTGTGTATATGAATTCTATTGTGCATTTATTTTTTTTTTTTTTTCATGTCTCAGTATGTGTGCATTATATATATATATATATATATATATATAATCATAAATTAACTGGTTTAAAATAGTTTTTTTTCGCTACACAGTAATAACCATGTTTCAAAAATGGAAGTTAAGTTACTCCAATATTCGCTTGAAGATGAAATGGAACTAATGTTTTTAATTTAATTACAAAATTAAATTTGAAGTTTTTTAGCTTCCATTTTTGAAACATGGTTATTACTGTGTAGCAAAAAAAGAAAACATATTTTAAACCAGTTAATTTATACTATTAAATGCAAAAATAATGACGTAATAATGTCATTTTTTGACGTATTTTTTAATGTCAAAAAACGACATTGTTACGTCATTATTTTTGCACTAACCTAATATTTATGCTCTGTAAATTTACATTGAGCACTGTTTTGTAAAACTAAAAAAATATCAATAAGAACACCGGATTATATATCTTACTGTTCTTTCTTTTCATTTATATATATATATATATATATATATATATATATATATATATATATATATATATAGATAGATAGATGAGAGAATATGATATATAAATGTCTATATATCGGAACAATGTTAGGCAAATGAATGACAGTCTAATGAAAATACTATGTCATGCTGTCCTTTAGAGTACAAAACTTGTTATATAATTAAATAGTGAACAAATTTAGTTGCTTCAGTTTTATTCTTTTTCAATTTATTTATCTCATGATTTGTATTGAACTTTTAACTGTCAACTTTATCATAGTCAGATTTTACAAACTATAAGTGTGTGTGTCTGTCTTTATCACTAGACACACATATATATTTGTGTGCCTACACACATAATAATGTTGATGTTATGCCTTTTCTGGATATGTCAGTATCAGTTATTTCTTTTTGGTAACTCAACTCTTCAGATTTTTGTTCACCTCTACTGTGGCCAGGTATTGAACTCTCAACTCTTTGGGTCAAGTCACTGGATTACTTCAACCAATGCTTTTATCCACTCGATCATGGCACATGGAACTAGAATAGTCTACCCCAGTGGATGAAATCCCAATGTATAGCACCTGAAAAAGACAGGAGTTCTACAACAAACGAAATGTTATGAATATTACAATAAAAATGAAGACAACAGTCCTTCTTTTGATGTTTGTACTTAGTTTTTTTTTTTTTTAATCTCTTAAACATGTCACCATTTCTTGAGCTTCCTGTGTGACTGCTACTACGAAACATTTCTCTGTGTTGTTTAAAATCTCCAAGTATCATCATATTTGTTCTGCATAATTATACTTCTGTGTCTTTCATTCACTCTTCCATGGCGGAAGCCTCAAGCAGAATGTCCACTTTTTTAGTGGCCATGCCACTCAGTTTCCTGTTGTTGACCAGAGTATTTGAAGTGCTAGTAATGTCCGTCCATTGTCCTTGTTCGATGATGGCCATTTGCATAATTAAGTGGGACTTTGGTGCAACTGTTGCATATATGAGAGAGTTTATCATATCCAAGGTTGGTAGGAATTCTCAGTGTTGAAAAGTCTGGCACCAAATCTTTATAATAGCAAATGAAATTCCTTTGTTGCAAAGATTACTTTGAGGTTGAAATTAAATCTTTTGTACTTAGTGCAAGGCTTCTTGCACCAAAATTGATGAAGTTGGAATAAGTGAAAAAGAAGGCATCACTTTGCTTTTTTATTTATTTTTTTTTCTTTTCTTTAGGGATCCAATTATTTCTTAATGATTTCTTTTTTCTAATTTGTAAATTATTTAAAAAAAATAATTTATGAATTATCATTTCTGTAGTAGTTTTTTCTGTTTTTTTTCTATATATTACTTTTGTTTTTGCCTTTTCCTATATATTTCTTTTGTTATTTTTTTTTTGCCTTTTCTCTCTATATTTATTTTGTTTTTTTGCCTTTTCTCTCTATATTTCTTTTGTTTTTTTGTTTTTGCCTTTTCTCTCTATATTTCTTTTAATAGAAAATATGTGTCCTCCGACAGCAATCAAACCTGTATCCTACACGGAACTGTCATATAGCCTGCCATGCTATACCAGTTTAGCTACAGAGGAGTATCTGGTTAGCAATGTTGATTTTACTGCTTTTAAACAGCAATTTTCCATGTTTTCCCTCGAACGAGCATATCTGCTCAAATTGCATCTAAATGTAAACAAATGATGTCACACACTTCGAAATGGACAAAGTCTGACAATTAACAATACTTTATTATTATACATTATTTATATAGACACAAATATTTAAGTAAAATGCTTGGAGGACACAGATTTTTTATGAAAATTTCTCAGACATTCAGGCCAGTAAATGTTAATACTGTTTATATATATATATATATATATATATATATATATATATATATATATATATATATATATATATAAAATGTGTGTGTATTTGCATTGTGATAACTTTTAAAAACAACCTTTTAAAGTGACATTGATCTTCAAAAATTTAAAAGCAGCATCAATCATCATTTTTTTCTCCCTGAATCCTGTTCTTTGTATTGTCCTATCTCCTTGGTAACAGTTTTATCAGTTTTTTTTTCACTCTAAGTAACCCCTTGTATCTTAGTGGATTTATTGCCTTGCTTGTGATGAAATGATTAAGAAAAAAAAAATTGATAAAATAATTACAATTATGGCTTGTCTAGTATCAAGAAATCTCTTAGAAGATGTTCCATGAACACCGAAAGGTTTAATGTCTATGTGCAAGAAACCCTAACATTTTTAAGGGCAGTGGAAGAGTTGAAATTTCAGCCAAGTCTGCAGCATTTACATTCATACAAATAACCTTGAAAAGATATATGAATCCATCTCATCCTCTCTCAGCTGGGGATTAATAGCAGAGCAGACTGTGCTATATAGCATTGGCTGGAAACCAGTGTAAGAGAAAGAAAACCAACCTCAGGTAGGATGGGTTCTATCTTGTACTAGACTCATCTCTAATGTTATGGCTGCAGTATATTTTATGACCCTAATGGATTATGGAACTTAATAAATGAAATGTATTATTAAAATAAACATTTTTTTTCTATATAGCAGTTTGTGTTTAACCTAGTTATACAAACACGCACATATCTCCTTCAAAAATCTTCATATTTTCTTAATTTTCCAATAACTTGCATTTCTTTTCCCCATTGCACATCTCTTTCTATTTGTTGTGGAGCAACTTGCTTCTGCTGGGGTTGCCTAAACTGTAAAATTGCTTTTTGGAAAAGGCCCTGATTAACATAGGAACATAAACTGATAAGGTATCAGCATGCAAAAATATGTTTGAGAGACAGAAAGAGTAATTGGTAGATATGCCTGTGTTTGTTTGGATACAAAGTTATTTCTGTCAGGGTGTTACAAAATGTCACACTTTTGTGATTTCTGGAACACCCTGATATTATATATCTGATTAAAAAAAAAAATTCATCATGTCTATGTTTAAGACTTTTGTTAAATTTGTTTTAATCATGTCTGTTTATTGATGTTTTCCTCTGTGAAATTAACAAAAACATAGGTTTTAATCTTAGTCCACAAATCTAAATTGAAAAAAAAAAATGAGCTAAGTTTTGAAACTCTCTCATACATACATACACACACATACACACACATATTTATATAAGGTTGGCCAGAAAGCACTGACTCAGGAAGCAGAAAGAAAACAACAAAATTTTATGGAGCAACACCAACATTTATTCTTCAAAATAAAGCCCATCATTTTCGGCAATCTACTGTCGGCAATCAGCCAGAATCAAAATCTGTTCTAGATACCAGTCTACTAGCTTTGATTCAAAACACTGTAAGCAAGCTTCCTTCAGTTCATAAAAAGTGTTCAATTTCTGGTTGCAGAGGAATATGTGCCATTCAGCGGAATAGGCCATAGTCACTTGGAGCAGCATCAGAACTGATTGTTGTGTATGGAAAGATCTCAAGACTGTCCATTTATTTGAACTTCTCCTTAGTCAACCTGGAAGTATGTGGTTTAACATTGTCTTGCTGAAACAAAGACCAATATTGATTGATCAGAGGAGGATACTCCTTGTTTAGTTTGTCGTACACGTGGTTTAGCAGCTGGCAATATAGTTTAGCAATGATGGCACGACCATGTGAAACAATCTCAAAATGAAGTACTCCTTAGAAATTCCACCAGAGAGAGACCAAGTGAGCCAGGAATTTATGTCCAACCTAGTATATATATATATATGAAAATGGTAATTTGTATGGAATTTCCAAAAGGATAAAAATCCAAGGAGAGCTCTATGTCTGAGACAGAGCAAAATTATTAACTAATGAATATCAAATATATTAAAAGTGTTTGATATTCATTCATTAAAATATATATATATATATATATATATTTGAATTTGCAAGTCTAATGAATTGGATCATGATTATGATTCCAATGTAATAAATTATAAACATGGAATATTAGTGTTTGAGCCTTTTATTTATATATATATATATATATATATATATATATGAAAGAAAGAGGTTGTAGTGGTTCCAACAAGAGAAAAGTGTGTATATTAAAAAGAGAAGAGAGGTGCCGCAAACGTTTTTGGTTGTAATGTGGATTTTTTTTTTTAAAAATATGCTTTATTTTCCATAATTTTACTACACGTGTTTCTGGTCTTGTGACTGTCTTCAGGTAAAAGGTGGAGATTTCCACATATTATTAAAAATAATTAATTTTTGCCTTATGTTTTTCAATGTTAAATATTCTCAATATGAGACATTCTCTGTTTCTGTGTTACTAATCTGAATGTCTTTCTTGAATTGGCAGTGAAGAGTTCTGCGCGAAGGGTCATGACAAAGACATTCGGATTACTAACACAAAAACAGAATGTCTCGTACCGAGAATATTTAACATTGAAAAACATAAGGAAAAAATTAATTATTTTTAGTATGTGGAAATCTTTGCCTTTTACCTGAAGATGGTCACGAGACCAGAAACGTGTGTAGTAAAATTATGTAAAATAAAACATATTTAAAAAAAAAAAAAAAAAATCCATATTACAAAAAAAAAATGTTTGCGGAACCTCTTCTTTTAAATATATATATATAATTATGTGAGGAAGAATTAATATAGTAAGAACAGAGGTTGATGTAAAAGAAAATATAGAGCTGAAGATCTTTCATATATGGTTCCTTCTTGCAATCTGAGGATGGCAAACATTGCATGAAACTGGCAATCTTTCAGATTTCTCTCTCTTATTTTTTCAATTATGTAATCCCTTGTGAGTGCAGAATTAACATTGTCAGTTTCTTTATTATAAAGATTTTAAATTGCTTCTTATCCAAACTTCTTTCTTTTTGTTGTTTTTCTTCAGCATTTTTTTTTTTTTTTTTGCATTGTCTTGGGATGGATAGAACGACTAAGTGGTTGTTTTTAAGTATGCGTCGTTTCTCTCCACATATACACTTTTGTATAAACCTAACAATTTCTTTTGTTGATGCAAATAAATAAATGATGCAACCAAAATGTTAAAACACAGTCTCCAGTTCTAGAGAACAAAATCCCATTTGGTAAAACTTAGCATTTTCACTATATTGAAATATGGTTCTACAGAAGGATGCTAAGGATGCTAATGACTGAATAAATGGGCAATGTCAAGGTTTTGGAGAGAAAAGAAACAAAGAGGAAACTTATGCTTAACATCAGGAAGAGGTAGTTTCTGGGACATTTAATGAGGAAGAAGGGCTTGGAAAATCTGATACTCACAAGACGGAAAGAGAGAAGCGATGTGTGACATACTTAATGGGCTTGAGCAAATAGATGGCAGAACAGAGTTTGAAAGAAATGATGAAAAGAGAAAACTTAAGAGGTACAAGGGACAGGAGGATGTGGAGGGCCATGATTGTTTACGTCCTTAAGGGACACAGCACATAAAAGAAGATTCTAGTTTTGTTTTTTTACCTTTTTTTGTTATTTGTTACACACTTAATTTGTTGCTATATAAATAATACAGTTGTCTTGCTGCTTCAGTAACAAACAGGGAAGCAATTACTTGCCAATGGGAGAAGGATTTTCATCATCCTCGGTCTCATGACTTAGTGTGGTCATAGGTCACTGTACAGCTGAACACCTGGCCAGTTCCCTCCACATATCTGGGTTGAAAGCTGGAAAGGTATTCATTCATGCATGTCATGGGGATTGAAATCTGGCAGAGCCCTCCCTCTCTAGGTCAAAGCACAACTGATGTCCGCCAAGTTGAAGGAACACTGGTCATGATGACATGACCATTGATTCCATCAGGGTAACCCACCACCCTAGCCATTGACTTCATAATCCTACCATTTAGCAGGTAGTATTGTGTTACATGGTACCAGCACCACTTGTAGGGATATATATATAATCATGGATTAAAAAATTATAATTTTCAAATAAATGATTAGATTTGCTCTTCTCTGTATTGAGCACTCTTTTAAGAATAGTATTTGTTGGTTATTGGAATTTATTCTGTATACACCAATCCTATACTTGGAGATTTTATATATATATATATATATATATATATATATATATATATATATATATATATGTATATATATATATGTAGTAGACTAATGGATTGCAGCTTGGATTTAGAAATCTGAGAGCTGAATTCAAATTCCAGTTTTCATTATATTCATTTATTTGCTAGTACCCATGGGGAAAAGTATAAATCCAACTCTTCTCTCCCCAGCTATGGATAAATAGTAGGACAAACTGGGTTCTATAGCCTTGTGTCACAGCCAGTCTTGGAGAATGAAAACTCTGAATTCAAACCAGCCTGGTGTGGGTTGGGATTCTTCAGGCTATTTTGCCCAAGACATGTCACTTCTACTGTGGCTGCAGTACATGTGGTGTCCCTATGACACTAATGGGCTATGCGACTCATGATTTTGATATATACTACACAAAACTGATGGTAGCAGTCAGAAAGTGGAATCAATGGACTGAGTTTCAAATTCTGGATTGGTCTGTTGTATTCACTTTTGCATTATCCTTGAAAAAGGCATGAATCCATTTCCTCTCCTTTCCTATTAAATAGCAAAGAACACTGAGTCCTCTAGCCTTGAGTGGTAGCCTGTCTAAGTGAAATACTATTCAGAATTGTATAACTAGGGAAGGGACACGGAATTGCCCCATCTTTTTGAAAAAGTCAGTAATTTGCAGTTAATACAATGAAAAAAAAAAAGAATCTGTGAAGAGCTATGATCACTAATATCCTGATGAGACATAGCATAAAAAAAAAAAAAAAATTAATCATAATAATCTCTAAGACCAGATTGAGAATAAATTCTGACGAGGTACCTTGTTTTAATCAAATTTTGTTTTACTTGCCTTTTTTTTTTCTATGATAACTCAATCTACATGAAATGGTAATTCCATTTCTGTTATGATGTCCCCGTGTCTTTCTTGAAGGGATTCTGCATGCCTTTATTAATAATTTGATCTCTTTCTCTTCAAATGTCTTGCTGCTGTCTCAGAAATTCTTTCGTTTGTGAGGAGTGTGGGGGGGGGGCATGCTGACGTTGCATGTTATGTAATGTCAACATGACCTGATATTTTATTTTTCTTATTGGAAAATGTCTTAAATTGTTTAGATGAAAGATCAATATGCCAAATAATGATTTTATTTTACCTAGCCTCATATTTTGGATTATTGCTTCTTTTTTTTCTTTTTTTTTTCTTTTTGTTTTTTCTTTTTATTTTTTTTGTTTTCTTTTAAGAATAAAAATGAAACAAAAGCTATTAAGTTTTATTGATTTATTGTTTCTATTGAGTTTTTTTTTTCATTAACAGTATCTGTTGGCTTTCATTGGAGATCAAGTGACACGTCTACTCAATATTCTTGTTAATTTAAGTAATGTTGTTGTCTGAATGATTTTAATTCTTTCTTGGATTTCCAATGTTTACAAGCATTCCAAGAATAATGAATACAGTTTCTGTTTTTATAGTCCATAATTTTTTTCACTTTTATTTCATATTTTTCATGTATTTGGATGTTCACACCAGGTGTTGGGTGTCAGAACTAGTCATGTGACAGCCATCCTTTTTAATAGTCCAGCACCCTGCTCAGTAATCTAGCGTTTTTGGATTGTTTTTTTTTTTTTTTTTTTTTCTTCTTGGATTTCTAGTCTTTTTCCAAAAAATATGTTTGTCTTTTTGGGAATGTTCCAAGTTTTCCAACAGTGACTGGCACAACAGTCACAATCATGCTCCACAATATTCTGTTTCCTTGTAGAGAGCATAGATTTTATCTATTGATTCATTTTGTTTTTTTATGATTTGTCAACCCTTTGTGGGTTACTTAAAACCAAAATATATTTTGAATATTAAGAATGGCCTTTTTCAAGTGAATATTGCATTAACAATTTTTTAACTTTTTATAGTTAGTACCATTCTTATGTCTACATTTTATTAGAGTTTATCAAAAGCATATATATTTTGGGATTTGTGCATTGTGGTGTAATAGTGAGTTTGAATTCCAGTCGTTGGATTCACTTCTGCACAAATATCCTTGGGAAAGGTATGAATCCATTTCTTCTTCCCCACCAGCTATGGGTTGAATAGCAGGACAGACTAGATTCTTTAGCCTTGGTTGGCAACCAGTCTACTATAGAAAGAAATGGCAACCTACTGTAGGAAAAGATCTGCCTCCTCAGTCATGTATCAAAAAATACATGATCACTCAAGTGTGTATCACATCAGGCACTTAACTGACTGACTCTAGAGATCTGGTATGTTTTTGAAAGCTTATATAATGTTCTGTATATATCTTTCAATGATCCTAGCTCTTCTGGTGGTGGTCAGGTTTTTCTCTATCTTGCATTATATTTTTTAGTATCATAATAACAACTGACAGTTGTACACTTCTAAGCTTCACTTCAAAGAACAAGTCATCATCATCTGTGTGCAGTGTCATATCAAGATGTGGACAATCATGGCTCTCCACAACTTCCTGTCTTTTGTAGCCCTTAGTAAATTTTGTTTTTTTACTATCTGAATTTGAATAGAACTTTTTCTTCTGTTTATTATACAAAGAAGGCATTAAAATGAGCTTCTTATTTTTTTAATTGTTAGCTACCAATCTGTTATTAATTTTAGAAAAGATAGAATAGTAGAATTTTTAAAAATAGAACATCTATTTTTTTTTTTTACTCAGTATTAAGTCAAACAAGATTTGTATGATTTTTTTAAAAATCATGATTCATGTTTTGTTGCATGACACCTATTTGCTCTCAAGTGAATGACAACGTTTGAACTAAAGATACTTTTCAGAAACTGGTATTTTATTTTTTATTTTTTTACAAGCTGTGTTCCTTCAGAATGTGGGCAATTATGGCTCTCCACAACTTCCTCTCCTTTGTAGCCCTTAGCAATGTTTGTCTTTTTACTATCAATTCTGCTTCTTGTTCTGCCATATATTTACTACAAGCTGGTCAGATAGATTATTTGTCATTTCCTACTGTCCATCTTTTTTATATATCTTCATGCTGTTTGCTTGTATTCCATTAATTTTTACCTTAATCATTTCACCCTAAGGCAATAAAAGCCACTAAATTTTAAGGGGCTACTGAGTGAAAGAAAATGTTAATGAGAAAAGACAATAAAAGAACATGATTCAGGAAAACAGACGATAGCA
Organism: Acanthosepion lycidas; assembly: GCA_963932145.1. Taxonomy (NCBI): domain Eukaryota; kingdom Metazoa; phylum Mollusca; class Cephalopoda; order Sepiida; family Sepiidae; genus Acanthosepion; species Acanthosepion lycidas. The sequence continues at coordinate 28,054,402 of OZ010583.1, read as the reverse complement.
ATTGATGTTGCATTTAAATTTTTGAAGATCTTCCATGACAGAGAAGCAATGAAAAGATTTCCACAGGTAAGAAGTCGGAGAAAAGAAACTACAAGAATTGAAGCATACTACTAGATTGGCAAGTAGGCCTCATTTTACTGTTGAAGTTCTATTTCAACAGTAACATGAGGTCTACTTGCCAATCTAGTAGTATGCTTGAATTCATGCATTTGAGGTAGCAAGGATAAAAGCTGATTAGAATAATTGCAAATGAAAACCTTATGGTTCGTCTGAAGAAAAGCAGTTCAAAGTAAGATGCTTAACTAATTTGGAGCTTAGCATATTGTGCCAAAAAGAGGTGGAAGAATAAGTGGACAATAATTTAAGGGATCAGAAGTTCCACCAGAATTCTTAAAGACAAGAACTACAGTAAAGGATTTTCAACAAGCTGGAAAGCCAGAAGCAGCAAGGCATTTGTTGTAGAATTTAGAGAGAACTGGAGCTAGTTCACGAATATATTTTCTTAGGACACATGCAGGGATGAGTGTCCAGTTCATATGCATTGTGGAAATATATTTTGGAGATGACAGTAGAAACTATGAATGGATATAAATGCATATCATGCAGTACAGATTCCATTCTAGGTAAAAAATAAAAAATAAAAAAAATGTGGCAAAGATACTGTGCAAGGTTTTCTAACATTGCATTGGAACAGTACTCTTATCTTTTAGTTATACACCATGTGTGATATACGCATAGGCGATCATGTATCTTTCAATACATAACTAATGAGGCAGATTTTTTTCCAGCAGTAGGTTGCCATTTCTTTCTGCGGTAGACCAGTTGCCATCCAAGACTATAGAACCTGGTCTGTCCTGCTATTTACCCATAGCTAGAGGGAGAAGAGGATTCATACCTTTCCCAAGGATATTAGCACTTAAGTGAATGTAATGGATTTGACTGGAATTCAAATTTGGCTCTCCGATTCCTCAATCCGGGCTGCTATCTATTACTCCACTGTGCTAGGTTGAATGCAAGTTTTTGATTGGGGTGTGGGTTTCAAAGCTGGTCAAGTGTCAGTTGAAGTTGTCTTTTATGGTAATCAATCATCGGTAAAAATATTAGAAAATATATGAATAATTAATGAATTCATCCATGAGGACCATTCCTGAACAATTTATCAACTTTCTTACAATTTTGAATTTATGGAATTTTGCCAGGAGAATCCTAATCTTGTATCTTCTGCTTCTTGTTTCTTCTTTTAATTTCTTTTTCTTTTGTTTACCGTTGAAGATCTTCCATGACGTTTTACCGTTGAGAAGTTGCAAAGAGATTATTCTTTCTCCATTATTCAATTTAGTAGATAAGAAACTAGATGCATATCAAGCAGCTCAGTTCAGAATTCTTTAACTTCCTGAGTATCTCTAAGCAATGGAGACACCATCTTGTCTGTACTTACATTGCAAAATGGATTCTGGCAACATGTGGTGTGGCTTGATGAGAACTAGTTGTAGTTATTTCAAGTTGATGGTAGGGCTTGGGTGTAGTTCAAACTCCATAAGGTCATAGCTTTTATTGTCAGCAAGGCACCATGAAGACTGGTAGTGGCTCCATAATGTCATGGGATGTGTTGATGTGGCACGAGTTGAGTCCAATGGTCTGAGTAAATGTGTCATTGACTGGAAACTGCTAAGGAGGATTAATTAGGTGTTAATTTCAATACTCAAAACTGGCTCTTTTGTACAATATTGGAATGTCATACATATTGATATATCATACAATATATCCAAACAAGTTTGGTTAAAGAGAACCAACAAGCTCTGTCTGTCTAATCTTGTATTGTGTTTTTCCAATTTTTGGATAAGTTGTTGAGTATTGTGGTCAATGTTGTGGACCCTTAGCACTTTATCTGAACATTTGAAAAAAAAAAAAAAAAAATTAAACACCGGCCTTGCCGATTGTCTTTAACTTGAATAAATATATTGTTCACATACATACATACATATATATATATATATATATATATATATATATATATATATAGCCAGACAGTTGCATTTAAGCATGAAACAGATTGTTGCTAGTGAATGTTGACCACCATCTCTACTTATATGTATGTATATAAATATGGGTGTGTGGCCGAGTGGTTACAACATTCACTTTCTGACCATAAGACCTGGGTTTGAATTTCACCAGAGTCGATTTGTCAGGAAGGAGACTTCCTGTTGTTATCGGTCTAGAGGGTGACAATCCCAGTGTGTGGCACCTTTTGGAAAGTGCCTGAAAACCATACCATGAGTTGGCCCAAGTCTTGTGAGTGAAATTCGGTAGATGGAACATTTGTGGGGGGAGGGGGACATTGATAGCTCTGCCAGCATGAAGTCACAACTAATTGTGACTGAGGGTTTGAGTGTGCTGGTATTGTTCAGGTTGTTGATCATGCTATATAACATGCTCCCTCCAAGTCTGCTCAGCAGAGTTGCAGTATAAACCATAGCTTAACCTCAGTGGGTGTTGAACAAAAAAAAATATGCTTGAGTGAGCATCTGCAATATGGATTGGCTAGCTGCCCTAGTAAACGAGTATCCTCAAATAAGAGTGGCCAGTTGTTATATATGAAAAGAATATAATTTTTTTATATATCAGGAACAATTTTAGGGAAAAGTAGCATGACAAAAGTTTTTGAGTGATGTGATTTGTCCATTAGAACTTCATCAAACACAATTTTTGTTTAGATTGAAGGAAAGAGGGGGATGCTGAGAATTAAATTTTTTAATTTCATGTGTTTTGATAATAGAAGATCTGCCAGCATTTCACCATTCTTAGCAGATCTATCATTACAATGTGGAATTGCCAGTAACTGTTACACTATTTGCATATAGGGATACAATTTAGAATCTTTCCTTTTAATTTAAGAATAAAGAGGAAGTTATTCATTATAATTATAGATATTTTTAATAGCTTGTTGTTGTTATCAAAATCAGTCAGGCCCAAACACTTTGTTTAAAATTAATTTTAAGTTAAAACGTGACATTTTTTTTTCTCATGTAAAGTTTATAATAATGAATATAAATTGTTTTATTTTTTATAATCCTTTTCTTAATGTTATCAGCCGGTGATTTTTATCTCAACATTTATTTCAAAGTGATCACAATAATGAAGTTTCCCCCTTTTTGTTCTTTTCATTTTTAAAGACTTTGTGTAAGAATTAAATTTTCATGGAGAACCAGTAAAATGATGTGCCGTGAAATTAAAATCAGTTTTAGGTTATTGTTTAAACCTGTTCCTTTTGACCTTTTATGTTGAAATAAAGGAAAATTGTCAGAAATGAAGAAAATCTTAAATTAGATGTTGAATTCTCGGAATGGGACAGGTTTTCTTTCTTACTTTACGCCCAGCCCCCCGATTTTTTTTTTTTTTTTTTTTTTTTTTCTCACTCCCACAAACTGCTGATTCTCTGACTCAGAAATTGTACATGAGGGGGTGAGAGAAAATTTCTGCTCATTTTATACAAGAGTTTGTCTTCTGGCATGCTGATTGATAGGGATGGTGGTGGTGGTGGTGGGGGTTAAAGATAAAGAAAAGAAGCATATTCCTAATTGCAACTCTTTTATGCTTGTTGTTGTTGTTTTTTTTTGTTTTTTTTTATTTTTTAATCCTATTCATAACCAAATTGGCTTGAGCTAACTTTTTATCTCGTATTTTATTTAATTTTCAAAAGATTTCTTTTTAGTAGATGTTGTTATAGGGGATTATAATTCTTTAATATTGTTGTCTTAAGTTTTGTTGTTGTCATCTCTTTTCTCCTCACGTGGCAAAGCTTGAGTCAGAAGCATTTGTTAGGTGACATTTTGTTTTGTTTTTTTTTAAATGATGCTCTCTCTATGCTGGAGCAAATATTTGAAAGTTTCTTTGCTAAGAGATACAAAGGAGAAACTATTTCCATTTCAGTTGTCTTGTTAATATTTGTGACCGACTTTTTGCTTTTCTTTCTCTTTCACATGTAGGTGTGTGTGTGTGTATATATATAAAAACACAAGAATTGCTACCTGGGAAATGCATTAGGAACAACTGCTCTATTGGTCTTAGGCCTGTCAGATCTAATGACATTTTCTCCCATGGGATGCAGGTTCTAATCTTGCCGGAGGATGCATATTTTTCTAACAAGATTTCTCGAATATTCAGGCTGGTAGATGTAAATAAATATACTGTTTAATAAATAAATAATGCACATCTACTCAGATATGAGTCTGTATTTAAAAATTAAAAGATTAAAATTAAACACTGAGGTCAACAACAGTCTGTTTCAGGCCATGTGTGTTTGCTCAACTATTTATATATGCTTGTCAATGGTGCATTATGGATAGCAGTTTATTGGGTAGGCAGTAACAGTCATCTTTCAACTTTTGAGTAGAAATAATTATGGATCCGGATGCAGTTATTTGTAGGTAGTTTAGTGTTTTTCAACTTGTCCCTAATATTGAGCATGTGTACTCATAAATATAGCATACAATAAAATTATATTTTTATCACATTTTTTTATGTTGAGAGTTTTTAATTCTTTATTTTTAATCCATTAAAGTGTTTTTATTGGTTGTGTGATGCTTTTATTTATGTTGTGTGCATAAATACAATTCAAAGGGATAAACTCATTTCCTCATCCAAAATAATTTCCCTCAAATAATTAAATAATATAAAACAAGCACTTATCAACAATGGATACCCTAATTATATAGACAAACAAATCAAATTTCATTTAAATAGCAACAATTTTAATAATAAAACCAGTCATAATAATTTTAATAATAAAACCACAGTCATAAACATAATATTAGCAATAACACTGTAGAGAAAAATAAATGATGATGAGGGGGTCAAAAAGTGCAGTGCGACACTCGCCGACAGGCCAGCTATTTTTCTTCTTCTTTGGTCACCTCAAGGAAATGGATTGCGGGACTCCCTTTCTCAGCCGTTACACTGGAGAGTTGTGAAACAGACACCAACTCAGCTGCCCCTACTTCAACTTCCTCATTGTTTTTCTGTCAATCCATACGTCCAACTCTATCACACACAGTCTGCCGAATGACTTCAGTTTATTCATTGTATTTAAAATACAATTATGGCACAAGGCCAAAATGAGGAGGGGTTGAGGCTGGTCGTCACTATCTTATACCTAACTAATCTGATTCACAACCCATTCACACATTACAATTTCCACATTCACCATAAGAACTCGTCCGTCACCAATCAGTCCTCCATCCACCATAATACCGCATCCTTTCAAGGGTAACCTACAAAAATGTGCCCCATGCCTTAAAAATTTAATGATAATAAATTATTATATATAAAAAATCTAATAATGAAGAATGAGAGGGGAGGGAAATGAACCCAATAATAAATTAAAAATCAACACAAAGTAAACTAGACATAACTAATGTTAGTAGGGCCTGTCCAACCCTCAAAATGGAGAGGCCGCTGTATTCTGCCCATTGGACAAAATCAAGAAGCTCTTTTGCTAAGGCAGTGGGGAAAAGGATAAAACAAAAAAAATAAAATAAAAAATTATACGGGCATGGGAAAATATAAAGCTGACCCAGTCAAGATAAAAAGGGGGGCCAAAACAAACTGGGGAGGTTGGGAATCAGGTTAGGCAGCCGGGAACAGGCCAGGAACAACACTTACTTACATTAACTAGGTACACAAGGCTTGTCTAACCTAACCAAGGGGAGGACTCTGCAGGAAACCACCCTGATGCAACGTAGGTTGACCTAAAAGAGAAAATCAAGGTTAGCCTCGCTCAAACGAACCAAGCCCACCTCAGTCACCCACCTTTTGCTGAAGACTGTCGAATGCAAGCATTTTCTATCAGTTCTAATCTTCATCTTGAGCTGATGCTCAAAGAATGGGATCAGATCCTTATGAGAAAGATGGTTGCCTCATAAGACTTCCTCCTGTCGCATTCTTCAAATCACCATTCAGGATGTGGCCAGCATGTTAGAAACACCATTCGTTTCACCCCAGAATATGGGGGTGACACATTGTCACACGTGTATGCACGATCCATGAGTACAAGCCTTTCGGGAGCAAGATGAGCCATCAACTTACCGACATGGTCCCATAAGGGGCGGACCTGGGGGCAATGGTAGGTGTGCAAAGCCATTTCCTCTAAACAAAGGCCACACCATTCACAGTCTGGCAAATCCGCCATGCCCCATATGAAGGCCTTGTCATTGTGAGGCAGCCAATTTTCAGCCAATTGCCAGGTAAGCAAAAACTCAGGGTTACTGAGATAATCATCTGCTAACCAGAAAGAGCAAAGCTCCTTCTTTGACAAGTTGAGCCACTCATGTAGAGGATTCTTTGTGACCCCCCCCTCCACCAGATAATGATAGAAGACCTTCCTAGGCTGAGAAAGGTCACTTGATCGAGGAATAGCCAACAAGGTCGACTGACACTCGTGAAGGAAATCCAATTGATCCTGAGGTTTATGATGGCGCTCAATCCGCGAGATGGTAAAAGGAAAGGGAACGTGTCCCTAACAATCCCCACCATAATCGAATCTCCCTGCTGAATGACTTCAGTTCTTTCATGATGCTGGCACCCCCCTTTTTATGCTATTCCAAGATGGCCAAAATTTGCATGTGTGCAAATATTGTATTGTCTTAGACAAGATAGGCGTGCATAAACTGTCTTCAATAGCAGCCATATTTCTTTTCTGTCATCACTTTGCAGGCAAGATACATTTGCACTCGTTTCAAATTCTGTGTTAAGTCATGTCTTTCGTTACAAACACTATCAACATATATTACATCACAACACTCCCTCATTCTATGAAACTCCCCATTGTCTCTACCTATCCTGATGAAAGCTTGGACCATATTTCTTGTACTTTTCTTCAAAAATGAACTTTGAAAAATTTCTGACAAAATTTCCTCCTTGTCTGAGAAAGATTATTTTAATTTTGAAAAGTTGAGCAATAAAATTGACACAAAATGTTTGTTTTTAATAATATTTGCCTTATATAATCCCCAATAGTGTGTCCTCAGCTGTTTTAAATACAGAAAAGTTTAAATAAGACATACCCAAAATGCAGAGTAAAAAAACAAGATTTTGCTAATAAACTGAAAAGTGTGAAGGTAATAGTTGTACTCTTCATGATAGGAACACCTGGAACATTCTTTAAGGCTGGAAGAATAAATAAATCTGAGGAAGAATTAAAACTATTCAGATGAAAATATTACTAAAATCAGCTCAAATACCGAGACGTGTGCGGTAGTATTAGTGAGTCTTGCTCTCACTTGATCTGCATTGAAATCTCAACCTGATCCTACTGTTGTGAAAATTTAGTATAAGAGGAAAATCTTTTAAATAAAGCATATTTGCTGTTGTTGATTTATTTTTATGGCTTCTCAACCCTTTGTAGGTTATTTAAATCCAGAAAATACCTTTTTTTGATTGTAAGAATTTTTTTGTATTTTTTTTTTTTTTTGGAGAAAATAATGATTTAGTGAAACAAGTTTTACTAATTAACCCATAGCTGGAGGGGTAAGAGGTAAATTCATACCTTTCCCAAGGGTATTTGCACATAAGTAAATATAACCAACCCAACTGAAATTTGAATGACTCTCCAATTAACAAATCTGAGCTCCTTATCCACTACACCACCTGCACATCCAAACTTACAGCACCTGGTATTCACAAGTGTTTACCCTTCTAGGTACTGACCAGGCTTGATGTTTCTTAATGTTGATGTTTATATAGGAAACATGATATAGTCATAAGTCTGTATTTGCTGTTTTGAAATATATTTTATACCTTGGAAGCTTTTCAAAACACAAACAGCATGATTATTATTTTTAACTGTACATGTTTCTTTGTTTGACACAAGTTCAAATTAGTTGCATATATAGTAGAGATTAAACGAGCAAATGCTCTGTGATGTTAACATCTTGACTATTGTGTAGGCACTGTTGGTATTTTTGTCTTTGTAACATATCAAAGAAGCGTTTATTTTGAAAGCTCTCTCAAATGGGTTTCTGTCAGACATTCTTTTCTTTACTTTGATAACCTCTGGAGCTATTCATGTTGTTTTTTGTTAATGCAGCTATCTGTGTATCTTCATTTGGGTAAAAGAAAATTAGGGAAGAGGACTCGTCAGGCAAGATGAGCGAAGTGCTCATATGCCTACATTTCTCATGTTCTCCTTTTCGACTTGAAAATAACCCCTGACCAAAATATGGGAGCAGGGGGAACAGAAATTAAGGACAAATAATTCTACATCATCTGTTAATAATTCTCCTATTATGTTAGTTTTGTTTTCCTGCTTTATTCTTTTTGTTTTCTGTATCTTTAAAGAAAATGGAAAGAAAAAGACACTCTTATTTAGCATCAGAAAGAGATTGTTGAAAATACTAGGATGCATAATGAGAAAAGAGGGATTGGAGAATTTGACACTCACAGGATATAATAAAGGCCAGAGGGAAACAGAGTAAGCTACCTATGGAGCTTGTATAAACAGAACAGGGAGAGATAGTGAAGAGACAAACCCTAGTAAGATGTTACAAGGATAGAAAATGTGGAAAAAATTACATCACAAGAAGAATTATATTAGAATTTTTATTTCTCAAAATTAAAATTAAGTTGGGGAAGGTATTTTTACCAAGATTTTCTAAGAAAGAAAAAAAAAATCAAAATAATTTCATTTATGAATAAGTCCTGAAGATTTAATTAAACCCTGATTTGATTTGAATTATTTAATTTTTTGCAAGAATTTCCCAAATAATCTGTTTTTTAACTCCCCAAAAAACACTAATACAACACTAAAATATTACCCATAATAATCTTTGGCCCACCTGCTGATGTAAGAAAAATAAGATTTTTAACCAAACTTTTCAACGCACTAGAAATAATTAAAAAAATTTAATAAAATAATCAAAAAATACTTTGATCTTTCCTCTTAGTATAAACAGTTTGACGACAAAATTTTTTTTTATCAAGTTTGGTACCTTTTTTTTGTGATGGCAGGCTCTTTTTTAGAAAATATTTGAAGGTTTATATATATATACATACATACATACATACATACATATATATATATATATATATATATATATATATATATATATATATATAATGCCATTATATATAGATTGGCACTTCTGCCACATAATCAGCCTAGCATCTGCAGGCTCCTCTGCCTCCAATCAACATTTGCAAGTTAATTTTACTGAACTGCTCAAACAGAACAGTGGCCTAGTTGATGTGTTACTTGTCTGGTTACCTTCAGTTAGATGCTTGAATCAATGTGAGATTCATTGGCTTCATTGCAACAAAAGTTAGAAAAAAAACAAGAGCAACTTTATTATTTATATGGATTTTACTTTTAATATTCAATACTTACATCACTTTTTGATGAAACTGATTATGAATTTTCTATTGTTGGTATTAGTTATGTGCTATGCATGATACACGCTTAGGTGATCATGTATCTTTCCACTGATGAGGCAGATTTTTCCTGCAGTAGGTTGCCATTTCTTTCAGCAGTAGACCAGTTGACATCCAAGGATATAGAACCCAGTCTGTCTTGCTATACCGATAGCTGGGGGAGAAGAAGAGGATTCATACCTTTCCCAAGGCTATTAGCACATAAGTAAATGCAATGGATTTGACTGGAATTTGAACTCGGCTCTCCAATTCATCAATCCGAGAAGCATCATGAAACCAAAGCCCATGAGTTGGCATCTGGGCATTTTCACATCCTATATTTGTATAGTTAAAGAATATACAGTCACTTCAGGAAAGAGACTCTTGCATGGATGTTTCCCTGAAGACTTCAGTCTTGATCTTTAAGTCAAGAGTCAATTGACATCTTTGCACATTATCCTCAGAAACTTCATTTTCTGCCACTTTTTTTCTGTTCATATCACACATGTCATTCATCATTACCATTTCAACACTCTCTACATTGAATGTCTCTTGTGGCTTGTGTTACATAACATTTATTTAAAGTTTCATTATCCTACAATACTTGGGTAAGTTAAAAATGAAAAAAAAATGTCTGTCTGGTTTATGCATTTAAATAAGAAAACTGTAATCACTTGGTGATTGCAGAATTTTCAAGAATATGAGAACTGCTGGCATTGACTGTCTAGCATGGTGTGAAAGACAAGAATTGAGTTTAGATTTTTGCTGCATCTCATTTATTTTTGTTGAATGACCAAAAATATAAAAATGTTGATATACAAAAAAATTAAACAATTAAATACAGAGAAGTGTGTTTGTTTTTTGTTTAAATCCATAGTTTTTTCTGTTTATTTCTCTATTTCTCTCATGTGACTTCTGACGCTTGTCGCCTTCTCTTGTGTGACTTCTGACGCTTGTCGCCTTCTCTCGTGTGACTTCTGTCGCCTTCTTTCGCCTTCTCTCGTGTGACTTCTTTCGCCTTCTCTCGCCTTCTCTCGTGTGACTTCTTTCGCCTTCTCTCGTGTGACTTCTTTCGCCTTCTCTCGCCTTCTCTCGTGTGACTTCTTTCGCCTTCTCTGGTGTGACTTCTTTCGCCTTCTGTCGTCTTCTCTCATGTGACATCTTTCACTTGTTGCCTTCTCTCATGTGACTTCTTTCGCCTTCTGTCATCTTCTCTGGTGTGACTTCATTCGCTTATCGCCTTCTCTCATGTGACTTCTTTCGCCTTCTGTCGTCTTCGCTCGTGTGACTTCTTTCGCCTTCTGTCGTCTTCGTTCGTGTGACTTCTTTCGCTTGTCGCCTTATCTCGTGTGACTTCTTTCGCTTGTCGCCTTATCTCGTGTGACTTCTTTCGCTTGTCGCCTTATCTCGTGTGACTTCTTTCGCTTGTCGCCTTATCTCGTGTGACTTCTTTCGCTTGTCGCCTTATCTCGTGTGACTTCTTTCGCTTGTCGCCTTATCTCGTGTGACTTCTTTCGCTTGTCGCCTTATCTCGTGTGACTTCTTTCGCTTGTCGCCTTATCTCGTGTGACTTCTTTCGCTTGTCGCCTTATCTCGTGTGACTTCTTTCGCTTGTCGCCTTATCTCGTGTGACTTCTTTCGCTTGTCGCCTTATCTCGTGTGACTTCTTTCGCTTGTCGCCTTATCTCGTGTGACTTGTGTCGCCTTCTGTCGCCTTGTCTCATGTGACTTCTTTTGCTTGTCGCCTTCTCTCGTGTGACTTGTGTCGCCTTCTCTCGTGTGACTTGTGTCGCCTTCTCTCGTGTGACTTGTGTCGCCTTCTCTCGTGTGACTTGTGTCGCCTTCTCTCGTGTGACTTGTGTCGCCTTCTCTCGTGTGACTTGTGTCGCCTTCTCTCGTGTGACTTGTGTCGCCTTCTCTCGTGTGACTTCTTTCGCTTGTCACCTTGTCTATCTTTTGCCATGGCCTCGTCTTTCTCTTATTGCTATTTTTCATTTCATTCTCTCTCCCTCCTCCTCTTAAATTTATATACGCTTTACATCATCACACATTGTTTTATTTCCATCTAATCCTTTTTGTCAGTTTTTTTTCTTCTTTAATGTCAGATTGTGGCAATACACCATTCATTACTCAACACCTGTGCACCTGGTGTGCAGTTCTTCACTGCTGGGTGCCAAAATAAGGTCTTGGGAAGGGGATGGGAATGATTTCTGTGTTAACAAGCCTTTTACCCTGATGTTGATGCATCCACAAAACTATAGACAGTCAAATGCTGCCTATTTGGATGCAGGCTACCAATCTATTTAAGGTGGGTGGAAAGGGTGACCTGTAATTCAGATAACCAAATTGATTTGCTTTTTATTTATTTATTTTTTTGTGATTACTCAACACACCAGTTTATTTCTTTTCTTATATTTTAACTGTAGATTCTTGAAACACATGTGCAATGAACTACCGTAATGGTTTCTATTTGATAGTAGACTGCAAGAACTACTAAATCTTAACTATTTCCATCAGATACTGGGAGAAAAAAAATGAAAGAAACAAAATAACAAAAGAGATCTGGAGTTCAGTACAATGCTCTACTAGCATTTTAGAATTTAGAAATGAGGTTCTTTGGGTTTTGCCAAAAATTTTGCCACTATTTTGCTCCGTCTCTCTCTTTCTGTTTTGCTCCCTCTCTCTTTCTGTTTTGCTCCCTCTCTCTTTCTGTTTTGCTCCCTCTCTCTTTCTGTTTTGCTCCCTCTCTCTTTCTGTTTTGCTCCCTCTCTCTTTCTGTTTTGCTCCCTCTCTCTTTCTGTTTTGCTCCCTCTCTCTTTGTATTTTGCTCCCTCTCTCTTTGTATTTTGCTCCCTCTCTCTTTGTATTTTGCTTTCTCTCTCTTTGTATTTTGCTTTCTCTCTCTTTGTATTTTGCTTTCTCTCTCTTTGTATTTTGCTTTCTCTCTCTTTGTATTTTGCTTTCTCTCTCTTTGTATTTTGCTTTCTCTCTCTTTGTATTTTTTTCTATTTTGCTTTCTCTCTTTTTCTATTTTGCTTTCTCTCTTTTTCTATTTTGCTTTCTCTCTTTTTCTATTTTGCTTTCTCTCTTTTTCTATTTTGCTTTCTCTCTTTGTCTATTTTGCTTTCTCTCTTTTTCTATTTTGCTTTCTCTCTTTTTCTATTTTGCTTTCTCTCTTTTTCTATTTTGCTTTCTCTCTTTTTCTATTTTGCTTTCTCTCTTTTTCTATTTTGCTTTCTCTCTTTTTCTATTTTGCTTTCTCTCTTTTTCTATTTTGCTTTCTCTCTTTTGCTCTCTTTCTATATATGTATATTGCTCTTTCTCTCTATATACATATAATATATATATTGCTCTCTCTCTCTCTCTCTATATATATATATATATATATATATATATATATAGCTCTCTCTCCCTATATATATTGCCCTCTTTCTCTCTCTCTCTCTCTCTCTATATATATATATATATATATATATATATACACACACATATATATATATATATCTCTCTCTATATATATATTTGACTCTCACTCTCTACTTTTTTCACTACTTTTCTCTCTCTCTCTCTCTCCTTTTCTCTCTCTCTCTCTCTCCTTTTCTCTCTCTCTCTCTACTTTTTTCTCTCTCTCTACATTTGTTTCTCTATACATTTCTCTCTACTTTTCTTTCTCTCTCTCTCTCTCTCTCTACTTCTCTCTACTTTTTTCTCTTTTCCTCTCTACATTTCTCTTTTCCTCTCTACATTTCTCTTTTCCTCTCTACATTTCTCTTTTCCTCTCTACATTTCTCTTTTCCTCTCTACATTTCTCTTTTCCTCTCTACATTTTTCTCTCTCTCTTTCTCTGTTAACAGTTTGATGTAACATTTCATTATCCCTTTGCACTAATGACCTTGGATAAAGCATGACTCTTTTCTGTACTTTTCATTACTAGCATGCAACAATGGCCGATGCCACTCTCCCTTGACTACCAACCCAACCAAGACAATAACAGGAAAATAACTTTCTTTATCAAACTCGATAGTGTGCTATTTTAACCATCAGTTAATCTAGATCATGATTAAATGCTGCCTCATTAATAAAAAATCCATATTGTCTCATGAGTGATTAAAACCTGTCTCAATTACTTAATTTCATTAGTGATTAGATGGACTCTCCTAATAAAACATTTTTTGTTGTATTTTAATTTTTTTTACTTTGGAAGACATTTACATTGTTTATTTCCAGGAAGAGACAAATGTTGACAATTGTACATTTGGACTTCTTTGATTTGTCTGATAGCTTTGATGCAAACTGTATATACAGATTTGACTTTTTCTGCATTGTGAGGGTGGCCAATGGCTGGCTCATTGTATGGCCAGCAGCTCGTATCCAAGTATGCATCTGCTATAATGGCTAGCTAATCCCTGTTGCAGATGTTTGCTCAGACACTAGTGAGCACTCCAAACATCATGATATTGACTGGATATTAGGTTTTTATCACTCTTGATACATTTTTTTGGGGTGGGGGACACAGTAAGTCAACAGTTATTCTGTGTAATTGCCATCTTATCCTGGCAGAAATTTTTCTCATCTGAGAAAAACCAAATCATATTCATTTGGAGGGGATGCTTGAGTTTGTAACTTTGTAGCATGATCTTTCCTCTTGTCGCTCATGGCTTGAGAGAAAAATTATCTTTTTCTCATCTTGTATGAGAAATACCGAATGTCTTCATGCACTACCTGCCTGATAAGAAACTCAGACACTCCTGTGTCCCTGGCTATGGACCTGATTGACTTGGACAGATCGTTGTCAATCATGGCCTGAATCTCACCAAGAAATTTGGCTTTACTTTTTTTTATCAGAATGATTTTTCTGAGCTGCCATACATTCATAATCACCATTAGACTCATCCAAATCTTTCGGAATCCTCTGACACCCAGACATTCTGAAATGTTCATATTGGAGCTTCTGTTATGAATGCCATGTAGTACAACATACTGTTTCCAAATTTCTGGCTGAGTGAATAGTGTTATGGTGCTCTTTTTCTCACAGATGGTGCCCAACTGACTTTACTATAATGTGCAGTTGACAAAAACAAAAATTGGCAACAATTTACCCATCACTCCATGTATTTTTATTATATTAGCTAATGGGGGTGTCGTTCAGCTTAGTCAGTATTGCAGAATATCCTATTGAAACCAAAATGGTGGCACCTATAAGAAATTGCTGTCACTGTCTTTATAGTCATTTATTTATAGGAAATTGGCAATCATCTGTTTTTCCCAAAATATGCCAGTACAGTCAGGCAACAATGCTATACCAATTCAGTCATGAAAGTACAAATCCTGTTGACTATCTAAAATGTGTTTTTTTTGTTTATTTTTAACTTGTAAAAAAAATCAGAAGTTGCTGGGTGCCAAGTTCTTGAAAGACGAGGAATGAGATACTTGACTGATGCTGAGATTTGTTAAGAGAAATTTGCTAAGATATGAGGAATGGGAATTGTCATGATAAATTCAACAGTCACATTGTACACAAGCTCACTCAATAGCATCTATCAGTTTCTAAATTACACTTAGGAAGCACAATTGGTTCTTGAGATAGTGAAAATGACCGGACATAATGTAGATTTTAAATATGCAATTTATGAATAAATGTAGTAATATAAAACTTCTAGCTACTAATACTAGCAAATAATACACATCAAATTATACAGTTCAACAGATATGAAATTTACCTGAATCACTGCCTAATTGATATAGAGTAGATTTTCTGTGATCAATGCAGCCACATTTGTCTGTTTGCTTGTTAATAGCCATATTTTTTTAACATGCATAAAAAACTGAAGAGATAGAGTAAATACTCTACTCTCCAATGTTCATTACAGGCATTAGTATATCTGTGATAGACTAATGCCTTAATGAGACTGAAAGAAGGACTAGAATGTGGCAAATGAATGAACTCCAGAAATAAGTTACACATGAAAACATTTTTTATGTAAAACTGGGCTACATCATATATATTCACACACATGCACCCCCCCATCATATTCAACGTATGAAGGTCAAGCTGCTCAATTCTTAGGAACTGACAGTCCAGACACTAACACATAGGATTTGATTATAGTGGTGAAGACTTTGTGCAGAACTCTTCACACTTTTTGAACAGCTGAATACAGAGACCTGGTGGACTACATGCCAAAAAGACAACTCTCTGCAGGTTTTGAATTCAGGATTGTCCTTCGACTAGACTAGTTGCCATGAAAGGATATAAAATCCAGTTTGTCCTACTATTTACCCATAGCTTGTGGAGGGGGGGAGAAGCAGAGGATTCATACCTTTCTCAAGAGTATTAGCACATGACTGAATGTAATGGATTCAACTGGAATTCGAACTCAGCTCTCTGGTTCCTCAATCAGAGCCACTATCCATTACTCCACCATGCCTACTCTCTCTCTCTCTCTCTCTCTCTCTCTATATATATATATATATATATATATATATATATATATATATATATATATATATAAAATAATTGTCAGACTTAGTCCATTTCATTGTAAATTATCATTGTTTATGTTAAGATGCATTTTGTGAGCAGATATGATCAATTGAGAAAAATTGTCAGAGGTTGTGTGTTTAAAAACATTAAATTTGACTTTTCTAACCAGAGACTTCTCTATAGATTACTGGTATAGCACATCAGATCAAATGACACAGGTTCAATTTCTTGCTGGAGAATGCATATTTTCTATGAAATTTCTCGAACATTCAGACCAGTAAATGTAATTAATACTGTATAATTAGAAAAACAGAACATTTACTTAAATAAATTGTATCTATTAAAATAATGTATAAACAGAAAATATATTAAATAATTGTTGGACTTAATACATTTTATATATATATATATATATATGTGTGTGTGCGTATATAAATAAATATATATATATATATATATATATATAATTATTTATATATTATATGCACGGTACTTATTAGAAAGCGCTCAATATCAGAGGTAGAGCTAATATATATATATATATATATATATATATATGGAAGAAACCACAAACGTTTTTGGTTGTAATGTGGATTTTTAAATATATATTATGCTTTATTTTCCATAATTTTTTTTAGGTTTTCCAACCTTCAAGCAAAGAGTCGATATTTCCAAATATTATTAAAATGAATTAATTTTCCTTATGTTCTTCAGTGTTAGACATTCTCTTTTTTTTGTGTTGTAGTGACACAAGTCACTTAGAGCCAGGCTAAATAGTCACTCCTGGTAGAGGGTTGCTGTTAAAAGGGTTATGACTAATGAGATGTGTGATATGAATAGAGGTGCTCAGAAGTGAAGATTATGAGGATAAGGAGGATAGATAAAGAATCTTGAAGAAGTTAAGCCTCTCCCTCCCTCTCTCTCGAGTGTGTCGGGACTTTTATACTTGGACTCTTGAAACTTAACTTTCACCTTATCTTTCTCTATAATTGTTACATAAAGATTTATTTTTGTATTCATTAATACTCTATGCATTTTCTCTTAATCTTTACATGAGACCAATACATAAAAACCATAATAGATATATGGTGGGAACATATGTTGTCATAAGATAAACTCCATAGTCCTATATGTATTTCTCCCTGGCAGCTCATTTGATATCCGTGCTGTTTTTTGGGTGGAAGTTTTTTTCTTGTCTTTTTTTCTTTTTCTTGTCTTTTTTTCTTCTTCTTGTCTTTTTTTCTTTTTCTTGTCTTTTTTTCTTTTCCTTGTCTTTTTTTCTTTTCCTTGTCTTTTTTTCTTTTTCTTGTCTTTTTTTCTTTTTCTTGTCTTTTTTTCTTTTTCTGCTTTTTTTCTGCTTTTTCTCTTTTTTTTCTGCTTTTTTTCTGCTTTTTCTCTTTTTTTTCTCTTTTTTTTCTCTTTTTTTTCTCTTTTTTTTCTCTTTTTTTTCTCTTTTTTTCTCTTTTTTTCTCTTTTTTTTCTCTTTTTTTTCTCTTTTTCTTTTTTCTTTTTTCTCTTTTTCTCTTTTTCTTTTTTCTCTTTTTCTCTTTTTCTTTTTTCTCTTTTTTCTTTTTCTCTTTTTCTTTTTTCTCTTTTTTCTTTTTCTCTTTTTCTCTTTTTTCTTTTTCTCTTTTTTCTCTTTTTCTCTTTTTTCTCTTTTTCTCTTTTTTCTCTTTTTCTCTTTTTTCTCTTTTTCTCTTTTTTCTCTTTTTCTCTTTTTCTCTTTTTCTCTTTTTCTCTTTTTCTCTTTTTCTCTTTTTCTCTTTTTCTCTTTTTCTCTTTTTTCTCTTTTTTCTCTTTTCTTTTTTCTTTTTTTCTTTTTTCTTTTTTTTTCTTTTTTTTTCTTTTTTCTCTTTTTCTCTTTTTTCTTTTTCTCTTTTTTCTCTTTGATTTGAATTTGCAACAAAAAATAAAATCGACACATACCTGCTTCCTTTTTCTTTTTTTCTTCTTGTTTTATTTTTTTATATATACTTTATATTGTTATTTGATTCTTTGTTACATTATCAGACTTAAGCACTTTCATTAGCTCCTCAAAAAATAGGTACATTTTTTTTTTAATATTTTTTCTAAGTTTACTTTCATTAGACCTTCCTCAAGTCCTAGCATTTATGAGAACTGAAAAATATATATATTTTTTTCCCTCCATTTAGAAGAGGATTCCTCTTCATAATATAAATAGTGTCAACTTGATCCCAACTTCTTAAAGGGTTAACTGTTCTTTGTTTTTATTTACAGATTGAAGCTGTGTTTACAACATTGATAATTTCATACTATTCATGTTGTTTTTCTGAATTTGTAATAGTACACATCACGCCCTGGGTATGACGATAAACTACATCTGCGTCCTGGGTAAGACGATAAACTACGTCCAACATCAAGGCCTCTGATCAGGAGGTTTTCAAGAGCATGGAACCACATCTTAATTGCTGGTGTTCTCAGGTAAACCCTGACCCAGAGTGGTAGCACCTGTTAGGGTCCCAGTTATGGATAAATCCCTAACCCCCAAACTAGGGTCAAAACACTATGAAAGTATGAAAATTGATTTTAATACCAGAAATACTTTGTAAAAAAATTATTACCAACAATGCATTTTTGAAAAATATTACCAGAAATAGATTTTTGAAGGGAAAAAAATATTACCAGAAATAGATTTTTGAAGGGAAAAAATATTACCAGAAATAGATTTTTGAAGGGAAAAAATATTACCAGAAATAGATTTTTGAAGGGAAAAAAATATTACCAGAAATAGATTTTTGAAGGGAAAAAAATATTACCAGAAATAGATTTTTGAAGGGAAAAAAATATTACCAGAAATAGATTTTTGAAGGGAAAAAAATATTACCAGAAATAGATTTTTGAAGGGAAAAAAATATTAACAGCAATAAAAATTTTGTCAGCATTAAATAACCCATTGAGGTTGATATGCCATAAAACAAACCAAACCATCCAAATAGTACACATCAGTCTTCAACCAAACTTACACGCACATGTACGCATCCACCATGTGTCAGTTTGTGTACATAAATGTATATAAATCTATCTTCCTTATAAAAGACTATATACAGAACACACTCTCACACATAAAGCTGTATGGATGTGCTTAAAGAGCTTTTGCTAAAGTACATAATGGCACTATCTCCTAAATGCATTTTTTGTTTGTGAAGTTTCCAAGATTCCCTCTTGTTCCCCGTCCCCCAGATACTTGCTTTCTACCAGAATGTATTGATTCTTCTTTGCTACTTATTAATGGGGGTGGGCAACACTAGTTGCATATTCCACTGTGACTGCATCACAATTGACCCAAGTACAGACACAATTTCCTTCTGCTTCAAAGAATTGTCTATCCAATAAACCTCTTCGTTTTCTCTAAATGGTGAAAATTGGAATATTAATTAGACATTATAAAATTTTCATTTATCACTATTTTTCTTTTATTTACTCCAGAATAAGAATGTAGATGTAGGAGAGCATACTGAAAAGTTCTCAGCCTGACAAAGAAGGAATTCCAAAGCAAATGATGGCATTTGGTTAGATTTTGAGAACTGGGTTGAACCAAGAACTTTTCAGCATTCAAATATTATATATAAATTTCAGATAGAATTTTTCTGGAAAAGGAAATATGAATAAAGACAAAAGGAAACTTATCTTAGTTGATGCATCTCATCATCTGAGGGACTTTATCAAGGTAAATGCAATATTTTTGTTTTGCAAAACCAATAACATCTTTGCTCTTGAATATAAATACTTGTTATAAAAT
Source organism: Acanthosepion lycidas (assembly GCA_963932145.1). Classification (NCBI taxonomy): domain Eukaryota; kingdom Metazoa; phylum Mollusca; class Cephalopoda; order Sepiida; family Sepiidae; genus Acanthosepion; species Acanthosepion lycidas. The sequence goes on along the minus strand of OZ010583.1, from coordinate 28,034,756 downwards.
AAAATCCTTCTATTTGCCATGATAAAGTCCTTCAGAAGATGAAATGCATTGGCTAAGATAAGTTTTTCCTTTTGTTTGAGATATATGTTATGATGGGCCATGTGTGACTCACTCCAAGTTTTGATTAGTAAGATATATCATTATCATAACAAAATTAGGCATATATATATATATATATATATATAAATATATATATATATATATTTCTCAGAATTACCCTTTTTCCTTTATATATATATATATATATATATATATATATATAATCAGAAGGATTTGCTTGTGCAATTTTGGTAATTATATAAAAGTCCTTGTAATATGATTGTTAGTAAATGCTTGTGGTTTGTGTTTGTCTTGGAAAATGAATAGATCATTTGGAAGTGACAAGTCTATCAGTAAGAGATGATATTAAACATGAGAGAGTGATATTTGGGTAAGTTGACTTATCTGTGGTCTTCATTTCTGGAGCTGCTCAATTCCATGTGCTCTCCTTGTGAGGGACCAAATGAAAAAGAGGAAGTCTCTAAATTTCCTGTCATTATGATTGTTTCTTTTTTTTACTATGGAATCATGGGAATTAGATTTTTTTTTATTTCTTGTGATCGTAAGATTGCTACATATAGCAATTAATGGATTTTTTAAGTGACTTTAAGTGACCTTATTTCTATTACTATAAATGCTATAGTTAGTGGGGATATGTTTGCATAGCTATTTCTGTTATTTTAAACAGTGAAATTAATGTCGACCAGCATAGGGATTGAGAAGTCTTACAAAAGAAAATGTTCCTCTCAGAAGGAATCAAAACTGTTATCTTTTCTTTTCCGTCAGGGAAACCGACTTTTAAGCCAAGTGAACCCTACCAATTTGGCCATGGAAAACATTCATTTTAAAGCAAGGTTCAGTTACCTATTTTAAGAAATGCAAATCTCTCTTTGGAACCTTTTTAGGTTTGATAGCAAACATATATGCCCACTAAATATAGTGTCCTGGGTATGATGAACTACATCCGCGTCTTGGGTATGATGATGAACTACATCCGCGTCCTGGGTATGACAATGAATTGCATCTGTGTCCTGGGTGGGATGATGAACTACGTCCAACAGCACCCCCAAACCCAGATCTCATCTTGGGTATGATGATAAACTACATTTGTGTCTTGGGTATGATGATAAACTACATTTGTGTCTTGGGTATGATGATAAACTACATTTGCGTCTTGGGTATGATGATAAATTACATCCGCATCCTGGGTATGACGATAAACTACATCCAACAGCAAGGCCTCTGTTAATACGTTTTTGAAAAAATATTACCAGTTATATATTTTTTTTTTGTTTTTTTTTTTGAAAGAATAGTATTACCAGCTGTACGTTTTTTGGAAAAATATTATTACCAGCTATACATTTTTGAACAAATAGTATTACCAGGAGAAAAAAAAAAGTTGTTGGCATTAAATGACCCATTGAGGTTGATGTGCCATAAAACAAAACAAACAAACCACTAAATATAATATTAAGAAATATTGTCAGATTGAAAAAAAAGATTTTTTCTATGGTGAAGTTTACTACGTACAAGGCCCAGGGTAACAGAGTAAGAGGCAGTTTATGTGGATAGGATGAGAAAATAATGGTTAACCCTAGACTTAAGATTGTAGTGATCAGGGAAATATCCTTTTGGGAGTTGGTTTCACAGAGCAATGGTTTGTAGAAAGAAGCTGTTTGAATGAAACTTACTTCTCACTGATGGAATACAGAGTGGGGAATGTGGGTGGTTCGATAAAAAAATTGCTTAAAAATTACTTTGTTTATATTTGGTACAAAGATATATTTCGATATGTTAACGCAAACGTTCCTAACAGAATTAAGCTAATAGATATTGTAAATGCATAGTTGATCTTTGTTGTAACCTAGAAAGGGTTACTGAATGAGGAATAACCAAGACGGAGGTTGGAAATGAAATGGTAATCTTTATAGCATCAACACTCACCAGCGGCGTGAAGTAGGTAAACCATTGCTAGTTGTGGACTACTTAGCCAGCATATTCCCCCCACTTACGATAATGTCCAACATATTTATGAGGATTGGGATATAAACATTATTCTTTATAGGTACAGTATATAACACCCCCATTTTAGATTCACTCTGCACTGACTCAATATCTCATCCTTGTCGCCAAAATGTTGTAACCTAGAAAAGGTAACTATATGAGGAATAACCAAAATGGAGGCTGGAAATTGTTGTGGAGTGATTTCGCAGTGGAGGCTTGTATATTTGTACTAAATCGGTCCTAAAATAGGTTCGACGTACAAAACTTTAGGAACTTGATATAATAGGTATTACGTAGAGTAATCTTGTTGTGGTCACTGACTATTTTCGTATTCGACTAACTGTCGACCGACATCGACTGACCCTCGTTTCTCGTACTACTCCTACTTATATTAGGTGGGAGAGTCTATTAACTATAGAATAGGTGTTTTTCGCCATAACAGAAATGAAATGGTAATCTTTATAACATCAACAAAATAAAGCACTCGCCAGCGGTGTGAAGTAGGTAAACCACTGCTAGTGGTGGACTACTTAGACAGCATATTACCCCCACTTACAATAGTCTCCAACGTATTTATGAGGATTGGGACATACTCATTAGAGTTCATAGGTACGGTATATAAAAATCTTATACAAAACTATCGCTAAGTTTTACTATGGAAATACATTAAAAATTTGAAAAAATGGATTATCTGTGTTTAGGAAATAAGTCAAGTGCCATTGACAGACTAGAGCTAATATAATGATATGTGAGTGGAGCAGATGCATTAGGGTACTTAGTTGTGTGCGTGGTGGGAGAGATGCTTTAGGGTACACTGTGTATAAATTTCATTTAGTGAGTCAGATCTCGGCTATGATTCCATGACATTTCTCTCGGTTAAAAAAAAAAAGAAATTCTTGTCTTTGCCTTTTTCATCAGTTATTTTTGTTCCTTGGAGAAGAAGAAGAAAAAAAGGTTTTCAGTCAACTCCCTACCCCTACCAATTGCCTTAATCTATTTGCTAATATTTACATCCCTACATCTCACTTTCCTGTCTTTTTATCTTCCTTTGAGCATCATCAAGTCCTACCAGCTCCCCTATTTTTCAAATGAGTTTGTTTTTTTTTTTGTTTTTTTTTTAAGGTAGGGGAGGTTTCTTGAGTGTATGTCTTCAGAAGAACATTGACTTGATTGCTAAAGCAGACTACAAAGCATTTTACTAAGATTAATCCACCTTCTTGACAAAAAAAAAAAAAAAAAAATTATCGTGACTTTTGCATTGATTTTATATTATTTCATCTCTGGTGAGAGAAGCCACTCTAGTAACTTTAGTATGTTTTCATAACACCATTTTCTTTTTATCCCTATTTTTTTTTTTTTTTTTTGGTAAGAGATTGAATTTGTATTATATTTCTGTTTTTGGTTGTGTTCCAAAAATCTGTTTTGGCTCTGCATGTTGCCGGAGATTCTTTTACTCAATCTCCAGATTAATAAGACATTATAAAACTGACTCTCTTACCAATGCCAAGAAGAAATTACTTATTAGTACTTATTCTTTGGTTTCAGTGAAATTACTTGGTGTATCATTGCAATTTTGGGTGACAACGTGAGCTAAAAGTTTGGGTGCCAATGTTATTTGTAGATTTTAGCTGAATAAAACAGAAAAAAATTGGATGAAATTGTACAAAATGCACTCTATACAGAAATAATCAAATTCAAATTTTTTTCATGTTGCCATAGATTAATCACTCCAGATCGCATATTTAAAAATGAATAACATTTTTTTTTCTTGTAAAAGTTAATGGTGGGGGGTATATGTCAATTCATTGTAAATTTTTCCTCACTACAGAAGCCAAAGCAAAATATACTCATACAACATAATTAAACTGTAAAAAAAAAAATAAAATAATTTTTTTTTAATTTTTTAATTTTTTTTTTTTTTTTTTTTTTTTTTTTTTTTGAATGTAAAATTCTGGTGATCTCAGTCAAACTCCATGATTATGAGTTCCAAACCAAATATAAAAAAAATTATTCCTTTTTTACATTTTAAGAAATCAGGTGGCATTAGCATATTTTGTCTTGGCTTTTGTAAGGGCATCAATTTAAAATGAATTTGCTCAGGAATCTGGGTCCTCTCACTGACATTATTAAATTTTAGAAAATTTAATTTATTTATTTTTTTTTTTTTTTAAATTCATGATTTGGTATACTTAATTTATAGTAATATAAAAATCAATTTTAAAAAATATTATTTCTGGTTTCTGTGGCTTTTCCACAACTCCACCAGATTTTCAGAAAATTGCATTTATTTTTTATTTACTTTAGTTTTTTTCTTGTTCCCCATCTTTTGACTGATCCATTTTATGACTTTTTTTTAGGTGTACTAGATACAGCAGATATCTGCATGGAAAGTAGATTTAGTGAGCCAAACTGAAATTCTTGAATAGTCTTTTGCATTCACTTTCACACAATTGTCCTTTTGGAAAGTCACGAATTTGTCTCCTTTCTCAGAAGTTTTTCAGAAAATAAGCAAAATATTAAAAGATAGGAAGGCATGGTCGATCAATGGATTGTGGCTGAGGTTGAGGAATTGGAGAGCTGAGTTTGAAATCCAGTTGTGTTCATTACATTCACTTACATGCTAGTACCCTTTGAAAAGTGTGAATCCAACTCTTCTCCCCCTTACCTATGGGTTAAAAAGCAGGGCAGGTTAGGTTCTCTAGCCTTGCAGGTAGAAACCAGTTTAGGAGAAGTGCATTTATGAATTCAAAATCAACCTGAAGCAGATTGGACTCTGTAAGGTGGTCTTTCACTAGACACACCCACTACTGCTATGGCTGCAGTATATGTGGTTATACCAGGTTATGGGACTTGTGATTGTGAGCTCTATGAAAATAGACAGTCTTTTTATTTCTTTCCTCACATTGCAAAACAAAAAAAAAATATTGTAACAAAGTGAGAATGTGGATTTTGACATCACCACTAGTCTCTTTTCATATGGTAATTTCAACTTTTTCTCTACAAGGAAACATTTGGCATTCATTGACTGAGCAGCCAGTAATGTTTTTGGTTGAAATTTATAAAATCTTTCTCTGAATTTATATATATATATATATATATATATATATTTAAAAACAGCTTTCTGAAGTCCAGTAGATTGCTCTATCCATTAGCGATGAGGTGGAGAGTTTCATTCTGAACCTTCTATTTGAAGTGATGTGGAATGTTAACATCTTGATTATGTTACGGTTTTCTCTTTGAATCACTCATCTGTAGAAGGGTGTAGAATGCATTGGTTGAAATGTTGGGGATAAACAAAGAAAATCAGTTTGAATGATAATGATTTTTCTCAAAATGGTTAAAAAGAACAGGATTATCAGTTAAATTTATGAAAATAAACATTTTTTTTAAAATTAAAACAAAGAATTAAAGAACTTTGCAATAGCCTTCTTTTGGTGGGAGAGGGGATTCTGAAATTCTGACATTAAATATTCTAATTATTCTAAGAATTTTTCTCTTTTTTAAACGTGTTTCTTTTGGAAAAGTTTTTTTTCCAAAAAAAGACTTTCTGTTGACACTATTTTGTAAATTCACAAGAACAAGAAAAAAATGCATAAATTCACTTTCATCTTGTTTAGGTTTCATTCCAATTCTAATTTTTGATTTTTAAAACAATAAACATTGTTGAAGAGTGAAGGTAGTTAAAAAGCAGTGTTATGGGGAAAAAAACAAAACCCATCCTTTTGACACTACATCTTGTGTCCGTGCTTCTTCATGTTTACTGCTGATTCTTTCAGACATCTGACTGTGTTCATCTCTGTCTAGTGTTTTGTCAAAGATGGGGAAAAAAAAAAAAAAAAAAAAACTCTTTAAGATATTATTTTTGTGAAAAAATGTACTGTATCTTTTGCTATTTTTCTTTGACAGTTAATTCTGAATTTGTTTCTGTAGAGAAAGCAACTTGAATCTTAGTAGTGACGAAATATGAAGCAGTTGATGCGAACACTATTGAAAATTTGGCCTTGAGACCTATTTGTCATAAAATCACACTGAGTAAGCCAACTTAGTAGAATTAGTAATAGTGCTCTGGGTATTTAGATGACTTGTGGTTTTTATACTTTCTTGTATGTTACAAGAATAATCAATTACATGGTGTTTCTGTAAAGAAAGCTTTAAGAAGTGAGATGAACTGCATCGAATGTCGCCATATATCCTTTTAGTCTGACAAAATAAAGATTGATCCTGAATTGTATCAGTTTTGTTTATACAAGAAGGTGGGGCAATAAATCAATAACCATTTTTATAGGTGGCTTAGTGGTTATTGGCATGTAGAGTAGGATCGTTGCCATAGCCTTGAATGGCTAATAAAGCAATATGAAAAAAAAAATTAAATGGAAAAATTTTGTGCCAAATTTTTTATTCAACATTTTCACTCGCTCTGTTGGTTAGGGCTGTAGAATACACCAACTGCACCTCTTCAGAGGGGTAATACCCTACCAATGGGGCATCCTGGGTATGATGATAAACTAACATCTCTGTCCAGGGTAAGACAATAAACTACGTCCAACAGCATGGCCCCTTATAAGGAGGTTTTGAGGAACATGGAATCACCTTTTAACTGCTGGTGTTCCCAGGTCCACCTTCACCTAGGGTGGTAGCATCTGTTAGGGTCCCAGCTATGGGCAAATAGTTAACCCTGAAACTGAATGTAAAAACATTATAAAAGTGTAAAAAAAAGGTTTTAAAACCAGGAATACTTTTTAAACATTTATTACCAGAAATAAATTTTTGAAGAAAAAAACTATTAGGATCAATATATTTTTGAAATAAAAATATTACTAGTAATACATGTGATTGTACTCAAAAATACGAGTAATTGAAAAATGGTTCAAATATATATGTATACATACACACTTTTTTTACCAAACTATTGCTATGAATCTATTTAAAAAATTTTGTTAGCATTAAATGACCCACTGGGTCATTTAATGCCAAGAAAATGTTGGTTGCCATAAAATAAAACAACCAACCAACATTTTGGTTGTGACTTTACTATATAAAATTATGGTATTTAAATCTATTTACATTTAATTTTTTTTATTTGAAAAATTTCTTTTTCATTTTCAAATAATTACACCATAGACTCTTTCAAAATACTCCCCTTGGGACTTGACGTTTTTCAAAACAGTCGTCAAAGCCATTTTTAGAGATCACCATCAGCTGCTTGATTGCATTCTCCATAATCTTGTTCCCAGACTAGCATCTCCTCTCTTTGGGAAGAGTCAGAAGTCACAGGGAACCAACCAAAAACAAACCTGAATAAATGGATAGTTGAGATATTCAAAATGACTTGTTATTTCCCAGACAGTCTGTGGAATTCTCACAGTGTCAATTGCCAATTTCCTATTATTGCTGGCCAAACATATTCAACATTTTTGATTGTTGGAGGCCTTCCAGAAGTGGATAATTTTTAGCAGGTTCCCAAGCCAAGTCTGAAGAATTGGTAGCAACATCTTATCTCACTTATTGAATCATCCGCCAAAGACTTCTGAATCATCTCAGTGGAGGACAAATGTCCAAGTTTCAAGCAAAAACTGATGTATATTTAGTGTGCATACAATGTTTATACAATGTGCAAGTTTGCTTAATATTATCTAATTGCCATCTATGAGAGAGTGTCTGTTCTCACATGTGCAGTAAGGTCCCCTCTGATTGGTTTCAACATTACGGCAAAACCAAACAACTGGTTCTTTTGATAGTCAAAATGGCTGGATAATTTCCGGACAGACCACAAAACCTGCTCCCTCACAAACTCGTATGTGTGTGTGTATATATATATATATGATGTCCTTTGGACGTCTTGTCTATGAATCGTGTTGATGACCAAGCAAAGTTGAATAGTGCGTTTAAACACTAGTTTTTCTCTAACTCTTGAAATAAATATATCTATTCATAACCAAAAAAATCCATCTCTTTCTTTAGAAATTATTTTGTTTATATTAGGCATATCTGATTAGTTTCATATCCTATTTTGAGAGTCTGAGAAAAATCGGTTTTTAAAGGAATTATTCAACTTTCATGGTCATGGAGGTACTCCATACCTGAGAAGTTCAATGCATGTCAGTTCTTCGCCAAGGGGGATGCAGGTTTGAATCTTGCTGGATAAGGCATATTTTTTTCAAATAAGATTTCTTGATTATTCATGCTGGTTGACAAAAATAAATATACTGTTTAATAAATAAACAGAGAGTCTACTCAAATAAGAGTATCCACTAAAAATAATGTTTAAGTAATACAAATATGTCAGATTAATAAATAAAAACTCTATCTCTCTTTAGAAATTGCTTTGTTTACATTAGGATATAAATTTGAGCAGATATGTCTATTTCAAGAGTCAGAGAAAAATCTGTCGTTAAAGGCACTATTCAACCTTGCTTTGCTTTGTGTGTGTATATATATATATATACACACACACACACACACACACACAGTGACATGCATAAGTATTGGATACATGTTATTTTCTGTTATAACTCTAGTTTATGTTCGCCATTTTGCCTGATATTTGGTAAGTAATATCTTGTAAAGTTTTTTTAGTTGTATGTGGAAGGAAAATTAAAAACTCATGGTTGAATCCATTTTTTTTATCAAAGTTCAAAATTACCCTATGCAAAAGTATTGGATACATCAATTTAATATTTTGTTGCGTAGCCTATGTTTTGTTTCACTGCTTCCAGTCGCTTTCTATAATTGGCCACAAGTTTTCCACACTGATCCACTGTCACTTTACCCCATTCTTCCTTGTATAATTCCTCTAATTGCTTGATATTTTGTGGATTCTGCTTATGAACTTTAACCTTCAAAGTATTCCACAAATTCTCAATTGGATTCAAGTCAGGAGACTGACTTGGCCAACTGAGAGTACTAATACCATTATTTTCAAACCATTCCTTTGTAAGTTTTGCGGTATGTTTGGGATCATTGTCGTGTTGAAGCACAAAATTCCGACCCTGTCCTAAAGAAGTTGCAGATTTCTGAAGGTTCTTCTCTAGAAACTCCCTGTACATGCTACCATTCATTCTACCATGGATAACTTGTAACTCACCAGTGCCCTTGGATGAAAAGCATCCCCATATCATAATGGAAGCACCCCCAAACTTAACTGTGGGGATGGTATTATGCTTGTTGAAGGCAGTGCCATTTTTTTGCCAAACACTTGTCGCTGTGTTCCTTCCGAATAGTTCAACTTTCATTTCATCCAACCAGATTACCTTTTCCCGAAACTGCATACCTTTCTTTTCATAAGTTTCGACAAACTTTAATTGGTCTTTGACATGTTTGGTTTTCAGTAAAGGCACTTTTTTTGGTGATCTTGAATGAAAGCCTGTACGATATAGAGCTCTGATAATGGTATCCTTACTTACATTAATTCCAGCACCCTCAAGATCAGTTTTAATTTCAGAACGAGTAATGAAGGATTTTTTTTTTTTTTGCACATTTCTGCTGATCCACCTTGAAGTATGCTCATTTATTTTTCTCGGTCTTCCATTTCTTGGAAGGTTTGCTGTGCCGTTGCCATACTTCTTATACTTTCTGATAATATTTCCTACTATACTTAGTGCTAGATTCATTTCTTTGCTAATTTTTCGATAACCTTGTCCTCCTTTGTGACGTTCAATGATATCTCTGGATAATTCTTTAGTTTTTGCCATTTTTAATCCTTGAATTGCAGAATGCACATCAAAGAGTCAGATGATTAGTAGCACTATCTTGTAAACAATTGTGTGCTTCTCTGATTGGTCAGAGATAACATTCCAATACTATCGAAAATTTGAATATTTAAAGTCTTTTAAAATACAAAGTTTCAATTGGAAATTTGAAAAAAGTGTCATGTTTCCAATACTTTTGCATAGTCTAATTTTGAACTTTGATAAAAAAAAAATAATGGATTGAACCATGAGTTTTTAATTTTCCTTCCACATACAACTAAAACAACTTTACGAGATATTACTTACCAAATATCAGGCAAAATGGCGAACATAAACTAGAGTTATAACAGAAAATAACATGCATCCAATACTTATGCGTGTCACTGCGCACACACACACACACACATATATATATATATATATATATATATATATATAGTCATCCACAGACAGACTGCTTTGCTGTATCGCATCTCCTCAATGTGTTTAGACATCCAATTTTTTTCAAGCCAGGATCAAAGCCCAACTGATTTGACATTAATCAGATATCCTACCCCTAGGCCATTGTTGTATGGCAGAAAGGGAGGGAATTTTAACATTTTTCTCTATACGAAATATGCCAGCAGCTTGGAGAACTCAATTCATACTTGAAGAGTAATGCTATGAGTAATATATATATATATATATATATATGCAATTTTTTTGTATATTATTTATACATTATATATGCTTGGTACTTATTGGGAAGCACTCAATATCAGTGATAGAGCTAACATATTAAGTTAACAATCCAACTTGTATACTGGGAGCTGCAAAAACAAGTATTATACTGAGGAAACAAAATAATCTCTATTGAAAAGGATGTGAAAATTTGCATAGCTAAAGCCTTGGCTGCCTTGAATAAAATGGATGACCTACCAGATCAACCTCCGGCAGAGATACTTTTAAGCCACTGTAGAGGCAGTTTTAATGTATGGTGCCACTGCTTGGACATAAACTAAAACCCTTGATTCTAAGCATGATGGAACCTACATTCAGATGATTAAAGTTATACTTCACATCTCCTAGAGACAACATGCAAATAAATCACAGCTGTATTGATCCATCCTTGATTTATTTTGCAATCTTATACAAATGCAGAATGTGCTTTGCAGGACGCTACTATTGAGCAAAACGAACTTGCAAGTAATCTACTGCTCTGGACATCTAGTCATACAGCATGACAGGTTTGTCCCCAAGCAATCATCTACAGAGTCCAACTATGCTATGACACAGAATGCCACTCTAATGATCTTCGACCCTTGATGCAGGAATGTGATGGTTAGTGTGATAGACTCATGAATGTCCAAGCTAGCATGACCGAATAAAACTACTATTATAGTAGTGGTTCTAGGATTCATTTAATTTGTTTTTGCATGCAAGCCACATACAATTGATGCCATGATTCAATTCATATGGGAGGCTTGCCAGGAAATTAATGCTGATGCCAGTGTATGTGTGAGTGTCCACTCTTGAAGAAAGGAGTGTGTGAATGCTGGGGGACAAACAGTTTGAACATTTGAGTGATTGCTATGTTTATTATTGATATGTTTGCATAAGCAGTACAACAGGTTTTGTTTCTCATCTACTTTGTACCCCCTAAAATAAATATATATAGCCACTTGTATTTGAGGATACCTGTCTACTAAGGTGGCTAGCCGATCCGTATTGCAGATGCTTGCTCAGGCACATTTGTGTTTATTCAACACCCACAGAGCCAACCTGTGGTTTATACTGCAACTATGCTGAGCAGACCTTAGTTACAGTTTCTGGGAAAGAGCATGTTATCTAGCATGATCAACAATTTGAACAAGGCCAGCATGCTCAAGCCCTCGGCCATGATGACTTGTGACTTCATGCTAGCACAGTTATCAATGGCACCCAAGGGATCCATCTACCTAATTTCATGCACAAGGTTTGGGTCAAACTGTCGTATGGTTTCCAGGCACTTTCCAAAGGTGCCACATGCTGGCATTGACCCCCTCCAGATGATAACATCAGGAAGTCTTCTAACAAATCGACTATGGTGAGTTTCAGACCCGGGTCTCAATGTCAGAATGCAAACAGTCTAACCACTTGGCCCATGTGCCCATATATATATATATTTAAAAAGAACATTAGACATTCTTTTAATATAATTTTTCTTAAGAATTTTATCAACCAACGCTTCTTCAGAAGGATTCATTGGCATAATTTGGAACAAGACAGAAAACCATATTCACAGGAATTAAAAAGTAGAAAGGGTAGGGAAACAATTCTGGAACACAACAATTGCTAAAAATAATTACCAAATAAAATATAGCAGTTCCAGTGAGTATAAAAGAGGAAAAAATATTACTCACACACCTCCAAATAAGTTAACTGTTCTTTTTTGCTTGCATAGGCTCGGCTGGTGCATTTTAATATATACTGTTTCTAAAATTTTTAAATGATGAGTAGAATGAGCTCTATGCAAGATAGTGAAACTGTGATCTGTATACTGATATGCAGTCTGGATTATCTCTGGATTAACATGCTGACCAATAGGCTGAGTCATGCACAGCTTGGGTTGTCTTAAAAAACTGACTGGGGTTACCTACTCTTATACTAGCAAGAACATACTGACTGATATGGGTCTCCAATCTCTGATTGTTCTGTTCTATGTATGCAGCATCACACTGACATTTAAACGTGTATATTACAGAACTACTTTGTAAATAGGACAGACCATCCTTAACAAAAGAGGGCAACCAAACTGGTCTCAAAAATGCCATGTAACTTCAGTTGAAAAACTTGTGATACACATCGATACCTTGTCAGTGACTCTTTGACTGTTTCTACCCAACCATGGTATTTTTAGATATAAGCAACACAAAAAAGGACCAAAAACTACTGGCTCCTTGAAAAATTTAATTTTCTCTTCAATAGTGTGTCTAATGACATTAATGGGAAAACCATTATCAATGAAAATATTACAGATATTCTCCAATTGATCAAGGGAACATGGGGAACAAATCATCAAAGCAAGATAGACAAGGGTAGAAGCAAATTTGATCTTATGAGACTTAGGAACAAAGGAATTCCAATTTGTATATAAACCAGTGAATGTAGGTTTGCGATAAATGCTAGTAATGAATAAGCCATCTTTATGTTCAACTAAAACATCCAGGAATGGTAGGGTACCATCACTCTCCACCTCTATAGTAAACTGCAGAGAAGGGTGAAGGGAAATGAGAAGGGTGTGAAAAGCTAAGGCATCATTGAAATTTAAATATAGAGAATATATCAACATAACACCAATTGATGAAGGGTTTACAGCTTTTTTCAAAAAGAAGGCTCTCATAATAACTAACAAAAATGTTGGTCAGGATGGGACCCAGGGGACTGCCCATTGAAACCCCATCAATTTGGGCATATATAATCTCATAAAAACTAAATTCCATCCCCTCTCTAGCTAAATGCATAAATTCCAGAAACAAGGCTTCTGGTGGACTCAAGTGACCCTTATAAAGAGCATCAGTACAAATTGGCAGGGTGTCCTGAAGGGGCTCATTTGTGTACAAGCTTGCAATGTTGAATGACACTAAAAACTTGTTACTTGAACATATCTCAGAGTTCCTAATAAAATTAGAAAACTTGAAAAAATCAGAAATGCAGTTGGTGGAGAATGAATAAGAAACTGGTTGGAGTATTTCTGCCAATCATTTGGCCATTTCATATATAGATCCTATCATGAACAGGATAGGCCAAAGAGGCACATTGTTTTTATGCACTTTTGTATTTTTGCTTCTATTTTGTTGGTTTTGTCACAAGTACTTACCAGACGTATCTTTTTAAATCTGGAAGAATCATGTAAAATTGTTTCCATTTTATCAATATAATCTTGACGATCTAAAACAACTACACCAGACCCTTTATCTGGTTTAGTGATACATATATATCATGCCAAGATTTTAAGAATTTGAGAGTCTGATAATGGACACTCTGCCATGCAAGGAAGTCACATTAATAGAATTCTTAAAAAAAATTATATTAAAAGAATGTCTAAAGTTTTTTTTAAATCCATATATTTGTCCTGTGATATATATTTCAATAAAGGTGCAATTAATTTACAAATTCATGAATTATTAATACATAAAACAAATACAAAGGTTAATGATTAAATGGCGAGAAATCCATCTTCGCGAACAATTCAATAATATGCAAAAAACCCTGAATCTGTTTATGAATGAAAAGATCCTGTTTTATAAATTTCCTTGCATTAGATCTTTTTATTTTACAAGCTTTCGTCTGTTCCTATAGATATCCTCAGGTATGAAATAGATTGTGTTCTTGTTTATACTCTCAGTAATAAGTGGACAAACGAAAACAAGGTTGTAATCCGAAAAATGCTATGAGAAATGTGTGTTATTGATTTGGAACGTGCAGTCGCAACGCTGAGTTTAAATTTTAAGGTTAAAGTTCTGCGTTTATGTACAAATGTAGTGATATGAGAATTCTTTTTTTTTTTTTTTTTCTCGCCATTTAATCATTAACCTTTGTATTTGTTTTATGTATGAATAATTCATGAATATATATATATATATATATATATATATATATATATATATTTGAGGTAAATTTCATTGAATAGTTTAGACAAGTTTTGTCTGATTCTTCTGGGAAGATGCAGAGTGGAACTTTTTGGGACAGTCCTAAGAGGAGGGTTCCTTGATTCTTATGTCTATGATCTTAACCTCTTCAAGTTTTGTATCAGCCATTTGCCACTTCTTACTTCCCCCTCTTTATACTCTTACAACAATCTTATTAGGTAACTCTCTACCATGAGTGGTTCTTGGGCCATATATTGTGTGAAGAGCAATATAAATAAGTAAACATGTAATCTTAAAAATGAAACATTTTTGGTGCTAATATTTCATTTGACATTTTGACTGTGACTTTCTTATATCAAATTAAGATATTTAAATTTATTTACATTTTTTATTTTATTTTTTATAAAAATTTCTTCTTTTTTTCGTATTCAAATAATTACATGAGAGAATTTAACTTTCGACATTTCAGTATTTTCTAGGTTTTGATTGTTTCTCTTCAATAAGAAAAATGTTTGTTATTGTTTTTCATATGATGTATCTTCTTTACCAGGTTGCACATCGAACAACGGGCAAAGTCATGGTTTTAAAAATGAACACCTCGACCAGCAACCGACCAAACATGTTACGAGAAGTACAGCTAATGAATAGACTCTCACATCCAAACATACTCAAGTAAGTTGCATAATCTACGTAAGAATGCATGATGGAGTTGTGTTTAAATTGGCTGAAATCATTCCAGTTTAGTTCTCTACAGGATTTCCAGGGTGGGGGTTAGTCTGAAAATTCTTTCTGCATGAGAAAGAGCAGAAGATTGTTTACAATGATATTAGGTTGTTGCAAAAATAATGACGTTTTTGACGTATTTTTTAACGTCAAAAATCGTCATTATTTTTGCACCAACCTAATAGTTATGTAAGAAATTTCCAGGTTCCTGGAATGGTTAGTGTGGTTCTATGGAGTTACTTTTGTAGTCCCCAGCCCACATTCACCTGAGTTTTACGCTTGAAGGTATACAAGAAAAAGATAGTAAACATAAATCACTTAAATGAATGTATTAAAAAGACAATCACAGGTATATCAACAGAAGAGATATTGTATATTCACCCTGAGTGGGAGAGGCATGTCAGTGTTTTCAAAGTCATAGTAACCGTATTGTCTTTTAGTGCCTATTGTCTTTTATAATGATCTGGTTTGCCTGTAGCTGTAGAGAGCATATGATTTGTTTGACAGAGGAGAGGAATTTTCAACATTTGATAATTTTGCAGCAATACGTGTTTAAAGGTTTTCGGCAGTTTTGAACAATATTTCTTTTCATGGTTAGCCATAAGGAATTGTAAATGTAGGACTGCCTTGCAAAATAATAACAATAATATTTATTAAAAATTTATTACAAGAAATATCAAGTTTTACAGAAACATTGACAATTATGTACTTAGTTACATAACAAATAAATAAAAATAATAAAAATTTGATGCTCTGTTTGATTTCTTGTTAGATATTGTTCCTTTTCTCTTTCATTATTGGCAGCATTCTGCAATACTTTGGCTGCAGTGCTAACTTTTGAATGAACTGAAGCTATTTTGTTTACTCTTTGTTACCTCTATTTACCATTGTTGTCTTTAGATCGCTTTCTTCTAGTCATTTTGATGAGCAAGAGTGAAATTCTGAAATTGAGAATGATCTTATTCCATTTAAAAAATAAAACCTTTAAAAAGGAACATTTTAAATTCAATATATGACCAAAAATAAAATACTTTTGATAAAAAACCTTAATGATTTTATTATAATTATGTAATATTAATGTAATGATATTCTGCATACAAATCTATAGTTTATGTTACCTCATCTCATTGCATCGTTATGAACTGTAAACGTAAATTGAGCTTGAAATATTGTGTAATCAGCTTTAATTTTTTGTAGTGTGCTTGGATATGATATAATGAATAATTTGCAGATGAATAAAAGCAATTTTTGATTATTTTTATTTATTTATTTATTTTTTTTTTGTTGAATACACCCTTCTCTACCGAACATGGAATATTTCATTTTGGTTTGACACCCTTCATATTCTACCAAACAGGGTATTAACTTTTTGGGGGTGTAGTTCTGGATTAGAGATGACATTTTTTTTAATTTTTTTTTTTTTTTTTTTTATGCAGTGAGTGTTAATTGTTTTTATTATCTATAATTATAGAGAACCAATTTTCCATTATTGATGATTCTAATCAGGAAAGGTTTGAGATCAAGCCTACTCTTCAATGACAAGCAGGGGACAACACATTGATTAAGATGAGAAGCAGTCAGATAATGTGTGACCTATTGACCAAATTTAGATGCATTTACATTTTCATGAAGATGGTTTATAATTGAAGTATGACCTGTTGGACTGATTCTTGTGTTACTTTGATTTCAAGGAACTGCTGCAAATTAGGGATGGAGCTTACTACTATTATGAGTAGGGTTTTTTGTTCCAGTTGTAAAAGAAAACATATATTGAGTTAGTGAAAATTTAACTATCAGGTACTAAATAACAGCTGCGGAATCTTCCAGGTTAAAATGTATTGTGAGGAAAAACATGTAACAGAAAACACAACAGGATACTGAGTCGAGATGTTATTCCTTTTTATGTAATTATGTGTTGGTAATAAATTTAAACATGTTTTGTGTAATTATATATTGGCAATAATAGGCACATAGCTGAGTGATTAGAACGTTCACTTTCTAAACATGAAACCCGGGTTTGAATCTCATCATGGTCGATTTTTCAGGAAGGTGACTTCTTGATGTTATCAGTCTGGAGGAGGTAATCTCAGCATGCAACACATTTTGGAAAGTGCCTGAAAATAATATCATGTGAGTGAAAAATTTGGTAGACAGAATCCTTTGAGAGCCATTGATGGTTGTGTTAGCATGATGTCACAAGTCATTGTGAACGAGGTTGAGCTGCTGGCCTTGATCAAGATCAAGCTAAAAACTGAAAATGTTAGTCTGAGACGGCATAAAGAGTCACTCTCCTGGAGGTTAGCATCAGCGTTACTGATGGAAGTTTAAAATAAACTTTTTGGATCTTATACTCCACTATTACTTCAACTGAATTTTTAATTGTGCTTCTTGCACAGACAATTTTGTGGCAATTTCAGAAAAGTTGTTACCAATGATTCTCTTATTGTTTTAGAGCAATTGATTTTTTTTTCCTCTCTCAAAAAAGTTTAGCATTTAATTAGATTTTGTCTCATAATTATTCCTTATAACATCAAAGTGCGCTTTGTATTTGATTGGCGGGGGGGTGAAAGGGTGGTAAACAATACTGCAGCATGTATTATTTTTTTTACATTTTGGTGCAAAGAAGAAAGGAATTAACAAAAAGTTTGTTATAAACATTATAATCAAAATATATTTCACAAGTTAATCGGAAATGTTAAATCTATTTATGTGGAGAGCTTTGCTGAAAGCATTTACCAAAATATTCTGTAACATAAAATATTTCTTTTTTATAAATAACTTGGCAACTTTGTAAGCAAAATTTAGCATCTGTTTCTAGAATATTCTAACAATTGTATAAAAAAAAAAAACATTGAGATATTTCTCCTATGTGCTATGTCTGTTCAGGACATTACTGATCATAGCTCTCTACAACTTCCTAACCTTTGTAGATCTTAATATTTGCCTTTTTACTATCCCTTCCACTTCCTGTTCTTGTAGTCATTTACAAGAATTGGTTAGGTAGGTTACTTGCTGTTTCTCAATATGTCCTGTGAGTGTCAAATTCTCCAATCCTTCTTTCCTCATTATGTGTACAAAAAATTTTGACCATCTCTTTCTCTGATTCTAACTATAATTGTACTTTCTGTTTCTATTTTCCTTAAATCTTCTTCATTGATCACATGCTCTGTCCATAGTATTTTCAGCATTCTTCTCTAGAACTAAATCCGTGTTGTCTCTAGTCTCTTCATCTATGAGTAAATTGTCTGACATTCATTTCCATCTAGGAGAAGTTCATATTGTAGAATTTCAGCATTCCTTTCTTTGTTTCTAAGGAATTTTTTTTTGTTTCTTAATATTTTGTCTAGCTTTTGAAAGGCATCTTTTGCTATTCCAAAGCATCATTGGATTTTGATATGATAATATCTCTCTGTATAAAACAGAGGATGTCTCTGTGTCTTTCTGTGTGATACCTTTTTGCTCAAGATCCATCCAAATGATTTTGAACAAACTTGGCACATACATTGTAGAATGTTAAAAATGGGTTCTTAGCATAAAAAATTGATAATTTTTTAAAAAATCAGTAATCAATAAATCTAATCAAAAATCGATAACTTCAACATTTTTCCTCTGATTTTGTTCAAACTTGCTATGTAGGTTACTTACTTCATGATGAGCTCAGCGATTGCTCATTTTTATTTCTACACCACTGTGTTTAGTGAAAAAACTGTGATAAACGGAAAAATCAATTTCAACACAAATTTTAAACTACAAACTCCCTCAATTTTCAAGCAGTCTAATATAAACTTCACTCAAATGTAGCCAACAATAAGTTGATTTTTTAACATTCATTTAACTTGACAATTGAGTCCACCCATATAGTGAAAACCGGCATAAACGGCAATTTTTACTGGTTTCTTTATTTTTGTTGATATTTCAACCAATTTTCATCAAACATAACAGTTGCTTTATAAATTATACTGTTTTACATCCCTGGTAACACACTGACAAATTGAATTTCAAAAACTCCAAAATAATTGTGGTCTGAAGTGGGTTTTCATGTTACCTGTTTTAACCCTTCATGTTTTCGGCTAACTCTGGTGGAATAAATACAGACTACTTTTGTTTTATCAGTAACTGCAGCAATTCAAAATGTTTTTAATGAAAATACTTTAAAGTAATTGAAGAAGATAGACTCTGTTACATCTAAACATGATGCTGTTTTTGCTCCATTCTAATTGAATGCTTTTTCTGACGAACCAGCTGGGTATGGCTGCTAGTTGAATATAAATAAGTGCAGGTTTGATAGGCTGTCAAATATGGCAAAAAATATGCTTATGTAAGAATTTTAAGTGTCTATGTAGAAATGTTTAAAACCTTGGTACCTGAATGCAAAGTCCTTTTTATATTGTGAAGCAAGATGTTTAGATAATTTTTTTTTATTTCCGTTTATAAAATATCATGACTCCATTTTTTTTTTTTTTTTTTTTTTTTTTAGACATTTGACCTAATTATAAAAATAGACAATAGGATATATTTATTTAGACAATATAGTGTCTGTGTTTTCAAACGTTTAACCTAATTATAAAAAGTTGTTGAAGGACGAGATGAATAATCATTTTGATGACTCCTGACTTATATCCTCACCACAACAATATTTTACAGACATATGTGTCAGGGTAGGTAAATATAAACACAATATATAATGGAATGGACAACATTGACAGCAGTGAATTTTTTGCCTCTCATTTCAAACAAGGTGATAAAGCCACTAAGACATAAGGAGTTACTGAGTGATGGAAACTGAAAAATGAATGAGCAGAAAGGACCATAAAAAGAATAGGTTTCAAAGAGAGACACAAAATAACAATGGATGTTCACATTTCAATTTTTAAAGATCATAGCTGACAGGAAAGTAAGAAGATGAACGATAGTTTCACACGTGAGAAGTGTGAGAAAAGAAACTATTGGAATAGAACACACAGTTACACTTAGCCCTTTCAACAGTAAAATGATGAGAATCTAGTACTGCACTTAAATTTATGAAGTTGTGGAAGCAAAGAGGAAAGCTCATCAGCTCAATTGCTATAAAAATGTTTATAGAAAAGGCACAGAAGCTGTGTTACAGCAGTGATGGAAATTTTATAGAAAAAACACATATTATAGCAGACTATGAAAAATAATGTCATAGTTTCAAAACAAATTCTTCTTTTGGTCAGTATAAGTAGTACCCTACAATGTAACAACTATCCTGGGTACATGGCAGCAGCCCTAAAAAACTGGGATAGGCGAGTACAAGAGGAGGACAGCAACACTCAGAAAACAGTCTACCTGCCTTATGTGAAGGTGTTATTAGAGAAAATACAAAGGATCTGTGCTTCATATGACATCAGGACAACCTTCAAAAGCTGGACGACACTTCGCAGATATCTCTCCCGAGTAAGACCTCCCATAGAGAACATGACTAAAAACTGCATGTAGACTATCCCGTGCAGCTGTGGAAAGAAATATAAAAGAGAGATAAGGCTTCAAGAACACCAGAAAGCTGTAACATGAGGGGAAGTGTAAAAATCAGGTGTGGCTGACCACATATGGAGAGAAAAGGGAGATTATCAGCCTCTGTAAGATCATGTTGAGATCATAGACAAAGAACATCATTGGAAAATTTGTAAACTTAAGGAATCAGCACATATGCTGGGTCACAAAAATCCCCTGAGCCAACCAAGTATAGAAATGAATACAATATGGGAACCAGTAATAAGGAGTGCCAGAGAAAAGGGATAACAACAACAAAAATTGCAATATGAGCTCTGGTAAAAAGATGCAATGATAGCAGCAAAAATTGCAATATGAGCACCGGTAAAAAATTGTTTCCTGAAGACATTAGGTTTATAATACACAGAAATTCATAAACAGATGTCCTCAAGTGGCACAGTGGATAAAGGTGTTGGTTAGATCCAGTGACAGGACCCTATGAGTGTGAGTTCAATATCTGGTTAAGGCAGTCGAGATCTTGCAGAGAGGAATTAACAGGGGATAACTGATATCCATTAAACAATACACACCAGTGAGCGAAATAAAGAGTTCAGTTCGACATTCCAACCATCTGAAGAAGTAATAAGTAAATAAATATGGCGACAAAATGAGGATAATAGTCCGAAAAATGTAAATAGGGTACATAATACCTCATCTCAGAAATATAGACAGATACTGAAGGGCCGAAACGTAATAAATATGTCAACAAAGATGAGGACAATAGTCCGAATAATATAAATAGTGTACATAATATCTCGTCTCAGAAATATAGACAGATACTGAAGGGCCGAAACATTATAATAAATATAGCGACAAAGATGAGGACAATAGTCTGAATAATATAAATAGTGTACATAATATCTCATCTCGGAAATATAGACAAATTCTTCTTTTATGCAACATGTTCCTTCAGGACATAGGTGATCATGGATCCCCACAATTTCCTGTCTTTTGTAGCTTTTAGCAAAGTTTGTCTTTTTGCTGTCTCTTGTAATCCTTGTTCTATCACATTCGTGATTCATAAATACGCTTTTAAGTAGGTGGGCAAGGGGGTCGTCAGTGATATTTTGACTTGGTTCATCAGGGAGTTTCGGGTCTTTCAACATCATACTCCCCATCACCAAGTCGACCCAATCAGGGGAGATCAACCCCTGATTCCCCCTTTTGATTGAACACTAACGGCTACTTTAGCACATTTATACAAGCTTTCCTTTGTCCCTTTTGCCTTCAATCTGTCCTGTGAGTGTCAAATTTTCTGAGCCATCTTCATGTGCCTGAGAAATTTCAGTTGTCTCTTTCTGATTCTAACTAAAAGTATTCTTTTTGTTTCTATTTTGCTTTAAACTTCCTTGTTGATCTCATGTTCAGTCCGTGGTATTCTCAGCAGATTCTTTAGAACCTCATCTGTTGCCTCAAGTTTCCTCTTCTTCCTCTGTGAGGACATTGTATGATAAATATATCATGTGAATTTCAGCTTTTTTTTATTTTTTTTATTAGAAATATTTACAGTCTCTTGTTTGGTTGTCTGAGACATTTTTAGCATCTTTCAAGCCTTTTCTTTATCTGTGATGAGATTGTCCAGCACATATAGGAGTTCAGTATTTTTTCTTTGTTTCTAATGAAATTTTCCTGTTTTTTTTATAAGAAACTATGATATAAAACCTGTTTACAGAATTGTTAGTATTTTCGAGGGGTACTGCATAGACAACAATTTCAAAGAATGAAATTCATATGTTTGATATTTCTTAAGTTATGACATACTTACATGCTGTATACATTCTAGGAGTTAGAAAAGAAGTTGTTGCCACTTACTGGGTCAGGTTAAGAGTAAGGTTTTAAAAATTGTGCAACTTGTTATTCTAAGCTATGTGCAGTAATTATGTTAAGTAAAACAAGAGGTAAACAAAGCTTTGTAAATAATTTCAACAATTTTAAAATACTAACCTTAAGGAGAGAGACTCATTTTCTCTTCTCCAGCTAAAGATTTCCACTGACATGAAGTGAAAAGATTATATTGAATCAAATGCTTGGTCTGTGGCTAAGAAAGTTGGTCCATTGTGTCATCCTAGACAATTTTTCTCAGTGGAATCTGTCTTACATATTTAAAAGTCTAGCATTTGTTCATCCTTGCGCTGAATATTTCTGCCACATATGGTCTAGTGCTCTCTCATGTATCTAGAAATTTTTGACAAAATCCAAAGAAAAATATATATTATTATCATCCCTGATCTGGCATCTCAGCTCCAGTCACTTTCCTACCCACCCTAACATAGCTTCCCTGTACCTGTTTTATAAATATTTTATTTGTAATTGTTCTGATGAGTTTTCATCTTTGGTATGTCAACTTAATGAATTTAACTTTGTACTAGATTGGTGGCTAGGTTTCAGCATTAAAATTAAGGTTGCATTTATCAATTTCAACTGTAAAAAGGTAAGTTTCTTCTCTCACACTTCTCACTTGTGGAAATCTCTTCTGGCTTCTGGCTTTCCAATCAACTTTTATCATTAAAAATTTAAATACCATGTCAATTGTTATCTTTTGTTTTTTTAATTCATTTGATTTCTCTCCTGCCTGTTGAGGGGAAGTTGGAGGGGAGAGAATAATTTCAAACCCACAAGGGTTTGAAGATACTTTTGGACTCTAGCAAGGCTAGAGAGTGAAGTCTGGATAGCTTCTCCCCAAATATGACAATAGTACTCCGTTTTTGGCCTGATCTGGCGCTTGTAAAGGTAGAGGATAGCAAGAGTCAGGTACTTACTGGAGTGGTACAGGGAGCTGACCATTTTACCTGCATCCTCAACAATGGCTCAATATGTATGAGTTCCACTTGAGGTCAAGTGAGAGTTTGAGGCTTAATAGTCTTTCAAGGCATGGCGCTTCCCTGAATGGACATCCATGGTAGTTTGGGATCGGAGTGTGTATCTTTATTAGTAAGTTAGTACATGTGCTACACCCTGCTATTACCTCATCTAAATAATAGACAATACCGTTTTGACTGAGAATAAAGATAGAAGAAAGAGATGTGTCAGAGATGCTGTTTAGTTTTGGCAAGCAAAAGAAAGCATACATAGAAATAATAGAGAAGAAAAAGGTGATGATAATGCTCACATATTTCATGTCTGCTTCCATGGAATGGAAAATTTTGACAGTTTTTAATGTTTTCACTTGTATTTTCTTTAAATAATGGCCTTCATTTATATTTAGGATTTATCGTGATATTTTTTAAAATTAAACTCAAATACTTAACAATGCAACAGGGGAATTTCTGCAGGTCATGGAACTTGCAAGGAGATTTTTCACCTATTAACTTAAGAATTATGAGTCATTAAAATAGGAAAAGTTAATATTTTCATGGGTATTTCTACTACTACTACTAGTAGTAGTAGTAGTGGTAGTAATTGGTCCTTACATGTGCCTGGTGTACCCTTATCAGAGTGTATCATGATGGGTATAATGGGCTTTGTACATTTGTACCCTAGTATTAATTTATTGGAGTACTACTTGCTAATTCTACTAGTAATAATAATAATAATAATAAATTTGTGCATGCTGAGAAACAGATTAATGATAATGATGCCTCTCAGAATGTGGCCAAGATTTCTCGAGTCACTTTGGTATTTGCTGTTTGGCAAAGCACCAGGTTCCATTCCAATCTGCAGCCCAGTTTTAATGGTGGATCTTGCTTCTCTGCTGCTACAATTGTTAAATTGCATCTTGTATATTTCACAGCAGAATAGTAAAAAGGCAAAATTACTAAGAGCTACAAAGGATTGGAAATTGTGGAGAGTCATTATCGTCCATGTCCTGAAGAGACATGTCACTTAGAAGATATTCCATACTTGAAATATTTTGTACTTGTGGAGTGAATAGTCTTTTTTTTATTTTTATTATTTCTCAATAACAGCTTAAAAGATTTTACAAGGACCAAAAAGCAAATGTTATATGGTAAAGTATTAAACTTTATGTCATAATTTTTGAATAAATTATATTTGTTCTACTCTGTATTGATCACTTTTTTAAGAATAGCATTTTTGGTTATTGGGGATTTTATTCCATCTACACCAATCCTATACTTGTGTGAATATATATATATATATATATATATATAATATTAGATAGATTTGAGAATATATATATGTAGTCAACTCTCCCGTCGAATTTGATGTATGAGGGTCAAGCAGATCAGTTCCCAGGAAACCAACAGCCTGACAACAGCACATGAGATTTTATTATAGTGGTGAAGGTTTCGTGCAGGACCAGCTACACTTTTTGAAGGGCTGAATTCAGAGACCTGGTGCACTAAGTGCCACAAGGTCCCCAAACGACCCTCCGCAGGTTTTGAATTCAGAGTTGTCCTTCTCCTAGACCAGTTGCCATCCAAGGCTATAGAACCCAGTCTGTCCTGCTATTTACCCATAGCTGGAGGGAGAAGAAGAGGATTCACACCTTTCCCAAGTAAGTGAATGTAACTGGATTCAACTGGAATTTGAATTCGGCTCTCCGATTCCTCAATCCTCATTACTCCACCATGCCTCCTTATATATAATGATTCCTTCTGTAAAAACATTTAGTCTGAAGAAGTCCTTTTGAAGAGTAAAACACATTACATATGTTTATTTTCATTTTGTCATTCAGTTATCTATATTACTGATTATAACTTTAATTATAGTTTACTGACTAATTTTTTTAGGTGTGTTTTGCTTTAGTGTAATGGTTAACGAGATAGTCCATTAGGATATTATTATTATTGTCTAGTGAGCTGAATCCTTTTTCGGTACCTTACACCTGAGACCTTATGCCTGACTTAACTACTGATAGTAGGATGTACATCATGGTTTTCTTGGGAATTAATTTTTCAATGATCAAAAGATATGTGGGTAGCATAGTGGTTATTAGCATGGAAAGTGAAAGAGGTGAGTAAAGTTCCATTTTGGGGCTTGTCTGTTATGTTCAATTTGCATTAATGCTCTTGGAGAAGGTATAAATCTATTTCATCTAGTTAGGGTGTATTAAATAACAGGGTAGACTGGGTTCCCTATCTTTGATAGGGCAGATGATTGTGGAGACAAACAGCTCTTAATTCAAAACTATGTGAAAGGTAATGAGGTGGGGGGGACACTTTATCAAGTCAAGAAGACATGGCAATTTTGACATATTAAAGATAGAAGCTATGAAGAGCCATGACTGACTTCATTCTGAAGGAACATTTTTTTTTTTTTTTTTACAATGCCTTTACTATATTTGAAACTGAATCTCCTTCTTCAGTCTATTTTAGTGTGTGTACATAATTGTAAGGTTGTTAGTTTTAGGAATTGTTCTCTTCATCAAAAGGATACTAGTTACTGACTATCAATTGAAGGTGAATTCTTTTTTTTTTTTTTTCCTCCATGCCACTTGCTAAAATTTTCACTATCAAATGAACAGTGTATTTCTGCATGCAATATAATTTGCAGTAAGTGTGCATATGCAGGCTCCATATCAAATATCTGCATAAAAATATGGTCCGACCAGTTAATGCTCCTTGCTCTTCAGAGTCTATCAAGGACAAAAGCATACGTGCACAATGACTCAAAAAAAAGGAGAACAGTAATACTACCATAGAATTGGTAATTGCATTTAAATCTAGCAGTCATTCCTTCTGCTAGCAGACAGAAGGCTGCTTAAACATTTTTAGTCAATACTAGCAGTAAGGGTGCTTGATTCCGGGAAGTGTTTGTGTAAGAGTTTGAAGAATTCTTCAGACTCTTGCACAAACACTTCCCGGAATCAAGAACCCTACACAAAATATTCAACAAAAACACAGTAAAAATCAGCTACAGCTGCACCTGCACCTGCACTGAGAACATGCCACAAATAATAAAAAAGCACAACAGGAAAATTATCAACAAACCACACGAACAAATTTAACCCGTGTGCAACTGCAGAATAAAGAACAAATGCCCCTTAAACGGAAATTGTTTACAAAACAACGTAATATACCAAGCCACGATAAAATCACCAGATAATGAAGAAAAAGTATACATAGGAGTAACTGAAGGACCCTGGAAACAAAGAAATTATGCACACAAACATCTTTCACAAATAGTAAATATGCGAACAGTACAATGTTTTCTAAGTATATCTGGGAAATTAAAAACAAAACGCACATCACACCAAAAATATCTTGGAAAATAAGGAAAAGATCATCAGCCTACAACAACCAATCAAAAACTTGCAAACTTTGCTTGGAGGAAAAAATAGCTATCATTACTTTCCCAGACCAAAATAAATTATTAAATAAAAGATCTGAGCTCATCTCAAAATGCAGACATGAAAACAAATTTTTACTACGTTACTTAAAAAATTGAAAACGGAAAAAATAAAATAAAAACAAATAAATAAACAAGTAAACAAAACAACAATAAAAATAAGCAAAATTAATTAATCCAAATTACCAAATCACACCTGTCAGAATAGACGAAATAGAATAATAATAACAAAAAACAAAACAAAAAAAACAACGAACCCAAATAAAGTAAATAATAAACCATTATGACCAAAATATTAGTTAGACTAAAAAATCAAACCAAAAAATCGGACGAAAAATATCTATAACTGTTATATAACGATAAAAATAAAATAAAATAAAACAAAATAAAAAAATAAAATAAAAAATAAATAAATATATACTATGTTACTTAAAAACCGAAAAGAGAAAATATACAAGTAAAATAAATTGACCTAAATTCATCCAAGTAAATAAATAAACTAACCAATCCCAATAAAGTTACCATTAGAAAAAACAAATAAAGATAATCAACCCAAATAAACACGAATTAAAAAAATGTTTCTGCCAAAATGATAGTTAGAATAAACTACAACAACCAACCCCAAAACCGAACAAATAGCTTTAATTAAATTCTCAAACCAAAACAAAACTATTAAATAAGTGATATAAACAAATCTTTACTATGTTAATAAAAAAACACCGATTAAAAAATAAGTAAATAAATAAATAAATAAAATAAGAAACAAAATATAAAAACAAGCAAAATAATTTAACCCAAATAAATAAATGACTTCCGGTAAAATAACCGCCATAATAGACTACCCACAATGCACCACTGACCCATATATGTATAAATAGCCGAGAAAAATAACAGCATACGTGGCCTGATGATTGCATATAGCATGAAACAGACTGTCGCCTCTAAGTGTTGACTTCTATGTTCACTGATATATATATATATATATATATAAATGTAAAATGTTTAAAATTTGGTTTATTTATAGGGAAAATGGGCTCGGTATTGGAGAGAGTGTTTGATAGTGTGGATGTAGGATTAAATACTGCATGGTGGTTATTGGCTTTATTCTTCAATGCAACCTTCAAACCAAATTGCATTGAAGCGTGAAACTGACAGTCACCATGCAGTGTTGATTCTCTTTCTCACTCACTCGCACATGTACATGCATACACACACACACACACACACACACACACAGTGTTTGCTTCTCTCTTTACTTGACCATATTTCTCATTATATAAGGTGTATTTAAAAAAAATTACAGAAATCAGTATGAATCCAGTTCGTCTTCCCTTAGATATGGATTAAATAGCAGTATAAGATGAGCCTTGGCTGGTGGCCAGTCAAGGAGAATGACAACTCAGAATTCCAAACGATAGAGAAGGCAATCAAAAACCAGTCTATTATCTTTCTCAAGGAGTCATGGCAATTTATAGATAATAAAGAAACAGAATCTGTGGAGGGCAGTGGTTGCCAATGTCCTGAAGAGGCATGATATTTAACATCAGTTAGATACATTCATTCTTTGGAGCCTATGCCAAGAACAGTTCATTACAACCCCACACAAAATTTGTCAAACAAAAGGTCACTTGTTTAAACTTAGGCTGATAGTGACTTTGATATCTTCAAAGTTTGTTGCAAAGTTAAAAGGTCAATAGACATGATATGAAGTCTTTTTTTTTTTTCTTTACATTGTTAGCAAAAATTAAATTTTCTTTACACATCTTTAAAGATTGTTTTTTGTTTTTTTAATTACTTGGAACTTTACTTTTTTGAAGGATTTTGAATTGAAAATTTATTTGTTTTACACTATTTTTTTTTTGTTGGCACTTTAATGTGAGTTAAGTCAATAAAGATGGCCTTCAGATTTGCTTAACCAGATTTGAGAGTTTTTAAACACGGCCAGTGAAACAATAGCTGTAAAGTTTTTGTAGGAGGATGCAGAAAAACCTGGTATTACTTATTGGAGACCAATTTATAGAGACATTCATAGAAGCATCTTTTTCAGAATACATCTTACATATCTACAAATCTACCATTCGTCCATGCATTGAGTACAGTTGCCATATCTGGTCTGGTGTCACAGCCATTCGTTTTGAGGTTCTCAAAAAATCCAAAGGATCTGATAATAGGTTGGTGCAATAATAATGTCGTTTTCTCACATGTTACTATGTGAGAAAACGACATTATTTTTGCACCAACCTAATAATTGATCCTGACTTGGTATCTTGACTCCAGTCACTTTCTCACAGTCATTATGTGGCTTCCCTCTGTCTTGTCTACAAATATTTTCATGTCAATTGCTCTGTCAAGCTTGTTTTCCTTGGTGCCCCAACTACATAAATCTAAGCATACTACTACACTAGCATCTAGGTCCTGCTCTTTATTGATTGAAATAGTTAAATGCAACTGCCACTTCTACTCCAACAGATTATTTTCTCACACTTCCTTCCTGTTTACTTGCTTCCCTGATAACTACAATCTTCAAAAATTTTAAATGCAACATCAGTTGCCATCTTCTGATATCTTGAACTTTGATATCTTTTATCCTTTCCTCATTCCTCCTTTACACAGTTTTTCTCTCAACTTCATTCTATGTAACCCCCACCCACGTGAACCAGTGGCAACTCCCACCTTGCTTTGAGCGAAATATTTATAAAAAAAGTTTTTATTTAATATATATATATAATGTTTATTATATATATATATAATGTTTATTATATATATATATAATGTTTATTATATATATATATATATATATAATGTTTATTATATATATATATATATATATATATATAATGTTTATTATATATATATATATATATATATATATATATAATGTTTATTATATATATATATATATATATATATATATATATATATATATATATAATGTTTATTATATATATATATATATATATATATATATATATATATATATATAATGTTTATTATATATATATATATATATATATATATATATATATATATAATGTTTATTATATATATATATATATATATATAATGTTTATTATATATATATATATATAATGTTTATTATATATATATATATATAATGTTTATTATATATATATATATATAATGTTTATTATATATATATATATATAATGTTTATTATATATATATATATATAATGTTTATTATATATATATATATATATATATAATGTTTATTATATATATATATATATAATGTTTATTATATATATATATATATAATGTTTATTATATATATATATATATAATGTTTATTATATATATATATATATAATGTTTATTATATATATATATATATAATGTTTATTATATATATATATATAATGTTTATTATATATATATATATATATATAATGTTTATTATATATATATATATATATATAATGTTTATTATATATATATATATATATATAATGTTTATTATATATATATATATATATATATATAATGTTTATTATATATATATATATATATATATAATGTTTATTATATATATATATATATATATATAATGTTTATTATATATATATATATATATATATATAATGTTTATTATATATATATATATATATATATATAATGTTTATTATATATATATATATATATATATAATGTTTATTATATATATATATATATATATATAATGTTTATTATATATATATATATATATAATGTTTATTATATATATATATATATATAATGTTTATTATATATATATATATATAATGTTTATTATATATATATATATATATATATATATAATGTTTATTATATATATATATATAATGTTTATTATATATATATATATATATATATATATAATGTTTATTATATATATATAATGTTTATTATATATCTATATATATATATATATAATGTTTATTATATATATATATATATATATAATGTTTATTATATATATATATAATAATGTTTATTATATATATATATATATATATATATATAATGTTTATTATATATATATATAATAATGTTTATTATATATATATATATATAATAATGTTTATTATATATATATATATAATGTTTATTATATATATATATATATATATATATATAATGTTTATTAGGTTGGTGCAAAAATAATGTCGTTTTCTCACATATGTTACTATATGAGAAAACGATATTATTTTTGCACCAACCTAATCCATAATGTTTTTTATATATAAAATAAGTGCCCTTTTGCAGAATTTGAAATGGCATCCTCTCTTATGCAAGGAAAACTGCCATATAGACCAGTTTTGCTTTCAGACCATGAAGCATTTTCACCGCAAAACAAGGTGATTTTTTTTTTAGCAAACATCGACAAAATGTCCCTGCAGTATGACTGCCGAAAGAATTTTTTTAATGTCCTTATCTTTCTTGTCATTATTACAATTCAGATTTCTGTCAATGTGAGTAACCTTCAATGAATTTTGAACTGAACACTTTATTTACTCTATGGATTTATACTGTCCTTGTTCCACTGTTCATTGTTTCAGGATATCTCATCTTCTATTTTCATACCACTGAACCCAAGTCTGTACCACCTGGCCCAGAGATTAAATTTATGAACTGATTGTCTGGTAATAGGAACAGTTTACTTGCTTAAATTAAAAAAAAGGCTCAGTTTGAAATTCCTTGAACATTATCCATATTGAGAGGAGGATACAATGTTCAAAATGTTGTAATAATGGAAAAGATAAGGACATTAGTCTGAATATAGATAATGATAACACCTTGTACCAGAAATTCAGACACTTTTTTTTTATTTCTTTCAAACCTAGATTTTTTTTCTTTTAACTTGTTGGAGTTTTCAATTTGATTTTTGATTTTCTTTGATTTTTTGATTTATGAATAAAAAACTGTTTTTACATTTATTTCTTTATAAATTGGTAAATGATAAATATTGCATTGTATTAGTTGTTAGAACTTTGTAAATATAAAAATATTCTTGTAAATAAACAATCTAATGGTGTTTAATATTTTTGTTGTAAATTCTCAAGAAAAAATTCATAAATTCACTTTCATCATATATCTAGGTTTTATTCCAATTCTAATCATTGCTTTTTAAAACAATAAACGTTGCCAAAGAGTTAAGGTTATTAAAAAAAAGAGTTGTGTCATGTGGAAAACCAATTCTTACTGCAGGCACATTTGTCCATGTTTGCTAAAAAATGAACCTTGTTTTGCTGTGAAAATGCTTCATGGTCTAAAACTGGTCTATATGGCAGCTTTCTTTGCATAACAGAGGATGCAGTTTAAAATTTGGCAAAAGGGCACATTCTCTTTGTTAAAAGGCTCTCAAAAATCCCAGGCTGATCCATAAACAACAAACAAAATGTTGTAAGCAACTAGAAGAATTTAGAAATGCTATTGTATATTCATATGGTCAACTGAAAAATTACATCAATTACTTTGTTTGAAGAGAATATTTTCATGTGTAGAAATATTGTTTGATGGATTCAACCAGTTTCCTTAGATTTCTTGATATATTTGTTCTGTAAGTTGGCTTGGAAGAATAGTGATTCTGTTAGGAAAGGTGATATTGGAAAAAATAAATCATATATATATATATATATATATATAAGATCAGGGGCCATGTCAATATACCACATAAGACATTTGAGCGCTTCACCTTGGAGCGGGTAGAATGGAGATTAACATGTTTTAGTGGACTCAGCAGTTTTCAATCTGCTTGTCTGAATCATCTTCAAGAAGTGAGAGCAAGATCTAAAAAGTCAGACAATCTAACAGTGATCTCATCCCACAATCCTCACTCTTGCTCCATATTTGGCCTCCTTTGTAAATTACTAGCGAGTCTTAAGTGCCACTTAAGATTATCGCACAAAATTTCATAAGTGGATCAATTAAACTGTCAGATCCTCATATGTCAAAACCAGCAGGAGAGTCCATTATTATATATATATATAATGAAATATATGGTCTAAGTGCCACTCAAGTTAGTGTTACTGAATAGGGATGTTGTAAAGGTATATAGGGAGAGACCAAGGATTGATAAGTAGAATAGATAACATTGGATCTTGAAGAGGTTAAGATTGTAGTGATCAGAGAATCATCCCCTTGGGATTCCATTCCACACTGCAAAAGCTCTGGGGAAGAAGCCGATTGGAATTTACTCCATACCAATGCAGTATGGAGGAAATGAGGATGAGTCGATTCAGTATCCTGAAAGTTTTTTAATATCAGTTGTTTAATATCAGTTTTATTGTGAAAACATTGACTTGCATAATAAAATCTTACGTAACATACATTTCTCTCTTTTTCTCTTTCCTCTCTTTTTCACTTTCCTCTCTTTTTCACTTTCCTCTCTTTTTCACTTTCCTCTCTTTTTCACTTTCCTCTCTTTTTCACTTTCCTCTCTTTTTCTCTTTTCTCTCTTTTTCTCTTTCCTCTCTTTTTCATTTTTCATTCTTTTTCACTTTCCTCTCTTTTTCATTTTTCTCTCTTTTTCATTTTCTCTCACTTTCTCTCTTCTCTTTGTCACTTTCCTCTTTCTCTCTTTCTTTCTGAATAAAAATATATAATTTTCTATCATTTATCTTTTCACACTTGATTATGTATTCACATTTTCTGTTTTAATTACTGCAATGTGTCTGGTCAGAAAAGGATAGGAACTTCATAGGAATGTGTCCGACTTAGAAATGGATATCGCCCAAATCGGTATGTAAATGAATTTGGATGAATGATTTATCCCCAATGTACAGCCTAAAAAAAGAAAAGACTGTAAAAGAAAAGCTTATTACTGATAAATGGTCTCAGTACTTTCCATTAATGGGGTTCTTTGTCATTGGGTCATTTAAGTGCTTACTTATTGACCTCTAAATTGGTTTGTTTGAATTTTTGCTTTCTGATACTTTGAGAAAAAACTATAAAGTGGCATTTGCATTGTATTACTTGTTAAAATCATTGGAAGAGAAAAAAAATGTTCAGATTGTTATCATTGATCCTGTGATATTTTTCAGCCAATTTCAAATGTAGGTTCTTTCAGCTGCCAAAACCAGTTGAAACTGTAAGTTGATATTTACTCATATCCTCATAAAAAAAATGGAATGCTGTACAAGATCTTTTTATAAGAGCAGTCAAAAATTCATTTCACACTTTGGCATTAACAATAGATAACTTGACCCTCTCTCTTTGGAATGTATCAAGATAGATCCCTAATAACTATAGAGACTCCTTTGTGACCAACATGAACCATAGCATATGATAGTCATCGGGACTAAAATGTGAAAGAAATAAGAATCATACTGTTATTTTTAATGACATTGTTCTTTGATTTAAAGAAAGAGAAATGGTGGTAGAGGGAACTAAGTTTGGCAGCAAGGCTTTTAGCACAAGCAGAAGTGGCAATAAGAGTATTAAGGTTAAGGCTCAAAATTCTTGTTTGAGAATTGTCACATGAGATAATAGCCAAGAAGAATAAAGCATTGGATTGTGAATTTGGTGGCATAGTGATTGTGATTTCAATCCTTGATCCTGGTAGTACAGACTTAGGATCAGTGGAAGTCACAATAAATGGATAGTTAAAAAAAATCATGGAGCTATGGACAGTGAAACATGTACAATCTATCTCTGTAGATTAAATAAAGAGTTCAGCCTGAAATTCCCAGAAATAGCTCAATGAAAAAAGCAATAATTGAACAGTACAAAAAAACATGGAACAGTGAAACAAGCACAATCTCTCCTTGTAGATTAAATAGAGCTCAGTGCAAAATTCCCAGAATGTTACCCAGAATAACTATAACAAATGCGAACTGTAAATAATGTCAATAATCATACGTGTATTTCAGTGAAAGATATATATACTGGGCTTTACCTTTCCCTTGGACAACATCAATGATGTGAAGATGGAGGACGTGCTGCAAAGGCAACTGCCAATCTCTCATAAAACCATGTTCCCTGTAGAGTACACTTCAATGTTGTCTAACTATCATAGCAAAACGTAGGAAGCAACTGTCTACTGATGGGAGTATTCTGAAGGTCCTTCTATGGGGAACTGGCCACCAGCAAGAGGACACAAGGGCAACAGCATCTTCGCTTCAAGGGCATCTGCCAAAAGTTGATATGAAGGTGATGGAAATTGAGAGGTGAGAAGTCATTGCAAATGATTGCTCACACTGGGGAGGCAATTTACACTGAGGGCTGGAGTGAGGCAGGAAAAAAAATGGAAACTTGCCACCAAGGTAAAGTGTGTTTGAAGGAAACACAGCGACATTGAGTGAATCTTCACATGTATTGGTTGCAATTGAGACTGTACAGCCATAACAGATTTTGTGCTGCAATCAACAGCTGAGGCATAAACTTTTGAGTGCATATCCAGGGTCTCTTGAAACTGATGGATGCCACATACACACACACATATATATATATATATATATATATATATATATATATATATATATATATACACACACACACACAGTGGAACTTCAGTTCAAGAATTTAATTTGTTCCTGAAGGCAGCTTGTAAACTGAAATGTTTGTAAACTGAAACTATTTTTCCAATAGGAATCAATGTAGAAAAAAGGTCACAGTACAATAAATTTGGAAAAGAAAAGCACAACACGCCAGTTGATGCAGAAATTATTCTGTGTAGGTTAACTCAGTTTGGCAATGTTGTCAGAGAACTGAAATGTTTGATAACCATGCCATTTTCATCTTGAATTTTCTGTTTGAAAACTGATTTGTTTGACATGTGAGACGTTTGAGAACCAAGGTTGCACCATATATATATATATATATATATATATATATATATATATAATGGATTTAATTCAATAAGGAACAAAATAAGAAAACCTTTTATAAATTTGCTTTGTCCATGTTCAGATAGGATGTATTGAAAATTTTGATTATGCCAGATCAGGTAATCTCTCCTATAAATTATAACTAAGGTCTGTTCAGCATAGTTGCACTATAAACCACAGGTAGACATTGAGGTGAACAGGCATGTATAGTAGAGATTTGCTAGCTGCTCTGGCAGATAAGAGTCCTCAGAAATGAGTAGTGACTGGCCATTATATATATATAAATTTCCTTACCATTTGGTACAACTCTGAGATATGTATGTGTGTAATGGATTTCTTATTTCTTAAACTGACAGATTTTAGCATTTTAACATTATTTTTAGTGGATACCTATATTTAGGTAGATGCTTCATTTCAGGGAAATTTTCTACAATTTATAATGGGGTTTCACACCTTTACAAGTGGGATGCAGGTTTGAACCCTGTTGAAAAGTACATCTTCTTCATTAAGACTCTCTAATACACAGTCTGGTAGAATAAATTTACACCCTGTAAAAATAAAAGGACATCTACTAAAACATGTGTAACCAATAAATATAATATGATAGAGAGAAGTATTTGCTGTTAATCACTCATATTATTAAACAACAGAAATAGAATATTGAACATTGAGTCTGGGTTGATAAAATGGAACTCTTCACAAGAGAAGAGACATTCTTTCCTCAAGAGAAAATGTCACTCGTTCTGGATTTACCTAAAAGCAAGTGTATATAATCAGCCTTTTATTCCATTAAGGAAGGCAGTCCAGCTGAGGTAAAGAAAATGGGGATTTTAAACCTTTGCTGTCTTGCAGTCATATCCAAACAGGGAAAAGGGAGAAAATCTGGTGTGGAGCCCAGAAGGCAGTTAGCTATTAACCCTGAAAACCTTCCGGCAACTCCTGCAACCAAGCTAGCTTCAAAGGTAATGACCTGTAATCCTTTAGATCTTGTCCATATGGTTGAAAAGGTGAGGGCTAAGTGACCTGGATAGTGCACAACCTGCATAAACCATTGCTCAGACTTTTTCCCTGGAGGGAGTCACTCCAGCCTCACCACCACAGGACTGAATTTTAACCATTCAGATAACAACCTATATCTTGCAAGATAAATTGATGCTTAGTATTGCATAAAATATTTGCAAACGGGTTTTTTTGTTTTTGTTTTGATTTCATGTAGAATAGACCAAGGCAAATTATTGACCAAAATTAAAATAAAAATTCAGTTGAACGGGCCATAATATATGGGTTCAGATCATGAGAATACCTGGTGAAAAATACAAAATGAGAATAGTAAAACATATAAAAGAGAAAGATAGAAATATCAATGAGATATACAGTATGGTGATAAGAATCAACACTGCATGGTAACTGTCAGATTCAGTGCTCAGATCTTAAGATCTTCACTACATGATTTCAAGAATGGTTGGTTGAGGCGTGAAACTGATAGTTGCTATGCAGTATTGATTCCTATATCCAGACTAAAACACTCTAATTCTGATACTGAACTGATGTAATGGAATAACCAGTCACCCCCATGAATGATTACACTATAGGTAGTAAGTACCTATAAAGTCAACCATCTACAAGAGACTCAGAGGGAAGGCGAGAGCGAGAAGACATAAACGTCTGACCTTCCAATTAGTGGCACTCACTACTAGATTGACCTGTGCGTATAACTGTACCGTATTTCATATTGTACTTTTTGTGTACAATAAACCTTTCTTCTAATATCCACCTGGTGTTATGTGTTTATTGCCTTAGCAAGGAATATAACATGAACACACTTCTCCCATGAATATAGAAAATTTTGAATATATCAGTAGGTCAATTAAAATACGCGACTACTGTTTCGACCTAGCAGTCTCATCGGGCATTAGCACTTTTTAATATTACTGTTACCTGGTCTGATTCAACTCTGACCATTAACCTTATATATATATATATATATATATATATATATATATATATAGCCAGCCAGCCAGCCAATCATGCTACCTTGGTTTCGACCTTTTTGTATCATCATGTGTTAGTTGGAGGGAGAGTAAATAAAATGTACATACATTCATCCTGACCCCTGGCCTATTGGTGCTTAGCAGTGAGAAAGGTGAATTTTTACATATTTATTTTTTCATAAACACACCAGTGATCTAGATGAATCAATCCATTGGGAGAGTCTCGCATTATTAGCAGTAATAGTCACTATTTACAAATATCCCCCCCCCCCGACAGTGACCTACTGAATTAATTTATTTTATACACACGTGTGTGTATGTTTGAATGTGTTTATTTATTTATTTATTTTTTTTAATCATTTCATCTCGAACAAGGAGATAAATCTATTAAAAATGCCAGGGGATGCTGAGAAAAAGGTTACTGGGTAGAAACACCATTGAATGAATCATATTTAAAAGGACAGAAGATGATGGCTATTGTTGCATTTGAATTCTTGAAGATTGTAGTTGACAGGAAAGCAAGAATGTTCCACAAGTGAGAAGTGAAAGAGAAATTATTAGAATAGAACTTATGACAAGGAGTAGATAGGTTTGCTTAGTGTTCGGTTCACACTCCTCCCCAGTATTTTGAACACAAGTAGAGGTTTATCCCTTGTTGAGGATTGTGTTTCTGGTTCCTTCTAAAGTCTACTACAACTCTACACTCTTATTATATGATTATTTCTTTTCTATGCTAATATAATTCCACACAGTAATCCTCTACCTTGAGTGGCTCTTGGACCTTGTATTGGGTGAACATTGGATAAAAAAATAAAAAAAGATTTAAATGGTAAAATGATGTAATCTAGCTGCCAGTCTTGTACTATGCTTAATTTCATGAAGTTATACCAAAGAGAAAAGGTCTTCAGAATAATTGCCATGAAGATGTTTATGGAAAAGATACAGAGAATTTAGTTTTTGATGATGACTAAGTGATTGAAGCCAAGATGTGTGTGATTTTTTATAATCAGCCTCATCTTATTTAAGAGTAGGAATGGAGTGTTACAAATTTAAAAAAAAAAAAAAATAGAAAGACGGTCACTTTTATTCTAGCCATGCTCAACATGTGAAGGATTGGAATACATGCTCTTACTGACATTCATAATGACACATCTTAAACATGAAGAGAACTATCAACACCTAGATCCATTTAAAAATGGCTAAAGAAGTGCATGGGACAATGGACAATACAGAAAATTTTTGTACTCCCACAAAACGGAAAAATGTAAAAATGCTTGGTAAACTAAGTAAAAAATTAAATTTTCCTTGTCTGTCATGTTTAAAAAAAATGTTCTTTTTTTTAAAAAAAAAAGTTGCTGCTCAAATCTATCTATCTATCTATCTATCTATCTATCTATCTATCTATCTATCTATCTATCTATCTATCTATCTATCTATCTATCTATCATAATATTTTTATTATAAGATATTATAATAAAAAAATTTTACACTGCTACTCAAAAGCTTTCATGTTTCAATACCATTTACCAACCATCACCTGAGGAAGTACAATGATAGTATTGAAAAATAAAAGCTTTTGAGTAGCAATGTAAAATGTTTTTATTATAATCTCTTATAATAAAAATATAATAATATTTTGCTCTACTTTGTATTGAGCACTTTTTAAAGAGTGAATGCTACAAACTGTGAATTTTTACAGCTTCTGTCCTTTCTCTTATTGGGATATATAATGAAATCTCACATCAATTTCTATGTATGAGGACCTCATTCAATTTTTATATTTGTGCTTCATGTGACATTTCAGTTCCACTAGTGACCTGTATGTAAGTCCACATTTTGTGCATCCACAAGGATATTGTGATATAGCAAGAGGAACATTTGGCGATGTATTTTGCCATTGTCCTTTGTCTTTTCACTGGTCAATATGATTTTTGTTACCACTCTGTCACAAATATCTCCCTAGTTAACTCTATCCAGTACAACTCACTCGAGGTTAATGCTTAGCAAAATGCGTCAACCAGCAAATGACTGAAGTTGAACATTAAAAAGCAAGCAAACTTTTGTAAACAAAGTTCCCCATATTAAAATAAAGTAACAGTAATTAACAGATTAATAAATTCCAAAACATTCTCGCAACATTGTCTCAAGATTTTTTTGAGGTGTGAAACTGCTAGTCACCATATGGTGTTTATTCCTATGTTCACATCTAGATATAAACACTTTATTTTTTTATATTGAGCACACTTCTCCAATAAATATAGCAAACTTAGATATCTTTTGAATTTTGTGTCTATTTTTGTAGAGGGGAGGAGATCTTTAAATATTCAAGTGTTTATTATACACTCTTGCAGTCTTTGAGTGTCTTCAGACAAATTTCAGGAGCAACTTATTTGCTCCTTGAAAATCACTTTATTTTTTTGTTTTGGTTTCCTGTCATGTTTGTATCTTCCTTATTTCTTGTTTGAAGTGTCTACATGATAAAAATGTTTGTTTTTTTTTGTTGTTTTTTTCCTTCCTTCCTCAGCTGTGTGCTAATGATCATTTTCCTTTTTATCCTTTCATTTGATATTATACTTTACCTACATTAGTTTTCTTTTGATTTACCATTTTTTTTTTTTTTTTTTTTTTTTTTGAAGATTCTAATTAGAGATTCTGATCCCTTACTTTTAGTTCTGGTTTTATAAAACAAGCAGTTTTATTTATGTCTCTCTACAGACACTTAAACATAGGTACCTCCACTAATTCGCTGAAAAAACTGTATACCATGATGAAAAAAGGCCCTAAACTGGACAAAAACAAAGTTTTATTGTCAAAATGTTTGTTATTATTAAGAGGAAAGACCAAAATATTTTTTATTTTATCTAATTTTTCATCTTTTCTAGCATGTTAAAAATCTTGTTTTTCTTGCATCACTGACAAAGATTACTTAATGATTAGTATAGGAAATTTTAGTATCTTTATTTGTGATTAAAAACAAATTGATTTGGAAATTTTTGTAAAAATCAAATAATTGTCAGATTTTAATAAAATTTTCAGGACTTATTCACAAAAGAATAAAATTATTTTGGAAATTTTTTTTTTTTAGAAAATCTGTGTAAAAAAAAACATTTTTTTACCTCTTTTAGACACTTAATTTTATGAAATTTTGAGAAATTAAATTTTCACCACCTTCATATCAGTTAAAAGGTGGACTCTTTAAACAGTGTAATATGCTCATGTCACATGTTCTATTGTGTGTGTCACACTTTTTCAAAACCTGTGTGTCTCTGTATCTCTCTGTGTTAACATCTTTGCTCCCATCTCTGGTGTCCCACTCTTTCAGTATATTTGTGTGTTTGTATACTTTTCTTTCTTAGGCGTCTTTGCTCACATCTGTGTCCCATTCCTTCAGCACCTGTGTCAACAGCCTTCACTTTTCAGCACCTCTGTGTGTGTACCTATATCCTTCTTTCTTTGCGTCTTTGCTCACGTGTGTGTTTCTCTCATTCTTTTATTATATTTGTTTGTGTCTATCCCTTTCTTTATTAACATCTTTGCTCACATCTGTATGTGTCCCACTCTTTCGGTGTATTTGTGTGTCTGCATCTGTTTCTTCCTCAACACCTTTGCTGACATCTGTGTCTGTATCCTTTTCTTTCTTAACATCTTTGCTCACATTTGTGTGTCCCACTCCCCTCAGTATCTCTTCTCAACACACATATATATATATTTATGTCGCTCTCTTTGCATTTTTGCTGAGATCTCTGTGTGTCTTTGATATGTCCCGGAAAGCGATATATTTGATCAAAGTAGCTACGTGGGTTTTGGCTACTGTAACCAAGTAGTACACGGTAGCAGTAATCGACTGGTACTCATCGTAGTCGCAGGTAATAGGTGTAGACCAATAGGATAGCCAATGGCATAGTCCAATGGGCATGGTCATAGACTTAAACTCTGTTGTACCTACACATCCATCTATATTTATGACGGACACCAGCCAATCATATTCCAGTGAGGAGGAACTCTGGTGTATGCATATTCCATTATATCAGTCTTACACTCTCATTATAGTTGTGTGTCTGTACCCCTCTCTTTCTTAACATTTTTGATCTCATTTGTGTGACCCACTGCCTAAGCATCTGCATCTCCACCCTTTGCATTTCAGCACCTGTGTGTGTGTCTGTAGCCCTTTCTTAACATCTTTACTCACATATGTGCGACCCTCTGCATCTGTGCCTTCTATATCAAGACTTGACACTGTCCAAAGAAACTATTTTATTTATTATGTCACACTGACTGAAATTATCTTGGTAGTTTTATTGAATGGTTGGTTTATTTCTTTTTTTACTTTTGTCAAATTCTTGTTTGGTCTTCTTTTTTAACAGTAAAAAAAAAAGAAGAAAAACAAATTTTATTGCTGATTCAACTAATGATGACTTTTAAGTAAACATCTGCTGAAACATATTTTAGTCTCTTTTGTTCCTTTCTCACTCAAACAATTACTTTTTTTGGCCATTCTCCTCTCAAACCTCGCAACCATCTTTTCTGTTCCTCATATGCTTAGGCCTGATTTTCATTGTTTCTTATAATAATTCATCTTATCCTTTTTATGTTTGGTAGTGAGGTAGGAAGCAGTAATCAGTTGCTTATTTTTTATCATTTTATAAGAATGAGCAGCTCTGTTCTTTTTGGAGGTTACATGTGTGGGTGCTTCCATTCCTGGCTCTCTCTCTCTCTCTCTCTCTCTCTTGTAGAAGGAGATGGAAAAAGAGAGGAGGGAAGGATCTTATTAGCGTGATGTCATCCGATTAGTATTTTCGGCCTTGTCATTCATTTTCTTTCTTTTTTTTTTTTTTACATTTCTTTTAATTACTCATTATGCAGCAATTGTTTGAAAAATCTATAATACTCTCTGACACAGTTACATGATTGCATGTGAATACCTGTCTGTTCTGTAATTGTGTGTTAAATATTGTTTAAAATTCTCTCTCTCACTCTCTCTCTCTCGCTCTCTCTCTCTCTCTCTCTATATATATATATATATATATAAAGAAAATTGATCAATATCAGAGATGGAACATTTGTAAGTAAGGACAGTGTGAACATAGGAATCAACACTATATGGTGACAATCAGTTTCATCCCTTAATGTTATCTTCAGACAGGATACAAAATGAGTGTTGGAAAATGTTGTACATTAACAAGGAATTTAAAAAAAATCTGATATTTATTTCAGATTTTGGGAAGTGTTAGGTTAACAACTTTTTAGCAACGCTAAGGGAATATATATATATATATATATATATATATATATTATATTATATATTATATATATATATTATATATATTATATTATATATATATATTATATATATTATATTATATATATATATTATATATATTATATTATATATATATATTATATATATTATATTATATATATATATTATATTATATATATATATTATATATATATATTATATTATATTATATATATTATATTATATATATATATTATATTATATATATAT
Source organism: Acanthosepion lycidas (assembly GCA_963932145.1). Taxonomy (NCBI): domain Eukaryota; kingdom Metazoa; phylum Mollusca; class Cephalopoda; order Sepiida; family Sepiidae; genus Acanthosepion; species Acanthosepion lycidas. Next base: position 27,991,602 of record OZ010583.1, on the reverse strand, counting down.
ATTATATATATATATTATATTATATATATATATTATATTATATATATATATTATATTATATATATATATTATATATATTATATTATATATTATATTATATTTTATATTATATTATATATATATTATATTATATATATATTAAACATATTATATATATTATATATATACATATTATATATATATATTATATATATTAAAATTTAAATGTGAGTATGAATAAAGACAAAAAGAAAACTTATCTTTACCAGTATGTTTACAGAGGGAAAAATGTTAGGTTTTCAAAAAAACTGTTAAGCATTTGAAAACCTTTAATTTTTACTTTTGTTTATAAATACTATTTGCAAAATAAAAAAATCCTTACATTTGCTTTCATAAAGTCCATCAGAGGACAAAATGTGATGATAAAGAAACGTTTTCGTTTTGTCTTTATTTATATTGTCTTTTTACAGATATATTTTTCATTTACATCTAAATTTTCACACACACACACATTTATATATGATTTAAATTTTGATGAGAATCTGACAAAATGGTGTGTGTGTGTATATATATATATATGACAATTTGGAAAAATCTTCTTTTGACATGTTTTACTCATTAAAGTAAAAAAAAAAAATACCAGCATTTGTATGATTTATGTGAATCATGTTCTGTGTCGCTAATCTAGATTTGGTTGAACTAAAATCCATTTTTCTGATGATGCTGTTTGATTAGTGAAACATGTTAATAGAGAAGGCTTTTTTTTTTCTGAGGTGTTTCTCAGATTATATAATCATCATAATGATTGTCCTTTTGGTTTAAAGAAAATTTGGACTTACAATTCATCAGTGGATATAGAGGTGACTGGGTGTACAGATTCTGGAAAGACTATGAAAGTTTATGATTGTGACCAATGCCTATTATCTTTAAGTATTGATTTTATTTCATTTTTTTTTTTTTTTTTTTTTTTTTTTTTGACATCAGGCTTCCTTGAAGCTTGCAGAGGTATACCAATGTAATTGGTCAGCAACATACAGCTCTAGTTCCTATGGTTTAGTCTAGCAACAATTAAGGTTAATCTTGATTGTATCTTTGTATCCTTTCTTTGGTCACCTTCTTCGTAAAACAGGCATTTGTTGGGAATACAATGTTGCTTCACATTGGGACTTGTGACTGCAGATCGATGATGTAATGATGATGGATTTTCACAACAAACCTGAGCAGTAAGAATTTATAGCAGTGAAAATATTTGTACAGGGATAATCCCACTCTCTTGGCCAGGGATGTCTTTATCCAGGGTCGCAAGGAACTGTTATAACTGCACATTTCCAGGCTGCAGTAGATTACCAGCTCTTCTATGTGTACCTATATAAATAAATATATATGATAAAAAATATATATATGCTATATCTAAGGGTAAAAGTGCTCAATATAAAAGATAGAGCATGTGTAAATGTAAAAGTGGATACTGTGGTCAGGACAGTGGCAACAGTTTGTTTTATGCTTGAATGCAATCTTCAGGCCATGTACGTTGGGTTATAGCTTGACTATTTATATATGCTGGGCAATGGGGAATTATAGGTAAGCAAGATCTAGTATTTCTAGTTTGTGTTATCCATGCAGTTATTCTAAAGGCTATTGAGTAGAAATAATTATGGACCAGAATGTCGTTATTTTATAGCTATTGTATTGGGTTGTTTGTTAACTTTTAACTTGTTATTTATTATTATTGGGTTGTCGCGAAAGTTCATGCCAATTCTTAAGAGAAATTAAAATACAAAACAAAATTATGCTATTTATGTTTATTCAACTAAATATGAACCATTTTGTTGCATAACCTTTCTTTATTATTTCTTCAACTTAAAGATTCCATCTTCCCAGAATTTTTTGTTTAAACCGGCTTACAGGCATATCACATTAAAAGATTGCTTTTTATATGGTCATCAAACTTAAGTAACATCAACCCTTGTCAGTTTCCCTGACATATTTTCTGGGAAAGTTTAAAAAAAATATTATGCTCAGGTTGCAGGGAGCCATCCCCCACCACACTCAATACCTCTCCTTCAGCAGGGAGCTGGAGTCATTACCTGGCACCTGAACTGTCTCCAAAAGGAGAAGTAACTGGGGGGCTTGAGCAATTTTCCTATGGTATTGCCGTTAAACCCATTTTCAACTGATCCTGTGTCACATTCAATAGTGACATGGGTGCACTGAAAAAATACTCTCCCTTCACTAGATGGGTGACCACTTGGGACTGCCAGGTACTGTAAGCTTGGATGTGCATGTGATGTCATGCATAACAGCTCTGAATTGAAATTTGGAGAGCAGTTCTAATTCTGGTTGAGTTTGTTATATTCACTTATGTGCTGAAATACCTGTGAAAGATATGAATCCATCTCTTCTCCCTCCAGCTATGGGTTAATTAGGATTTGTATCAATAAATCTTTATTATCTTGAAAAATATTCTTATAATATAAAATTATTTTCTGGCTTTAAATAACCTACAAATGGTTGATAAGCTGTAAAATATAAATCAGTCAATTTGTTTAAAGCATATAACATTATCTGCATGGTATATAGGGGTGAGGCTGCAAAAGTAGGTATACAGTAAGTATTATACTAATATTATAATTGTAGTTCTAGGAATAATTTAATACATTTTGTGCACACATTTTGCTGTATATCTATTTTTGTGTGCCCCTATGTTGTGCATATATTTGCATTTTGCTTGATGTTTTACAAGGTATTTGTCTGTTTTTTTATTTTTTTATTTTTTTAAGTAACATAATGAAAATATATATATATATATATATATATATATATATATATATATATATAGTTTTGTTAACTAGAGATAATGTGCCTATTGTATTTTAATATATTGACTATTCAGTTCCCATCTGTTAGGATTGAAATAAAAAAAAGAAGCATCCACTGTTCATGTCTAAGTATTTCAGGCTGTCACCTGACTTAAGTTATCAAAAATTAAAATTCTTTAATGACTGTGTAGCTCTACTTTAAATATGATGTCATCTTCTTTTCTTTTCTGAGTTTCTTTAATGTCACTTTTTTTTTTTTTTAAATGTTTTTTTGATGTCATGAATTTTGCATTATGTGTTCGGAGACTTAAATTTAGGAAAAATTTTAAAATTAATTTAAATTCTCAGGAACAAATAGTATATTATTCAGGTCACACGACAAGCATTTAAATTAAGACATAACCTTGAATATGTTCAAAATTAAAAAATTATTTACACATCAGGTTTAAAATTGAGATGCAAAGTCATTACAGGACTTTAATTCTTGCCAATGCCTGAAGTCAGCTGAAAGCCTAGAATATTTAATAAGTGGACTATGGACAGAGTTTCATAATCTCAATTCTATTACAGAAATTGATACATCAGTAGAAAAGAATATTTTAAAACATAATAGACAAATTGTCTATCTTGTTTCAACAAATATTGATGCCAAATACACCATCATTCTCTGGTTCACACACGTGTGTGTGTGTGTATATATATATATATATATATATATATATATATATATATATATATATACTATTCATTTGTTATTTATGTAAGTTTGTGAGAGTGCAGCAGGGTTAAAGAGCCACTTGCATGCACATGAACGTGACAATGTAATGTAAGTTGCAGTCACACTATTATAAATGTGAACAGGCTGTATTTTAAAGCTTTCTTAATTGGGTGTTATTCCTTTTATCATTTTATTAGCTTTCTTTCTTTTATATCCTTTTTAATATTCTTTTAACTGTAAGTGTTTTACCACTTAAAAATTAAGGATAGGCTTCTATAAATTGTTTACAAATGTGAGTGATGGTTTTTTACCATATCTCATCTGTTTTTATTTTTTATCCTTTTAAAATCCATTTATACTGATCAAACAAACCTTCATTTTAAAAGTAACAAGAGATGGTTGTCTTCTGTAAAGAAGTGGCAATCATCATCTATATATATTACAAACTGTATGTGTGCTTATTTTGATCATAATCCTTTCATATTCATGAATATTTTCTGTGTATTACAATTAAATAAGGCAAAAATGCACTGTGTCTTTTATTTCCTAAGTACTTTCCATCACTTTCTGAGATCATCATTAGAGGTGCAGTTGGTAAGAGATGGAAAGTACTTGGGTAATAAGTGATTCTCACTGTTACGGTGCATTTCTTGACTAATTTAATTGTAACATACGGAAAAATATTCATGAATGTAAAAGGATTATGATCAAAATAAGCAAATTCAATCAGATATGTGGAAAAGATAATTTGCTGCCTAAATTCTCAAATCTATTTGATATATATATATATATATATATATATATATATATATATATATATATATATATATTTTACAGCAAAAAAAAAAATTACCTCAACGTTGGAATTTTGGGGTTTTGCTGTAAAAAAAATAGATATGCTCTGTTGAAATAAAAACATCAAGCTCCCTGTGGATCAGTTTTAATAATTAATATTACTAGGATCCACCTGAATTATATACCAATGGATCGATTACCTGTATTTATATATATATATATATATATATATATATATATATATAATATTAGAATGGATTTTTTATTAATCCAAATGGATTTTTATCATTTTAAACATTATTTTTAGTGGATACTTGTATTTGAGTAGACCCTTCATTGATTTATTAAACAGTTTTTTATTTATTTTTATCCAATTAAAAAATTCATTTGGATGTGAAACAGTGCAGATATGAAAAACTTCAATTACAGGAAGAATTTTATTTGAAGACACTAAATTTGGTCTTGCCTGACTTTGTGGCCAAATTGGTTAAGGTATACTGAGCTTAATGCTAGCTTCCTCTGCCCTGAGGGTCACAGGTTCAAAGCCTGCTGGTCTATGTAAGTTTTTCTTTTATAAGATTTCTTGAACATTCAAGTCGATAGATGAAAATGAATATACTGTTTAATAAATAAAGGAAGTGTCTAATCAAACATGAGTATCTACTAAAAATAATGTTTAAAGTGATAAAAATATATATGAACTGGACAGATACACTATGAGAGAGATATAGATAGATTTAGGTAGCATGCAATAAATAATTACATACTAACTGAAATGATAAAATGCAGAAATAAATACTTTGAATGACTTCAACCAAACATGATCCATACTTTCCCTCTCTTTTTTCCTGCCTGTCCTTTCTCCTCTCTGTTTTTCCTGCTCGTCCTTTCCCCTCTCTGTTTGCCACGCTCGTCCTTTCCCCTCTCTGTTTGCCACGCTCGTCCTTTCCCCTCTCTGTTTGTCCCACTCGTCCTTTCCATTCTCTGTTTGTCCCACTCGTCCTTTCCATTCTCTGTTTGTCCCACTGGTCCTTTCCACTCTATTTTTCCCGCACATCCTTTCCCCTCACTATTTTCTCCGCTCGTCCTTTCCCCTCTCTGTTTGTCCCGCTCGTCCTTTCCCCTCTCTGTTTGTCCCGCTCGTCCTTTCCCCTCACTATTTTTCCCGCTCGTCCTTTCCCTCACTATTTTTCCAGCTCGTCCTTTCCCCTCTCTGTTTGTTCTGGCTCGTCCTTTCCCCTCACTGTTTGTCCCGCTTGTCCTTTCCCCTCACTGTTTGTCCAGCTCGTCCTTTCCCCTCACTATTTTTCCAGCTCGTCCTTTCCCCTCACTATTTTCCAGCTCGTCCTTTCCCCTCTCTGTTTGTTCTGGCTCGACCTTTCCCCTCACTGTTTGTCCCGCTTGTCCTTTCCCTTCACTGTTTGTCCCGCTCGTCCTTTCCCCTCACTATTTTTCCCGCTCGTCCTTTCCCCTCACTATTTTTCCAGCTCGTCCTTTCCCCTCACTATTTTTCCAGCTCGTCCTTTCCCCTCACTATTTTTCCAGCTCGTCCTTTCCCCTCTCTGTTTGTCCCGGCTTGTCCTTTCCCCTCTCTGTTTGTCCCGGCTTGTCCTTTCCCCTCTCTGTTTGTCCTGGCTTGTCCTTTCCCCTCTCTGTTTGTCCCGGCTTGTCCTTTCCCCTCTCTGTTTGTCCCGCTTATCCTTTCCCCTCACTGTTTGTCCCGCTTGTCCTTTCCTCTCACTGTTTGTCCCGCTCGTCCTTTCCCCTCACTGTTTGTCCCGCTCGTCCTTTCCCCTCACTGTTTGTCCCGCTCGTCCTTTCCCCTCACTATTTTTCGAGCTCGTCGTTTCCCCTCACTATTTTTCGAGCTCGTCCTTTCCCCTCACTATTTTTCGAGCTCGTCCTTTCCCCTCACTATTTTTCCCGCTCGTCCTTTCCCCTCACTATTTTTCGAGCTCGTCCTTTCCCCTCACTATTTTTCCCGCTCGTCCTTTCCCCTCACTATTTTTCCCGCTCGTCCTTTCCCCTCACTATTTTTCCAGCTCGTCCTTTCCCCTCTCTGTTTGTTCCGGCTAGTCCTTTCCCCTCTCTGTTTGTCCCGGCTCGTCCTTTCCCCTCACTATTTTTCCAGCTCGTCCTTTCCCCTCTCTGTTTGTTCTGGCTCGTCCTTTCCCCTCACTGTTTGTCCCGCTTGTCCTTTCCCTTCACTGTTTGTCCCGCTCGTCCTTTCCCCTCACTATTTTTCCCGCTCGTCCTTTCCCCTCACTATTTTTCCAGCTCGTCCTTTCCCCTCTCTGTTTGTCCCGGCTTGTCCTTTCCCCTCTCTGTTTGTCCCGGCTTGTCCTTTCCCCTCTCTGTTTGTCCCGCTTGTCCTTTCCCCTCACTGTTTGTCCCGCTTGTCCTTTCCCCTCACTGTTTGTCCCGTTCGTCCTTTCCCCTCACTGTTTGTCCCGTTCGTCCTTTCCCCTCACTATTTTTCCAGCTCGTCCTTTCCCCTCACTATTTTTCCAGCTCGTCCTTTCCCCTCACTATTTTTCCAGCTCGTCCTTTCCCCTCACTATTTTTCCCGCTCGTCCTTTCCCCCTCAATATTTCTTCCGCTCTTCGTTTCCCCTCTGTTTGTCCCGCTCGTCCTTTCCCCTCACTATTTTTCAAGCTCGTCCTTTCCCCTCTCTGTTTGTTCCGGCTCGTCCTTTCCCCTGTCTGTTTTTCCCGGCTCGTCCTTTCCCCTCTCTGTTTGTTCCGGCTCGTCCTTTCCCCTCACTGTTTGTCCTGCTCGTCCTTTCCCCTCACTATTTTTCCAGCTCGTCCTTTCCCCTCACTATTTTTCCAGCTCGTCCTTTCCCCTCACTATTTTTCCAGCTCGTCCTTTCCCCTCACTATTTTTCCCGCTCGTCCTTTCCCCCTCACTATTTTTCAAGCTCGTCCTTTCCCCTCACTATTTTTCCAGCTCGTCCTTTCCCCTCACTATTTTTCCCGCTCGTCCTTTCCCCCTCACTATTTTTCCCGCTCGTCCTTTCCCCCTCACTATTTTTCCCGCTCGTCCTTTCCCCCTCACTATTTTTCCCGCTCGTCCTTTCCCCCTCACTATTTTTCCCGATCGTCCTTTCCCCCTCACTATTTTTCCCGCTCGTCCTTTCCCCCTCACTATTTTTCCCGCTCGTCCTTTCCCCTCTCTGTTTGTTCCAGCTCGTCCTTTCCCCTCTCTGTTTTTCCCGGCTCGTCCTTTCCCCTCTCTCATTGTTCCAGCTCGTCCTTTCCCCTCACTGTTTGTCCTGCTCGTCCTTTCCCCTCACTATTTTTCCAGCTCGTCCTTTCCCCTCACTATTTTTCCCGCTCGTCCTTTCCCCTCACTATTTTTCCAGCTCGTCCTTTCCCCTCACTATTTTTCCAGCTCGTCCTTTCCCCTCACTATTTTTCCAGCTCGTCCTTTCCCCTCTCTGTTTGTCCCGGCTTGTCCTTTCCCCTCTCTGTTTGTCCCGGCTTGTCCTTTCCCCTCTCTGTTTGTCCTGGCTTGTCCTTTCCCCTCTCTGTTTGTCCCGGCTTGTCCTTTCCCCTCTCTGTTTGTCCCGCTTATCCTTTCCCCTCACTGTTTGTCCCGCTTGTCCTTTCCTCTCACTGTTTGTCCCGCTCGTCCTTTCCCCTCACTGTTTGTCCCGCTCGTCCTTTCCCCTCACTGTTTGTCCCGCTCGTCCTTTCCCCTCACTATTTTTCGAGCTCGTCGTTTCCCCTCACTATTTTTCGAGCTCGTCCTTTCCCCTCACTATTTTTCGAGCTCGTCCTTTCCCCTCACTATTTTTCCCGCTCGTCCTTTCCCCTCACTATTTTTCCCGCTCGTCCTTTCCCCTCACTATTTTTCCAGCTCGTCCTTTCCCCTCTCTGTTTGTTCCGGCTAGTCCTTTCCCCTCTCTGTTTGTCCCGGCTCGTCCTTTCCCCTCACTATTTTTCCAGCTCGTCCTTTCCCCTCTCTGTTTGTTCTGGCTCGTCCTTTCCCCTCACTGTTTGTCCCGCTTGTCCTTTCCCTTCACTGTTTGTCCCGCTCGTCCTTTCCCCTCACTATTTTTCCCGCTCGTCCTTTCCCCTCACTATTTTTCCAGCTCGTCCTTTCCCCTCTCTGTTTGTCCCGGCTTGTCCTTTCCCCTCTCTGTTTGTCCCGGCTTGTCCTTTCCCCTCTCTGTTTGTCCCGGCTTGTCCTTTCCCCTCTCTGTTTGTCCCGCTTGTCCTTTCCCCTCACTGTTTGTCCCGCTTGTCCTTTCCCCTCACTGTTTGTCCCGCTCGTCCTTTCCCCTCACTGTTTGTCCCGCTCGTCCTTTCCCCTCACTATTTTTCCCGCTCGTCCTTTCCCCTCACTATTTTTCCAGCTCGTCCTTTCCCCTCACTATTTTTCCAGCTCGTCCTTTCCCCTCACTATTTTTCCAGCTCGTCCTTTCCCCTCACTATTTTTCCAGCTCGTCCTTTCCCCCTCACTATTTTTCCCGCTCGTCCTTTCCCCCTCACTATTTTTCCCGCTCGTCCTTTCCCCCTCACTATTTTTCCCGCTCGTCCTTTCCCCCTCACTATTTTTCCCGCTCGTCCTTTCCCCCTCACTATTTTTCCCGCTCGTCCTTTCCCCCTCACTATTTTTCCCGCTCGTCCTTTCCCCCTCACTATTTTTCCCGCTCGTCCTTTCCCCCTCACTATTTTTCCCGCTCGTCCTTTCCCCCTCACTATTTTTCCCGCTCGTCCTTTCCCCCTCACTATTTTTCCCGCTCGTCCTTTCCCCTCTCTGTTTGTTCCGGCTCGTCCTTTCTCCTCTCTGTTTTTCCCGGCTCGTCCTTTCCCCTCTCTCATTGTTCCAGCTCGTCCTTTCCCCTCACTGTTTGTCCTGCTCGTCCTTTCCCCTCACTATTTTTCCAACTCGTCCTTTCCCCTCACTATTTTTCCAGCTCGTCGTTTCCCCTCACTATTTTTCCAGCTCGTCCTTTCCCCTCACTATTTTTCCCGCTCGTCCTTTCCCCTCACTATTTCTTCCGCTCTTCGTTTCCCCTCTGTTTGTCCCGCTCGTCCTTTCCCCTCACTATTTTTCAAGCTCGTCCTTTCCCCTCTCTGTTTGTTCCGGCTCGTCCTTTCCCTGTCTGTTTTTCCCGGCTCGTCCTTTCCCCTCTCTGTTTGTTCTGGCTCGTCCTTTCCCCTCTCTGTTTGTTCTGGCTCGTCCTTTCCCCTCACTGTTTGTCCAGCTCGTCCTTTCCCCTCACTATTTTTCCAGCTCGTCCTTTCCCCTCACTATTTTTCCAGCTCGTCCTTTCCCCTCACTATTTTTCCAGCTCGTCCTTTCCCCTCACTATTTTTCCAGCTCGTCCTTTCCCCTCACTATTTTTCCAGCTCGTCCTTTCCCCTCTCTGTTTGTTCTGGCTCGACCTTTCCCCTCACTGTTTGTCCCGCTTGTCCTTTCCCTTCACTGTTTGTCCCGCTCGTCCTTTCCCCTCACTATTTTTCCCGCTCGTCCTTTCCCCTCACTATTTTTCCAGCTCGTCCTTTCCCCTCTCTGTTTGTCCCGGCTTGTCCTTTCCCCTCTCTGTTTGTCCCGCTTGTCCTTTCCCCTCTCTGTTTGTCCCGCTTGTCCTTTCCCCTCACTGTTTGTCCCGCTTGTCCTTTCCCCTCACTGTTTGTCCCGCTTGTCCTTTCCCCTCACTGTTTGTCCCGTTCGTCCTTTCCCCTCACTATTTTTCCAGCTCGTCCTTTCCCCTCACTATTTTTCCAGCTCGTCCTTTCCCCTCACTATTTTTCCAGCTCGTCCTTTCCCCTCACTATTTTTCCCGCTCGTCCTTTCCCCCTCAATATTTCTTCCGCTCTTCGTTTCCCCTCTGTTTGTCCCGCTCGTCCTTTCCCCTCACTATTTTTCAAGCTCGTCCTTTCCCCTCTCTGTTTGTTCCGGCTCGTCCTTTCCCCTGTCTGTTTTTCCCGGCTCGTCCTTTCCCCTCTCTGTTTGTTCCGGCTTGTCCTTTCCCCTCACTATTTTTCCAGCTCGTCCTTTCCCCTCACTATTTTTCAAGCTCGTCCTTTCCCCTCTCTGTTTGTCCTGCTCGTCCTTTCCCCTCACTATTTTTCCAGCTCGTCCTTTCCCCCTCACTATTTTTCCAGCTCGTCCTTTCCCCCTCACTATTTTTCCAGCTCGTCCTTTCCCCTCACTATTTTTCCCGCTCGTCCTTTCCCCTCACTATTTTTCAAGCTCGTCCTTTCCCCTCACTATTTTTCCAGCTCGTCCTTTCCCCTCTCTGTTTGTTCCGGCTCGTCCTTTCCCCTCACTGTTTGTCCTGCTCGTCCTTTCCCCTCACTATTTTTCCAGCTCGTCCTTTCCCCTCACTATTTTTCCAGCTCGTCCTTTCCCCTCACTATTTTTCCCGCTCGTCCTTTACCCTCACTATTTTTCCAGCTCGTCCTTTCCCCTCACTATTTTTCCAGCTCGTCCTTTCCCCTCACTATTTTTCCAGCTCGTCCTTTCCCCTCACTATTTTTCCAGCTCGTCCTTTCCCCTCACTATTTTTCCAGCTCGTCCTTTCCCCTCACTATTTTTCCAGATCGTCCTTTCCCCTCACTATTTTTCCAGCTCGTCCTTTCCCCTCTCTGTTTGTCCTGCTCGTCCTTTCCCCTCACTATTTTTCCAGCTCGTCCTTTCCCCTCACTATTTTTCCAGCTCGTCCTTTCCCCCTCACTATTTTTCCAGCTCGTCCTTTCCCCTCACTATTTTTCCCGCTCGTCCTTTCCCCTCACTATTTTTCAAGCTCGTCCTTTCCCCTCACTATTTTTCCAGCTCGTCCTTTCCCCTCTCTGTTTGTTCCGGCTCGTCCTTTCCCCTCACTGTTTGTCCCGTTCGTCCTTTCCCCTCACTATTTTTCAAGCTCGTCCTTTCCCCTCTCTGTTTGTTCCGGCTTGTCCTTTCCCCTCACTATTTTTCCAGCTCGTCCTTTCCCCTCACTATTTTTCAAGCTCGTCCTTTCCCCTCTCTGTTTGTCCTGCTCGTCCTTTCCCCTCACTATTTTTCCAGCTCGTCCTTTCCCCCTCACTATTTTTCCAGCTCGTCCTTTCCCCTCACTATTTTTCCAGCTCGTCCTTTCCCCTCACTATTTTTCCAGCTCGTCCTTTCCCCTCACTATTTTTCCAGCTCGTCCTTTCCCCTCACTATTTTTCCCGCTCGTCCTTTCCCCCTCACTATTTTTCCAGCTCGTTCTTTCCCCTCACTATTTTTCCAGCTCGTCCTTTCCCCTCACTATTTTTCCCGCTCGTCCTTTCCCCCTCACTATTTTTCCCGCTCGTCCTTTCCCCCTCACTATTTTTCCCGCTCGTCCTTTCCCCCTCACTATTTTTCCCGCTCGTCCTTTCCCCCTCACTATTTTTCCCGCTCGTCCTTTCCCCTCTCTGTTTGTTCCAGCTCGTCCTTTCCCCTCTCTGTTTTTCCCGGCTCGTCCTTTCCCCTCTCTCATTGTTCCAGCTCGTCCTTTCCCCTCACTGTTTGTCCTGCTCGTCCTTTCCCCTCACTATTTTTCTAGCTCGTCCTTTCCCCTCACTATTTTTCCAGCTCGTCCTTTCCCCTCACTATTTTTCCAGCTCGTCCTTTCCCCTCACTATTTTTCCAGCTCGTCCTTTCCCCTCACTATTTTTCCCGCTCGTCCTTTCCCCTCACTATTTCTTCCGCTCTTCGTTTCCCCTCTCTGTTTGTCCCGCTCGTCCTTTCCCCTCACTATTTTTCAAGCTCGTCCTTTCCCCTCTCTGTTTGTTCCGGCTTGTCCTTTCCCCTCACTATTTTTCCAGCTCGTCCTTTCCCCTCACTATTTTTCAAGCTCGTCCTTTCCCCTCTCTGTTTGTCCTGCTCGTCCTTTCCCCTCACTATTTTTCCAGCTCGTCCTTTCCCCCTCACTATTTTTCCAGCTCGTCCTTTCCCCCTCACTATTTTTCCAGCTCGTCCTTTCCCCTCACTATTTTTCCCGCTCGTCCTTTCCCCTCACTATTTTTCAAGCTCGTCCTTTCCCCTCACTATTTTTCCAGCTCGTCCTTTCCCCTCTCTGTTTGTTCCGGCTCGTCCTTTCCCCTCACTGTTTGTCCTGCTCGTCCTTTCCCCTCACTATTTTTCCAGCTCGTCCTTTCCCCTCACTATTTTTCCAGCTCGTCCTTTCCCCTCACTATTTTTCCCGCTCGTCCTTTACCCTCACTATTTTTCCAGCTCGTCCTTTCCCCTCACTATTTTTCCAGCTCGTCCTTTCCCCTCACTATTTTTCCAGCTCGTCCTTTCCCCTCACTATTTTTCCAGCTCGTCCTTTCCCCTCACTATTTTTCCAGCTCGTCCTTTCCCCTCACTATTTTTCCAGATCGTCCTTTCCCCTCACTATTTTTCCAGATCGTCCTTTCCCCTCACTATTTTTCCAGCTCGTCCTTTCCCCTCTCTGTTTGTCCTGCTCGTCCTTTCCCCTCACTATTTTTCCAGCTCGTCCTTTCCCCTCACTATTTTTCCAGCTCGTCCTTTCCCCCTCACTATTTTTCCAGCTCGTCCTTTCCCCTCACTATTTTTCCCGCTCGTCCTTTCCCCTCACTATTTTTCAAGCTCGTCCTTTCCCCTCACTATTTTTCCAGCTCGTCCTTTCCCCTCTCTGTTTGTTCCGGCTCGTCCTTTCCCCTCACTGTTTGTCCTGCTCGTCCTTTCCCCTCACTATTTTTCCAGCTCGTCCTTTCCCCTCACTATTTTTCCCGCTCGTCCTTTCCCCTCACTATTTTTCAAGCTCGTCCTTTCCCTTCGCTATTTTTCCAGCTCGTCCTTTCCCCTCACTATTTTTCCAGCTCGTTTTTTCCCCTCACTATTTTTCCAGCTCGTCCTTTCCCCTCACTATTTTTCCAGCTCGTCCTTTCCCCTCTCTGTTTGTTCCGGCTCGTCCTTTCCCCTCTCTGTTTTTCCCGGCTCGTCCTTTCCCCTTTCTGTTTGTTCCAGCTCGTCCTTTCCCCTCTCTGTTTGTTCCAGCTCGTCCTTTCCCCTCTCTGTTTGTTCCAGCTCGTCCTTTCCCCTCACTGTTTGTCCAGCTCGTCCTTTCCCCTCACTATTTTTCCAGCTCGTCCTTTCCCCTCACTATTTTTCCAGCTCGTCCTTTCCCCTCACTATTTTTCCAGCTCGTCCTTTCCCCTCACTATTTTTCCCGCTCGTCCTTTCCCCCTCACTATTTTTCCAGCTCGTCCTTTCCCCCTCACTATTTCTTCCGCTCTTCGTTTCCCCTCTCTGTTTGTCCCGCTCGTCCTTTCCCCTCACTATTTCTTCCGCTCTTCGTTTCCCCTCTCCGTTTGTACGCTCGTCCTTTCCCCTCTCTATTTTTTCCGCTCGTCCTTTCCCCTCTCTGTTTGTCTCGCCCATCCTTTTCCTTCTCTGTTTGTCCCGCTCGTCCTTTCTCCATTCTCTCTCTTCTTTTTGTGCCTATTTTTGGTTCTTCATTCTCATTCTGTTCTTTTTATCCCCCCCCCATGCTCATTCTTTCCTCCAGTATTCCTTCTCTCTCTTTTCTTTTCTTTGTTGATTCCTTTGCTCTTTTTTGACTTATTTTCATGCTCTCTTTTTCCTTCTAGTCACTTTCTTACTCTTTCTACTTCCCCTCTTCTTTTCCCTCTTGTTGGTCTTTGTTTCTGTCTTTACGTTGAAGCTTTCTTGAATACAAAGGAAAAACACATTTGTCTATTTTTCCTTGGAATTTGTTCTATGATATCAAAAGTCTTAAATTTGCCTCCTCTCACCCAATCACAATAAACCTATATTTCAGTTTTCCTTTGTTTCTGCCCCTTCTAAAAACACAAGAAAAATAAATTAAATAATATTTCATTTTCTTTCTTTTTTTATAATGTCTCTTTCAGTTGGTTAAGTTTCTGGATTGAAAGCAAAGTACTGACTCATACCAACATTGTCACCATATAAAGTAATTTAAACTCAATTGAGCAGATCGTTAATGTTAAGTATAAAATAATTGAATATAATTTGAAAATTACAGTTCCAGTGGTTTCAATGCTACCACCGATAACTCTATTTTTTGCCTTTTTAAACTTTGGAACATAATACTTTGTTGAGATTTGTTGGCTCTGCAGATATTTTAGCCACATAGACTTGTAAAGTTCATACCTGACCAAAGGAATTCTCTCTGAATATTCCTGTTGCAAAGAAAATAGTAGTTGCTTACATCACTAAACAAACTGCTCACATGTCCCATGTAGTAATTCACTATCTCTCATTCTCTACCCCTCTCACTCTTCTGATGAACACTTGCTGTGACACTCTCTCTCTCTCTCTCTCTTGCATACTTGCTGTAGCACCCTCTCTCTCTCTCTTCTTCTTGCTGTGGCACTCTTTCTCTCTCTCTCCTGCCTTCTTGCTGTGGCACTCTCTCCTGCCTTCTTGCTGTGGCACTATCTCTTGCATTCTTGCTGTGGCACTCTCTCTCTCTCATGCCTTCTTGCTGTGTGTGTCTCTCTCTCTCTTGCCTTCTTGCTGTGGCACTCTCTCTCTCTTGCCTTCTTGCTGTGGCACTCTCTCTCTCTTGCCTTCTTGCTGTGGCACTCTCTCTCTCTTGCCTTCTTGCTGTGGCACTCTCTCTCTCTCTCTTGCCTTCTTGCTGTGGCACTCTCTCTCTCTTGCCTTCTTGCTGTGGCACTCTCTCTCTCTTGCCTTCTTGCTGTGGCACTTTCTCTCTCTCTTGCCTTCTTGCTGTGGCACTCTCTCTCTCTCTTGCCTTCTTGCTGTGGCACTCTCTCTCTCTCTTGCCTTCTTGCTGTGGCACTCTCTCTCTCTTGCCTTCTTGCTGTGGCACTCTCTCTCTCTTGCCTTCTTGCTGTGGCACTCTCTCTCTCTTGCCTTCTTGCTGTGGCACTCTCTCTCTCTTGCCTTCTTGCTGTGGCACTCTCTCTCTCTTGCCTTCTTGCTGTGGCACTCTCTCTCTCTTGCCTTCTTGCTGTGGCACTCTCTCTCTCTTGCCTTCTTGCTGTGGCACTCTCTCTCTCTTGCCTTCTTGCTGTGGCACTCTCTCTCTCTTGCCTTCTTGCTGTGGCACTCTCTCTCTCTCTCTTGCCTTCTTGCTGTGGCACTCTCTCTCTCTCTCTTGCCTTCTTGCTGTGGCACTCTCTCTCTCTCTCTTGCCTTCTTGCTGTGGCACTCTCTCTCTCTCTCTTGCCTTCTTGCTGTGGCACTCTCTCTCTCTTGCCTTCTTGCTGTGGCACTCTCTCTCTCTCTCTTGCCTTCTTGCTGTGGCACTCTCTCTCTCTCTCTTGCCTTCTTGCTGTGGCACTCTCTCTCTCTTGCCTTCTTGCTGTGGCACTCTCTCTCTCTTGACTTCTTGCTGTGGCACTCTCTCTCTCTCTCTTGCCTTCTTGCTGTGGCACTCTCTCTCTCTCTTGCCTTCTTGCTGTGGCACACTCTCTCTCTCTTGCCTTCTTGCTGTGGCACTCTCTCTCTCTTGCCTTCTTGCTGTGGCACTCTCTCTCTCTTGCCTTCTTTCTGTGGCGCTCTCTTTCTCTTGCCTTCTTGCTGTGGCACGCTCTCTCTCACATTCTTATTCTAGCTCTCTCTCTCTCGCACTCTCTCTCTCTCGCACTCTCTCTCTCTCGCAATCTCTCTCTCTTGCGCTCTCGCTCGCTTGCCTATCTCTGTCTTTTTCACTCTTGCCTATCTCTGTCTTTTGCACTCTTGCCTATCTCTGTCTTTTTCACTCTTGCCTATCTCTGTCTTTTTCACTCTTGCCTATCTCTGTCTTTTTCACTCTTGCCTATCTCTGTCTTTTTCACTCTTGCCTATCTCTGTCTTTTTCACTCTTGCCTATCTCTGTCTTTTTCACTCTTGCCTATCTCTGTCTTTTTCACTCTTGCCTATCTCTGTCTTTTTCACTCTTGCCTATCTCTGTCTTTTTCACTCTTGCCTATCTCTGTCTTTTTCACTCTTGCCTATCTCTGTCTTTTTCACTCTTGCCTATCTCTGTCTTTTTCACTCTTGCCTATCTCTGTCTTTTTCACTCTCTTGTTCTTGCATTCTCTCTCTCTCGCATTCTCGCACTCACACACACTCACTCTCTCGTACTCTTGCACTCTTGCTCTGGCACTTGCTCTTGCACTCTTGTTCTCTAGCGCTTTCTCTCTCGCACTCTCCTGCACTCACACTCTCTCTCTCTCTTTCTTGCACTCTCTCTCTCTTGCAATATCTCTCTCTCTCCCACAAGTTCATGGACATCTTGAGGATATCTCTCTTGCTTTTTGCAGAGGTGTATTTTTTTTGACCTGATAGTTGATTTTGAGTAAACTTTGGATTTTACTTACATTTTTGCCATGTTATCACAAACCATTCACTGATTTTATTCATCAGTCATTGCTTTGTGGGTTAGGGTTAGTTTATTCTCTTATTTCTTATTTTAAATGTGATATTTTAGTAAGTACATGTGTTTGACTATATGCCCATATTTTTGAAACAGTGGGAATTAGATCTGTTGACTTGCGTATTCAAGAATCTTAAAGAAAACATATTCTCTGGCAGGATTTTAACTTGTATCCTCCACCTAAAAACCAAAACACTTCTCGTCCAGTGTGCTTTAGCTTGTTTGACCAGAGAACCAAGCAAATGAACCTGCTTGGAAAACAAGTAGTTGAACATATTCTATACACACACGCACACAATTTTAAAATTATTATTCTAAGTTTTATTGGTCATACACATATCTCAATCATACCATTCTCTAATCAGTGTGTAAATGGCATCAAAGAGATTTATATTCATGTCTGTCTTTGGAGATTATCTCAGATCTTCTATTCAGTATCTGCTCAGTTAAGGGAATAAAATTCAAATATTTCTTTGTTCCCTCAGTCATTTGTCCTTAGCTTCCAATACATATTTTGAAAGGATTGTGTTAGCTTCTACTTCATAAGATGTTAAGATGGAAATATTTCTGCTTCCAACATCAAGTATCTCCAAAATATATCATATCAGACACCATAATCTGGTTCCACAGTAGCTTGGTATACCATGTTCTGTTTTAAACAATCACCTTCCCAAGAAGATTGTTTAACACAGAATGATTGTTAGCAAATAAGAAAAATGAGGCTGCTAATACATTTTTAGTTATTTTTTGTGTTAGCTTTCTTTGGCTGTTCTTACTTTTAATGAATTAAAAAGCAGAATTTCCCCTTAACAAATCTACTGTTATTAAAATGTGGGAAATTTAAAAATGGCAATAAAATTAAAAGCAGTAATAAGCTCAATGAAGTCAGCTTGACTTTACATGTATACACAGCAGATGCCAGAAATTTAAAATTTAGTTGATGGTAATATTAACCATTTTCTTGTATGGGAATATTTGGCATTCATTGACAGAGCAATCAGTGTCACTTTCAGCTTCAATTTATAAAGAGTTTTTCAGGAAAATAGGTTTTACAAGTCCACTAGCTGTTATTGATCTTTCTATTATTGATGGAGGCTTCCTTCCTAACCTTTAGTTTGTAGTAATTTACTTCCCCTATGTATATGATTCCATCAACAAAAATATTCCTTATTCTGAAGAAATCTCTTTGAAGGCTGAAATGCATTACATTAAAATTTTTCCATTTTGTCATTCAATTACACATATGTGTGTGAATAATATAGTTTCTCAGATTTCTCTTTAGGTATTTATCATGAATATTATGTTTGGAAGCTGTGAATATCTAATATCAATCTTCCTATATGGCCGTGAATCCTAAACAATCTCTTCACAGATGAAAAGACTTGAAGCAACAATTTTATACTCACAGGATAGGTTGAAGGCAAGAGGGACAGAGGAAAACAATACTTAACGAGTTTGAGTGAATAGATGGTAGAATTGGGTTTGGGAGAGATAACAAAAAGACAAAATTTATTTTAATATCTACATTGGAGAGGAAATTGTGGAGGGCTGTGATCGCCAATGTCCTGAAGGGATGCAGCACATAGTGGAAGATGGGCAGTAACAATTATACTGGCTTTTAGATCTTAAAATTTTTTAGGACTGCTATGATTGGTTTGTTTTGTTTTATGGCATATCAACCCCAATGGATTATTTAATGCTGATAAAATTTTCATTGATGGTAATATTTTATTTTGTCAAAAACCTATAGCTGGTAATAGTTTTTTCTTCAAAAATTTATTGCTGGAAATAGTGTTTTCACCCCAGTTTCAGGGTTAACTATTTGCCCATAGCTGGGACCCTAACAGGTGCTACCACCCCCAGGTCAGGGTGGACCTGGGAACACCAGCAATTAAAAGGTGGTTCCATGTTCCTCAAAACCTCCTTATGAGAGGCCATGCTGTTGGACGTAGTTTATCGTCTTACCCTGGACAGAGATGTCAGTTTATCATCATACCCAGGATGCCCCATTGGTGGGGTATTACCCCTCTGCAGAGGTATAGTTGGTGTATTCTACGGCCCTAACCAACAGAGGTGGTTTCGTGCTCTGCAAAACCTCCTGATCAGAGGGCTTGCTTACCATAGGACATGGATGTAGTTTATTGTCAT
This sequence comes from Acanthosepion lycidas, assembly GCA_963932145.1. Lineage (NCBI taxonomy): Eukaryota > Metazoa > Mollusca > Cephalopoda > Sepiida > Sepiidae > Acanthosepion > Acanthosepion lycidas. The sequence goes on along the minus strand of OZ010583.1, from coordinate 27,972,785 downwards.
ACTCAGGACAGAGTACTGCAATGACTAAAAACAATAATAAAAGTAAACTAGTTTTCAAAAATCATTGGAACGCTTACAAACTTTCTTTTTCCAGCATTCCAATATTCTATTGTGCCAAATCCAAGGCAATGGAGATGTGGTTCTACAGAAGGATGCTGAGAATACCATGGACAGATCATTTAAACAATGACAAAGTTTTCGAGAAAATGGAAACAAAAAGGTCACTTGTGCTTAACATCAGGAAGAGATAGTTGTAACTTGTGGAGCACATAATGAGAAAAGAGGGCTTGGGAAATCTGATACTCTCAGGACAGATTGAAGGCAAGAGGGACAGAGAAAAACAGTTCGTAACCTACCTAGTGAGCTTGAGCAAAATGGATGGTGGAGCAAGGTTTAGAAGAGATAGCAAAAAGACAAAATTTATTAAGAGCTATAAAGTTCAGGAAATTGTGGAGAGCCATGATCGTCCACATCCTGAAGAGACATGGCACATATAAGAAATAGAATAAATATTGTCATATCATTAACCATATTTTCTATATCTTACGTGTATGTCTTACTTGTTAGAACTTTTGATATATTTTTGTGATTTTTACCTTAGAAAGATTGTAGGTTTTCTCTATTGTAAAAATATTTCTTTTTTCCTTTTTTTTCTTTTGGTCTTTAAATAGAGCAAAAAAAAAAAAAAGAAAATAATGTGTTTTATGTCTTCTTCCATTTTCTTGTTTCATTGTGTCAAGTGAGTGTGCTAGAGTTATGGCTTGTAAACAGAGACTCGGTGAAGGATGTAGAGTCAAGCAGAATTGAAGGTCTGTTGAATCAGATTGGCATCGATTGCTAACTGAAACTGGCTTGCAGGCATTCCACCAGCATTGAGTTAGCTGCCTGGCAGCAGACAAGTGCAATCAATGGCGTAGGTCAGTTGAAACAGCTATTGAGTCTCGGACATGCTCCATCAAACACAAGAGAATCGGGGGTGATGGCAGACTCTACATGAAGAGCAGGCAGTAGAGGAAAGTGGGGGATTAAGTGAAATTTGGAAATTTGAGTTGCCTAATTAAATTTTAGGATGTTCTTCAAAATCAATATGGTATAGATGATTAGCAACATGGGGAAACATGATTTCTTTGTATCGTGTTACATCCTTTTGAGTATGAGTGTTGGGGATAATTCTAGGATGGAAGGTTAAAAAGAATATGGATGACAGAATAAATGAATGGCAATGAATTAGGGAATAGGAGAATAGAATATCCAGAATTATTAGGTTGGTGCAAAAATAATGACGTAATAATGTCGTTTTTCGACGTTAAAAAATACGTCAAAAAACGACATTATTACGTCATTATTTTTGCACCAACCTAATAAAAATGGAAGTATGTGTTAGAGAGAAATATAGAGGATAAAAATAAGAAAAACATTGTGAAAAGACAGGGAAAGCTAAAATGAAATGTGAATCGGAAAGAGGACAAAATGAAAATGTGGGAACTGTGAAATGTGAGAATTGCAAGTAGGTTGAAATGAAGTGTGTGAATTGTGAGTATTCTGGAAAGGAAAGCATGAACTGTGATTATTCCAGAGTGGAATGTGTGTAATGGCAAGGATGAAACAGGTAGGAAAGAGAAGGCACAGGTAATACAAATGTGATGGCCTGTGAATGAGTGAGTAATGCAAATGTGAATAAGTCAGGAGAGGGGACAAATAGGAAAGAGATGGAGCATGTAATGCAAATGTGAAAACAATTGAAGTCAGGTATATAAAAAAAAAAAACAAATGGAGAAGATACAGATGAAGGTGGGAATTAAGCATCAGAAAATTTTGTTTATACCTTGTTTTATATGCTCTGACTCTTCAGGATGTGAGCAATCATGACTCTCCACAATTTCCTATCCATTGTAGCTCTAAGCAATGTTCATTTCTAAGTTCCCTTCTAGTCTCTGTTTTGCTGTTCTTTTACACAAACTCGTTAGAAAGGTACAATTATTTTAAATCAGGGCTCATCAAACCATAGCTTTTCAAATGATGTATCCCTTTTGCATTTAATATTTGACTTCAGATAAATGTTGGATGATCTAAGTACAGATACTTGTAATCTATGGCATCTGACATATATTCACTCAGTTTCATTAGGTGTGTTACTCATTGTTTCCACTGACCCCGCATCACTATGTCTTGTGGTTGCTAAATTTTCTAGGCCCCCTTCTTATAATATATCTCAGAAATTTCAACTCTTTCTGATTTTAAGTATTAGGTTGGTGCAAAAATAATTTCGTTTTCTAACATATGTTACTATGTGAGAAAACGAAATTATTTTTGCACCAACCTAATATAAATGTCCTAGTTTTCATTTTCTTTAGATCTTCCTCATTGCTCACATGTTCTATCTGCGGTATTTTCAGTATCCCTCTGAAGAACTAAATCTCTGCTACTTCGAGTCTCTCTTTCATCTGTAATGAATATGTCCAGTATTAACTGCCATACAGGCAGATAGTCAATGCATTTCTTTACTTCTAATGAAATATTCTTTTATCTTAATATATTGCTTAGGCATTTTTCAATATTTTAATGTGACTTCTGATCTCTGTATCATACATTTCAGTCTATTAGTACACTACTTTAAATGTCTGTACCTGCTTGATGCCTTCAATTCAAAGCCTCTCTCTCATTTTTGGTCTTGACATGGCATCTCAAATTCAGTCACTTTTCCTCCACTGTAATGTACTTTCCCTATGCCTTTTCTATAAATACTTTCATAGCAAATGTTCTTATGAATTAGTTAGGCGTTCATAGAGACTTCTGGTATTATAGTGACTGTAGTAAGAATGGTAAGTAAGAATGTGTTGTTTTGGTGAAAGGAATACTGTGGTATGTGTTTTAACCTAGGGAAGGTTACTGAATACAATAATCGCACAAAGGTTGGTAATGAACGATAATACTTAGGGCACAAACAACATATATAAGATTCACCAGCAGTGTCAATGAGAAGTGAGTCAAGTGAATTCTACAATGAATCTCCAACTGCAGACCAACATACAGTATTTACTACTGTATTTATGTGAATGGGGACATACCCATTGTCTGTAAGTATGCTACAACAGTATGTTTAGAACAGTAATTGTAGCTGGCTAAGTTTAAGATAAGACAGATTGAAGACCAGCCTTTCCCTTGTTCCACATTTTCGTATTTTCAAAATAAATATTACTTTTCGCTATGGTACCTAGACTCTGTGAAGTTAAGCGCATTACTAGATTGGTAGCAAGATCTCAATAATTTACAGTTGAATTGGTTAGATGCAACAGTAAGTTCTATGCTGTTTCTTTTCTTGTACTTCTCGCATTTAGATCTCCCTTCTGGCTTCTTCTTTTCCAGTGAAGTTTGACCTTCAAATATTTCAATGCAATGTCAATCATTATCTTCTCTCTCTTTAAATTTTGTTCTTTTATTATTCTTGTTCCTTAATGTTATTCTGATATCCTTTCATACTCAGTAAACCAATGCATGGCTGTTGCCTTGCTTGGGGTGAAATGATTTAAAAAAATATATATAGTTAGTCTTTTGTTCTTGCTTTCCTTTGCTACCTTGCCTTGGAGTTTTTGCAATTTTCCTTTTGCTGATAATAAATTCTTGTAAATCTTGGGATTGTCTCATTGTATATGTTAAATAAATCTGGTGAGAAAATGCTTGTTTGTCGTACAATGCTTTCTGTTTATTTTGTGCTTGCTTAACTTGTTTGCTATCGACATAAAGGAGGCTTCTTCCCAGGAAATTGTCTGTTTTCATTTTGAGGCATCATGTATTGTGTGTAAGGTGAAGTTACAAAAATGTAATTGTTTCTGAAGTTCTGAAATTCAACCACTCCTCACTTAAAGACTTTGTCCATTCCAATGAGCTGGTCAGTAAACAAACTGGTTGCTAAGTGAGAAGTTGGATCTGACCACTGTTTCAGGCATACGACACATGTAATAGGTTTGCTTCAACCAGCTTCACCACCAGAGCCATGACTAAGATGAATTTATTACTAAAAACAAATTGCTGTAAATAGTCTCCTAGTAAGTATAAAACATAAAAAACCAATTACTCATGAGACACAGAGAATGAAGAAAATTCTCTTTCTGCCTTCACAGTCAATCAATAAAGCTTCATGAAAAAAAGCTTCTAAAAACTATAAATGTTTAATCAGCCAAGCTCTGTCCAATACCCTAAATGCTCCATCAACATATTCAGAAGTATAACCCAGGTTGTTAACCAAATCCAATCACTGACTCTCAAACTGACTGAGTCAAGTGATTATTCTTAGTTGTTTCACCTTTTCTTATATGTTGTCCAATCTGGGTCAACCCAGCTGCGAGTTGGTTTGCCCCACATAGTCAGCTTCACACCGACATTGAAATTGATAAATCATGGAACTACTTCACATGCAGGGCATATCATCCTTAGTGAAAGAAGGGAACACTGGAATAGTATTAAATACAACATGCAACTTGACAGAAGAAAAAAAAAGAATTCCCACACACCGATAACCTATCAGCAAGTGACTGACTTCCCCTATCCATCCATTAAATAAGCTGGACAAAGACCAAGTCCAAAAACCACAGGATCCATAAAATGCTTAACCTTACATTCCAATGTACATTAAACAACACTCTCAGAGTAACAATTATCCTGAAAAATATTGTAAATGTTCACTAATTCCTCATTCAACTTACAAGGAAAACATATCATCAAAGCACAAAAGATGAAGGCAAACATTAAATTAATCTTATGGGACATTGGGACAAAAGACTTCCAATTGGTGTACAAGCTAGTAAAAGTGGGCCTACATTATTTGCTGGTAATAAATGACTCCACTTCTTGCTCAACCAAAGAGTATTACAGAATAACTCTACTTCCATAGTAAACTGAAAGTATGGATGGAGGCAATTAAGCTTATGATGGAAATCCCCCATCTCTTTGAAAGAATTGAAAAAGTATTATCCAGATAACATAGATACATGTATAGTCTATGGAAGCTTTCAAATAAATGATGTTCATAAAACCTACAAAAAATATTGGCCAAAACAGGACCCAAGGGGCTACCCATTGATATGCCATCAATCTTTGGTCTATATATTCCTGAACACATATATATATATATAAATTGCATTGAACACTTTTATAGTAATTTTTGTGTGTGTGCACATATATATACACACACAAACACACGCAAAAGTTACCATAAAAGTGTTCAGGGTATTATTATTTATTTTGTAAATTTTTTCAAAGTAAAGAATCTTTATTTCCTGATAAAATAATTTTGAAAGATGTGTGATTGCATTAATGAATCTGTTTAATGTCACAACATTTTGGTAGTGCCTTGTATATTATCATCAGATATATAAATTGATTATGAATAAATGGAGAAAATTATTTCAATTTCTTTTATTGCAGGTTCATGGGTGTATGTGTTCATGAAGGACAACTCCATGCATTAACAGAGGTAAGACAATTACTCTAATATTCATTTATATATCATTTCCATGATGACATGTGTTGTATAGGAATAAAATGCTGTTGCCAACACCATAGTTTGAACACAGATCCCCAGTGAGCAAACACGGATGATCCTATTATTAAATAAGTAGATCACATGATTGCAAAGGAAACGTATAAATGGGTATTATCGTGACATCTAAGTGATCACAGTTCTCTATACTATCCACTATTCTGATCATTATATGAATTATTTGATGATTACTATTTGACGATTACTATTTGAATAAGTTTTACTAGTGCGAGTATTATTTGAAGGTGTTATTACTACCAGTATCTGTGTTTACAAAGTCTCGTCTACAACGAGGATTTTGGAAGTGATAGCAAGCATTCGTTGACCTAACAAAAGTTACGAGTGAGCATCTAGCATCACAAAAACATGTTTAATAGTATCAAAAGTTAATACATAATAAAATCTCTATACATGAATACATACATTTTAGTATACCTGTAGAAGTGATGTCTTGAAAATTTGTTTAAAGTGTATGTGTATCCATTTGCCAGACAAGATTAAACTTACTAAATATCTGTGGAGATATGTACCTTTTTATTACACACAGATAAAATCAGTATGGAATGAGATGTTCACTTTAATGGTGCACTGAGAAATAATTTTTTTTTTGTTCTTTTGAATATGGCAGACATTAAGTAAATAGAATTTTACTTTTTAAGCAGATTAATTTAAGTAATTTTACTACTTTTGTTTAGAATTCTTACATAGGTAGGTATACAGTCTTCTGTGAATTTAAAAAAAGAAAACAAGACTCTGAAAATGGAACATTTTATTACATAATGTGATAATAATGAACTATTCCATCGTACTAATTTCAATAATAACCATAATAAGTATTGTTGTATCCTTTTAAGAGGTTACAAACAGACAAAGGTGGTACTCAAGTGAAGGAACAGCAACATACACGTAGATGAAAGAAAGAGAGGTTTATTGTAAAAGAGAATACACAACTGAAAGACAGGGACTTGGATGGCAGGCTAGTAATTCCCAAAGCAAGGTTATTTACCTTACCTCCCCACACGTGGTAGGATGTGGCACAAGGCTCATAGGCTTGGGCAAAAATTCCCTGTAGACCCTGTAAAAATGAGGTTGAGTAGCTGTCTACCACACCAGATGAGACTCTGCCCTATGGCACAGCTTCGTCAGGTTTCCTCTCCACCAGAAAGTTCAACTAGCTTAGCTGGAGATGAATCTCCAACTAATTGCCGAAGCAAAGATATTTGCTAACTGCCCCACGCAGTCAGATGTGGTTCAAGGCCGAATTTAAAGTGGGGTATCTGAGCCTGTAGGCTTGGGCAAAAATTCCTCATAGATCCTGTAAAAAAATGGGGCTGGGTAGCTGTCTACCACCCCAGATGAGACTCTGCCCTTCAGCATAGCCTCGTCTAGGTTCCTCTCTGCCCAAAGGCAGAGAGTTCGGCTAGCTTAGCCAGAGACACATCCCCAACTAATTGCCAAAGCAAGAACCCAGGTATATCCTATGCTCACTATATATATCTACTGATATAGTCAGTCCACATAGTTGATAGGGAGTGTGGGACATTCCATTACAACAAGTATAAACAGCTGTTTAACTGCTAATAATCAGTTTAGCAGAATAAAGCTTCTAATGTTGATATGCGGCATTGTCTATTCATTACACCCAACAGACTTTTCTCATGAGGAGAGTGGCTAGGCATCCAACAGGATTTTAAAAATTTAAATATGCTGCTAATTATTGAAATATTAAGTGTGTGATAATAATGAACTATTCCATCATACTCATTTCAATACTAAAAACTCTGTATAAAAGGTTGTTTAACTACTAACAAACAGTTTACCAGAATAATATAACTGATAGAGGCTAAACCTCAATATGACTTAATACACTACCCCAATGGAAGGCAAGATATGGTCTCTCTAAGAGACCTTGACCTGGCAAAAGAGGGAGGTGAGCCAGAAACCTCCCAAGAGCCCAGTATGCCAGCCTCTGACACTCTAACTGATGACTCCAGAGGCTACTTACAATCTCCTAGCCCTAGATCCCTGTATTATGAAGCGAGTGCAGATGAGCAATGAATCCCACGAAAATGGGTCCAACTTACCTCTTAGATTCATATCACACAATTCATTCAATGACAACTCTACCTTGAGTGGCTCTTGACTTTGGTATTGAACAAACTTTGAAAGGAAATTACTTTGGTTGTAAAATGAGTATCTACTTTACTCCACTGTGTTTTAGCCTACAATCAAATCACACTGCAAACACCGGTTCTTGTTTGATCACTGAAGTTAAGCAGTATCAAGGCTGGTCAGTACATAGTTGGGTAACACAGCATAATGTAAGCAACCTCTTAAAATCCAAAATATATTTTAGCATTGAGTAACCAAAGGGTCAAAGTAACCATTGAGTAACAAAGGGTCATGTTGCAAAAAAACAAATCAATCAATTGATAAAGCCATGGGGTTTAGCAGGTAATTGTCATCTTCTATGGAAATATTTGGATTGGAATAATTCCAAAGTTATAATTTTTTTTTTTTTCTTTGATTTTTAATAATTTTTTTTTTTAATTACAGGTTTAAAATCATTCTTATACTCTTAAAAAAATTAAAAGTTGTATGGGTTAGATATAAAGGCACATCTGAGATTTTAACTTCCAAAAGATTGGGAGGGGGCTGATTTGACATGGAAATTGCCTTATCAACTTGGATCCAATAAGACATAAATATTATAAATATTTGTTTTATTAATGTCTGTTAAAACATGAATTTTTTTCTTTTTAAGTACTTATTCCTTTTCGATATATATATATATATATATATATATATATATATCAGACTCCATTAGAAACATACTAGTAGAAAACACAAATATATTAACTGCATCCACCTGCAAAAAAAGACTAAAAATAATGGAATTGGCCAAGCGTAACCTGACGATCCGTGTAGGTGAAACCTAGGTAGGTTTGCCTGGCTCTTTAGGTTCATAGTTAGATTTGCTCTACTCAGTGTATTGAGCACTTTGCTTAGTTATTTTTACTTTACTTGTGTTGGAGGTTTTTTTTCTTTGGACTCTGAGCTCAATTGTTTTTGTCTGGATTACATGTTCTTAGTTCTTTCTTTTTTTATTCCTTATCTTTCCTTGGGTATTGGTTTGTTCATTTACAAGCCAAAACACCTAAGGTTTTTTCGGATGTGTATACTTACTTATATTTATATTATTATATATATATATATATATATATATATATATATATAACTCCACAGATTTGTGATACAGTTAATTTTTCAAAATGAAAAATCTTTAAACTTGTATTTTAGTTTTAATTTCCAATTATTAGATTAAATTTAATATTTACAATAAGCAAAATACTTGCTCTATTTCAAAACTAATTTAAATTGACTAGAAAAATATTTTTTTTAAATTGGTAAAAGTTGCTGACATTACCCATTTATCTGCACAATGCAATTCATTATTAAAAAATCCTTAAAAAGTAAAATATAGATTTTTTTTTTTGCTTTTTTAAGTATATTAGCTGATTTAATGTTTAATTAAACTGATTTGAAAAAATACTACTTATTTTAAGTTTGGAATATTGCAGAAATGCTTTTTTTTAACTTGGCATTTGCTGTTTATTTAAGGTGTTGACAGCTTGACTGACAGCAAATTTTTTTTTTCTACAGTGGACATATCTGTAATATTTACTTGAGGAATATAATGTGCATGCATTTTTTATATAAATATACCCAATAATCTTAAAAAATTAGGAAAATATTCTGCATAATCTAATGTTTACTGAATTTTAGGTACACTGACTTTTAGTTTATTATCGTTATCACTCTTATTTTCTGATAATGTAGTGTATGGATGTCTGTATTTACAAAAATCAGCATGTTTATACACACAAAAAAATTTCCAGTTTCTTTTCAAAATATTGGTGATTGATAAATTGTACTAAGCTTTTCCATTTATGATTAGTAAATATAATTTTCACTTAATAAAAATATCACTTAAGTGGGACAGAGTAATACAAAATTTTAAGATTTATATTAATCTAATTGAAATTTAAAAAAAAAAAGGAAAACAGTTCTTTTAAAAATTCCTTATTCATTGAAAACTTTTTTCTTAAGACAATAATGTACATAATGTCTTATTCACAAAAGCAATTAAAAACTTTTCTAATTATATAATGTTGTAGTTTTATTGAATTTTTTATTTTATGACGCCAAGCAGATTTACAAAAAGAAATTGAAGATTTAAATTCTCCAAGGAATCTGCTTTTAATTAATATAATCATTAAGTAGCACAAAACTTAATTTCCTGAGATTTCTTAAATTGAATGGGGGGTGTTCTGTGTGTGTGGGGAGGGGGTATCAGATGTAAAAAAAAAAAAAATAAATAAATAAAAAAATTACCAAGATTTTCTAAAAATAATTTCAAAAATAGTTTAATTCATTTGTGAATAAGTACTGGAAATTTCATTAAAATCTGACAAGTAATTTGATTTATGCAAGAATATACAAATCTGTGTTGTTTCATTCACATCAAAAAAGATGCTGGAATTTCCTATACTAATCTTTGGTTCTCCCCTCCGACATCAAAAAACAAGATTTTTAACTAAAAGTTAGAAAATTCTGAAAAAAAAAAGGATTAAAAAAAATATAATTTAATGATCAAAAAATGACTCTTTCCTCTTAATAATTACAAAGATTTTGATGATAAAACTTTGTTTTTATTAAGTTTGGCCATTTTTTTCATAATAGTATGCTAATTTTTTAGCAATTTAGTAGCAGCAACTATATATATATTTGTAAATCAATAGATTTATATCAATTGGACATTTTCATTAAGTCTACTTCAGACTTGATTTTTAGTGGATACCCTTATTTGAAATAGATGTAATTTTTTTTTCTTTTTAAGCATTTCACCCCAAACAAGGTGGGAATACCACTTGTTCACAGGGGGTTACATAGAGTGAAGGTGAGAGAAAGACTCTGTAAAGGGGGAATGAGGAAAGGAAAAAAGATGAATGGGGTTCATGTGATCAGAAGATGGCAATTGATGTTGCCCTTAAATTTTTGAAGATTGTAGTTATCAGGGAAGCAAGTAAATGAAAGGGAATTCCACAGGTGAGAAGTGCAAGAAAAGAAGCTGTTGGAGTAGAAGTGGCGGTTAAATTTAACTATTTCAATGGTAAAAGAGTGAGACCTGGATGCTAGTCTAGTAGCATGCTTCAATTTATGTAGCTGGGCACCAACAAAAAAAACTCGACAGAACAGTAGCCATGGAAATATTGGTAGAAAAGACAGAGGGAAGTCATATCACATCTATGAGAAGTTGACTAAAGTCAAGATGCCAATCCAGAACTGATTACATTGCAGATCCTTCTTTGGATTTTGTTGAGAATCTCAAGATGAACAGCTGGGGCACCAGATCAGATATTACAACAGTACTCAATGCATGGATAAATGGTAGATTTGTAGATATGTAAGATGTATTCTGATGAGAAAAACCTTCTAGCACAACACAGTGAGCCAACATTCCTTGCAGTAGATGCAGCTATTGATTCATGTAGTTGTTCCACATCATGTCATTTGAAAGCATAAGGCCAAGAAAACTCAGAGAAACACACTAATGGCAGACAGGGAATTATTTCTGTGGTGGCTAAATGAGAGCAATTTCATTAAGTAAATGCTCTGTTTATAATAAACAGTATTAAATAACATTTACCAGCCTGAATGTCCAAGAAATTTTCATAGAAAATATTTGTCCTTTTACTTAAATACTTGTATCTATAAAAAGAACGTAAAACATAAAAATGTCTTTAATAAATAAATTGTTGGACTTTGTCCATTTCTTAATGTATGACGTCATTTGTTTACATTCGATACGCCATGAGCAGTTATGAATGTATGAGATTCATGGAAGATTGAACTTTATAAGCAGTAAATTCGACCTTGCCAACCGAACGATCCTTTGTGGCCGAGCGGTTAGGCATGTCATGCTAAATGACGGTTCCGTATAGGATGCAGGTTCGAATCCTGTCAAAGGACTAATATTTTCTATGAAAATTTCTTGGACATTCAGGCTGGTAAATGTTATTTAATACTGTTTATTATAAACAGAGCATTTACTTAAATACTTGTATCTATAAAAAGAACATTAAACATAAAAATGTCTTTAATAAATAAATTGTCAGACTTTGTCCATTTCTTAATATATATATATATATATATATATATATATATATGAGAGAGAGAGAGACTTTATTGATGATGGGGTTAAATTTGAATCTTTTATTTCTGGCAGCAATTGTGTCTACAACTATTAAATTTATCTATATTTTAAACATCTTTTCAACTTGTAAGATAATTCACTTCTAATAAAAATGTCTGCTAGAAAAACTCAAGTTGATGGTAATGTGTTTTCCACTGGCATTCTTTCAAATTAGCTCCTGCATTACTTCCAATCTTTAGATTTTAGTGCCTCATAACTGTATTTTTGCCGTGTACCAATTTCCTTCCAATTTACTCTTTGCTCTTTTCTGTTAGTGTGTTGGTCTTAAAATGACTGAATATATTAAAATGCTTCCATTTTAGATTTAATGAATTTTAAATTTGAACTTTGTTTGCTGGTTGTTTAACACTGAAGACGATATTAACATGGAGGAAAAGTGTAAATTTAACAGAAGAAAAGTTAATGGCTTATACCATAGCAAGATAAATGACTACAAAATATTTATCTTGCTTAAATCTGAAACATTTAAACAAATGATTAATGCTGGGTAAATAAAGGTCAATGGACTTAACACCTTTTAATTCTTCAGGTATGTTCTTACAGGTACTAACGACCTGTTAGATATGTTGGAAAGATTTATCAAAAACTAGTAGGCTTTTCCCTCTTGCTCTCTGGTAATTTTTCTAGGGGATTATTGTTCACTATTTATGAAATGCTGAATGGGTTGTGGACGTTCAATATATTTGTTCAAAGAATATGACTGTAAAGACAGAAGAAATTAATTGGTAAGGTGTGGGGGCAGGCTTGTTATAGTTGAGGAAAGTTTTACAAATAGATGCCAACTTGTTGAAGGCCAAGTAAAATGCAAATTTCAAACACTTTGCTGCACTATATAAGACAATATTCCTAAACAGAATTATTTTTTTTTTATATGATAACCAAAACAATCCTTGATTAAAAGAACAGTAATGAAGGACAGTTAATTAATGAAATATACTTTCTTAGAATCAATATGCCAATTATTTAAACCTAAAAATTGATATCGCTTAGAAGTAGATAATATATAAGTCAGATATTAAGCCTTTAGTGTGTAAGTTACTCTTTTTGAGTAATTTCACGTTTTCTTATCATCTCTCAGTTGTGTCTCTGTCCTTGGACAGAGTGTGTTTCGGGAGCTACTCCGTCAAAGGATAGTCGAAACTGAGGAAAATTATACTGAAGAGGTGCCCAGCCCTGGGGAACAGCTGTCTGAGGCCACGACCTCCCATTGCACCAGAGGGAGGGATTGGTGCTCGCACCGAGGCCAGTGCAACGGACGGTTGCGGGGACTCGGGAATTTTTGTTCCTTGCCTGGGTGCACGCGCTTGGGCTCCCCACATTAAACTGACCTTGTGTCACAACCTGACCTCGTGGGGAGGGGTGATTAAATATCTACTCTTTTTGAGTAATTACACGTTTACTTATCATCTCTCAGTTGTGTTTCTATCTTTGGACAGAGCGCACTCAGGGGCTTCTCTGTCAAAGGACAGAGGGGCAACTGAGGAAAATCATACTGAAGAGGGGCCCAGCTTTGGGGAACAGCTGCCTGAGGCCACGCCCTCCCATTGCACCAGAGGGAGGGATTGGTGCTCGCACTGAGGCCAGCGCAACCAACATTTGTGGAGGCAGTTGGCAATTTTTGTTCCTTGCCTGGGTGTTCACACTCGTGTCCCCACCTTAAAAAAGACCTTGTGCCACATCTCGTCTCAGTAAATACTGTATGTAACTTACTATAAAGTTGTTTGTAACACGTTTATCATCTCTTGGGCAGAGTGCACTCAGGTGCAACTCTGTCAAAGGACAGAGAAAATTATACTGAGCGGTGCCCGGCCCTGGGGAACAGCTACCAGAGGATGTGCCCTCTCATTGCACCAGAGAGAGGGATCAGTGCTTGCACCAAGGCCAGCACAACCTACATTTGCAGGGGCTCAGGAAATTTTTATTCCTTGCCAAGGTGTATGCGCTCAGGCCCCCCCATATTAAACTGACCTTTTGTCACAACCGGATCTTGTGTGTGTTTGTGTGTGTAGGTGCGGGGTGAGTGAGTAAATACAAATTGCTGTAAAGTACCTGGTGTGTGTTGGGTAAGTTTTTATCATCTCGCAGTTGTATCTCTGTCTTCGGGGAGAGTGCAACTCGGTTGTGACTCGATGGTTGCGTGAGCTCAGGGAATTTTTGTTTTTGGCCCAAGTGTATGTGCTCAGGTTCTCCAACATTAAACCTGACCTTGTATTTCTTGGGTTACATTCTTAATCTCTTTTTTCTCAATATGAAAAGTTTCTAGCCCACATTTATTAAAACTTGGAGAGATGTAAAAAAAAAAAAACTGTTAGAATTCATTTCTCTACTTCAGTTATGTGCCATACATGATACACACGTCGGCGATTATTTATGTTTCGATACATGACTGATGAGGCAGATTTTTCCCGCAGTAGTTTGCCATTTATTTCTGCAGCAGACCAGTTTTCATCCAAGGCTATAGAACCTGGTCTGTCCTGCTATTTTACCCATAGCTAGGGAGGCAGAAGAGGATTCATACCTTTCCCAAGTGTATTAGCACGTAAGTGAATGTAATGGATTCAACTCTAATTTGAACTTGGATTCCTCAATCTGAGCCACTATCCATTACTCCACCGACTAGGCCTATAAAATAAAACTATATATATATATATATATATATATATATATATATATATATATAAAAAGTAGTATCTGGAAAATATCCATCTATTTTGAATCTCTTTAAATTTTGTTATGCAACCTTGATAGAAAATACCAATCATAGGTTGGGGGTCAGAAACTATTGTGTAAGCTTGAGTACTGTGTAACTTTTGTGTTCATAATAGCAGCAAGTAAATTAACCAAGTCTTGTGCACTTTTTTTCCTTCTCAAAATGACACATTACCCATTCTGCCAGTCCAAAATTGCTCACCTTTTGACTATCACTATTGAAAGAGACGGGTAATTTCAGTTAATGGGTGAGATAGATTGGAATGCAGTGAAGCAGCTGATTGGGGGTCCCAAAAAGGACTTGAGTAGATTGTTTTAAAATTTGAAAGGGATGCTAGGATAAGTAAGATCATAACGAGTGGGGTTACTTTGACAAGAACTAAGGTTCTACGGCCCTTGGGAAGTTTTTTTTTTTTTTTTTTTATCCTCAGTGATTCACTCTGAATCTTTTCTAGATAGAACTTTTGTTTACTAAAAAGGGCAAGAGCTTTGGTTACTTAGTCCCTGATTATTATGTCATTTCTAAACTATTTTACTGTCACCTGTTAGATTTTGGTGGGAGAGAAGTTTTATATGCTGTAATATTACTCTCTACACTTGTTTTCTTTGCTCTTTGTAATTCAAGTGGAGCTTAAAGAGTAAACCTGTTTACCCACACCTACCCTTTCCTATGGGATTAGTCAATAATCCTCTTTTATCCAATTATTACATGTATAGCACTTTAAGCAGGAAAAACAAACAAGTAAAATTTCTGCCTGTTGTCAGTCCTTTTATGATTGATGGACAGTCAAATATAACAATCCTGTTACTCTTTAGGAAAACATATCTGCAATTTTATTATTACATACTTATTAGATTGAATGTTATATTTTAGTGGATACATGTGTGAGAAGAGATGCCCTGTTTTTTTAGTTTCTTTTTTTTTTATTTTTTAGACAGTGCAAAATACATTTACTGGCCTATGTAGGGGAAACCACAGCCTGATTTGGTGTGTTCTCTGAATGATGTTTTTTGGGTTTTTCTCTCACACTCTGTTTTCTCTCTCTCACTGTCTATTTTTTCTCTCTCTCTCTCACTGTCTATTTTTTCTCTCTCTCTCTCACTGTCTATTTTTTCTCTCTCTCTCTCACTGTCTATTTTTTCTCTCTCTCTCTCACTGTCTATTTTTTCTCTCTCTCTCTCACTGTCTATTTTTTCTCTCTCTCTCTCACTGTCTATTTTTTCTCTCTCTCTCTCACTGTCTATTTTTTCTCTCTCTCTCTCTCACTGTCTATTTTTTCTCTCTCTCTCTCTCACTGTCTATTTTTTCTCTCTCTCTCTCTCACTGTCTATTTTTTCTCTCTCTCTCTCTCACTGTCTATTTTTTCTCTCTCTCTCTCTCACTGTCTATTTTTTCTCTCTCTCTCTCTCACTGTCTATTTTTTCTCTCTCTCTCTCACTGTCTATTTTTTCTCTCTCTCTCTCTCACTGTCTATTTTTTCTCTCTCTCTCTCTCACTGTCTATTTTTTCTCTCTCTCACTGTCTATTTTTTCTCTCTCTCACTGTCTATTTTTTCTCTCTCTCACTGTCTATTTTTTCTCTCTCTCACTGTCTATTTTTTCTCTCTCTCACTGTCTATTTTTTCTCTCTCTCACTGTCTATTTTTTCTCTCTCTCACTGTCTATTTTTTCTCTCTCTCACTGTCTATTTTTTCTCTCTCTCACTGTCTATTTTTTCTCTCTCTCACTGTCTATTTTTTCTCTCTCTCACTGTCTATTTTTTCTCTCTCTCACTGTCTATTTTTTCTCTCTCTCACTGTCTATTTTTTCTCTCTCTCACTGTCTATTTTTTCTCTCTCTCACTGTCTATTTTTTCTCTCTCTCACTGTCTATTTTTTCTCTCTCTCACTGTCTATTTTTTCTCTCTCTCACTGTCTATTTTTTCTCTCTCTCTCTCTCACTGTCTATTTTTTCTCTCTCTCTCTCTCACTGTCTATTTTTTCTCTCTCTCTCTCTCACTGTCTATTTTTTCTCTCTCTCTCTCTCACTGTCTATTTTTTCTCTCTCTCACTGTCTATTTTTTCTCTCTCTCACTGTCTATTTTTTCTCTCTCTCACTGTCTATTTTTTCTCTCTCTCACTGTCTATTTTTTCTCTCTCTCACTGTCTATTTTTTCTCTCTCTCACTGTCTATTTTTTCTCTCTCTCACTGTCTATTTTTTCTCTCTCTCACTGTCTATTTTTTCTCTCTCTCACTGTCTATTTTTTCTCTCTCTCACTGTCTATTTTTTCTCTCTCTCTCTCTCACTGTCTATTTTTTCTCTCTCTCTCTCTCACTGTCTATTTTTTCTCTCTCTCTCTCTCACTGTCTATTTTTTCTCTCTCTCTCTCTCACTGTCTATTTTTTCTCTCTCTCTCTCTCACTGTCTATTTTTTCTCTCTCTCTCTCTCACTGTCTATTTTTTCTCTCTCTCTCTCTCACTGTCTATTTTTTCTCTCTCTCTCTCTCACTGTCTATTTTTTCTCTCTCTCTCTCTCACTGTCTATTTTTTCTCTCTCTCTCTCACTGTCTATTTTTTCTCTCTCTCTCAGTGTCTATTTTTTCTCTCTCTCTCTCTCTCAGTGTCTATTTTTTCTCTCTCTCTCTCAGTGTCTATTTTTTCTCTCTCTCTCTCAGTGTCTATTTTTTCTCTCTCTCTCTCAGTGTCTATTTTTTCTCTCTCTCTCTGTGTCTATTTTTTCTCTCTCTCTCTCTCTCAGTGTCTATTTTTTCTCTCTCTCTCTCTCTCAGTGTCTATTTTTTCTCTCTCTCTCTCAGTGTCTATTTTTTCTCTCTCTCTCTCAGTGTCTATTTTTTCTCTCTCTCTCTCAGTGTCTATTTTTTCTCTCTCTCTCTCAGTGTCTATTTTTTCTCTCTCTCTCTCTCACTGTCTATTTTTTCTCTCTCTCTCTCACTGTCTATTTTTTCTCTCTCTCTCTCACTGTCTATTTTTTCTCTCTCTCTCTCACTGTCTATTTTTTCTCTCTCTCTCTCACTGTCTATTTTTTCTCTCTCTCTCTCTCACTGTCTATTTTTTCTCTCTCTCTCTCTCACTGTCTATTTTTTCTCTCTCTCTCTCTCACTGTCTATTTTTTCTCTCTCTCTCTCTCACTGTCTATTTTTTCTCTCTCTCTCTCTCACTGTCTATTTTTTCTCTCTCTCACTGTCTATTTTTTCTCTCTCTCACTGTCTATTTTTTCTCTCTCTCACTGTCTATTTTTTCTCTCTCTCACTGTCTATTTTTTCTCTCTCTCACTGTCTATTTTTTCTCTCTCTCACTGTCTATTTTTTCTCTCTCTCACTGTCTATTTTTTCTCTCTCTCACTGTCTATTTTTTCTCTCTCTCACTGTCTATTTTTTCTCTCTCTCACTGTCTATTTTTTCTCTCTCTCACTGTCTATTTTTTCTCTCTCTCACTGTCTATTTTTTCTCTCTCTCACTGTCTATTTTTTCTCTCTCTCACTGTCTATTTTTTCTCTCTCTCACTGTCTATTTTTTCTCTCTCTCACTGTCTATTTTTTCTCTCTCTCACTGTCTATTTTTTCTCTCTCTCACTGTCTATTTTTTCTCTCTCTCACTGTCTATTTTTTCTCTCTCTCACTGTCTATTTTTTCTCTCTCTCACTGTCTATTTTTTCTCTCTCTCTCTCTCACTGTCTATTTTTTCTCTCTCTCTCTCACTGTCTATTTTTTCTCTCTCTCTCTCTCTCACTGTCTATTTTTTCTCTCTCTCTCACTGTCTATTTTTTCTCTCTCTCTCACTGTCTATTTTTTCTCTCTCTCTCAGTGTCAATTTTTTCTCTCTCTCTCTCTCTGTGTCTATTTTTTCTCTCTCTCTCTCACTGTCTATTTTTTCTCTCTCTCTCTCTCACTGTCTATTTTTTCTCTCTCTCTCTCTCACTGTCTATTTTTTTCTCTCTCACTGTCTATTTTTTTCTCTCTCACTGTCTATTTTTTCTCTCTCACTGTCTATTTTTTCTCTCTCTCTCACTCTTTTCTCTCTCTCTCTCACTCTTTTCTCTCTCTCTCACTCTTTTCTCTCTCTACTTTTTCTCTCTCTCTCTCTCTCACCCTCTACGTTTTTCTCTCTCTCTCTCTCACCCTCTACGTTTTTCTCTCTCTCTCTCTCACCCTCTACGTTTTTCTCTCTCTCTCTCTCTCACCCTCTACGTTTTTCTCTCTCTCTCTCTCACCCTCTACGTTTTTTTCTCTCTCTCTCTCTCTCTCTCTATTTTTAACAGTCCAGCAGGGTACAGTTACATTTTTTTTAATGAATATTTATTTTTTCAGATCTTCTCAACAAGCAATACTTTTTATTTTCATATCTGAAATACAAACAAAGTAATTTCTAAGTATTAATGGATTTTTTATTTTATGTTTAGATTCCTTTTTCATCGACATTATAGACATTTTCTTTGTACCTTTCATTTTATGTGCCATGTCCCTTCAGGATGTAGGCGATCATGGCCTTCCACATCTTCCAGTCCCTTGTAGCTTTTAATATAAGTTTTGTCTTTTTTGTTATTTCTCTCAATCCCTGTTCTGTCATCCATTTGCTCAAGCTCATCAAGTATGTTATATGCTGCTTTCTGTCATCCCTCTTTCCCTTAATCCATGGGTATCATGTTTGCCAAGCCCTCCTTCCTCATTTCTTGCCCCAGAAATTTCAACTGCCTCTTCCTGATGTTAAGTATACATTTTCCTTTTTGTTTCCATTTTCTCCAAAACCACATTGTTGCTTCCATGTTCAGTCCATGGTATCTTCAGCATTTTTCTGTAGAATCACATTTCTGTTACTTTAAGTCTCTTCTTCATCTTCGAGGAGCTTGTACCATTTGTCATTACAAAGATAAAAATTATTATAAAACTATGAGTGTGTGGTCGAGTGGTTAGAACATTAATTTTCCGACCATGAAACCTGACTTTGAATCTCACCTTGGTTGATCTGGAAGGTGAACTCTTGATTGAGGAGGTAATCCCAGAATGTGGTACACTTGGAATATTCTTGAAAGCCATACCACATGTTGATCCAAGCCTTGTGAGTGAAACTGGAAGTTGTTGACACGAAGTTACAAGTCTTTGTGACCAAGGGTTTAAGCCTTGTTCAGACTGTTGATCACACCAGGCTATGCACTCTCTCCCAGATACTGCAACTAAAGTCTGCTCAGTATAGCAGCAGTATAAATTACAGGTGGGCTCTTGAACAAACAAAAATGTACCTGAGCAGATGTCTGCAATGGGGATTATTTATGTGCTCAAAAAATCAGATAAAAATAAGCTGCCCAAGTAGACAAGCATACTCAGATACAAGCAGTCAGCCATTAAGATTATAAAGCTAATGATTTTCTAGTTTTGCTGTGATTCTTTTTGGATTATGCATAAAAAAATAAGTTTATTTTTCGATTATTTGATTTATATATTTAAATTACTTTTATTACTTCAAACATTATTTTTAGTGGATACCTATATTTGTGTAGAACACATTGTTTATTTCATCTATCAGCCTGTGCATTCGATAAAACTTATTAAATAAAATAAACACTATTTAAAAAAATGGGACATTGTACACAAATACAGGTATCCATGAAAAATAATATTTGAATTAATAAAAATATGTTGAATTAAAAAATAAAAACCCATTAATATTTAGAAATTGCTATATTTAAATTCAGTATGATCCAATAAGCAAACTGTGTATGAGCATTAGCTGTATTAAACTTGAGAAGTCATAGAATATATTATACTAAAGGGAGAGTGAAAAGATCGTTGCATTGCTTGGGGGAAATGACTCCAAGAATACAGAGGAGCAAAAACTGGATGTGACATGTGAAGAGTTTTGTGCATGTGCCACCAAAGTTGGGTTTGTCAACATCCTTGAATGTAAGAACCTAACAGAGACTTTGATATCTCACGGAAAAGAAATATTAAAAAAAAATAAGTATTTGGTACGTGTACAAAAATAAAATATGCAAGGTTATTTCCTACAGTGTTTTCTAATGTGTTCTAGCTCATGTTAAAATTTTACACATAATTTAAATCTCAGCATTCCCCACCCCCCAAAAAAAGAAAATTCAGTATGTAGCCAACAAAGTTTTATCCACCACAATGACAACACTCAGTTTATGATAATGAGCAAGATGGTCAAAATTATTAGTGCCATGCATGATACATGCTTAAGTAATCATGTATCCTTTGATATATCACTGACGAGGTAGATTTTCTCTGCAGTAGGTTGCCATTTCTTTCTGCAGTAGACTAGTTGCCATCCAAGGCTATAGAACCTGGTCTGTCCTGATATTTACCAATAGCTGGGGTGGGGGAAGAAGAGGATTCATACTTTTCCCAAAGGTATTAGCATATAGTTGAATGTAAGGAATTTGACTGGAATTCAAATTCGGTTCTCTGATTCCTCAATCTGAGCTGCTATCCATTACTCCACCATGTCTCCTCACTTGAACAAAAATATATCACTCCAGAAAATACCTAACTACTGCTATTGTACTCTTTATAAAAGTTAGATCAGATCATATAAGAAAGGAGTATTGCTGCCATATTTGAACTGGTGATGTTCAATCTATACTGTCTCACCTCAACAGAATTCAAAAGTATATATGCAGACTTGTGGGTGATGAATTATTCTCCACCCTGTAAACCTTATCCTGTAAATGAAACATTGTTAGCCTTAACTTTTAGCACACTGCATTATTAATATTACTTCACTTTCTACTGCATTCTTTTTTTAAGACCTCTCAGTTGCAGTAATCTTATTGTCAATTTCATCCAAAGGTGTTTTCTCTTGCCATAGCAGGATACGACAACACAACTATGAAATTCAAACAAATTCAAATTCAGGGATCAGTCACCATCAGTTGCAGGATAAACTTTTTGTACAGCAAAGGAAGTCACATACAGAGTGATAAACGTTTAATTACTATATTGCTATTATTATGGCGTATGTTCAAAGAACAAGCTATATTCCTTAGTTCCACCCTTCACATTTAGAACCTGCCATGCCATGTTGCTAAACCCATTTCTTTTGTGTTCTTTTGATAAAATGCAAGTTCCACTTAGCTTCTTCCTGTAACTGTTTTGTGGAATAAACTCCCGAGAGAATGCTTTCCTGACAACTACAATCTTTGAACTCTTTAAGTCCAGTGTCAACCAATATCTATCCTATCCATCCTCATAATTCTCTCTTACTTTCCCCTTCCACCACTCTTACAATTGCACTCAGTAACCTTCTACTTCAAGTGGCCATTTACATCTTTTATTGAGTGAATTATCAATAAATAAATATATTTTTTTAAAAAAATCAACTTTTATGTTTACTTTTGTTGGTTGAGTTGAATGATGCACAGAAAAAAATATTAAGCTTTTTTTCATATTGAATATTCTACAACAGAGTGATCAAGATTTTTTTTTTTTTAATTTTTTATTGGAACCACACACTCAATGACGTCTTACAACCAGCCAATTAATTCCATCAGGGCAGGTCTGGGTTTTTTTTTTGTATTTGCGGCAATTCTCTTCTAACTGGTTACCAGGTTTCATCACGTCCACCTGACTGATGATTGAGATGTTTAAATTTTCATCATTACCTCATATAAGCTAATATCAGTTAAAAAAAAATGAGCAAACTGTGCAACATTTTGGTATTACTTTCCTTAAAAATTGGCACACAACTTTTTTCTATAAACAGAAATGAGGAAATAAAAAAGTATCAAATTTTAATTTTTCCTTATATTCTTAATTTTGAACTAGACATACACACACATATATAAGTAAATATTTGTTTATCTCACTAGATAAAGGTAGCACCGTTTGATCAAAATTGGAGTGACCTTTCCAGGATGGAGGCCTGGGTCAAAGTATATGAAGGCCATGCCCAGACTGCATTCCCCCTACTTGTGGATTAGGAATACCAACAAGGAATACAGGGAATTATATTTAAGGCCAGATTGGCTGCAGGAAAGTTGACAGCCAACTGCTTTCAGGGCTCTATAAGTTTTCAGTCTTAATTTATTTGGAGACCTTGGAAAATCTGACACATACAGGATAGATTAAAGGCAAGAGGGAGATAGAAAAACAATGCATAACCTTCCTAACTTGCTTGAGTAAATGGATGGCAGAATAAGGTTTAGGCAAGATAAAACTATTAAGAGCTACAAAGGAAGAGAAATTGTGGAGAGCCATGATCACCAGTGTCCTGAAGGGACACTGCACATAGAATAATCTAGTTGCTTTGGACACACTTTAATTTTTAAAATAGTGCTTGATAAATCCAAAGAAGACTCTGCAATGTTATTGGTCCTAACTGGGCATCTCAGCTTCAGTTAGTTTTCTGTTGCCATTACATAGCTTCCCTGTTCTTCTATAAATATTTTCATGATAATTATTCTGATGAACTTTCCTCTATATTACCTAGACTTTATGAATTTTTGTGCAGTACTAGATTGCCAGCTAGGTCTCATTATTTTATCATTGAAATAGCTAGATGCAACTGTAAGTTCTATGCTAATAGTTTCTTCTATCACACTTCTCACTTGTGGAACTCTCTGCCTGTCTCTGTCTTCCCAGTCAAGTTTGATCTTCAAGAATTCAAATGTAATGTTCAGCATTATCTTCTGTTTTCTTAATTCCTTTTCTTTTATTCTTTTCTCTCTCCTATCTTTAACATACAGTAAGCCTCTTACATCTTAGTAGCTTTATTATCTTGCTTGGGGTGAAACGTTTAAAAATTCTTTTTGTCAGCTAAGTTGAAATTTGAAAAAAAATGAAGAACTGCTCTCAGCTAAACCAAAATATTTCCATCACCACCCAACCCCCATTTTTTTTTTTTTTTTTTTTTTTTAGACATTTTAATATTGTTATTTACATACTGTTGGTATTGTTACTTACATTCTGACTGAAAAATGTTGTTTTGATTTATCTCCCTTGTCTTCTCAAGTTTACTTTGGTGCTTTGCCAAAAATACCAATGTCTTGCTACCAAGGAGATAGGTTAGTGGATATGTGTGAGTGAGAGATACCAAAACACACACACAATAAATAAATAAATAAATGAAGTAGAAAATAAATAAAATAAACATGTAGTGAGCATGTTGTCTTCAAATTTTTCTCCCCTCGTTTGGTTCATAGAGCCAGCTACTTATCAACATACACTGTCTCATACTATTTGTCTGCCTTGATGAACTTGGGTTAGGGAAATGACATACTTTTAAGCATGGCCTTGATAGTTTTTCTTTTCATTCTCATTGGCTGCAGTAATACATTACACTGCTATATAGCTTTTACAGGATATGCAGGTAGCGTAGTGTTTAGCACCTCTGAATGAGACATCTGAGTTAAAGTTGAATTCTGATGAGGTTTATATTCACTTTTACACAAATATCCTTGGGAAAGTTATGAATCCATCTCTTCTCCCCCAACCTATATGTTAAATAGCAGGAGAGACTGAAGCTCTTTAGCAGTGCTTTGCAACCAATCTAGGAGAAAGATAACTTTGAATTCAAAACTGTATGTATCCCTAGCATACTATACACTCACGGAAAGGGTTATAGACTTCACTGTTAACTGTAAGGCGGTATATACTATGACCTTGACTGCAATGACATAAGTTTTAATTATATGTTGAAATCCTCACAGTATTTAATATTGTGGAAGTTATCGCTAACATTTCTTGTTGAGATTTACAAACTCTGTTTTGTTCAATTTTGCAAACTGATGAAATTGGAATAAGCTGAATTGTTTGGAAAAATACTATGACAAAAACCATACTCCATGGTTAAATAATTTGTTTAATTTAGTTTAATTTTATAGGGCTTCATGGTAAACAATATTTTTTAGGAAAATTTCTTTTTTTTCCTTTTTAACAGTGAAGAATAAATTCTGAGGGTTTCTTACTCTTAAGTATGCAACAGAGAACTGGCCATGCATAAATATTTCTTTCTGGAGCAAAATTCCAACTTTTTTAGGTGTTTGACCTTGTGATTTGTTTATAGTTCTCACAAATACAGGACAAACTGGAAACTGTATTCTTTTATTATATATATATATATATATATATATATATATATATATATATATATATATATATATATATATAAACTTAAAAAATATGTAAAAAAAACAATATTGCATTTTTATTAAATAAGTATTTGTTATTTTAATCATTAAATTGTTTTTAAATTAATGGGAATATTTTATTTGTTAAATAATAAAACTTTTAGTTTTTCTAAAATGATTAACGAAAATTTATTGTACTAAACTATGCATTCTAGTTAAACTAAGCATACTTTTTCTGCCCTTATCTACTCCCCAAAATTTGGTTTTGATCAATCAATGTATGGCTATTTTAGATGGTGTTATGGACAGACTAACAGAAGTTACAGAATTTTATAGATAGATGGAAAGTGAGCATTTTGATTATATTATTTTCCCTTTGAGTTACATGTGCTGCTCATAGTTTCTGATAACTTAATAAATATTCTTTTAACCAATGCAGAAAGCTCTTTGGCATAAATGGATACTGTGGCTATTTAGTTTATTACCACTGGCAATCCATAGCTGCAGGCAGTACGTGGTTCATGATTGGGGCAGTTGTCACTGCCATTGGCAGTACACAGGTCACAGTCAGGTCTGTAGGCACTATTGCTAGCAGTATGCAGCTCATGGCTGGGGCCTTAGGTGCTTTGCATAGCAGATACTTTGGGTTCGCATTGCTGCTGGCAGTATGTGGCTCATGGTTGTGGCCATAAAGCACTGCTGATAGCAGTATATACCTCACAGTTGGGAGACACAGGCACTGATGGTAATAGTAGATGGCTCATGTTTGGGGACATATATAAAAAAATGTTTTAGTTAAAGTTTAAGCATCTTTTCAGTTTAATTTTATCTTGTAAATGGTTTCTTAGTTTTCATCAAAGAGACTTGGGTAATTAATTTCTCCATTTTAAAAAGAAAAGTAAATCAAAAACAAAGAAGAAAATGATGGTGTAATTCTGTAAGGCATTAAAGTTGATATAAAAATTTGATATTAATTGGTATCATTAAAAAAAAAAAATTACCAGAATCAAAATTAATTCTTATTGGATTCAACCTCTTTCTCTTGAATCTTCTCATGTTTTGTTTTTAGGAACCAAATGTTTTACTTATTGAGTCACAGTTCTAAACCTTACATTATAAAGATAATATTCCAACCAGTGAAGAAGTCTGATCAGTATAGCATTGAATGGGGCTGCCATCAATGCACTGGACACTACTGTCTATACTGTTACAAACATTTGTAGAAGGCAACACACTTTGCTTACTACTATTCTTGCACATCGGTGGTGAGGTAGATGTTATGATTATAGAGATCATTACCTGTTGCCGAGACCTTCATCTGCCACATCCCTGATTGTTTCTGTTTACAGCAGGGTTGAATTGCTGTGGTAAATATGCCCCCACCAACTATTTTTTTCCTCCTTCTTTTGAATCCAAGAATGAGCTACCTTTATAGCTTGCCATAAAGCAAGTAGGAAAGTAATTAATGTGAGACAGGACCAGTCCTGTTGTTAGGAAGGGGTTCTCTTCATTTGCACAACATGATTGTAAAAAGAGACTTCGGTGGCAGGAAATGTAGGTGGGTGGAATGTTGGGTAAGGTGAGGAGATTTGGGGATGGAGGATGGTGGTGAAAAAACACTTTCCCATTCACGTGGAGTAGCCACGTGCAACTGTGCGGCTGTCTACAATGTTTGTACATGCGGGTTTGTATACAAACACATGCATAGAATTCCTAACTATTTCTGTTTATCCTATGGAGAATTTGTGAATTTACCTGTCTGATACACACACGCACACAAGTAGATGCTGAAATGTTCTAAGCCAAATCAATGTATGATAACAAAACAAATTCTAATATTCAATTATTTGGTCAGAAAATGGGAAGTAGGTCAGACCAAGAAATTTTCAGTACCTCTTGTTTGTATAAGTGTATGTAATAAATATATATATATATATATATATATATATATATATATATACACACACACTTTCTCTCTCTCCCTTTTTCACTCTTGCTCTTATTTTCACTGTCTCTCCCTTATTTTCGTTCTCTCTCCCGCCTCTGTCTTTGTCCCCACTTTCCTCTTTCTTTGTCCCCTCTCACTCCCCCACTCTGTCCTTTCTCTCCCCTTCTGTCTTTGTCTTCTCTCTCCCTTCCCTCTCTGTCCTCTCTCTCTCTCCCTTCCTTCTCTGTCCTCCCTCTCTCTCCCCTCTCTCTCTCTCTGTCCTCTCTCTCTCCCTTCCCTCTCTGTCCTCTCTCTCTCCCTTCCCTCTCTGTCCTCTCTCTCTCCCTTCCCTCTCTGTCCTCTCTCTCTCCCTTCCCTCTCTGTCCTCTCTCTCTCCCTTCCCTCTCTGTCCTCTCTCTCTCCCTTCCCTCTCTGTCCTCTCTCTCTCCCTTCCCTCTCTGTCCTCTCTCTCTCCCTTCCCTCTCTGTCCTCTCTCTCTCCCTTCCCTCTCTGTCCTCTCTCTCTCTCTATTTTGTTATCTCTCTTTTTGTCTCTCTCTCTCTATATATATTCTCTCTGCTTGATCTCTCTTTCCCTATATTTCTCTGTTCTCTCTTTACCACTCTCTTCTAATTTTTTTTTTTTTTTTTTTTTTTTTTTTTTAATCTCTGAAAGCAACTTGTCTGCCAGGTAAAGAAATTTATAAATCAAATAAGCACTTAAAATAGAACATTTTAATATTTTTGTAAAAATTTCCTTAAAACAAATTTTCCGAATGATATTAGCATAAATATATATTTTAAAATTAGCATTTACACTCTATGATTTACTGAAAACTTCTTGAAAATAAAAATAAAAAATTCTCACAGGCAATTTTAGCCAATTAACTTATTTTACATAATCACTCATTGATAATGTAATTTAAAAAAATGAATGGAGTTTAGGTTTGAAATCAATTTAAAAACAAAAGGAACAAAAAGATGTTAAATAAGGCCGTGCAGGCAGGGGAACCATCCTTTGGAATTTTCTATATCATGATAAATAGACACTTCAACTTGTTTTCTAGGAATGATTTCTTAAAGAAATAAAGGTATATTTTATAGTAGGATATTTTTATATGTACACTGAAATAAACAAATTTTCATGGGATAGGTACCTACTATTGAGCAGAACACTCTTTCAGTCAGTTATGTGCCATGTGTGATACATGCTTAGGCAGTTATGTATCTTTCAGTACATGACTGACGAGGCAGATTTTTTTCCTGCAGTATGTTGCCATTTCTTTCTGTGGTAGATCAGTTGCCATCCAAGGCAATAGAACCCAGTCTATTCTGCTATTTACTTATAGCTGGGGGGAGAAGAAAAGGATTCATACCTTTCCCAAGGGTATTAGCACGTAAGTGAATGTAATGGATTTGACTGTAATTTGAACTCGGTTCTCAAATTCCTCAATCTGAGCCATTATCTATTAATCCACTGTGTCTCCATGAACTCTCTGTAGCCGAGTGAAATACAGCAACTCAATGTAGCATTGATTCTGCATCTAGTTGGATGTCCTCTCAAAAGGTGTTGAGCTCTGCAGTGGTGTAGTGAGGGCGTGTGCCACCTGCAGTGACGGTTGAGTTTTCTAACCTTCTGCCTCCACATTCCCCTACAAAAACTTTTCTTGTGGCATGTTTTGTCCTTTAGGACTTCATTGGACTAAATTTGTTATGTTGCTGTGACTATACATGTGCATGAACCAGAGATACTGGGAATTTAAATTTTTTTTTAATCTAGCCAATTTCATTAAGATACTTTTTCTTTGTTAGTAGATATCCAACACTGTGATAATGGAAAATTCTTCCAGGAATGGTGAAATGTTGTAAGAGCCCAGGCACAAATTTATTATAGATTTTACAAAACAAAACATCAAATGTGTTCATTGCCCACCATAATGAGACTGACTACAATTTTGACATGACAAATGCCACTGATCAAAGGAGAAAACAATTCAGCATGACAAAAACGTCTAGAGATTGCGTTGATTGCAAGGTACAGTAAATTTGCACCTGGGCTCTTACAATATTTCATTATTCCTCGCAGAACTTCTTTTATCACAGTGTGGGATATCTAATAACAAAAGTGTTGGAAAGAAAAAGAATCTAAATAAAAGTGGCTAGATTAAAAAAAAAAAAAAAAATTAATTTAAAATTCCCAGCATCCTTGGTCTGTGTGTATGCATAGTCACACTAACATAACAAATTTAATCTGACGAAGTCTTAAAGGACGAAATGCATCACAAAAAAACTTTTTCCACTTTGTCATACATTTTCCCCCAATATTGATCTTGATATATAAAAAGTATATATCTTTATTCCATATATATATATATATATATATATATGTGGGGAAAATGTGTGACAAAGTGGAAAAAAGCTTATCTACTAATAAAAGTGATGGAAAGAAAAAAAAAAGAATTGAAATGAAATCAGCTAGCTAAAAAAAATCTAAAATTCCCAGCATCCCTCGTTTGTTAGCATGTGTAGTCACATTAACATAACAAATTTAGTCTGTTGAAGTCCTAAAGGATGAAACGTGTCACAAGAAAACTTTTTCCACTTTGTCATACATTTTCTCCCAACACTGTTCTTGATATTGAAAATAAAAAATATATGTATACACACACACACACACACACACACATGCTGGAAATAAACACACAGTGAAATATTTGTTAAAATGGTACATGTTAAAAAGTGCTCAATTTCAAGTAGGAATAAAAACAAACTTTCAGAGCGATTTAGTATCTTAAAAAGATAAGAACACTGACTGGAACACTACCACAGTTTTGACTACCAAGGTCTCATCAGGTTGTTTATTCAGCGAATCAGAGGTAACTCAACAACTTAAATGTCTTCATTCGACACTGGAAGTGATGCGGGGAGTTGTAGTGAAAAAAAAAAATTACACTTTTATCCGGGTTTGTGTGTGTGTGTGTATATATATATATATATATATATATATATATATATATATATATATATATATATATATATATATAATAACAGGCCCAAAAGATTCAAATTTGAGTAACACATACCCTCAAATGAATTTCTGCCAAGGAAAATAACTGAAATTTATGATAACAACCATGATGTGTCTCCCATGTGTAGTGGTGGTGTGACATTAAAAGAATGCCCCCTGGGTCCATTCACAGATTTCACATTGCCAACAATGATAAAACAGCTTTGAATACATCACTGGATAATGTTTATTATTCAGCTAAGATACAATTTGCTTAACTGGATTAGTTCTATGTTAAGTTAGTTCATGGTGAGATTCTGTGACAATAAAACATCTGTAGAAAATTCTCATACCACATTGTTAAATATTTCAGCTTAACAACTTTAATAAAATATTACAATGGCAATCATAAATATGAATGCTGGTCATTATTTTAAGAAGTCAATAAAAATGAAAAGATTTGAAATTGACAATTTTTTCCCTTTTACTGAATCAGCTGTTAAGCATCATCTTCCCTTCTTTCATTTATTTTCTCATTGAAACCAAGTCGTGTATGTCTTTTGTTTTTCCACACAAAACTATGGTGTATTGGCAAGAGATGTTAAACATTTCTATTTTCCCTTCTTTCTTTCTAGCTAAATCAACATCACACAAACATTTTTCTAATTTAAAAATAATTCAGCAGACAATTTTATTTATGGTAACAGAATTTTTGTCGACTGCCTTACTTGATTTCCATCATTTGATACTGTGCATCTGATAAATGATGTTTTGTTACAGTCACCATAGCTTCTCAGCTTTTTCACGAAGATCAAAGTGTCATATCAGCTAATTCTGATTCTCTCTTTCATTTTCAAACTGAAACCAAGTAGTGTCATTTCTTTTCTTTCCATACAATCAAAATGGAATAGTCCATTATTTATGAGTTATTGTCAGGGCATAATGGTCTTGTGAACTAACGAAACACAGTTATAGTAGGAAAATAATAAAAATTTTTAAAGAATTTGTAAACCATTTTTTTTTTTTTTTTTTTTTTTTTTTTGTTAAATCAGATTTTCACAATTGTAGACTTCTGTTTTTTTTAATTTATCTTTTCTCTGAATTCTGCCCATAGAAGGTTTGGGAGCCTCTCAAGGTAGAGCATTAAAGTCATAATGGTGATAATGAATTAGATTTGCGATGTGAATTGAAGACGTTGACAGGAAGTGAAGATTATGGACATAAGGAGGACAGCGAACAATTGACCTTTGAATTGAAGAGGTCATTATTGTAGCTTTCAGGGAAGCATCAGAGTGCCTGTTCCACAAAGTGGCAGTTTTTTGGGAATAAAGCTGTTTGAGTGAAACTTCCTACTTGCATTTAAAACTTGTAGGAAATAAGAGTGAATTGACTCTGTGGAAGCGGCATAATGTATCCTTGCAGTAAAGGTCTGAACTGGTGGAACTTAAGAATGGAACTCCTCAGAACTATGAAAAATGAAAGTGATAGAATAGTCACAGGCTCATCTGTCCCTGTTAATCCTCAAGATGTCCTGTGAGTAGACAATTTTCCAAACCACTTTTCTCATTATGTACCCTAGAAATATCTCTTTATGATGCTATATATATATATATATATATATATATATATATATATATATATATATATATATATATATCCTTTTTTGTTCTCCTTTCTTTAAAACATCATTGTTACACATTTTTTCAGTCTATGGGAATGCTTCTTAAACTATCTGATATGGCAGACTAGCATTTTTTTTCTCAATGTGTCGCGTACCTGTAATATTTCATGGTAATATTAATTTATACTAAAAATGGTATAGATAATGAATATAATAAAAGTCGACTAATTTTTATCTTTCATTTATTTTGCAAAAAATAATTCTATATCAAAACATATAAAAAGTAATAAAAAAATAAGCTTCAAATGATTCCATAGCATGGCCTGGACACTGGCCACATACTGATGGTTCATGTACCCGCATCGGTCTGTGGGCCACCACTTTGAGTAGCACTGGTCTATGGCATTCTCAGTATCCTTCTGGAGAACCACATTCTCAAGTCACTTTTTCATCTGTGAGGAGACTTCCCAGCATTTACTACCATATGGAACTGATACTACATAGCAGTTCTGTACCCTTTTCTTTGTTTCTAATAGTATTTTCCTTTTTCATAATACTTTGCTTAGGTTTTGGAAGGTATCTTTTATTATTCCAATGTAGCTTTGGATTTCATTATCACATTTTCCTTCTTCTGTTAGACATTTAAATTGTACTTGCTTCAAACTTGGACTGTTCTTCTTGCTGACAGCCATCTGTACTAAAAAGCAAAAACAAAAGATACCAAGAAATTAGTTCAAAGTAACAAATACGGAGTAAAATTTACTTACTTGCCTATTAATAAATAATTAATTATTAATAAGAAATAATTATTAATTAATAAACAAGGCGTATAATATGACATTTAAAAAAAAAATAAAGTTTGAAACAAAGTGTAACTTTCTGTTAAATTTTTTTGATATTTTACCTGAACAGTCAGGGAGACATTGCTATGAATAATTATTTAGCTCGGCTACTTGAAGGCAGATTGCCAGAACCAATTGTCAAGCAGTAAATATTTCAGTTGTTATACAAAGAATTTTTAGTAGTGGCAGTTGCAACAGTGGTGGCATTGTGGGGTTTATTGGGCAACAGCCTTGTGGTCAGGATCTGCTACTGAATTTACAAGTCCTTGATGGCCCAGATCCCTTGTTTTCAATTTAAACTTCAATTGAAAGCTTTTGAATGATTATGACTAGTGAAATAAAATAAATAGAAAATTTTAATATATACTTTTTTATAGTTTCCCTGTATTAAAAGAAAAACATTTTTCAGTATCTCTGTTGAAAGAAAACACTTTTTCAGTGTTTCTGTTGGAAAAAAAAAAATTAGGGTCTCTGTCGCTGTTAAAAGAAAACACTTTTTTTTAGTTTCTCTCTCTCTCTCTCTCTGTTTAAAAAAGAAAAATTTTAGACCTCCCTCTCTATTGAAAAAAAAATTTAAAAAATTTCATGATTTAGTGTGTGTATCTATGTGTTTATATATATATATATATATATATATATATATATATATATATATATATATATATACACTTTTTCCAAAAAGACCAAAACATGAAATTATTTTTTTTTTTTTAATAGAGAGGCATCTTTGGAAAGTGCCTGAAAACCATACCACAGGTTGACCCAAGCCTTGCGAATGAAATTGGATAGAATTCTTGAGAGGGCCATCGATAGCTGTGCTAGCACAAAGCCGGAAGTCATCATGACAGAGGGCTTGAGTGTGCTGGCCTTGTTCAAATTGTTGATCATGCTAGATAACATGCTCTCTCACAGAAACTGTAACTAAGGTCTGTTCAGCATAGTTGCAGTATAAACTACACACACACACACACATATATATATATGATAGCTGGCCACTCATATTCGAGGATACCTGTCTATCAGGGCAGCTAGCCAACCCTGTTGCAGATGCTTGCTCAGGCACATTTGTGTTTATTTAACACCTAGCGAGCCCACCTGTGGTTTATGCTGCAACTATGCTGAACATGATGTCTTTCTATTGTCTTAAGTCTTTTGGTTAAAAAGGTTAAAGGATATATATAAAAGTGAACATTGAAGTCAACATTTAGAGGTGACAGGCTGTTTCATGTTAAATGCAATTGTTGACTTCAATGTTCACTTTTATTTTTACACATGCTCTATCTCTGATATTGAGTACTTTATCGCATAAATATAGCACACCTTAAGAGTATATTTCTTCACACATATATATATATATATATATATATATATATATATAATTTTTTTTTTTTTTTTTTTTTTTTTTTGAAAGTCTAAAAAAAAAAAGTTTCATTATCAAAATTGCTTAAAGATGTTACATTTTTTAAAACTTTTGTTTTTAATTCGGTTCATACCATAATGCTGACCTGTAATAATTCAATAGGTCTTTGTACAATGTCACAAGTTGTTTACCATAATTGGAGTTGCTAAATGGTCACCCATCTAAGAACTGACAGATTCACCATTGCTTACCATACTAATATTTATTTACTAAGCTCTGTTTCATCTAGCACAAAGCTACAAGTTGCTAACAGTACCTGGCTTTCTGAAATGGTTGCCCATCTAAAGACTGCACAAATTTTATGTTGCTTTAAAAATGATTCCTTTGTATGCATACATATTGCCTGAAACATTAGAATATTTAATAGGAAATCATTTATCAATCTTAATGTAAAAATGTTTTCTTTTAATCAATGAATATTTATATTCAATGTTTAAAGTCCACACACATTGAGATTGCCCTCGTTATTAAAAGTATTTTAATTGATATTCTTTCTGATGGATATAGCGATTTTTCTACATAATGAATATAGTGATTTTTATCAGACATCTTGTAATGAGATGTGTTCAAGAAGCTGTATGAAATATTTCATTGAAATTCATTTGAGATCAGATAATAATGTCTGACATCTCATTTCTGAGTATGCCTGTCTGCTAGGATGGCTAGCTAATCCCTGTTGCAGACACTTGCTCAGGCATATTGATCTTTATTCAATACCCACAAAGCCAACTTGTCATTTATACTGCAATTATGCTAGGTTAAGTTCACTTAGAGTTTCCGGGAGAGATCATGCAGTCTGGTATGATCAGTAGTTGAACAATGGCAGTATGTTCAAAAGCTCTGTCACAATGATTTTTGGAATTTCTGCTTGCACAATGATTGAGGGCTTCTTGTTTTGTCTGTTTAATTCTCTTCTAAGCTTTGCATCAACCTGTTACAGTTTTCAGGCACTTTTGAATAGTGCCACTTATATTTGCAGACAGATATCTAGAAGTCACCTCCTGGACAAAAAGATTTGAACACAAGTCTTATGATTGGAATACTAACATTCTAACCACTCAGCCATCTGCTAATTTGACATCAAATGAGCTACAGATTATATACATAATACTCTATTAAATGTAAGAACCTTCTGTACGAGCTTAACCAATACTTTACCAATGATAAGATGAATAATGTTATGAATCATTCCTCCTATATGGCAGTGAATGGTGGACAATCTCCTCCCAGATAAAGAAGAGACTTGAAGCAAAATGAATGTGGTTCTACAGAAGGATGCTGAGAATACCATGGACTGAACATGGGAGCAACAATAAAGTTTTAGAGAAAATGCAAACAAAAAAAGGAGACTTATACTTAACACCAAGGAAAGATAGTTGAAATTTCTTGGGCACAAAATGAAGAAAGAGGGCATGGAAAATTCGATATTCACAGGCCAGATTTAATACAAGAGGGACAGTCAAAAACAATGCATAACCTACCTAGCAAGCTTGAGTAAATGGATTGTAGATTAAAGTTTAGGAGAAATAGCAAAAAGACAGAATTTATTAAGAGCTACAAAGTATAAGAAATTGTGGAGAGCCATGATCACGTACATCTTGAAGAGACATGACACATAGAAGAAGATATCACAGTTATATTACAGTAATGTAAAATATAAATAAATATCTGTAAAAGCGTGTATGTAAAATATAAGTAAAAGCGTGTATGTAAAATATATGTAAAAGCGTGTATGTAAAATATATGTAGAAGCGTGTATGTAAAATATATGTAGAAGCGTGTATGTAAAATATATGTAGAAGCGTGTATGTAAAATATAAGTAAAAGCGTGTATGTAAAATATATGTAGAAGCGTGTATGTAAAATATAAGTAAAAGCGTGTATGTAAAATATATGTAGAAGCGTGTATGTAAAATATAAGTAAAAGCGTGTATGTAAAATATATGTAGAAGCGTGTATGTAAAATATAAGTAAAAGCGTGTATGTAAAATATAAGTAAAAGCGTGTATGTAAAATATATGTAGAAGCGTGTATGTAAAATATAAGTAAAAGTGTAGGTGGTGTAATGGTTGAAGACATTTTTAATCATTGATCTGAAAGTCATTGTATACAGTTGACAGTTAAGATATTTTATTTCTGAACAGATTGGATGTCATGCATGATACCCATATGAAATTTTAGACTTAGTGAGGCTTTTTAAGAACATGTTTGACTCACAAGTTTTATAGCCATAAATGAAGTGTT
Organism: Acanthosepion lycidas; assembly: GCA_963932145.1. Taxonomy (NCBI): domain Eukaryota; kingdom Metazoa; phylum Mollusca; class Cephalopoda; order Sepiida; family Sepiidae; genus Acanthosepion; species Acanthosepion lycidas. The sequence goes on along the minus strand of OZ010583.1, from coordinate 27,937,119 downwards.
GAAATATGTACTGCCATGCAACCTTGATCTTACTGATGATATTCTTGTACAAGAAGACGTGTTTAATTTATATAATCATTTTCATATAATTCACCCTTGCACTGAATATTGTTGATGCTACCCTTTTATATATAAAGATTCTTCCTTTAGCCTCTTATATAAATATTTTGATGGTAATTGTTTTGATGAGCTTTTCTTGTTGGTACCGTGACTTCATGAATTTAAGTGCAATACTAGATTGGCAGTTAGGTCTCATGATTTCCCTGTTGAAATTGCTACTGATAGCCATAAGGTCTCTGCTGATATTTTTTTTCTCTCACACTTCTCGCCTGTAGAACTCTTTTTCCAATTTCCTGTTTTTCTCTCACCTATAATCTTCAAAAATGTAAATGCAAAGTCAGTTGTCATCATCTCTTTCCTTGAATACCGTTTCTTTATTGATCTCTGTTTTTTTTTTACTTTCAGTAACTCTTTGCTTTCTAGTGGCTTTTATTGCTTTGCGTGAGGTGAAATGGTTAAAAAAAATATATATATAGCATTTAAAAAAAGATTTTCTAAATAGCATAGACAGTGAATTTAATATTTCATATTAGGCCCTCAGATGAAGGTGATTTCAATAATGTAGCTACTCTGAATTCAGAACTATGGAGAAGCCAATAATGAATCATGACAGAGGGCTTGAGTGTGCTGGCCTTGTTCAAATTGTTGATCACGCTAGATAACACGCTCTCTCACAGAAAGCGTAACTAAGGTCTGTTCAGCATAGTTGCAGTATAAACCACAGCTATCATATATATATATATATATATATATATATATATATATATATATTCTTTTCTAAGAAGTCATATCAACTAACAGATTATAAAATGTGTCTATATAGAACTATGTCCTGAAAGGGCATCACATTAAAAAACAAAAAAACATTAAGTTCCTGGATAACAGAGATAAAGTATGTGTATATATATATATATATATATATATATATATATATATATATATTTTTTTTTATTAACATTTTGTTTTAAGCCCAAAATGAAAATGATTTCAATTATGCAATTACTTGTTAGGGAGAGTACTCTGCAATGACTCGTGTGACATGAGTTCTCTACCTGTGCTGTAACAGAGAATCAGGTAAGCCGAATAACAGACTCAGAGTTGGTTGTAAGTGGTGCTATAAGCACCAGGAGTTGCTTCCCCTTCCACAATGGGTTGCTGAGAGAAGACCTTCTACTTAGAGTAGGTGGCGCTGTCTATTTGTATGTGAACGATACTGGGCAGGTATTAACCAATAGTCAGCATGGGTCTGGGACTGGGACAGCTATATAACACCAGTCGAGAGAAAAGCACTCTCAACGTGCAAATACCAGACAAGACAAGACAAACACAAAATATTTTGGTGATTGACGGATGATGGCAGACCCCAGATTCAATTTAAAGTTAATTCCAGAGTTTAACAGATTGGCATCCGACTTGCCAGTGGTTGAATGGATAGAAAAGCTGGAACTTGTTTGCAGGCTATGTGGAGAATGTAATCCCTTTGTGAGTTACAGGCAGAGCATATGCAGTTTACCAACAACTGGAGAACAAAGCAAAATCTGACGTTGACCCGAAAGACTATCTTAGTTACACCATTTGCTACGGATTCATTTATAGTGTACAAACAGCTCATTGATGTATACCTGGCTGAATTGAAGAAACTTGCGTTCTTGATGCATGGTTGAAGAAACTTGCATTCTTGATGGGTTGGATGATTGACCATATGCTTGCTTGTGCATTTGTGCATGGGATGCCAGGCAATGTAAAGTGAACCCTTCATGCATTGTCTAGGATGTATGCACTGTCTATTGACCAGCTGCTTGCCCGAGCCTGGGTGATTATGAGAGATGAGGAGATGGAGGAAGTCATGGTGGCAGCAGTGGCCTGGCCAATGCAAAGTATGGACGTTCATGTCAGAAAGTGGTTTACATGCAATGGCATTAACCACATAGTGAAAGATTGTTGGAGCCGACAAAAGGACAGGGAATGGAAATGAGGACAGCGCAATACCATGCACTGTTACCATTGTCATACTGTGGCCGATATGGCTCAAAACTATCCGAGAAAACATGAGAAGAAATAAGTCAGTATCAGTATCTTCTCCAGCCTGGCACTACCTTTGATTGGTGTCCAGGTTGATAGCAGAGCCATCACTGCACTGGTCAATACAGTTTGTTTGCTGTCTACTGCTAGCAGAGAGATATGCCAATTGTGAACAAAAGGGCCTGTATGTGTAACAACAAGAGATGGAATGACCAGAGCCTGTTGTGGTGTCAGTTGTTGTTTTCCGGTTGAGATTCTAACCCAGGTTTCATGGTCAGAATTCAAATGTTCTAACCACTCTGCGATGTTCTCATATATATATATATATATATATATATATATATATATATATATAAAATTTTGTCATAATATTTTTTGCTTCTGTATCCTTTGGAAGAGTCAGGAGTTCAACATGTGGGTTGAGCATGTTGAGGTTCTGTGAGATGATGTTTCGGCAGCTTGGAGCGAACAATTCCAAGAACTTGCAAAGAGTGACACCAGACATGATGTTTATCATCGGTGAAACACACCTGCTCAGATCAAAGTTCAACATACCAAAAGACAGCGCATACCTGAGAGTGCAGTGGCAGAAATGTTAATTAAAAACAAAAAAATGAGGAAATTAATCAAAATAACCCAGTACATATTTTTCTTTTTCTCCAAGTTGCTATTCTCAATGACTAATAGGTCTTTTAGTTTTCTTATCCTTGACCTTTTTCTTGCTATTGCCTTTCTCCTCATATTTTACTTGTATTTCTTCCTTAACCATTTTTTTTCTTTCAATTAGGACTCCTATATGCCACATTCCTTCAGGGCACAGGCAATCATCACTTTCCATAACATCCTGTTTCTTGTTAACAATGTTTGAATCTCTCTGTTCTTGCTTTGCTATTCATTCGTGCAAACTCAGCTAGGCTACTCACTGTTTCTTTTTACCTCTCTTTTTTTAAATATGCCCCATGCATTTTAAATTCTCCAAGATTTCTTTCATCATTATGTCCCAGATATTTCAGGTGTCTCTTTATAATTTTAAGTTTATCTGACTTTTTAGTTCTCATTTTCTTTAAAAGTTCTTTGTTGATCAGATGTTCATGGTATTCTCAGCACCCACCTGCATGTTTCTTTGAGTTTTTTCGTCTTTAAAGAAACTGTCCAGCATTAATGGACATATAGGAGATTAGATATTACACGGAAGTCCAGCACTCTTTTCTTTGTTTCTAAAAGGAAATTTATTATCTTTACTTAGTTTCTGGAAGGCATCTTCCACCATTTCAATTTTGATTACTTTTTCCAATCTCTTCTTCACCATCTGTCTTTCGGTCAATTCATCGTTATTATGCTTCTTCCATTTTTGTTTTCTATTTTATGCAATGTAAATCAAGTCAGGTCTGTTTTTGTTTCCTTTTTCTTGCTTTTTCTTTGTTTTGTTTTTTTTTGCTAGAACATCCTCTTTAAATGTCACGACCCCCAACTGCCTTTCATAGTGTACTCCCCACCACCACCATTGACAACATCAATCTACCAAAAGCTAAGGAAATGTTTTTAAGGCAATCAACTTGCACTAAAACTTGTTTGATTTGGCCAACCTTGAAACCATTAAATTAACATTGGAAAATGTCATGTTGCTTTCACAAAGCTTCATATTGGCTGTGGGTCTCTCTCATACATTTTGTCTTTGCTCTCTGATCTCTATTCTGTTTTTTTAATTTTTCTTCTTACACTCTCTCTCACTCTCATATATATATATATATATGTATTTTAGGATATTATACTGAAAACATATCAAAATCACTACACAATTGCAGTCATGTTTTGATGCATATCAATGCTCCTCATCAGGCGATTGTAAATTCCTGATGAGTCAACGATTTATTTAGATTTAGAAGCCAAATTCAACCTTGCTTTGTGTGTGTATGTATGTATATATATATATATATATATGTATGTATGTATGTATATAAAGGCATATGTAGTCAAGAGAATTCTTTCAAACATGTTTTGTTGAATAATATTGACAAGTTCTGTCTATCCAATTTGTTATTAACTTTTTTTCACATTTTTGGGTGAGTTGTTTTATATAATCAATAAATTCACCAAAGTTCATTTTTGTTTTTTTCCTCACCATGCACTTTTGAATGTTACTACATTCATTTGCAAGGATTTTTTGTGCGTGTGTGTTTATGTATTATAACTGTCTTGGATAATTTGAAAAAGTTAATAAAAAAAAAAATGGATAAACAGAATTTGTCGATATTTTTCAACAAAACGTTTGAAAAAATAAATTAAAATTCTGTATATACTTGTGTATAAGCTGACTTCATGTATAGTGCAATTTCTTTTTTGCTTGAATTTTACCCCCCCCAAAAAGTTAACTGTTTACAGTGCAATCGGTTACTGAAAATACATGAGTTTTAACTTCTTCAAAAAATTACTGGTTTATAGTACTCCCCTCTCCTATTTCTTTGTGTCGAAAAAACTTATCATAAAAACTCACACTATACTCAAATAAATAAAAGTACAGTGTAACCCGGATATAAGAGACTCGGATATAAGAGAAACCCGGATATAAGAGAGATTTTCTCTGGTCCCAAATTAGAGCCATACTTACCTAAACAAAATAGACCAAACCCGGATATAAGAGACTTCTTCTCCGGTCCCGGCAACTCTCTTATATCCGGGTTACACTGTATATGGTAATTTTTTAATGGATTTTTTTAACTAACATTGTTTCTTATTATTAGGTTGGTGCAAAAATAATTTTGCTTTCTAACATATGTTATTATGTGAGAAAACGAAATTATTTTTGCACCAACCTAATACTATGAACATTGTTTTTAGTGGGTACATGTGTTTGAGTTACTGTCTGTGTTTTTTATTATCTTAAACATTGAACTCAATAGAAAATAAATTTCATTGTCTTAAAAATTGAAATTAATAACAACTGTCCTACTAAAGATAAATTGTGCCTCTGCAAGGAATTGAACCTGAATCCCTTTTTTCAACAGAAAAATACTTTCTTAGCCAAAGCAAAACCCTACCAGTTTGTTCAGAGAGACTAATCTGACAGAACATGGCTTGAATTACCTATTTAAGGAAAGTACATTGCTTGTTGGGACTTATATGAATCTGTATCTGCAAGCTTTATTGAATGACCAAACATCAGAATTACTAATTTTTGGGAGTATGTTGGCCTTGAGAACTCTTTAGCACTCTCTTGTAGTTCACTTTTCATTGTATTTCTTGCTTCTTTCTCTTTGGGTCTTATAGTTTATTCTTTTGTATCTTGTTCTTTTGAATTGTCTCTTTTTGATGCCTTGCTTTGTGCTTGTGCAACTTCTGGATTGCGTATGTCTCTCTTTTTCCTCAGCCTGTGCGTGTGTGTGTGTGTGTATTTTTTTTTATCTATTTGTGTTTGTTTTTGTCTGTCTCTGGTTTTTGTCTGTCCTTCTCTTTTTTTTTTCTTTTCATTTGCCCATGTCTGCATATGCATTTCTCTCTCTCTCTCTCGACCTTTTGCCATCTTTGTATTGGCTGTGTTTGCCCCTTTGTTTTCAATGTACTTCTTGTTTCTTTGGTCTCTGTCTTCTTTCTGTCTCTATCTCTCTCTCTCTCTCTATATATATATATATATATATATATATATATATATATATATACACACACACACACACACACTATATTTTAGGATATTACATCAACATGCAAATAACTGCTACATAAATGCAATCATGTTTCAATGTGTATTAACACATTTCATCAGGCATCAGTAAATTACTAGTAACCAGCAATTTACTAACACCTGATGAGATGTGTTAGTACGTGTTGAAACATTATTGCATTCATGTAGGAGTTATTTGCATGTTAATGTAATATCCCAAAATAGAGAATTTTGCTCTACTTTTTGTATTGAGCCTTTTTTTAAATTAATGTTACGAACACTGGAATTTATGTTCGATTCATTCTCATTTCATATATATATATATATATATATATACACACACATACTTGACTACCCATTACCTGTTGGGTTGCTGATAGTTCACATTATAAAACATTGAAGTTGATTTCAACATTCCATTGAAATAAAATGAATATGATTCAGTTAACTATTTCAATTTGTTTGTGTCATTATTGGTCTGCTTTGCAAGTCCATATTTAATGTTTTGCTGATTGATAACAGCATTTAATAGGATGAGAACTTCTGAGATAAACTTGAAGTTTAAATCAGATTAACTTAAAAATATTTTTTTAATATGCCACAAAATATTTTTTAAATATTTAAAATATTGTCTATTTCAAGAAAGCTGAAATATAAATAATTACTCTAGAAACAACTGGATGAAACAGCAAAGTAGGATCTCTTTTTGTCTGTCTTTAACTTAAAAATATTTTAATTAAAAAAACCTGTTTGAAGAAAGTTAAAATAAAAATACTTACTGTATAAACAACTCGTAAATCATTATGTGCCAGATGCACCACACAGAGACTTTTAGTATTATGTGTGTGTGTGTGTGTGTATATATATATATATATATATATATATATATATGGAATAGAAAATGGTAATCTCTATGGAATTTCTAAGAGGATATAGATCCAGGGAGAGCTATATGTCAAAAGACAGAGCAAAATTATTATTTAATAAATATCAAACACTTAAAATTCCATAGGTTCTCTTAATATAAGGCCCAAGGGACACTCAAGGTGGAGAGTTACTGAATGAGATTCTTGTTAGAGCATAAAGGGAGGAAGAGGTGCACCTTAAGAGGATAAGCTTGTGAGTTAACTTAGTCATTGTTTCCTTCTTGATTTCAATATATATTTTGTGAGTGTCAAATTCTCCAAACATTCTTTCCTCATTATATCCTAGAAATGTCAATTGTCTTTTTCTGATTCTAAGTATAAACATCCTTTTTGTTATCATTTTCCTTAAAACTTCCTTGTTACTTGCATGCTCTGTCCATGGTATTCTCAGCATACTCCTGCATTACCATATCTCAGTTGACTCAATTTTTCTCTTCATACATGAGGAAACTGTCCAGCATTCACTGTCCTACAAGAAGATTGATATTACATTGCAGTTGAAAACTCTTTTCTTTCTTCCTAATGGAATTTTCCTGTTACTCTTATTTTGTTTAGTTTTTGGAATCTATCTTTTATTATTTAATATGCCTTCAAATTTTGATAACAATGATACATTTTGTTTTTCTTAGAATTGACTGAAACCCACCAGTCCCCACCTTTGTGGGAATTGGTTGGTCCTTTTCTAGGAGTTCTTGCTGTTTTCTTTCTGTATCTGCCATCAAAACTGTCATCTGTATATCTTGTGTTGTTAATGGAACTATATTATTAAATGTAAGTAGGGGCAGGCTTTATATACCACCAAATATGGTAGTCTGAGCCTTGTGTTTCTCGTTAATAAGCACTTGTTGTCTGTGTGTCTCTCTCTTGCTTAATATAACTCTTTTTTTTCTTTTTTGGTAATTAATTAGGTAATATTTAACTATTGCTTTAATTTTGTTTCTTTGTTTTTTTTCATGATATGGAAGTGAGCTGTTTAACAGTACGAGGAAGAATATTTTTTTTTTTACTTGACAAAGATCAAAGTGTGTTTTATATTCAGGTTTCTTAAAACAAAAGAGAATATTTCCTTGAATCTGTTTCATTCAATTTGAAAATGTTCTTCCAGCAGTTAATTTTTATTAAAGACTGAGTATTTTAAATTAATTTAAAAAATTAAAATAAATTAGGTTTTAATGTTTAAAAGTATTTATCTAAAAATCTCTGAGACATTATTTTTCTAAATAAGGCAGTCTTTACACAGAATATGTCTCTTGCTATGACAGTTATGTGCCATGCGTGATACACACTTAGGCAATCATGTATCTTTTGATACATGACTGACAAGGCAGATTTTTCCTGCAGTAAGTTGCAATTTCTTTCTGCAGTAGACTAGTTGTCATCCAAGGATATAGAACTCGGTCTGTCCTGCTATTTACCCATAGAAGGGGCAGAAAGAAGAGGATTCTTACCTTTCCCAAGGGTATTAGCACGTAAGTGAATGTAATAGATTTGACTGGAATTTGAATTCAGCTCTCCGATTCCTCAATCTGAGCCACTATTCATTACTCCACTGTGACTCTCCCTTGCTATGAGCTGTCTATTAAATAAAGTGTGTCTCTTACTATGAACATTACATTAGGTGATGTGAGCGTCCGACTGCTGCTTGAATTAGCATGAGAGTTTCCTGCTACCAACTACCCCCGAGATAACATGTGCATCTCCTGTTGCTGACTGCCCCCTGAGGTAGCACGTGCATCTCTTGCCACCATGGGTTAGTGTGTATGTCTCCTGATGCTGACTGCTCCCTGAAATAGTGTTTGCATTTCTCCTACCCCTGACTATCCCCTGTGTACACCTCTTTTCACTTGAGATGTGCATTTCATGGTGCTTGTTTAATACCCTACATTAATCCATTAACAATATTGCATCCTGGGTATGATGATAAACTACATCTGGCAGCAAGAGCTCTGATTGGTTTTGATGGGCATGATACAATGTCTTAATTGCTGTTCCCACATCCACCCTGACCTGGGGTGGTAGGATCTGTTAGGGTCACAGCTATGGACAAATAGCTAACCATAAAACTGTTTCAAAACACTATGAAGGTATAAAAATGGATTTTTATAGTAAAAATACCAGCAATACATTTTTGAAAGAAAGGTATTGCCAGGGATATTTTTTTGGAAAAAAACTACCAGCAATACATTTGACTCTCAATAAAAACCCTCTTTACAAAAATATGTCAGTGACACCTGATCTACAAACTGATTTCTCACAAAGAGTCAGTTATGTCAGTTATGTGCCATGTGTGATGCACGCTTAGGTGATCATGTATCTTTTGATACATGACTGACGAGGCAGATTTTTTTCCCGCAGTAGGTTGCTATTTCTTTCTGCGGTAGGCCAGTTGCCATCCAAGGCTATAGAACCCAGGCTGTCCAGCTATTTGCCCATAGCTGGGGGAGAAGAAAAGAAATCATACCTTTCTCAAGAGTATTCGCACATAAGTGAATGTAATGGATTCAAATAGAATTCGAACTTTGCCCTCCGATTCTTCAATCCAAGCCTCTATCCATTACTCCACCATGCCTCACAAAGAATATATATTCTATTCATACAAACCGATCCTAAAAATCTTGTTGGCATTGAATAACCCATTTAGGTGTTGATATGCCATAAAACAAAATAAACCAAACCATTAGCAATATTGCTTTTGAGAGAGATTAGATACCTTGAAAACACAATGGCAAATCAAGCTGAACAGCATGGAAATATTTTGAAAGATATTTTTCCTGCTAGGCTATAATTTTAGTTTTCATGTTTTTATTTTTTACCTTAACTCTGCTAAGGCAGCAAGTAGTGTTTACTATGAATTAGTCTTAATCTGTGTCTCATGGAAATTTAGGTGATTGTCTGACACATCCCACTCTATTGAAAAGGGGTGGGGAACCTATTTGGAAGGAAATAGATTCATTAAAATTAAGAATTCTTGTCCTCATCATCCTCTTTCATCTATAACACATCTAAACCGAACTCTCTCTCCACCCCTCTGTAAATATCTGGTTATTTTATATTTTACTCTTTCTATTTCTCGTTATACACCTGTTTACCTGTCCTTCTGTCTTTTCTGTTTTTTTGGTCTTCATCATGTCTCTCTTTCTGCTGCCTTTCTCTTTTTGTTTGTCCCCCTCTATTATTACCCTCTCTTTTCTGTTGCTTTGTTTTCTATTCTTTCACTCTCATTATTATATTACTGTTTCTTTTTTTTTTTATTCTCTCTCTCTCTTACCCATGCCTTTCTGTGCCTTCCTTTCTTTCCCTCTCTCATTTGCCTTTGTATGGCTCTCTCGTTCTCCCTCTCTCATTTGCCTTTGTGTGCCTCTCTCACTCTCCCTCTCTCATTTGTCTTTGTCTCTCTCGCTCTCCCTCTCTCATTTGCCTTTGTGTGTCTCTCTCCCTCTCTCATTTTCCTTTGTGTGTCTCTCTCCCTCTCACATTTGCCTTTGTGTGTCTCTTTCCCTCTCTCATTTGTCTTTGTCTCTCTCGCTCTCCCTCTCTCATTTGCCTTTGTGTGTCTCTCTCCCTCTCTCATTTTCCTTTGTGTGTCTCTCTCGCTCTCTCATTTTCCTTTGTGTGTCTCTCTCGCTCTCTCATTTGCCTTTGTGTGTCTCTCTCGCTCTCACATTTGCCTTTGTGTGTCTCTCTCGCTCTCTCATTTGCCTTTGTGTGTCTCTCTCGCTCTCTCATTTGCCTTTGTGTGTCTCTCTCGCTCTCTCATTTGCCTTTGTGTGTCTCTCTCGCTCTCTCATTTGCCTTTGTGTGTCTCTCTCCCTCTCTCATTTTCCTTTGTGTGTCTCTCTCCCTCTCTCATTTTCCTTTGTGTGTCTCTCTCCCTCTCTCATTTTCCTTTGTGTGTCTCTCTCCCTCTCACATTTTCCTTTGTGTGTCTCTCTCCCTCTCTCATTTGCCTTTGTGTGTCTCTCTCCCTCTCTCATTTGCCTTTGTGTGTCTCTCTCCCTCTCTCATTTGCCTTTGTGTGTCTCTCTCGCTCTCTCATTTGCCTTTGTGTGTCTCTCTCGCTCTCTCATTTGCCTTTGTGTGTCTCTCTCGCTCTCTCATTTGCCTTTGTGTGTCTCTCTCGCTCTCTCATTTGTCTTTGTGTGTCTCTCTCGCTCTCTCATTTGCCTTTGTGTGTCTCTCTCGCTCTCTCATTTGTCTTTGTCTCTCTCGCTCTCCCTCTCTCATTTGTCTTTGTGTGTGCCTCTCTCTTTCCTTCTTGCATTTGTCTTTCTCTCTCTCACACTGTTGTTTTTGTGTGTCTCTCTCTCCTTCTCACACCATTACCTTTGTATGTCTCTCTCTTCCTGTCACCATTGTCTTTGTGTCTTTCTCCCTGTCATTGTTGTCCATGTGTGCATGTTTCTCTCTCTCCCCTTGTCACCATTGCCCTTGTATCTGTGTCTCTCTCTCCCTGTCACTGTTATCTTTGTGTGTGTCTCTTTCTCATTGTTAGTTTTGTGCGTGTTTCTCACTCTCTCCATTGTCTTTGTGTGCATGTCTCTCTCTCTTTCTCTGACATTTCCTTGTGTGTCTCTAGCTCTGTTACTTCCTCATTTGTTACTTTTTTCTTCTGTCTCTTTCTCTCTGTTACTCCTCTCTTCAGTCTCTCTCTGTAAATTCGCCCTTCATGTCTTCTCACTTTTGTCTCTCTGTGTGTCCCTTTGCACTTCTGTCTCCCTGTGTCCCTTTGCACTTCTGTCTCCCTGTGTCCCTTTGCACTTCTGTCTCACTCTGTGTCCCTTTGCACTTCTGTCTCACTCTGTGTCCCTTTGCACTTCTGTCTCACTCTGTGTACCTTTGCACTTTTGTCTCTCTCTCTCTCTCTGTCACTTCTCTCTCTCTGTCCCTTCTGTCACTTCTCTCTCTCTGTCCCTTCTGTCACTTCTCTCTCTCTGTCCCTTCTGTCTCTCTTTCTGTTCCTTCTCTCTTCTGTCTCTCTCTTTGCACTTTTCTCTTCTGTATCTCTCTCTCTCTCTTTGCACTTTTCTCTTCTGTATCTCTCTCTCTTTGCACTTTTCTCTTCTGTATCTCTCTCTCTTTGCACTTTTCTCTTCTGTCTCTCTCTCTCTCTTTGCACTTTTCTCTTCTGTATCTCTCTCTCTTTGCACTTTTCTCTTCTGTATCTCTCTCTCTTTGCACTTTTCTCTTCTGTATCTCTCTCTCTTTGCACTTTTCTCTTCTGTATCTCTCTCTCTTTGCACTTTTCTCTTCTGTATCTCTCTCTCTTTGCACTTCTCTCTCTCCTTTTTTGTCTCTTGTGGCTCACTCTGTCCCTCTTCTAACAGGTCTCCCTTTTTCTTTTTTCTTTCACTTTTCTTCCTTTCTGTCTGTTCTAGTTTCCACTCTCTATCAATTCGCCTTCTTTTCTCACTCTGCTTCCTTATTCTTTCTTTTTCTTGTTTTATTTTTTTGATATCTTTTCCACTCTTCTAAGTACAAGATGCTTTTCTCTTTTTGGTATTCATTTTGCAGGACTTTTTATAATTTTTTGTTGTGTAATTCAGGGAGACAACTATCATGGAGATATTCCATTGACCAACGTCTATTAAAAGCTCGACTATTTCTCTGTAAATCATCAAGAACTCTCATTTTATTTTTAGGGACTGGATGAAAAACTGACATGTCACAAAAGAATTCCATTTACAGTTTTAGAGTGATAATGATTTAACCAACTTAGGTTTTAATGGAATTGTTCCTGTGCCTAATTAGTCGATAGTAATTTATTTTCTTATATCCTTACTTATGCTTGTCTGTACACAAACGTGTGAAGGTATGCATGGAATTGTGTGTGCCTGTTTGTCAACCTTTCTATGTTTGTGTGTAAAATTGCTTATTTACACTGTACATACATATACACAGATCTTTTATACAGTTATCTCTGTCTATGCACACACACACACACACACATATATATATATATATATACACACACACACTCAGATGAAGTATATCTGTAGAAGAGACAAAATAAATAAGAGGAAAACTAAACTTAGTTTTAGTCAATGTGGTTCTTTATCAAGGCAAGTGTAATGATTTTATACTGTAACAAGTATCTATTTGACAGTTACTCAAAATTTTTAAATTTAAAAACGCTCATAAATATTCATCAGGTACACTGAAAAGTTTAGGTGTTAGATCTTTGATTACATCATATAGCATCCTTGAAAAAAAAATTCTTAAATTTAAAGACCCTCATCGTCCTGGGTAAGACGTTAATCTACGTCCGCCTGCTCACAATATGAATATCCTACCATTGTTCAATGGAACACTTCTCAGTTAGCTCACTACTATAAACATATCTTTATATGAACTTTTGTCCTTTCTTTGTTGTGCGAAACTCACCCGCAAAGTTTGTAAAAGTATTTTTGATACACCCTGTATATAATAAAGAAATTAAAAAAAAACAAAACATATCTATAAGTCTACCATTCATTTATGCTTTGAGTATTGCTGCCACATATAGTTCAGTGCTCCTGCTGTATATTTAGAGAATTCTTGATAAAATCTAAAGAATTATTGGTCCTGACCTGACATCTCAGCTTCAGTTAGTTTCCCACTAATGTAAATTTGCTTTCCTGTGCCTTTTCTATAAATACTTTCATGGCAATTGTTCAGATGAACTCTTCACTATGGTAGCTAGTCTCTATGAATTTAAGTAGAGTATTAGATTGACAAGGAGATTTCATCAATTTACCATTAAATTGGTGAGATGGAACTAATTTCTCTGCTAATAGTTTCTTTTCTTACTCTTCTTGCTTGTGGAACTCTTTTCCAATTCCATGCTTTCTAGCCAACTTTGATCTTCAAAAATTTCAATACAGTGTCAATCATTATTTACTGGCTTCCTGGTTCCTTTTCTTTTGATCCTTAATGTTTCTGTTTTCTAATTCTTGTTTTTTTTTTTGTTTAATTTTCAAATTTGGGTTTTTTGTCTTGTAATCACTGAATCAGTTAGACATTCATAATCAGAATTTAAGAAAATGAAAAAGATCTTATTTAGCTAGGAGGTTTTTGTTTAATTCTATAAAGGATTTGTCATGGATTTGAATCAACCCACAACAACAAAAAAGGCGAGAAAGTTTTTTTAAATATAAAAAATATAAAATATCTTTATTTTCACATTTTTACAATTAAATTTTTCTCAGCCTGTATGAGTGCTAAATTTCATTGTTTTGTAGTTGTTTAAGATGAAAAGAAATGGGACTTCTTCACATGTACATGTGAAAAAAAGTCACAAGGAAGAAAGTGAAGTGAAAGTGTAATTGTCAGATAGCTTGGTGAGGAAGAGTGTAAGTATCACGTAGCTTGATGAAGAAGAAGGATGAATGAGTAAGGGAATCTCTTTTAAGCCAATGCATCATGAAACTGTTGTCATCATTGGTTACTGTTTCTTACAGGATTTGTCCATCTGGAGACTTTACTTAAATACTCTTCAAAGGGATCACAAAGCATGAATATTTAAATTTGGTAATAGCTTATGTTGTTTATGGCCATATTGCATTGAAATACTGGTTTTTGTTCACTTACAAACCCCAAAATACTGTTAAATACATTAAAAAATCTTAATTCCTAACTTTCAAGTTTTTTCTTTTTTTATTTTGTAACAATTTCAAGGATCTTTAAGAAAAAAAACTTCAGATACTTGAATCTGTGGAGCAAAGTTGGAAATAAAAGCCAAGACAGTCAAACATGAAATGACAAAAAATGGTTTCTGAATTGAATGTTTGTGTATCCTTCCAGTCAATAGATTAATCCTTTAAAAATAAATATTTAATATTTTCCAAACAACCGGTCACGTTCCCACCAAAAATATAAAACTTGCTTTGTGATCCTTTTGAAGAGGATTTAACTAAAGTCTCGAGATGGACAAATCTAGTAAGGAACAGCAACAGATGACAACAACAGTTTCTTAATGCATCTTGATACTGATGCTAAAAACTTAGAAAAACACTGATAGAAAATCAATTTGAGTGGAGAAAAATGATAAATAATCAATATAAAGTGTTTGAAAAAAAAATAGGATTAATCTTGAAATAGGCTCCAAAAAAGTGAGAAGTGACCTCAAGCCTAGATAATTTTAAGGTTGAGCATACATGTTTGGTTTGTTTTACAGCATATCAACCACAATGGGTTATTTAATGCTGAAAATTTTTATTGCCGGTAATATTTTTTCCTTTCAAAAATGTATAGCTGGTAATATTTTTTTTACAAAAATGTATTGCTAGTAATAATTTTTCTTCAAAAATTTATTGCTGATGATAATTTTTTATAATGTATTTCTGATATTAAACCTATTTTTACATTTTCATAGTGTTTTGACCCCGGTTTGGGGTCCAGCTATTTACCTATAGTTGGGATCCTAACAGGTGCTACCACCCCGGGTCAGAGTGGATCTAGGAACACCAGCAATTAAGAGGTGTTTGCACACTTTTCAAAACCTCCTGATCAAAAGCCTTGCTGTTGGACATAGTTTATCGTCATATCTAAGACAAGAGCATATGTGTAACATTTGTCGTAGAGAGTACTTGCAAGTTACCTCAGATGTCATGATAAGCAGTCCCAAAGAAATGATACTGACTACTGTCAATAATGATTCACAGGAGATTTATTCCAGTTTTGTGATAAAGTGTGTGGGTCAGCAACAGGTCTAAAGAGTCACATCAGAGTGCATGGATAAATGGGAAGACCATGTAGAAGTCTGTCATATGTGAAGAAAAGCCTGCACAAGTGTATCAGATTTTTGACTCACTTACAACCCTATCTTTCTCAAACATTTTATAATGATTATGTATCATTTTTCTCCACTTGGATTGATTTTCTGTCAGTGTTCTTTCAGTTTTTAGCATCAATATCAAGAGTTTAATGATTCTTTCGAACAATGTCCTGAAAACTTTTTTTTATTGGGCATTTACCACATAGTATCTCACCATAAAATAACTGCTTACGTAATCTGTCAACCCCCATTCTTGGATTTTATATATATATATATATATATTTTATGTGCTTTTAATTTCTTTCCACCTTTTCTGAGTACTGGATATGTGGAAAAATTGTCTATAGTGTTGGTTTTTTGTAACACTTTCAGCTAATACATTAGTTACTTTGCAGGTGTTTCACTTACATGGTAACAAGGATAATTATATTGAAGCAGAAATGACACCCCCTCTGAAAATAATTAAAGTATTAACTGAAAGTTCTCTTGGCGGGGGAGGGGGAACAATTCTATGGACAATTTCTCCACATTCCTAGTCCTCATAAAAGTGAAGTTGTAAGGGAACCGGAAAAATGAAATAATGAAACTCATAAGATATTTCTTGTCTATTATATTTAACGAAGCATATCTATAAGGTGGATTGCTGTTAACACACACACACACACACACACACACACACACACACACACATATATATATGTATGTATGTATGTATAAAATTTTAAAAAAATCAGATCACACTACCTTAGTTTCAAACTTTTTTTTTTATCATCAGGCGATCTGGGCTAAATAATTTTCTAACACTTTTAACAAATAAATGAACACACAACATGAAGTGCAATGGAAGAGGAAGAGAAAAGCAAGAGTATTGAGACTATTGGAGAGGATTATATGAAATTTTATTATACAGTGTAACCCGGATATAAGAGACTTCTTCTCCGATCCTGACAACTCTCTTATATCCGGGTTACATATATATATATATATATATATATATATATATAATTAAAAAAAAAAAATAGAAACCTATTATCGTACATATTTCACTTTCATTAAAGCTTCTTCATCAGAGGGTGGATGGAGCGCAACACCCAGAGGCAAAAGTTTGTTTCATTCTAAATGCAATCGTCAGGTCATGAACAGATTGTTGCCTATGCGTGTTGACCTCAATGTCCACTTTTATAATTACAGACATTCTATTCCTGATATTGAGCACTTTAATCCATAAATATAGCATAATTATATTTTATCATATATATATATATATATATATAGTGAGAGAGAGAGACACACACACTCACACACATATATATATATATATGCACACACACACACATATATATATATATATATATATATATATATATATATATATATATATATAATAAAAAGGCTTAAACACTAATATTCCATGGTCATAATTTATTCCATTGGAATTGTAAATACAATCCAATTCATCAGACCTACAAATTCAAAAAAACTTGAATTTGTAGGTCTGATGAATTGGATCGTATTTACGATTTCAACGGAATAAATTATGACCATGGAATATTAGTGTTTAAGGCTTTTTATTATATCCTTACTCTGTCCTGGATATTGAGTTCTACCTGGATTCTATCCTCTTCGAATTATTTTTTATACATATATGTATATGTATGTGTATGTATGTATATATATTTATATATTTTAGATATATGATTGCATATGTATGTGTATATTTACCACTAATATTATCTATCTATCTATCTATATATATATATATATATGCACATACACACGTGTGTGGATGCACACAGAATAGAAACACTGTAAATCTTTGCATGTGCCTAATATCTTTTGGTGTCCATGGAAATATTTTTAAAATGGTAATTTTTTTTTTCTCCCGACGAATGTTAGAACATTGCTGTGTCTGCAGTTAAGGTGACTGTTTTCGGTAAAAGTAATTATATACCTTTCAATGTACATGTATTTGAGTTTTACAGTCTGTTTACTTCAGCTGCCAACAAACTGGTGAGTCCTTGGACTACTGAACCTATTTACTGTTGGATATTTAGTACTCTCCTCCCACTGAAACACATACCCAGCACCTGTGTTTGTCTACCTTACCTTGTCTGTCTGTTACTGTTTTGAAATGCTTTGCAGTCTCACCTGAATCTGTGGAAAGGATGCTGCTGAAAAAAACTTGTTGCAAATTGACTCTCTATTCACAGTTAATTTACAAATTCTTCCTTTCGTTTGGGTTTTATTTTATTTTTTTTTCCTGATCTGTTGTTACTGTTTTTTTTTATACTTAGGAAGTATCATTTCTTTCCACAGATTCATTTGGAGTTTGAAATGAGTACTCTCTCTATTATGAAGCTTAGCTTAAGTTCACACAAGGCCACAAGCAACTGAAAATGCCAGATGTTCTTAAACCATTAATAGCCACTATGCATGATTGTTAGCAAAAGGATGAGCCCAAAATGTAAATTAAAAATTGGAGAAAACAAAATCAAACAAGTATAAAGATTTAACACTGAGAAATGTTTTAACAGAGGACAGAAAATACGACACTAAAATCTGAAGGCACACCAGGATAGCTAAAGATGCACTCCAAAAATTTAAGCAGAGCATTAAGAAAAAGAAAAATTTAATTAGAAACAAATAAAATAGGACTGAACTGTTATCTGTGTTCCTATATGGCAGTGAATACTGGACAATCTCTTGAAAGATGTAGAGACTTCAAGCAATAGAAATGTGGTTCTACAGAAGGATGATGAGGATACCATGGACCGAACATGTGAGCAACAACAAAGTTTTAGTGAAAATGGAAACAAAAAGGAAACTTAACATCAGGAGAGAGAGTTGAAAGTTCTGAGGTGCATAATGAGGGAGGAGTGCTTGGCAAATCCGATACTCACAGGATAGATTGAAGGCAAAAGGGCCAGAGGAAAGCAGTACATATCCTACCTAGTGAGATCGAATAAATGGATGGCGGAACAAGGTTTAGGAGAAATAACTAAAGGATAAAATTTATTAAGAGCTACAAGGAAGTTGTGGAGAGCCATGGAATAGAGCACATAAAAATCGTCCTGTTTTGGTGGGTTAATAGGTCATTGGTACAAACCTATAATTAAAACAAGAATTTAATTTTTAAAATTAATATTGGAGTTTTCAGGGATTATTAATGGATTTAAGTACCTCATTGAACTGAGCGTGTGAGCAATGATGAGAGGATGCAAACAAGTAGGAAACTTATACTTAACACCAGGAAGAGGCAGCTGAAATTTCTGGGACACGTAATGAGAAAGAAGGGCTAGGAGAATCTGATACTCACATAGAGGGAAAGAAAGACAAGGGAAAGCAATCCATGACATACCTGGTTGGCTTAAGAAAGTGGATGACAGAATGTAGTCTGGGGGAGGTTTGCAGAGGGACGAAACTTATTGAGAGCTACAAGGGATACGGGAAAGTGGAGAGCCATGATTGCCTACATCCTGAAAGGATACTGCACATAAAAAGAAAAGAAGTCACTCATCTAAGTAATGACCGATTTTGATGCTCCTGGATATATGAGTAATCATAGTGCTTTAGTGAACTAACTGATTGTTAATTTACTCTTAAGTTGTTTGACTGAATGGCATTATGAAAAGGTCACATGAAGTTAACATTTTATAACATTGGTAAATTAAAAAAAATATTTCATAATATAAACTTTGAAAAGATCTTGTTCTTTTAATTGTAAAAACCATGTAATATAATGGTAATTATAATTATTGCGAACAAAATAAATCTGTGATATCATGGGTAGGATTTCTGAAATAGATACCTCAAAACATTCAATGTCACTCATATTAATATATTGAAATAATAGTTGAGATTTGCAGGTGGTGCAATGGTTAGTGACTTGGAATGATGATTCAGAGTTGTTGGTCTCTTTTGTATTTTAAATCAGCCCACTCCAAGTAGATCTCTTTTTGTTTTCTAATAACTTGTATAAAAAAAAACAAAAAAAAATCTGTTTGAAGTGGGTTGATTAAAGTCCAACAGGCATGAAAGACATACCTACATATATATATATATATATATATATATATATATATATAATTTAAGAATATCAAACACTTAAAATCCCATAGATTAAACTATGCAAAGTATCAGGAATATTGAACTACTAGTGTAACATTGAACTACTATGAATTACTATATAACATTGGATCTTATCTGTAACAACAAATAATCAACGATCTCTTGACATATGGCAAGCAAGCGAGAAATGGTTGGTTGGTTTGCTTGGTTGTTTGTTCTTGTTTATTGGTATATCAACCTCTAGGGCTTATTCAATGCCAAAATCTAAATATTTTGAACACAACTTTATGACTTCAGCTAAATATATTTTGAACGCAGTTGTATGCCTTCAGCTACAGATAAACTGTATCTTTGGTCATTTTGCTATAAAATGTATTGTTAGTCATTTTACTATAAAAAATATATTTTTATATTTTCATATTGTTATCTTTGTTTGTGGTATTAACTATTTGCCCATAGCTGGGACCCTAACAGGTGCTGACACCCCAGGTCAGGGTGGACCTGGGAACAAGAACAATAAAGAGGTAGTTCCATATTCCTCAAAACCTCCAATCTCCCGATCAGAAACCTTGCTGCCAAAACCTCCAATCTCCCGATCAGAAACCTTGCTGCTGGACGTAGTTTATCGTCATACCCAGGACTAGTGAAGTGATATGTGATTCTGTTGATAAGTACTAAGTATATCACAGGCAGAACATGTGAGCAATGAGGAAGTCTTGAGGAAAATAGGGACAACAAGGAAACACATGAATTGGAGACTTCAGAACCAAGCAAGTGCAGAAATGTAACTAACAAGTGTTAAAATAGATAACAGAAAATGTGACACAGAAATCAGAAGATGCTTTGTAATTGTGAAAGATGCCTTCCAAAAGCTAAACAAAGTATTAAGAAACAGGAAAATTAAAACAAAACAGTACTTAACTGGTATGTTATATCAATCTTTCCACATGGTAGTGAGTATTAGACCATTTTCTCACAGATGAAGATGATTTGAAGTCACAAGAACTGAAGGGTGCTGTGAATACCACAGACAGAGCAGGTGAACAGTTTTAAGGTAAATAGGAACAAAAAGGACACTTGTACTTAGAACCACAAAGAGTTAAAATTTTGGGGACAAATGAAGAAAGATGGCTTAGAGAATTTAACATTCAAAGGACAAAGTCAAGAAAAGCAAAAGAAATGGTGAGTAACTTAATGAGTTTGTGAGAATAGGTGACAGAACAGAGACCGAGAAGAATTGTGAAAGCACAAAAGCCATCTTGAACAGCAAAGGCCAGTCAATCCAAGATTGACTGGCCTTTGCTGTTCATTACAAATTTTCATTATATTTTCATTTTATTCTTTAAAAAAAAATGAGGAAGAAAATAATTTTAAATCAGAAATAAAAGTAGGAAATTGTGGGGAGCCATTATGTCCAAATCCTAAGAGGACATAGTACATAAAAGATGAAGATTTTAAAACAAAAAAGTTGAACTACTATTCTATCTTTAAATTTCTCTACTTTTCAAAAGCCAAGCAAAGTATTAAGAAACATGAAAATTTCCTTATAAACAAAGAAAAGAGTACTGAAATGTCATGTAAGGTTGGTTCTTCTATATCACAATGAATGCTAGACAATCTCCTAGCAGATGAAGAAGAGACTTAAAGCAACAGAAAGATGCTGAGAATACCATGAACCAAACATGTGAGCAATGCCAAAGTTTTAGAGAAAATGGAAACAAGGAGGACGCATACACTTAAAATCAGAAAGAGATAGTTGATATTTCTAGGGCACATAATGAGGAAAGAGGGCCTGGAAAATTTGATACTCACAGGACATATTGAAGACAAAAGGGACAGTGGAAAGCAGCACATAACCTACCTAAAGTGCTTGTCTGGCAGAATAAGATTTAGGAGAGATAGCAAAATGAAAAGGCAGGAAATTGTGGAGAGCTATGATCCTGAACGGACATGGGATATAAAAGAAACTCAGGTTTTGTTACTTCTATTGTTTGATATTTCCAGCTTTGAAGACCTTACAAAAAATGTTCATTTTATACTTAAAAAAAGTCAATAAATAACTAGAAAATGAAGGTTGAAATTTTAAATGAAAAAGAAAAAGTATTAATTTTACTAATAAAATTTTAATTTTTACTAATAAAAGTTTTTTTATATTACTAATGAAATTTTAAATTTTAGGTAAAATTTTAATTAATTTTATTAATAAAAATTAATTAAAATAAATTATTAAAATAAATTTTAAATGAAAAAGAAAAACAAATTTCAAAATTTCATGGTTCAGCAAAAGTTACTCAAAGTAATAAAAGAAGGAAATTGTGGAGAGCCATGATTGCCCATGTCCTAAAAGGATATGGTACATCGAAGATGAACAACAAAAAAAAACCGGAAAATTGAACTATGTTTCAGCTTTGAAAGGTTTTTTCTGTAATAAGGTTCTTTTAATTTTTTTCAATATGTCTGATATTTTCAGATTTGAAGTCATTACAAATTTTCATTATATTTTCATTTTATTCTTTAAAAAAAAATGAGGAAGAAAATAATTTTAAATCAGAAATAATAAAAACTTTTCTCGTTTAAATTGATCCACTAGAAATGCTCTGCCAATTTTATTCTGTTTGTATTAGATTTCGAACAATTCATTACAGTTTGGACTTCTCCGTTTCTCCTGAAGTCTTTGCAACTTTCAGCACTGGGTTTGGTATGTAAACATGTGATCCTGGCTATAATAAACAAGGCATATAGTTTATTCATGCCTCTTCTTCAAAGAAAGCATTAATCTTTTAACTTTAAGTGCGAATCATTCAAATGTTTCAACCTAGGAAAATAGATTGTCAACTTTTCAGCATTAAACAATCTTGGATTGACTGGCCTTTGCTGTTCAAGATGGTTTCTGTCTCTCATGCTGAAGGTTAAGTGTAAATAGTTCTTTAGGGAAGTTAATGTTATCAAAATCTTTCTGTAGTGACACATGAACGATGATAATGCCTATCATGAAAGTAGATGAGGAAAACAACTGAAAGCATTTCAACACACACACACACACACACACACACACACACACACACAGTGTAGTTATGTATGTACCAGTTTTTCATATGCATATATGTATGTGTGCTTTTCTTATGCAGTTATACATGCCTGTGTCTGTTATATGTGTACATGTCTGGGGTTGTATATATTTATATGCAGATATGTGTGTGGTAGTGTGTTTGGGTTCTTATATATGTATTGCTGTGTTTTTATATATATATATATATATATATATATAATGTGTCTGTTTCATGCTGGATGCAATCGTCAGGCCACCTGATGATTGCATCCAGCATGAAACAGCCTGTCACCTCTGAGTGTTGACTTCAATTTTCACTTTTATATTTATATTTGCATATGATCTATCTCTGATATTGAGCACTTTATCACATAAATATAGCACACCTTAAAACTATATATATATATATATATGGTGCGATGGATAAATTGTCTCCATTTTATATTTTTAATTTTGCACATGTGTGTCTTTTGATTTTGTCAACTGTATAGTATAGCAGGGCCAGTTGGGCACCATCTGTGAGAAAAAGAGCATCCTGATACATTTCACCCCCACCAGAAATTTGGAAACAGCATGCTGGTACTACTTGGCCTTCAAACTATACAAATATTTCAGCGTGTTTTGTGTTTTCCCTATGAATTATTTTCATGAAAGTTATTAAATAAATTCTCATTTGAAAGCAGTGATCACTTTTAATTAAAATAAAAAAGAAATGGTGTATATAAATTCTTAGATCAGATCAGATCTCTTGCCAAATATGTCAAAATTCACACTTTTTACATTATATGGATTATTGTCCTCATCTTTGTCACAACGTTTCAGCCTTTGTACGCTCCGGACTTCTTCAGGTGGTTAGAATGTCAAACCAAACCCTTTATAGGGTAGACTGTTCTAGTTCCATGTTCCCATGTCTAATGGATGTCAGTTATCTCCTGTTAATTCCCCTCTGAAAGTTCTCCACTGCCTTAACCAGGTATTGAACTCACACTCTTTGGGTCCTTTCACTGGATCTAACTAATGCCTTTATCCACTGTGCCATGTGTCCTTGAGGACATCTGTGTATGAATTTCTGGGTCTTATAAACCTAATGTCTTTAGCAACCTTTTTTTTTAATTGCAATCATATTGCAATTTTTGCTGAAGAAGGCAGGGCCCACCAACGGCTGAAACGTTGTGATAAACATAGCGACAAAGATGAGGAGAATAATCCAAATAAGGTAAATAGTGTTCATAATACCTCATCTCAGAAATATAGACAGATAATGTCAAAATTTGCTACAAAAAATAAAAAAAATATCTCCTCCACCCAAAAAGGAAAAAATATGACTAAGAGTAGAAGACCAATTTAACAATGTTTTTTAAGCTACTAATTTAAAACAATGCTTTTAGGCTACCATTGTCAGAATTGACAAATCCAGATGTACTCTTCTCTACTAAATAAGGTTATTGGCACAATTATTTGCTTTTATCCACCTCCATGACTGGCCCAGTACTTATTTGGTAAAGAATGCTTATTACTTTCCAGAACATTTTCTCTGTGGCAGGATTATTTTGTTCAAGGAATAAAAATATTCTCCACTTATTTTTTAAGCTGAAAAATTTCCACTGACATGTCTATTCCAGACACCACTTGTATTTAGTAGAAAAAGAGTAGAGTGATCCTTTCTTCGTTGTGTCTCAACATGGGATCATCATTAACAAGGCTAGTCTGCTTGGCTGTTACTACAGAGTAGTAGGGTTCAATCCTCACTGGGTGCCCCCGTACAAAGTTCAACATTAAATTACCAAACATTGATATGTCATAAAATCAATGAACATAGCTTAATAGGTGCCTTGGTGTGGAGTCATGGTTACCAAGGCTAGTCTGCAGAGTAGTGGGTTCAATCCTCACTGGGTCCCTCATACAAAAACCTATTTTTTATATATATATATATATATATATATATATATATATATACACATACACTTTAAAAATCAGGTGGGCAATTAATTGATCCCCTGATTTTTAAAAAGCTCTACATATTATTTTTTATTTTTACTTACTTCTTCCTCATGTGTATTGAGCACTTTTTAATACTACTGTTTACAGGTCTGATTCAACTCTGACCATTGACCTTTATATATATATATATACACACACACACACACACACACACACACACACACACACTACTTTTAAATGAAAGATGTATGACAAAGTATAAAAAATTTCTTGTGATGTTTTGTCCTTTAGGACTTCATAGAACTAGGTTTGTTTGTGTCGTCACATCAATGTCAACAAACCTAGTCTGATGAAGTCCTAAGGGACAAAAACGCATCACACAAAAACTTTTTCCACTTTGTCATACATCTTTCCTCTCTCTCTGTCTCTCTCTATCTATATATATATATATATATATATATATATATATATATATATATGTGTGTGTGTGTGCATGTGATGCTGAAAATAACATCTATCAGCTAAGTGCCAAATTTTATATTTGTATTAATCCTGTGTGTGTGTGTGTGTATATATATATATATATATATATATATATATATATAATAACAATTGCTGGCTACTCATATTCAAAGGTACTCATCTACTAGGATGGCTGTCCAGTCCCTATTGCAGACTCTCACTTAGGCACATTTGCGTTTGTTCAACAGCCACAGAGCCAACTTGTGGTTTATACTGCAATTATGCTAGCAAACCTTAGTTACAGTTTCTGGGAGAGAGCATATTATCTGGAATTATCAACAATCTGAACAACACTAGCATGCTCAAATCCTGACTTGTAACTTCACGCTAGCATAGCTATCAATGGACTTAAGTGTTCCATCTACCCAGTTTCCCTCACATGGCTTGGGCCAACCTGTGGTATGGTTTTCAGGCACTTTCCAAATGTTCTGCATGTCGGAATCGTCCCCCCTCCAGACTGATACCATCAGGAAATCTCCTTCCTGACAAACTGACGATAGTGAGATTTGAACCCAGGTCTCATGTTCAGAAAATGAACATTCTAACCACTCAGCCATGTGAAGTAAATACTCTGTTTATAATAAACAGTCTTAACTATATTTACTGGCCTGAATATCAGAGAAATTTCATAGAAAATATGTTCTCCAACAGGAATCGGACCTGTATCCTACACAGAACTGTCATATAGCCTGATGTACTATACCATTTATCTCTGTCCTATATAAGACAATAAACTATGTCCAACAGCAAGACCTCTGATCAGGAGGGTTTGAGGATCGTGGAACCACCTCTTTCTTAATTGCTGGTGTTCCCAGGTCCACCCTGACCCAGGGTGTTAGCACCTGTTAGGTTTCTAACTATGGGCGAATAGTTAACCCCCAAACTGGGACCAAAACATGATGAAAGTGTAAAAATAGGTTTTAATACCAGAAATAGTTTGTAAAAAAAATTAATACTAGCAATACATTTTTTTTAAAAAATACATTACCAGCAAAGGAAAATTCTTATCAGAAATAGATTTTTGGAAAAAAAAATTACCAAGGATGAAAATTTTGTTGGTATTAAATAACCCATTTAGGCTGATATGCTGCAAAACAGAACAAACCAAACCAAAAAACCATTTATCTACAGAGGAAATTTTTTGTTTAAAAACACCAATTTGACTTTGCTAACCAGATGCTTCCTCTGTAGCTAAATGGTATAGCACATCAGGCTATATGACAGTTCCGTGTAGAATACAGGTTTAATTCCTGCTCGAGGGCATATATTTTCCATGAAATTTCTCTGACATTCAGCCCAGCATATATATATATATATATATATATATATATATATATATATATATATACACACACACACACACACACATACACATAGATACACACACATACATATATATATATATATATATATATATATATATATATATATATATGCCAAATGGTATTAAAGGCAAAACATTTTGTGTCAACTCATTTTATTCATTGACTTTCACAAATTACGAATAATCCTTCTCAGATCAAGAGGGAATTTCATCAGAAATTGTCCATAGTTTATTTTGGAAGAAATATAGGTCAGACTTGGTAGGTAGAGACAAATGCTGAGTTTTATAGAACTTGTGAGTGTAGTGATGTAAGCAAATTATGACATGTGTGAAGCTTTATTATTTATTTATTTATATATATATATTTGAGGATGTGAGCTCTTATATTATAAATGTTTTTATTTATAGATAGATGTTTTGTTGTATGAGTAACAAATAGTAAAATCAAACTCTTTATCATCGAAGCAATACTCGTTTACAAAAAATAATAAAGGCATCATTTTATTAGGTTTAAAAGGTGCAATGGATAAATTGTCATCTAAATTACACAAAAATTTTCTCATTTTAACAGATATATTTGCAAAAATTACACAAAAATATCTCTAAATACTAAAGAGTAAATTTATTCAATAAAATCGTTATTGGCCTCCTGATGACTTTGGAATCTCCTGCAACTCCTTTGTATGGTCACCTTGTTTTAGTTGGTGAATGCTACCATAATCCTTGCTTTAGTTCATCTTTGGTTGTACAAGGGGTTTTGTTGGTGTGAGGTTCTAACCTTTTGGTGATTCGGATGGGAATCTGGTTAGATTCGGTATCAGCCTTGTCGTTCCCAGCTCACCTCCAACGTCTGGTTACTGAAGTAACTGTTTTGATTTCCAGTCTAACCTACCCAAGTTGTGATTTGATCTTAGGCAGACGAAATCAATCAGTCGCCGGGCCGTAATGCAAGCCGAGTTCGATCAAGGGTAACTCCGCACAAGTATATGTAAAATAAAATAAAATAATAACTTGAAAAGTTCAAATGTGTTAAAAAAGGATAACAATATTTTATATCTGGTTGCTGAATACAGGACTGCATCTTCTTCCCAACCAGCTATATGGATTCGTGACACTTTGTGTTTGTTAGGCGAGTCTTAACATCTTAAGTTGTTTGTTCTTTAAGAAACTGGTTCTTGGTGTATCTTCAGGCGATATTCATAAAACTTGTTTTGGTGGTGTGAGTCTAAGTCGTTCTTCAAAAATAAATTGTTCTTGGTTAGAAGTTGAGGTTGTGATTTGCGTGGAATCTTTCAGCCAGGTTTCTGCAGAGCGGGTGCAACTCCAACTGCGAACTTCACTCAACTGCCTCTCAACTGGAACTCAAACTGCTTTTTACTCGCTGAGACTCTGCTTATATAGATGCCGGGGTGGGCTTGTCGGGGTTTGAGGTTCCTTGATAATTCTAAATCCACAATCCACTTCTTTTTTTTCGGTCAGGAAAATTTATTATTTTCCATTTTTGGAAGTGTTTTGTCTTCCCACCTTCTTCTGTTCTCATATTGGTATCTCACCATACCCTCAGAGGGTGTCAATGGGTTTCCCCTCTCTTTCACAATGGCATCTCACACCTATCCCTTCAGACACAACAGGCCTCCCCTCCTTCTTCACATGATTACCTCCGCCTAACCCTCATGCCACCATTCAGCCAATGGGCGCTCAGCGGCGTGGGTGTGGCCAGACTAGCCTCGGTTTAAAAAAACTTGCTCAAAGAAAAAAAAATTATCTTCCTTTTTCTTTTTTTTCTTTTTCTTTTCTTTCTCTTTCTTTCCTTCTGCCCAACAACAAACCCTTGGACTCTTATTCTTAGCCAAATGTCACTTGGACTTTATCACCTGGGGCCTTCGCCAAACAAGTGGGTGGTCAATTGGACGTATTTGCATTCTTGGTGCCAATTACTGACCTGATAAAATAGTTTTGCTATCATAGCCAGCCCTGACAATAAACAGATGCTCCTCTCAATGATATTCTGCATATAGACAAAGGCTTAATCTTTCCTTCATGATGGTCAGTGGACATTTTTGTTTTTCGGTCAGCGGATGACCTGTTTAATTTTTATCTCTAGAATTCTGCGGGAGGTCGCTTGTCCAACTTGAAATGTTTACCATTGCCATGGCAGATTGGATATATCTTATTTGCCGCCCTGTAACATAAATCAGATTAACTCCGAAACATCCGCGACCTTGCTCTTCTCGCCAATGAGAATAAAACTTTTAGCATCTTTCTTTGGCAAAAAGAATAACATCGCTTAGTGTCCATTTTATGATGGCTTCTTATCACCTAAATTTAATTCTCGCCTTTCTTCTTTCTTTCTAGCGACGTAAATAGTGTCACATTGGTCTCTCACTCAACTGTGCCCCTACACATAATAATCAAGGTAGTTGCAGTCTGAATAGTTACGTGGCCAGATGTAACAGGTGATGTGGTTGTTGAAATTGTCTGACAGCCATGATTGGGTTATATTGCTTGTGTGGCATGGTGCAGAGTAATGTTGCTTGATATAGTCTACCAGCAGCCACCCTCTTCAACTAGGGCAGCACTAACTCCTCAAGGTATTTGATGTAGGCCTCTGTGTTGAGTTTGAGGCCCTGTGTTGAAGATGAATGCAAGTATAATGTCACCATCACTAGTTATCACTTCACACATCTTTGTAATCACCATTAGACTCATCCAACTCTTTTTGAATCCTCTGCGCTGTCCTCAGATTGATACCCAAACACTCTCCAATGTTTGTATTGGGGCTTCCAGCATGAATGCCAAACAGTAGAGCATGCCGTTTCCAAATTTCTGTCAGAGTGAATTGCACCATGGTGCTCACTTTCTCACTGATGATGACCAAATGACCCTACTATACTGTGCAGTTGACAAAATCAAAACCAAACAATGTACCTACATTAAATTAAAAATATAAAATGATGGCAATTTACCTATCGCACCCTGTATGTCTACATATCTAGAGCAAAAATGCCCATTCTTCAAGCTGTTTTAGAATTCATTGTTGTCCTTCTCCAGGAATGGTTGTCCTGTCACAGCTAAAGAAACCAGTCTGCATTGCGATTTAACCATCAGTTGGAAAAAGAGGGTATTCATGATTTTACCAGTGGCAATAGTGAACAAAATAGATTCTATTGGGATTTCAACCCTTCATGCTGATTTCATTTTCATTTTTCAAAATATTTCAGATGACTGTCAGTTTCATGCTTCATTGAAGCATTTTTCAGATGACTGTCAGTTTCATGCATCATTGAAGCATTTTTCAGATGACTGTCAGTTTCATGCATCATTGAAGCATTTTTCAGATGACTGTCAGTTTCATGCATCATTGAAGCATTTTTCAGTTGACTGTCAGTTTCATGCATCATTGAAGCATTTTTCAGTTGACTGTCAGTTTCATGCATCATTGAAGCATTTTTCAGTTGACTGTCAGTTTCACGCTTCATTGAAGCATTTTTCAGATGACTGTCAGTTTCACGCAACATTGAAGCATTTTTCAGATGACTGTCAGTTTCACGCAACATTGAAGCATTTTTCAGATGACTGTCAGTTTCACGCTTCATTGAAGCATTTTTCAGATGATTGTCAGTTTCACGCATCATTGAAGCATTTTTCAGATGACTGTCAGTTTCACGCATCATTGAAGCATTTTTCAGATGACTGTCAGTTTCACGCTTCATTGAAGCATTTTTCAGATGACTGTCAGTTTCATGCTTTAAGGCATAAAAGTTTTGCTTTCTATACCCATGCTATTTACATGCATTCACACCTGTAACATTGTGAGTTTACAGTAAAGCAGATTTATTTGAGGTTAAGGATAAAAAAAACTTTGTTAGGTATCTGGGATATTGGCCTGAGGACATCTGCTGCAGCCCCTTCCAAGGTGATGACTGTAGCCCACTCAAATGTTGATGCAAGTTACAGATTGGTTTGTGACAATGTCACAAGCAAACACACACACATACACACAACACATCAGATGAAAAATAAAACCATTATTTTTTTTAGAAATTGCTTTGTTTACATTTTCAATACAAAACTGAGTGGATATGAGGATTTGATTTTCTTAAATAGAAAACAGAGCCTTGTTTACTGTGATTCTGTTCAAGATTAAAGAGTCAGAACATCAGATGAAATGGTGATTTTTTTTTTTTTTTTTTTTTTTTTTTTTTTTTCTCCCTATAAAGTGGGATGAAGGTTTGATCAGTGCTGGAGAACACATCAACTGTGTAGGCTGGTAGATGTAAAAACACACATGTGTACACAACACATTCTAATGTACTAAGTCCCATACTGATTAAATATTCTTTTTGTAATTGTCTTTGGTATTTAAGCAAAGTTTATTATTATATATATATATATATATATATATATATATATATATATATATATATATATGAGAAGTATCAATATCTTTTATATATCAAGAACACTATTGAGGAAATTGTAAGACAATATGGGAAAAGTTTATTTGTGATGCGTTTCATCTATTAGGACTTAACCAGACTGGGTTTGTTTATGTTGTCATGACTACATGTGCACAAGAGATACTGGTAGTTTCAAAATTTTTTGAAAGAATTTTTGCAATCTAGCCAAGTTCATCTATATTATTTTTCTTTCCATCATCTTAGTTTTTAGAAATCCCTCATTGTGACAACAGAAAATCTATCAAGAATGGTGATACAATGTCTCACCATTTTTGGCAGATATTTAAAAACAAAGATGATGGAAATAAAAATAATATAGATGAATTTGGCTTCTATATCATACACATTTTATATATGGATTTTATATCATACACATTCTATATATGAATTTTATATCATACACGTTTTATGTGTAAACAAATCTAGTTTCAGTGAAACAGTTTTCCATTTGTCTAATTTTTTAAAAATTTTGTTGGGATTCCATATCCTATTTTATACGCACACATACATACATCTTACTTATTATAAAACTCAGATGTGTTTGTGTCTGTACATTTATATATTAGATCGGATTTCCCACATTTTTCAACCGATTTCAACAAAACTTCACAGGACTACGTAAAATTACCTTGTGGTGGTTCTGACAGTGCCAAAAATTGGAAAAACACAATTGCACAAAATCAATTTGAAAACACGATTAAGAGGCATTATCGAGTTACCCTTATTAATATCGAGTTATCCTTATTATAAAACCAAAGTTGGTTGTGTGTATGTGTGTATTCGTTTATATATGGGATCGGATTTCCTACATTTCTCAACCGATTTCAACAAAACATCACTTTTTTTTTGGCAGATAGTGTTTCTTATTGTCTTGCACACTTTTTTCTTTATTTTTACATTCAGAATGCTTTAAAAATTCCATTTACGCAACAATTGTTTAGAATAAAATTCTATTCAATTGATAGACTCATAACAATTGAAAACAATGTTTTTGTTTGAGTTTGGTTTTGACCAATTCGTAAGAAAAAAAAAAAAATTAAGACATGCATGTTCATCAACCTTAAACAATAATCTTTGTCAATTTTATTTTTCAATCTTTATGATGGTCAATACTTGATCTATCTCTTACTGTTACATCCCCGGGCAACACCGGGCTCTACTGCTAGTAGAGGATAAAGGGAAAAAAAATGGTTTGTAGGTAATGTGGTGGTGTCCTGGGATCTAAGTGTTTACCTGCTTGTCTGTCTAATTGCTTAGCTGTCTGTGTACCTGTTAGATTTGTTGCTGTCACTTGAGATGTTTGGGAATTTTGTATTTGTTTACCTTTGTGAGAGTGATATTGACCTGGTTTTGTGTTGAAAGATGAGAATGTAATAAACAATTAACAAAGTAGAATTTTGTGATGATGAAGCAATAACAATCCGTGCCTGCATAAATCATAACAAACCACGTGTGTTTGATTTGTGTGTGACTTTTGGTGGGGAACATAGCTCTCCACATCTTTTCTGTCCTGATGTGTAGAAAATAAGCAGTGATTAATTTACTTATTTCCCATTTTTTTCACTCCATCCCAAATTCTTTCCAGTTCCTAATGCATATATATATATATAGTGTGTGTGTGTGTATTATAAATTAACAAATTTAAAATATGGTTTCTTTGCTACAGAGGAATTACCATGTTTCAAAAACTGAAGCTAAAAACTTCAAATTTAATTATATAATTAAATTAAAAGCATTAGTTCTGTTTCATCTTCAAGTGAATTCTGAAATAACTTATTTCTAAATTTACTGAGATAGATAGATAATAAGATGGTGACTTTAATTATCTATTTCGTTTATAATTTTTATTTAGTGAACACTGAGATGTTCAACTCATCAGAACAAAATCTCCTCCGTAAAAGATTTTTGCCGTCTTATTATAATACTCTGTAGTCTGCATTAAGATCTCCCTGGATTTATATCCTCCTCGGAATTATCCCTTGCAGTCACAAACTGGTAAAATGTACAATTATATAATAGCCAGTTTAGGGATGTGCAAGTAGTGTATTAGTTACTAGCTGGATATGAGAAATTAGTGAATCTGATTTTGAATCCCATTTGAATTTGTTACATTCCCTTATGCTTAAATACCCTTTAAAAAGGTATAAAGCAACATCTCCCCAAGGTATGGGTTAAATAGTAAACAAGTCTAGTCTTTAAGGCTTGATTAGTAGCCACTCTAGGAGAAAGACAAAGCTGAATTCAGAACATTATGTGACCCTGCCAAAACACATACTATGCAGCTAAGGAAAGGATTGTGAAGTTAACAATGGCTCTATGATTCCAACTACGGCCAAGTCCAGTAGCTCTTATCACACTTTCCAGTATAGATGGGGTTTTCCTTCCTGATCTTTTATTTGAAGTAATGTGGAACATTAGCATCTTGATTATGTCATTATTTTCTTTTTGTATTGTATATGTTATCCGTTTTAGTTGTCGCTGCTGTTGATAGTCTTCAAGTGATGTTGTTTCTGTTATCTGGTACAAAGATCAAAGAAGGATAGCCTTCCTATCAGCTTCACTCACTCAAAATCATTTTAAGCATTTGTTTGAATTAGCGGTTGTATACAGAGTGGTACATAAAAAATGTGTTACACCAAACTAATCAAGCTCGGAGTTAAAAAGCAATGTTATTAAAAATTTGATCCTAAGCTAGCCTAGTAATCCTTTCATAATGTATACGGCATTCAATCCTCACAAGGTGCCACATAGGTAGGTCCTTATAATAATATACTAATCTAATTTTAGATAATAAATATAAGGATGTCTATGTATCCTTCAAACTCACATAATATGCCTGATCTTTACTTGGGTCAAGTAAAACTGTCTGTGATAAACATAGTATAAAAAGATGCCTCACTGTGTGGTAGCAACCAGTTTGTTAGTCTAATAAATTATTACTATTGTGTAATGCCTTTTATCTTCAGTGATTATAGTAGTATTAGCAATTTCCTTATAAAAAAACATTTAGCATTTATTGACCGAGCAGCCAGTAAAACTGTTGGTTGACATTTATAAAATTTACAACTTTTGTATGCTTCCTTGGAGTAATGTCCATCACAGACAATGCCTGTAGGACAATTAATCGACAGTTGAGTCAATAGTGTCTGGGTGTGATGAAGATCTGATGCAATCATGGATGACACAATATTTTTCAAGGCCAAACAAATTTCATCATACAACCTGAAAATAGATTCATATTACTGAACACAACTGCAAATGACCTTACCTGAGGCAAAAATAAAAATCAATTACACCCTTTCACCCCAGTGGGTCTAAAACTAACTGTAAGGTGAAAGAAAGGAAACTAAAGCAGTTATTTCAATTAATTTGCACAAGGATGTATAACAATTGTGTAATGCATTTTATCTTCAGTGATTATGGTAGTATAAGCACTTTCCTTATAAGAAAACATTTAGCATTCATTGACAGTACTGCTGTCGATTGGCATTTATATAATTTTCTCTTAAAACAATTTTTTTAGAAAATTAGCTTTCTCAACTCCAGTAGGTGTTATCTGTTTTTCCAATATTGATTCCTAACTTTTTATTTGAAGAGGTGTGGAAAATCAACATGTTAATTGTTATGATTTTCTGTTCAATTTACATGTGCTATCCATTTTAGTTGTTGCTGCTGTTGGTAGTCCTCAAATGATGTGGTTTTTGTTATCTGGTAAAAAGATCAAAGAAGGACAGCCTTCCTATTGGCTTCACTCACTCGAAACCATTTTAACCATTTGTCTGAATTAGCGGTTATATACAAGGTGGCACATAAAATATGTCTTAGACCAAACTAATCGAGTTCAGAGTTAAAAAGAAATGTTATTTAAAATTTGATCCTAAGCTAGGCTAGAAATCCTTTCATAACGTATACAGTGTTCAATCCTCAGAAGGTGCCACATAGGTAGGTCCTTGTAATATACTAATCTAATTTTAAATAATAAATATAAGGATGTCTATACATCCTTTATGCTCATATGATATGCCTGACTTTCACTTGAGACAAGTAAAACTGTCTATGATAACGGTGTTCAATCTTTGCAAGGTGCCAATTAGGTGCATCCTTGTAATATCATTTCTTTTTATGTGCCATGTCCTTTCAGGATGTAGGCAAGCATGGCTCTTCACTTCCCTCTATCCCTTGCACCTCTCAACAAGTTCCTTCCCTTTGCTTCTTCTCCCAGACCACATTCTGTCATCCACTTGCTTAAACCCACCAGGTATGCCATTCATTGCTTTCGCATGTCTCTCTTTCCCTCTATTTGACACGTAAGAATTAAATTCTTCTCAAGATAGTCCTCAAGTGATGTTCTTTCTGTTATTTAATACAGTTCTTTGTGATTTTCTGGTGCCAGTCCACAAGGTTCAAATAAAAATGGTCCTTGCTGGGTCCTACAGGTTTCATTCACTCAAAGCCATTTTTAAACCTTTTTCTCCTAAAATGACTGTACACAGCTGACAGTTTAGAGATTTCTGAACAGGTTTGATGCTACGTTTGACATTCATATAAACATCTTGATTTGATGAGGCTATTTACAAACACAACTCTGAATTTTCAGATTAATGTTTTAGTTTTATTGCAATTTGCATTGATGAGTGAAACTACCTCTCACACAGCCTGTTCTATGTAAAATTTCCTTATATACCAAAATTAGTTATAACTGATCAATATACTGAAGTATTTGAAGTGTTTGGATTCAGGGTATATACCATCGCTGCTTTCATTCCAATTTGGGATCATTGTTTTTGTTCTGGAATGGTTTATTTTGAGTCATATTTCTAGGAATACTTGGTAGAGGATGTTGATTTTGTTGTTCAATATCATAGTTACCCAACTATGAATAGTCATGATGTCATCGGCATAGTCCCCACCCCTCATCATCAGTACACTGACATTGGGAGGGAAAGCAGGATCATTGACTACAATCAACTGATTCATTTGAGATGGGATATGGAATGCCTAAATGATCAGTTTCCATCACGTCACATCTGTGCTTGTAAATGAAGCATGTTCTATATCTTGCTCAAGTGTGATTTGGTCACTTTCGATGTGTATTTTGTATCCGCTTTTATGAATTTTAGTTATAACAACCTAATCAAACGCAAAAGGTTCTGATATTCTTAACACTTTTCTAAATAAAAGAATAATGAATTTGTTTTTACTTGCATTATTTACATTATTCAGCCTGTTATCCTCATCTTCATTGCCATATTTGCAACATTTTGGTCATTGTACGCTCCAACCTTTTTCAGGTGATCGGAATTTCATACTAACCCCTTTGTTTTGTCCACTGGAGTAGATGGTTCAAGTTCCACATGCCATGCCTCTTCCATGTGTCTTAGTTATTTCCCTTTAATTCTTCAGGTTGTGGCTTGGTATTGAACTCGCAACTCTTTGGGTCTAGTCACTGCATCTAATCCACTGGTCCAATTTGTTTTTATATTTTAATTTATTCAACGTATTTTCTCATCTTGATTTGAACTGTTGTGAAAACTAGATCTATTTGGATAAGATGTTAGGATAATAACTTGTATAGGGAGCCTGTGTGAATGGTTGACAGAACAGGGTGGGGGGGGCAAGGCCTTAGCAAAGGTAGAAAAACTAAGTCACACAAGATAGAAAGTTGTGGAGAGCCTTGATCATCTATGTAATAAAGGGATGCAGCACATGGAAGATTATAGATGATACTATAGACACAACATTTCAGCCAAGTACCCTCTGGCCATCTTCAGGTGTCCTATATTTTGGTGATATGAGATATGTTGATTATTGAATTATTTGTCTTTGTTCCTTCTGTGTCAGTATATATTGGTTCACTAATTGATCCAGATATTGAACTCATGACCACTATATAACAGCAACACATGTGTAACAAATTCCTATATCAACTATAATAACTGATGATAACCAGTGTGTACTTGGCTGAAACATTGTGGTTATCATGACATCTATAACAATCAAGATGAGAAAAATAGTTTGAATTTTTAAAAAAATTCTAAAAATTATTGCTTTTGTTGTCTTCATGTTTTCTAGCTCATTGGTAACTGTGACTTTATTTTCTGCATAATGTTATAAGATTTGAATCTGAATCTATTCTTTAAAGAGCTAGCATCTTTACGCGATGAGCCTTGGTACCTGCCATAACATATGTATTTGAAGGGAAATTTCTTCTCATTTTCACTTTGATTGGCACTTTGTTTTCTACCGATCTTTTCAAGTTGTTGTGCATGTGACAGATGTATGTAGCATGTACAGCATGTTGACCAGCAACTTGTTTAATGTTTTTACATTCATTGCCGATTTCTGGCATCTTTCCAGGTTAACGTTGCCATCATTTCTCTCCCAAGAGATACATATAAACGTTACTCTTAGCAGTTGAGTTGGCATAACTACATTTCTTTCCTTGTCTTTGAATTCCCACCGTATTAACCTATTTAATTGTATCTCTTCCTTTTCTCCAGTCTGCCAATCCACAGATTAATCAATTTCACTCTCTGCTTCTAGTTTTATTCCTATCTATGTACCTACGTACCTCTGCTTGTTTGCCTGCAAACCTGTCTCTTTATGAAGCTTTTACACCCTCTGCTGATCACTTTCTAAATATTACTGTCAGTTTACAACAGTTTTTATTTGCTTAAATAATAAAGTTAAAACGAGATCTAAATTTTCTTGTAACTTTCTATTATTTACTATTGATGCATATTATTATTATTATTATTATTTTTTTTTTGTCCTACTTTTGTATCTGGTTATGCCTGGGAAAATCCATATATAGAAGATAAATGAAAGGAAAAATATCTTTCATCTCTTCTCTACCTCTCTTTTCAGCCATATCACATTTAGTACTCCACCCTCATTTGCACTATAAAGTTTTGCACTTAGTCCTCTCTTGTTTTGATCACCAGGGATTCATGGTTGATCTCCTCACTATGTTTGCTGCCGCTGTCCTTATGGTCAGTCTCCACCTGCTAGATGCTTCACCAGGTTTTTATCGTTGGCCACACCCTCTACTTGTTTACTCTTTTCCCTGGATCTGTGGGTGGTTCATTTGCTCTTCTGCCTGGATCTGTGGGTGGTCTTTTTTTTACCTCATTTGTTCTTCTGCTGAGATTGGTGGGTGGTCGTCTTCCCTTGTTTGCTGTTCTCCTTGGATTGCCTGGGTGGTCCCCTCTGCTCATTTGCTCTTCTTCCTGGATCTCATGGGTGATTCACCTGTACTCATTTCTTCCTGGATCTCGTGGGTGTTCTGCTTCCACTTGTTTGTTCTTCTCCATGGATCTTATGGGTAGCCTGCTCCCTTTTCTACATAATGCACATGTTTCAATGTATGTCATCACATCTCATCAGGTGGTAGTTAATGAGGATTATTACAATTATTAGGATTTACTTACAAACAACCTCTTTTCCCTTGAAGAAAGAAGAGCATGAAAGAAAGACACAAGATATAGTGTCTTCTACAGAGAAAAGGAAGAGAAAAAAATAAAATATAAGGAAATTATAGAAATGTAAAGTAGCCAGACATGTTATGTTTATAATTGGTTGAACCAATTAAAATGGTTTATGTTAAGAAATATATCATGAAACACAGATTTCAAATTGCAATATTTGAAACAAAATTTTTGCTAAAATGTTGGTGTCCAATGGGTGACACTTTCTCTGCTGAGGAAGCAACGTAATTTAAGAAAATTTTTTATAGTAGGTATATATAATGTATACAATTTGACTAATATTTAGGTTGAAACATCATTAATTTTTTTTTTAATCATTTTTACCTCAAGCAACTAAGGAGCAAGAGTTTACTGAGTGTTAAAGAAAAGAATATGAGAAAAACTACTAAGAAGAAAAAAATAAAAGAACAAGAATTAAGAAGACAAAAGATAATGATTGACATTGCATTTAAGTTTTTAACAATCAAAGTTGACTTGGAAGCAAGAAGCCAGAAGAGTTCCACAACCAAGAAGTCCGAGAGAAGAAACTGTTGGTATATAACTTAGTTACATCTAGCCATTTCAACTGTTTATTGATGAGACCTTGGTACCATAGCTGAAACTGAGATGCCAGGTCAGGATCAATAACATTGCAGATTTTTGTTTTGATTTTATCAAGAATCTCTAAATATATAGCAGGAGCACCAGACCAGGTGTGACACCAATATTCAAATCAAGGACGAATGTTAGACTCCTAAATATTTAAGATAGATTCTGGCACAAAAAATTGTCTAGCTTGATATAGTGAAACTAATGTTTTAAGCATTCAGTGTTAAATAAGAAACTTGAATTTGTATGGTATGTACCCTGAAAGATATGCTGGAAGTTTTGGAGAAACTTCAGAAATGGTCATTAATTAAGTGAATTTGAAAAATAGGAAAGGACTCAATGAATCTAAACTTTTTAATTTGGTTTGTCACCATGATACAACAATTTCTTCACCCTTTCTTTAATAAAATTTAGTTCGCTTTTATTTAGGTAAGAATTTGTGAAAGAGTCAGATTAGGCAGTTTATGAAGAGAGAGCACTTGCTTCCTGGCCAAGATAGTTACCAATTTCCTGCTGATACCAAAAGTTGTCATTTGAGTTCAGATAAAAGCCAGTATTTTGAATGCTGGTTTTCAATGTAGGCAGTCTCTCCTAATTTAAAAGATTCATATAACCTATTCTCCTCTGTGTGATGTGCTAAGCTTCATAATAAGAGGTTATTTTTTGTTAGCTTGTTCCTCCATGGATCCTCCCCACACAGAAAAAACTGAAGGGGTTTCTGCCTTAGTAATGTTTAGCAAACTATTCTAGCAGACTCTTCAGCTAGTGTAAGAAGTTGTGCTGTACTGTGCTTAGTAAATACCTTAACATGAAGTTTTGTTGCCTTCATTAGTTAAACTAAGTTTTTTTTTTCCTCTTACAGCTTGTGAAAGGGTCAAATTGGTCAGTTCTTCTTGCTGTATAAGAAAAAATTTGGTCATCTTTTCATCTTACTCTTTTTCTACAGGGTGCGATGGATAAATTGTCGTATAAATTATGCAGTAATGAAAATAATACTGACATCTCATTTTAATAGATATATTTACCAAAATGACACAATAATATCTTGAAATACTAAAGAGTAATTTTATTCAATAAAATCGCCATTGGCTTCAGCTATGGCCTCCAGATGATTTCAGAATATCCTGCAACTCTTCTGAATGGTCTTCTTGTTTAAGTTGGTTAATCCTTGCCTTCAGTTCATCTTTGGTGTTACAAGGAGTTTTAGTACTCTTTTTTGCAACTGCTCACTACACTAATAATCAAGGCAGTTGCAGTCTGGGGAGTTAGGTAGCCAGACATAAGGGGTGATGTGGCCACAGAAATTGTCTGATAGCTGTGACTAAATTCTTTTGCTTGTGTGGCATGGTGCGTATTCCTGTTGCCAGACCTAGGGTCTTCCAGTACTACCTTCTCAATGTACTTGATGTATTCTGTATTGAGTCTGATGCCCTCATCAACAAATTCGGTTCTTAACAGAATGATCAGAGTGAGTTTTCCAAGCTGCCATACCTTCGTAATTACCATTAGACTCATCCAACTCTTTCCGAATCCTCCACACTATCCTCAGATTGATGCCCACACACTCTGAAATGTTCATATTGGAGCTTCTGGTATGAATGCCAAGCAGTACAGCATGCTGTTTCCAAATTTCTGGCAGAGTGAATTACATCATGTCACTCTTTTTCTTACAGACAGCGCCCAACTGACCCTAGTATAATGTGCAGTCAACAAAATTAAAAACAAACAACATGCATACACGAAATTAAAATTTAAAAAAATGGTGACAATTTACCCATTGTACCCTATGTGTTTCCTCTTTTTTGTTTTCTCTCTGTCTTATCCTCTCTCCCCTCTGTTCCTTTGCCTCTTCAGATATAAATCTCTCTCTCTCTCTCTCTCTCTATATATATATATATATATATATATATATATATATATATATATATATATAAAATGGACTCTCTCATTGGTTTTGATCTATGAGGATCTGACAAACTCATTCAGATTTTATGTTTGTGTTGTATGTGATTCTTCAGTCCTGCTAATGACCTGCATACAAATCTGCATATTGTACAACAGCGAGGATCTCAGGGCATAGCAAAAGGAATATTTGCTGATGCTTTTCACCATTGTCTTTTGTCTCTTACCTGGTCAATACAAGTGATTTTGAAATTTCTGTAACCACTTTGGCACAAATATCTCCAGTTACTTCTATCTAGGGCAACTCACTCAAGGTCCGTATGAGGCGCATTGGCAACTGAGAGGTTACGCTTTCGCTTGTCTTTATACTGGAGCCATGGCTGTTCAACAGTCCATTGTCCACTTTCAAGCTAGCTATACATGAGGACCTTATGTATTCTGTCACTTATCTTTGCAACATGACCAGCCCAGTGAAGTTGTGACTGCATCAAGTCTCAATTCCACCAATGTTGCATTTTGTGAGAAGATCAGCATTGGACACACTATTGTCAAAAATATAGCCACAGATCACACAGAGATAACTTTTGCAGAAGACATCCATCTGATTAACATGGGACCTATATGGGGGTGCATGATCAGTGTTGTATGGCTTATATATATATATATATATATATATATATAATGTTATTTTTAGCAGTTACTCATCTTTGAAATAGATGTCACATTTTTTATTTTAAACTGTGTATTACATTGGTCTGGGCACTCGAGAAAGCTTAAAGAAAATGTACTCTTTGATAGGGTGCGAACATGCATCCACTTTGTAGTGGAGATTGAAAGAAATTGTCCTGATATTTGGTACACAAGGCTACAATGGGGTTGACTGGAAGTATGGCAAGTGCACATTAGTACAGATGCAAAAGTGTCCCCAGATTCCCAGATTTCATGTGGACATGTCTGTCAAGACCAGTTACATCCGGGTTTTCTCCATTAGCAGTGGGACAGTTTGGCATGTTCAGATACAAGCCTCTCTGCAACATGTCTAGATCTGGGTTTCTGTCAGCATCTGTCAATAAAACTGATGAGAAAACCAGCAATAGGCAAGACAATGGTGTCTTGTGAAGTCGATCAGTAGGAATTTTGTTCCTAAAGTTGCTGTGCCTTCTAAGGCAGTGTCATTTTGTTCCTTGTCTCATTTTCTTTCTCTACCTATTAATCCCATAGCATGTGGGATAGCTATTGTTTAGGTGTTTCTCCCAACCTCAGCAACAGGAAGGATTGCATTTATGCTTTCCCAAGGAAAACTCCTCTCCCTCAATAAGAGAGAGTCCTGTTTCAACAGTTTTATACCAGTCCATTGTGTGGGAGTGTTCAGCTACTCCATAACAACTATTAACTTAAATGACAGCAATTTCCATCATTACATTTACTGTCCTGGGTAAGATGATAAACTACATCCAACAGCAAGGCCTCTGATCACAAGGTTTTGAGGAGCATGGAACCACCTCTTAATTGCTGGTGTTTCCAGGTCCACCCTGACCTGGAGTGGCAACACCTGTTAGGGTCCCAGCTATGGGTAAATAGTTAACCCCCAAACTGTAGTCAAAACAGTATGAAAATTTAAAAATAGGTCTTAATACCAGAAATACTTTGTAAAAAAAATTGTTACTAGCAATAAATTTTTGAAGAAAATTTATTACCAGCAATACTTGTTTGAAAAAAAATAAATATTACCAGCTATACATTTTTGGAAAAAAATATTACCAGAAATAGATTTTTTGAAGGAAAAATATTACTAGCAATACGTGTTTTTAAAAAAAAAAAATTACCAACAATAAAAATTTTGTTGGCATTAAATAACCCATTGTGGTTGATATGCCATAAACCAAACCAAACATTGCATTTATCTGGCTCCAGAATCTGAAATATGTTTTGGCTTTAAATAAACCACAAGGGTTGGTAAGCCATAAAAAACAAAATCAATCTGTTAGTTGTCTGGCTTGAGTGTAAATGATGGAAATTTCCTCTGTAACTATCAGTTGCAAAAAACGGGATGCTTGGTTGTTATTAAAATATGTAAATTACAAATTAGAAAAACAAAAATCAAACAAGTACTACAAATTAATTATCTGGGAAGTGTTTAATATTTTTGTTGTAAATTCTCAAAAACAAAAAAAAAATGTATAAATTCAATTTCATCATATGTTTAAGTTCTATTCCAATTCTAATCATTGCTTTTTAAAACAAACATTACTGAAAAGTGATGGTAGTTAAAAAAGCAGTGTCATGGGAAAAGCATCCTTTTGATAGTCTGTCATATTACGAGGGTATGCTTGTCTATATTTTCTGAAAGATTTTGAAATCCTTTTTCATCATCATAGTATAAATTAATTTATCCAATTATATTGGTTTTAGATATACAGTGTAACCCGGATATAAGAGAGATTGTCTCTGGTCCCAAATTATTCCCATACTTACCTAAACAAAATAGACCAAACCCGGATATAAGAGACTTCTTCTCCGGTCCCGACAACTCCCTTATATCCGGGTTACACTGTATATCAGAAAAGGATGTGTTAAAAAAAGAGCAGGAAACTTTCTTTTGTAATATAAATCTACTGTTGTTTCATATTATTTTGTGAACACCGCTGGAATTTTTAGAAAAAAGTTCTACATTTTATCAGTTATCAGTTCTTGGTTTTCACCATCTGAGAAAGCAGGTGGGTGAATGTTATGGGCATGGAATGTAGCCAATCTTACAAGGTACATAATGTTAGCTACACCCTTTTTAGACAAGCATTTAGCATCAGCATAAAGTTAGCAATTTGTTTGTTTTTAATTAGTTTCTTTTTCTTTTCTTTCTATCTGGCTTAACCTTATTTCTCTTTCCTATGTGTCCTCCTTTCTTTGGATCTCTTTATCTTTCCTTCTCTTTACATTTTTCTCGTTTTTCTCTTCCTCCCTCACTCTTTACCTTTCTCTTTCTCCATCATCTCTTTTGTCTCATCTTCTGTCAGTGTGCCTCTCTTCTTAAGTCTTTTGTTGTATGTAATCTTTTTCTGAATATATATATATATATATATATATATATATATATATATATATATATATATATAAAATATTAGAGAGGACAAGAGAGAAGCCACAAACGTTTTTGTTTAAATATG
The DNA here is from genome assembly GCA_963932145.1 of Acanthosepion lycidas. Classification (NCBI taxonomy): domain Eukaryota; kingdom Metazoa; phylum Mollusca; class Cephalopoda; order Sepiida; family Sepiidae; genus Acanthosepion; species Acanthosepion lycidas. Next base: position 27,893,196 of record OZ010583.1, on the reverse strand, counting down.
AATTTTTTTAAATATGTATTATACTTTATTTTCCATATTTTTGCTACATGTGTTTCTGATCTCGCAATTTTCATCAGGCAAATAGTGGTTATTTCCACATATTATTAAAAGGAATTAATTTTCCTTATGTTTTCTAATGTTTAACCATTGTCTTTTGTGTGTAGTAGTAATCCACATTTTTCTTCAAGTCCAAGAAAAATTTGGTTTACTGCTACACACAAAGGATAATGGTTAAATATCAGAAAACATAAGGAAAATTAATTACTTTTAATAATATGTGGAAATAACCACTCTTTGCCTGATGAAGGTTGCAAGACCAGAAACATGTGCAGCAAAAATATGGAAAATAAAGTCTAATATATATTTTTAAAAAATCCACATTATAACCAAAAACGTTTGCAGCTTCTCTCTTCTCTTTAAAATATACACTTCCTCTTGTTGGAACAACTATAATGTCTCCCTTTTATTTATATAATATATATATATATATAAATACACATATATATATATATATATATATATATATATATGTGTGTATAGGGAAAAATGTATGATAAAGTGGAAAAAGTTTTCTTGTGACATGTTTCGTTCTTTAGGGCTTCATCAGATTAAATTTATTATGTTGCTGCAACTACACATTGAAGGATGCTAGGAATTTAAAGGTTTTTTTTTTGTTTTTTTTTAAATCTATCTGATTTCATTTAGATTCTTTTTCTTTACACCACTTTTACTAGTAGATACCCCACACTGTGATAATAGAAATTCTGCCAGTAATGGTGAAATGTTGTAAGAGCCAGGGTACAAATATACTATAGATGACCTTGTGATCAAAGCATTCTCTAGACATTTTTGTTGGAGTGAATTGTTTTTTATGTCAAAATTGTGGTCAATTTCGTTATGGTGGGCAACCAATGCATTTGATGTATTGTTTTAGAAAATGACCCTTTTGTGTTTATATAATCTTTTTATAGAGATTCCTTGAGGTTTGTCCTATGTATTTTTTGTTAGATATCCTAATGAGTTTTGTTAATTTGGCAATCTATTTAATTTTTTATTGTATCTTTTCAATTTTCAAATAAGATATTGTACAATACATCATAATCAAAATTTGGGATAAACTGCAATGTTTGTTTTGTTTGGTTTTTGATCCTCACTTTTTAGAGAGCTCTGTTTACCTTGCTATTTAACCAATAGCTGTGATATGAAGAATAGATGATCTCTGCTCTTTCCCAAGAGTATTAGTGTAAAATGAGTCCAAACTGTCTTAGCTGGAATTTGAATTGGCTTTCTATTTCCATTTTCTATATCCCTAACCATTATGCCATACCTTCTTCCATTTATTGTATCATGTGGCCAGAAAGTTAATTCTGTGTTTATCATTGAATCACGTTAGGATTATTTTGTTAGTTTGCTTTTGATTGTATCACAATGATTTTGTAGGTGCATGCATTTTCTGGTTCATTTTTGTTTCTTGATTTCAAAATTAAAGTTGCAATAAAATGACATAACAGGGGCGACAACTCTGATTGTTTTATTGAATGAGAATGCTTAATGATGATTTGAAATGAGGAAATAATTAAAATTAAACAGCGGAAAAAAAAAAAAAAAGAAAAACTCTTTTGAGGAGAATAGAAAAATAAAGAATCAATTAAAAAGAATAATTTGAAGCCATAAAATGAGTTTGAAGAAGACTCTAGGAAGATTCAAACCTGAAATAAATGAAGTAGAATTCATTAAGATTTAGTAAGCCTAAAACTCACTAAGTTTTCTCCAGGGAAACAGGACAAAAATTTATGGTCTTCTGAATTTTCCAAAATTCCAAAAAAGAATTCTTGGTTTCTTTATACAGAATATTATCTCTTTTAAATATTCATTTTGCTTCCAAAATTCAGGCCCAACGATGGTCCTGACTGTGTTCTAAAAAAGGCCATGTGTTACTGAACAAAAAAGGTCACATGGATATCTTATTAAAAAATATTTAATTAATCAGTGTTAAGAATCAGGAAATATCCATATGTGAACGTGCCTGATACTGCCAAAAGGCAGGGAAAAGGCAGCAGAAGCAGATCACAAGAAAATGAAGTGGAATATCCATTTTCAAGTTCTACCACCTTGCTGTTCCTGCCACTAAGGAACAGTTAAAAGCCTACATAGACAAGAAGACAGTATGAGAATCAAATTGTCTTATATTGAATTCTATGAATTAATAGAAAACTATCTTGCCAAAATGTCATCAGCCAGGCCATGTCTATGATTCCTTATTCTTTCTGTTTTCATTAAACCTTTGTTAGATCTGATGAAGTTATTTCAAAACATGACTCAAGACCTCAAGTTAATATTTTGGTTTTATGGCATTTTGTGGTGTTAGAGAAATTACCCTTAGTGCAGCTTAATATATGTTCAATTTCCTCATCTCCTATATTAAATTTATTATAACTGATCCATACACTGAGTTATTGAAGAATTTATTAATTCTGCATTCTGTTCATTGAATATTTCTGCTGTATATCTTGAGATTCTTGACAAAATTCAGTCTGTAATGTTATCAATCCTGACTTGACTTCAGTCGCATTCTTACCACAGTGATATGGCTTCCTGCTGTCTTTTCTATATGTATTTTCATGGCAGTTGTTCTGAAGAGTTCTCCATTTTGGTACCTCAACTGCAAGAATTTAAGGGTACTATTAGTTTGGCAATTAGATCTCATCATTTACTGTTGGAGTAGCTAAATATAACTGTAATTTTTATTCTAATATTTTCTTTTCTCACACTTCTTGCTTGTGATTTCTTCTTTGTCACCAACAATCTTAAAAAAATTATAAATGCAATGTCAATCACCATCTTCTGTCTTCCTGAATTTTTTTTTTTTTTATAGTCCTTTCTTCTCACTAAAGTCTTCTCTTCTTTCAATCTTGGTAACAATTTGTGTTTTAGTGGCTTTATCCCCTTGATAGGAGTGAAATAATTGAAAAAAATATTCATGTAGTTTTATCAATGAATGCTGAGAATACCATGGACACATTATGTGAGTAATTAGGAAGTTTAAAGAATAGGTATTACAAAGACTTTGCTATTAACAATTAGAAAGAGACAGCAGAAATTATTGGTACACATGAGGAAATGAGGCTTGGAGAGTTAGTTTGTTCTGTGAAATTAGTTTTCAGCAGAGACAAAGAGAATATCATGGTGTGTTGAGTTACATCTGAATTCACAGTTGGAATCAGTTTTGAGCAAAATCACTGTAAAACTTGATTGCCTTCCTCATGCTAATGTCTACGTTCCTTAATATCTGTCTATATTTCTGCAATGAGATTTACATTATTTTCATTGTTCAGATGCTTTCCTCATCTTTATTGTGTCCTCAAGGTCACATGGCCCAGTGGATAAAAACGTTGGTTGGATCCAGTGAGTTGACCCAAAGAGTTGTGAGTTCAATACCTGGTTATGGCAGTGGTGAACAAAAGCTTTGAAAGTTGAGTTAAGGGGAGATAATCAGGCATCCGGAAGAGACATGGCACATGGAACTAGAACAATCTACCCCAGTGGAAAAATGAAGGGTTTAGTTTGAAATTCCAATCACCTGAAGAAAGCCAGTGTGTACAACGCTGAAACATTATGAACACGGCTGTAAAGATGTGAACAAACATTAAGATTGGGGCACTTAGTTATTTGGAGAAAAATAAATAAGGCTGTATGATTAGATTTGAGCAACTATTGGCATTCATAATTCAGGAAGTTGGACAACTGATGTAGCAGAAGCTCCCCCACCCCACACTCACCAAAATGGTAATTTTTGAGTCTGCGAAAATATATGCATCATGACTATTAATACAGGAAGTGAAAGGGTTAGTAAGACTGTCCGACTCGTTTGGCGTGACTGCTATCAGCTCGACTCGATTCACTACCAAATCCGCCTAATTCTGTTCTGATACTCTTGATACTGTTCGTCTCTCTTGAGAGCCGTAGTATATATATCCTTCGGAAGAGTTCATTCTGTCAGTCTAGGTAGACACCATGACATACATATATATATATATATATATATATATATATATATATAAATTCATGAATCATTCATACAAAAAACAAATATAGAGGTTAATGATTTAAATGGCGAGAATACATCTTCACAAACAATATAAATAAGATACACCAACCCCAAACCTGTATATGAATGCTATGATCCCTGTTTATAAATTCCAGTTGCATAAGGTCTTTTTAATTTTTTACAAGCTTTCGTCTGTTCCTACAGACATCCTCAGGTATGAAAATAGATTTTGTTCTTGTTTTTACTTCTCGGTAATAAGAGGACAACGAAAATAGAGATGTAATACGAAAAAATGCTATGAGAAATGTGTTATTGTTTTGGAACATGCGATATATATATATATATATATATATATATAGGGGGATCAATTCTCTGTTACAATCACTATATAAACTGATCCCTCATTTTGTAGCCATAGTAGTTTTTTTACATTTATATTCCAGAATATGTAAATAATTCTAAAAGACATACCTGTGTCACAAAGTATTTTATTGATTTTCTATGGCTTATCAACCCTTTGCAAGTTATTGAAAGCCAGAAACAGAAAATATTTTTCAGATTGTTCTCTTATTTGATTATTTTTTTTATTTGATTATTTTTTTTTTTGAGATAATAATAGTTTACTGATACAAGACTTACTAATTAACTAATAGCTGGGGGGAGAAGCGGTGGATTCCTACCTTTTACCAAAGTGAATAAGTGAATATAATAGACCCAACAGCAGTTCGAACTCAGCTCTCCAATTGACAATTCCAAGCCATTATCCATTACACCACCCACACATCCAAACTTACAGTACCTGCTATTCCCAAGTAGTCACCCATCTAGGTACTCACTAGGCATGACATTGCTTAACTTTAGTGATCATATGGGAATTGGTGTTTCAATATGATGAGACCATATATCATTACTACAGAGTTTGAGTATTTGCAATGAATAGCAATTGAAAATAAATGTCAAGTTAAAAAAAAAAAAAATGAATATTCTTATCTTCAATTTTTACCATGTGATAAAAATGGATTCTGTTCTTTCCTTTCTTGCAAGACCTTCTTATCTCTCAGCTTTTGTGTGGATTCCCTGTGGTCAAACAACTGCAGACAGTCGATGATGGCTTTATTGTCCTGTCCACTTCTGATTGAATGGCTTCTTTAATGAGACAAGTGTTTGATAGGCAACAATATAAAGTGTCAAGGCAGTGATGGTGCCCTATGGCTGCTCTTGTTTTTTCCACTCTGTTTTTGCTTAACTCATTTGGTTCTTTATAATTGGTTCATCTCCTTTCTCATCTTCTCCCACGTAATATGCTGACATTTAAAAGACGGCCTGCATAGATGAAGTCTGTTATGTGTTTTCATTTTATCCTCCTGCATATTTCTTTATTTGTGCTTGTTAAATTCTGAGACTGTGTTTTGCATCAATGTATCTAGTGTATGCAGGTATGTGTATATTTTTGTATGTGTTTGAGTGGTTGTTTTTGCTTCTTTTTTCTTTTTTTTTTATCTAAATATAGGTTATTGACTTATTGATCCACCTCACACGATTTTTAGCATAATTTTTTATGTGAAATTTTTAGTTATTTATTTGACTAATATTCACTCAATACAAGGCTCAAGAACCACCCAAGGTAGATTTCTGAATGAAGAATAGAAAGTGAAGATTATGTTTATATTAATGGATTAACCTTGGACTTGAAGAGTATGTCAAGATAGTAGAGTTTAGGGAAACATTTACATGGAATCTGTTCCACAAAGCAGCAGTTCTTGAGAAAAAGTTGTTTGAATGGAACTTCTACCTTACAAATGGAATATGGAGAGTGAGGGTGATTTAACTCTGTGGGTGCAACATGGCAGGCCTTAGCTGTAAAGGTCTGAATTGGTTGAACAAAGGAATGGAGCTCCTCTGAACAAAATAACGATAGAGTATTGACAGGGTTGTGATATATTGTCAGTGGGGAAAGGGACGTAAATTGGAAAATATATCACCCCCTCCAAAAAAAAGCTTTTGATTTTATCAAAGTCATAAAGTGAGGATTAGGCAGTTCCAGCCCAAATATATTTGCAATCAAATTTTTGTCTCTTTTGCCAATTGTAAAGATACTACATGGGAATTAGTCAGGTACTCTCTAACGACAGAGAATAAAGTGATCTCCTTTTGCCAACACCTTTTAGCAGTGAATTGTATTTGAGTTCATTTTTTTTTTTTTTTGTTCTGTGAAGAAGCATTGGATTAAGTGCATTAACAAAGAAGGAAAAGTTTGCTGAAAATTCTACATGAAACATACGCTTGTGTAAATAAATGTATAAATCTATCAGGTAACTTTGATATTTTTTTTTAAGCAGTTTACAAAAAAAAAATTTTGAAAGCTTTAGAATAGCAAACTCATATTTATTTTCAGCAAAAAGAAAATCTTCACATTTTATTTTTAACAAAATAAACTTCAGAAATGTATACCAACAGTAGTAATGAGTGAAAAAAAAAATTTGTGACAAGGTTGATTAGAAGAGTTTGTTAATTATGCTGTTAAAATTCAGACAGAAATCAGCAGAAGTAGTTTTTAGATTATGGGCTGCATTTCTTGCAGGTATAATTAGCAACTGTTTTGCTCAAAAAGGAGATTTCCAGTTAGAAATGATTCAATATGGAAGGATGTTTGGGTAATACTGATGGTAACAAATTGCAAACATGTGTTGAATTTGATATGCTTAATGTATTTACACCTGCACAGCACTTGAATAAGATAGATGAAAAGAAAAACAAACAAACTTTTTTAGTTACTTAAGACTTTCACTGCTATATTGTAATAACATTATTGCCTGGTTGAGTGGGGCCCTTTTTAAAAACAATAGGAAATTACTATTTATGAGAAATAAATGGTTGTAAATGCAGTAGTGATGAAACTAAAGGCTACCGATGACACATAATGTCATAAAAATACATAACAAAGTCTGCTGTATATAGGACAGCTCCCAAGCATGGATCCTTTGATGGCTCTGTTGAAGAAGAATTTCAATCCAGGCACATAATGGTTGGTTTAATAGGAAATCCACTCTACTTCAATCTCCACGTTGCTTCACACCATCCTATGACATACCAGTTGAAGTGCTTCAGTTTATGTCTGTTCATAGTCTTCTTGGTTGTGCTAATGTCTGCACATTCCATATTGCAATACTGAAGTTGTTCCTTGCACTGATGTTTCCCCCCATCAGTCATATACTTGTCACCTCCATCCTGATGAACAACAGTAGATGTAGCTTTTTTATTCTGATGGGGGACCAAATCCAGCAGGAAAGTCTCAGAGTTATTTATACATAATGTGTCTTGGGCAAAAATAAACCTGGCGGAGCTCGTTCCTCTCCAGACTTGGGGATGATATATCGACTCAGGTTTGGAAATAGCACTAAGCATTACTTAATTTATATCAAATGCTCAAGGCAAAACACAGTACTGGTAAACAAGCATGTCTTGTTTGCCAGTAATTCTGTTCAGGTTTGGTTCTTAAAGGCACTGCACACTTTTGACCTTGTGTTAAACCAGTGTTTCTCAACTGCTGTGCTGCACGGTCTTCTTAAGTGTGCCCAAGAAATGAGGGTCTATTTATCATGCATTTGATGAAACATTGAAGAAATCGTCAAAAAACACTAGGCACAGGTTACACACTAAATAAGCTGTAAAAATTGTTGAATAGAAACATTGAAATAAAATAAGTTTTGAAATGTATGTCTTTATTTCATAACGTGTCCTGTGTATGATGATAAACTATGTCCAACAGCAAGGCCTCTGATCAGGAGGTTTTGAGGAGCATGGAATCACCTCTTAATTGCTGGTGTTCCCAGGTTCACCCTGATCCGGGGTGGTAGCATCTTTTAGGGTCGCAGCTATAGGCAAATAGTTGACCCCACAACCTGGCTCAAAACACTATGAAAGTGTAAAAATAGATTTTAATACCAAAAATACTTTTAAAAAAAATTAGTATCAGCAATAAATATTTGAGACAAGATATTACCAGAAATAAAAATCTTGTCAGCATTAAATAACCCATTGAGGTTAATATGCCACAAAACAAACCAAACTTTATTTCATAACATTTAAATGTATACCTTTAAAATTTTTCCTAAGTGTCCTGTGATAATTTAATTTGCTCTGAGATGTGCCATTGCTTACAAAGGACAAGAAACATTGTGTTAGACTAAGCCAAGATCAGTAACTATCTTAGGCTCCTTAATATGATGTGATGGCTAACAAGCTGATTTAATACAGTGTTGCCACATTGAGTGACTTTTGAAAATCTAGCACAAATACATTTTAAATTTGATTACTTGCAACATTTGGAACCCCTTTTTTTCTTTTATTAGAATAGGTGGAGCTAACTTGGACTATTAATGAAAAGAAAGTCATTTTTTTCAAGATTTTACGATGCAAAATTTTAAAGGTCACTCAACTTGGTTGTTTTCAAATATAGCCCAATTTGTTATTTGCTGTCCAATCTGGCAGCCAACTTTGGTCTAACAGGCTATTACTATTATATATTGAGTTCAGCCCTAACAGGATGCTCTACATTTGTGACCTTGTACCAGACTAAGATTATTAAATCACACTTTCTACCAGGCTTCTTGTAAGATTTTATCATCTACTTCTCCATGTCAAAATTTTGTAAGGTGCATGTGGGGTGTATATTCATTAGTTTCTGGTTTGCAGAGGAAGGAGATTTTTAAAGTGATGGATTTTTATCTATTAATCTGACAGATTTTGCCTTAGCATAGAAAACTGAGCAGGTATGAAAGTTTCGAGAATCTGAGGAATATTTGCATTTCTAAGACACTATTCAATTTTGCTTTATCATCAACACACTCTGTGGCTGAGACTTTCTAAAGTATTTCAGATCTAATAATTGTTTCTCTTGCCATGGAGGATGCTGGTTTCAAACCTGCTGGAGAGCACATATTTTTCTTTTAATAAGGTTTCTGGGATATTCAGGCAGGTAGACAAAAATAGATAAATGTTGAATAAATAAACAGAATTTCTATTCAAATATGGGTATCCACTGAAAATAATAATAGGAAGGAGTGAAAAAAAAAATAATAAAACAATTTATAAAAGACTTGCAGCCATGAAGTTTAAGAAAATTAGTATTTGCAGAAGCAGGTCAAAATCTTCAAGTCAATGGGGAAGACAACATGACGTTTTGGGAAATCTAAAGAGATTTTAGGAATGTTATAAAAGAAAATTTTGTGTTTTTTTTAATTTTTTATAGACATAATGAAAAACAGAATGAAGCTTTTAGGTATGTAATTAGATTTTCGCTTTTGAATAATAAATTTACAATGAAAATCTTCAGATATTTTGAATAATCTCGAAAAGAAAAACTTGGACAAAGTGATTTCATTTTGGAGAATACAGGGGAAGGTAATTTGAATCTGATATATAAAAAAAGCATGACAATCTATTTGAAGTCATTTATAGCATAGATTGGGAACCTTATACAGGGCTTTGTGATTCTTGGTCTGTTATTAACATTTGCTTTTTTCTACCTACATTTATATACGTTAAAAATTAAATTTTTCAGAGATTGGTATGATACAGTACTAGTAAAATACAGTTTTTAAATGTTGAAATTTCTGTGTTAATTATTGTTTTATTTGACTTTGAATTTTATACTTATTGTTTTTGCATCTGATATTCCATGTATATTGTTCTCTACATTGATATTAACTATCAAACTGTCTACTTCAACTCCCCCATGGCCATTTAATTTTCTTCATTAAACTGTGTATATATATATATATATATATATATATATATATATATATATATATATCTATCCAAATGAGGGAAAGAACAGATGGGGTAAAAAATCCACAGTTCATAGCATTTATTTTTTAAAATGTGCTCAATACAAAGTAGTATTATTATAATATTTTTATTATAAAAAATTACAATAAAAACATTTTATATCGCTACACAAATACTTTCATGTTTTGGTACTAAACTGTACTTCTTCAGGTGATGATAGATAACTAATGATAAAAATGATTTATTAGGGACATTTAAAAAACAAATCTTTACTGCTTTTCATGAGTTAAATGGGGATGCAAAAGGCCAAAATCCCCACCCACCCTCTTTTTGAAGGGCTGAATACAGAGACTTGGTGCATTATATGCCACAAGGTCCCCAAACAACCCTCCACAGGTTTTTAATTCAGAGTTGTCCTTCTCCTAGACCAGTTGCCATCAAAGGTTATAGAATTCAGTCTGTCCTGCTATTTACCCATAGCTAGTGGGGGGGAGATCTTTCCCAAGGGTATTAGCACATAAGTGAATGTAATGGATTTGACTGGAATTTGAACCTGGCTCTCCAATTTCTCAATCCAAGCTGCTATCTACTACTCCACCATGTGTTTTTTATATATATATATATATATATATATATATATATATATATATATATATATATATATATATATATATATATATATATATATATATATATATATATATATATATATATATGTGTGCATGCAGTATATCTTCATTCAAGCATGTTTGATTATATAATATAGACATATGTCTATTTTTATTATAATCCTTTCTACTTCTCTAATTAACTTCTTGATGTTAAGCTGAAATTCATCAAGGAAGGATGCCATATCTTTTTTGAACCCAAGTACTTTTGATCTCCTCTGAGATCATCGTCAGAGGTGAATTGCAAAGACAAACTTAATGTAACTGTAATTGTTGTGATGGCGATTTTTTTTTTTGTAAACAAAATAAAACTAATTATATACTATACTAAATTTAACACAACCAACTTAACCATATATGGTCACTGTTCTCTGTTAACTAGTGTTTTGAAAAATACCAACATCAGGTATCAGTTTAGATATCATTCAGGAGATTGAATCTCTGACGACTACAACATTATCAAGACATCTTATACTCTTTTTGTCAGCTGCAAGTTCTATCACACAACATTTAAAAAACACATTCCTGTCCACCCAAGCACCCAACCAACACTGAACAAAATTTATTACAAGTATAGTAGCAATGTTTTAAAATGCATTTGAGTTAACTAACATTTAGCACCATTTTGCTATTTACCATCTCTGGTTATCCCCTTTACACTGGGAATGCTTGTTTACAAGCCATTGTAACCACAATGGCTAATTTTAAAATAATTACAGCAGAGTGCATTCATGCATCGTTGCAAAACCACTATCATAACAATTATAGTTAAATTAAGTTTGTCTTGGCAAATTCCTCCTGAGGATGATCTCAGAAAGGAGATCAAAAGTACTTAGGTTAACAAAAACTATGGCACCTTCCTTGATAAATTTCAACTTAGCATCAAGAAGATAATTAGAGAACTAGAAAGGATTGTTATAAAAATAGACATAATATATCTATATTATTTCATGAAACACACACACACATATATATATATATATATATATATATATATATACAAAAAAATCCTCTCTAAAAATGTCAGAGAACCAAATTAAATTCTTTCTACCCACATATCTGAGACTTAATTCAAGCTGACATATTCCTCATCCTAATGTTTCTCTATCTCTTTAATCTTCACCCCCTGCCTCTGGCTTATCTTATTCAATTTAATGCCTACTTGCAAAGAAAATGTATAGTATTGTTTGTCCTTCACGGACTGTATCTGTTCTTGTGTGATGTTTATACCTGAGGAGAGTGTTTATACAAAATGGAAGATTTCCCCCCTGTAAAGGTGACATTGCCCTTTCAGTTGGATATGCTTAACTGTTTGAAAGCAAATACATGATTTTTGCATCTGGAATGCACCACACATATTTGCCTAGGAAACTGAAGAAAACTGTGAAGGAAAATGCACCAGAAACAACGCACAAACTTGTAGGTGAATTGATCAATTTTTGTAAGTTGTCGATAAATTTGTGGAAAATGAAAAGAATAGGATGTTTGGACTGTTATCTTCATCTTTATTGCCATATTCAAAATGTTTTGGTTGTTGTACACTCCTGCCTTCTTCAGGTGATTGGAATTTCGAACCAAAACCCTTTATTTCATCCACCAGGGTAGATTGAGTTATCCAGAAGAGGCATGGCACGTGGAACTAGAACAATCTATCACGGTTGATGAAATAGAGGATTGAGTTTGAAATTAGAATCATGTGAAGAAGGCTGGTACATACAACAGCTGAAACATTGTGAATATAGCAACAAAGATGAGGATAAACATTTGAACATTCTAAATAGTGAAAACAATTAAAATACCTCATCTCAGAAATATAAACAGATCCTGAAGAAGGCCAGGGAGTAAAACTGAAACGTTGTCAATATGACAACAATCTAAACAATGTAAATAGTGTAAATAATTACAAAATCTCATCTCAGAAATATAGACAGAATAGAATAGGAGTTAGCATTTTAAACCTTTTATCAGTTTTTTTTTTTTTTTTTTTTTGGTCTTTGGTACAGAAAAATGTCACTTTTAGGTAATGTTATTACTGGCAGGGGAGGCATGGTGGAGTAATGGATAGTGGCTTGGATTGAGTAATGGGAGAGCCAGTTGAATCCATTACATTCACTTATGTGCTAATACCCTTGGGAAAGGTATGAATCATCTTCTTCTCCCCCCAGCTATAGGTAAATAGCAGCACAGACTGGGTTCTATAGTCTTGGATGGCAACTGGTCTACTGCAGGAAAAAATATGCCTTGTCAGTTATGTATCGAAAGATACATGATTGCCTAAGCGTGTATCACACATGGCATATAACTGACTATTAATGACAAACAATAGAATGAAAAACCAAGAAAATCTGGTCTTGATCCATCACAATCTTTAATGTCTCAATGCACAAAAATCTACAAGGGACGTTTTGATGACATTCAAAGAAAATTTTATTTTTAGTATGAATTATTTCCAGCAATACATTTTTGAAGAAAAAAATATTACCAGCACTAAAAATGTTTGTCAGCATTAAATATTCCATTGAGGTTGATATGCCGTAAACCAAATCAAAAGTGTACAGAATCGCCAAGAGAAATTTACAGTGAAACATATACTGATAGTGTGTGTAGATTTTGATCTAGTGTGAACAAAATATTACCAAGTGAGTAATTTAAAAAAACTTTTTATGAGGGTAAAACCATCCAAGATTATAAATTTCCTAAAAGAAGTTGGATTGTATTCAAAAATATTGAGTAATTGAAAAAAATGGTTCAAATATATATGTATATATATATATACACACCTTTTTTACCAAACTATCACTATGAATGTATTTCAAAATTTTGTTGGCATTAAATAACCCACTGAGATTGGTTGGTCGGTTTTGTTTTATGGCATATCTATCAGCTTCTGAGCAATACTAATAGGCATACTGTAAACTAATATTGCAGTACTGGTCATCAATGTGGGCATATTTTATTGCAAATAAATAGAAAAGCAATGTAAACACATACAAAGAGGAATGCAAATTGGCGGAAAGGAAAAATCATTTATATAAGTTATTTGTAGATTTTAAGAGGTGCACATAAGAAAAAGATGTTCTGTTGTCCATATAGCAAAAGAATCTGGATTATGGGGGAGGGCGAGGCTAAAGGATCTTTACTGTACTGTTACAGTTAGCCAAAGATACTATGAGAAAGTAGGCCTACTAGGTAGGTTATGATCACTGAAAATGTATGAATTTTAACCTTTCCAGAAAAAAAAAAAATGACCCGTGTATAGTGTTCCCCAGCTATTTCTTTACATAAAAAAAATAGGATCATAAAAACTCACACTATACTTGAGTATATATGGTAAATTCATTTCATCTTTTGATTGATTTGTTTAACAGCATAACTCTTTATGGGTCATTTAATACTGAAAATTTATTTTCTTGGGTGCTTTGAAGTAATAAAAAAGTGGTATGTTATTCTACTTCCACATTTGAATACATGGTAGATGATACTCAGCTTTTGTGCATATACATGTTTGTGTGGACATAATTACTAGAGGCAGTGATATGTGTGCTTCATGTTGTAGCTTTGTTAAAATTATATTTTGGAATACAGTTTGATTTCCTTGAGAAATTGTAGGATATTATATGGATTAATGTCATAAGAGTTTTTTCATGTTGGTTGGTTGATTTTGCCAATATTTTTAAATCATATTCATTTGAAAATATTTTTTAAATATGCAAAAACATATTTTTTTACTATTTAAAATGTTGTTATTAGGTTGGTGCAAAAATAATGACGTAATGTCGTTTTTTGACCTTAAAAAATACGTCAAAAAACGACATTACGTCATTATTTTTGCACCAACCTAACAGTTTAAAGAAAGCTGAAATATGAATAATTACTCGACAAAAAACTGGACGAACAGCAAAGTAGGATCTCTTTGTGTCTGTTTAATTAAAAAAATTGTCTGTTTGAAGAAAGTTAAAATAAAAATACTTGCTGTATAAACAACTTGTATTTTTAAATCTTATTTACTTAAATCAGATTAACGTAAATCATTATGCATGAGACACACGCACCACACAAGCAAACAAGAATGTATGCAATCACAGACTTTTAGTATTACATAGATATGCTGTGCTTGGAGTACCCAACACTGCAAATTACTACAGACCCAAAACATTAACCTAAAACCTAGTCATATCCTTGAGTATCCTCATCAGATTTAGACTTTCATATGGATCTTATGCATGGTAGCAAACACATTCAGAAATAACGTATCAGCTGTATGCAACCACTGTATCAAGTCAATGTTTAAAAATGGCTTTGAGCAAATGAGGTCTGTAGGTTTGAGCAAGGACTATCTTCAGACCTTGTGGACTGGTGCTACATAATCACAAAGAATTGTACCAAATAACAAAAACCAACCACATCATTTGAAGACTACCAATAGCAGCAATAACTAAAATGGATAGCACATATTTCTCAAAGAGTGGATAATGACATAATCAAGATGCTGATGTTATACACTACTTCAAATAAAAGCTTACGAAGGAGGCACTAATACTGCAAAAAACAAAAAAACAATAAGCTACTGGACATGAGAAACCTATTTTCATAAAAAACTTTTTTAATAGACAGATTTTATCACTTTCAACAGAAAGTAGCACTGGCTGCTCAGTCAATGAATGCCGAATGTTTCCTTTGTAAGGAAATGGCTAATATTACCCTTACAAAGACGAACAATATTAAAGTACTTCCCTTGGGACCTCGCACACTTTCACTTATCAAAACTGTCTTTTTACGATCACTATTGCCTTTCTCTTTAATCTTATTGTCTAAAACTGGCATGGGTAACCATTTTTGAGCAGTGGGCCACATGAGATAGGGCTCAACATAACGCTAACTGCACAACCTCACCCTACAGAAGAACATAAATGAAAGCAACTGTCTTAGAAGTGGGGAAAAATTAAAGTCTTGGTATAATACTGATGAAATGTGGTCTGTTTGAAATTCATTTAAAAGAAAAAATATTTCAGTGCTATTTTACTATATCTACCGTCCATTTTCTACTAAAGTATGAAATCTACCGTCTTTTTTCTATTATTGTATGATATTTACCAACTGTTGGAAATATGAAATATGTTAGGGTTAGGCATAAAGGCAGTGAACAGTGAACTGGTTATGTATTAAAAATCATTAACAATTTTTTGTACAAAAAAAATCATCAAATAATTATTTTAATCTTTGTAAACTGATTTGATGTCATTTAAAAAACAGTAAACAGGTCATCGTTTTTCCTGAGCATTTTCCAACAATAACGAGTGCATCGTCTTTTATGGCAGGTCACAAATGCCTCAGTAGATATCATACTATAGTAGCACTGATCAGCTGCCAAGCTCTGGTCATTAAGAGTTTCATATATTGAAAATATAAAAACAGGAAAATTTCTTTAAAAATAAAGAAAAGACGACTGGACTGTTACGTTCATCATGACTGGTGGTAATTCTGGATTTGATTTGCAATGATAGAATGTAACTAGATCTCAGGGTTATGGTTGGAGGAGAGATCAGCTGGTGCTACTATAGTACAGTCTCTACCATCCATTTTCTACTATAGCATTATATCTACTATTCATTTTCTATTATGGAAACAAAATATTGTTTTATTACACGCATCACTTTGTCTGGTCAGCAGTTTTAACAGAAGTTCACCATAGCAACAAAATTCCGTAAAGTTTCATTGAATCTAAACATTTTATAATGAAATTTACAATTAAGCTGAAGAAAGGTGAAAGGTCATAGAACTCCAAAGAAGATAATTTGATAACTGAATATTATAAAGTTATATGAATGAAACATTTTCTGAAAAAGGTCAGTTATATTGACATAGAACATTACCCAGAAGATGGTGCCACCATAAATACTGTATATACTTGTGTATAAGTCTACTTCTTGTATAGTGTGACCCCTGATTTTTTTTTACAATTTGTCAATAATGGTTCTTCATAACCTTCCTGTGTTTTGTTGCATTAAATATTTACCAACTGTTAGAGTTAGGAGTTAGGGTTAATGTTGGCTGTGAACAGTAGTTGGTTATGTATCATACTATAGATATGAGATATCATACTATAGTAGCACCAATATTTATTCTCTAGATAAAAATATAAGAATTTTTTTCTTTCTAAAGCATAAAATGGTTACATGTATGATCATCCATAGTGAAAGTTGACCAATGGTTTAAGATGCTGGAAAAGTTAGCTTCAGAGAAACATTTAAAAAAATCAAGAACCATTGTACTTAATCCTTGTTATTTATGTATGAGAAAGTGTGAGTGAACAAGTAGAAATGAAACAAACAAAATTTTAATGAAAGTTATTTTCCTCATGTGCAGTGGTGTAATGGATAACAACTTGGAATGAGAAGTTGAAGAGGTAAGTTTGAATTCCAGTTGGGTTTGTTACATTCACTTGCATACAAATACATTTAGCAAAGGTATGAATCCATCTTTTCTGCCCCCAACTATGGGTTAAATATCAGGACAGACTGAGCCCTATATTTTTAGTTGGTAATCAATCTACTGCAGAAAGAAATGGCAGCCTACTGCAGGAAATCTGTCTAGTTAATCATGAATCAAAATTGACATGATCACCGAAGTATGTATTGAATAATTGCATTTGACTTAGTTTTCTCCTGGAATTAGGTGTACCATCTAGAATGCTAAATGTGCCACCTGCAGCCTGTGAGATGCAATTTACACATGAATGGTTTAAAGTCTCTATTTCAATGTCAATTTTAGTTTTGACAAATTGAGACCAGAAATTGAAGGGAGTTAAATCTGAACTGTGGAAGTGCTGCTGATTGACCTGGGTAATGTTACATTCTTCACCAGAATGCAATTTTCTTTTCTTTTGTTCCATACCCTTCCAGGATGGAGTCAATAATGGTTCTTCATAACCTTTCTGTCTTTTATTGCATTAAGTATCATCTGACACCATCTTTCTTTGTCCTTGTTCTGCCATTCATTTACTCTTACTTGTTAAGTATGTTACTCACTGTTTCCCTCCAGCTTCTCTTGCCTTATAATATATACTTGGTGAGTGATAAATTCTCCAAGTCTTCTGTCATCCTGGGTAAGACGATAAACTACATCTGCATCCTGGGTAAGATGATAAACTACATCTGCATCCTGGGTAAGATGATAAACTACATCTGCATCCTGGGTAAGATGATAAACTACATGCAACAGCAAGGCCTCTGACTGGGAAGTTTTGAGGAGTGTGGAACTGTTTCTTAATTGCTGTTGTTCCCAGGCCCACCCTGACCTTGTGTGGTAGCACCTGTTAGGGTCCAAGCTATGGTCAAAACACTATGAAAGTGTAAAAATAGGTTTTAATACCAACAATACATTTTTGTAAAAAAAAAGAAAATATTACCAGCAATGAATTTTGAAAGAAAATAATTATGACCTGTAATACATTTTTGAAAAAAAAGTGTTTTGCCAGCAATATATTTTTGAAGAAAAAAAACATATTAACAGAAATAGATTTTTGAACAAAAATACTACCAGCAATAAAAATCTTGTTGGCATTAAATAACCATTGAGATTGATATGCTGTAAAACAAACCAAACCAAGTCTTCTGTCCTCTTTTGACTCCCCCTTTTCTGATTATAACTTTCAGTTTTTGTTTAGTTCATATTCTCATATTGCGCACATGTTCTGTCCATGTTATTCTTAATATTTTCAGTTCAATTCTCTTCTTTATCCATAAATGGATGTGTGGTTGGTGTAATGGATGGGCTTGGGATGGGAAATTGGAGGCCTGAGTTCGAATTTCAGTTTGACTTTTTAAACATTGTGTACACAATTTGCACATTTGTCTTTGACTGACCCCAAAGAGTGATGATCGAAAACTGTTTAACCGGTTTTTTTCTTTTTTTTTTTTTTTTTTTTTTTTTTAAACTATTTTCTTATCTATTATTGTTATTGTTTCGATTTCCCTCCTTGTTTCATTTAATTATCCTTGCTCTTCTCCCCACCCCCATTTGTTGATTTTAAGAAATTTATTGCTCTATATAGTTATATGCAATTTCAATATGTTTGTTTTTATTGAATTAATAAATTTCAGTTGTGTTTGTTACATTCACTTATGCACAAATACCACTAAGAAAGGTATGAATCCATCTCATCCTCCCAGCTATGGATTAAATAGTAGGACTTTTGTATCAGAAAAAATCATTGTGATTTTAAAAAATATTGTTAATGCAATATTTGCTTGCAAAAAAAGAATTATTCTTACAATCTGATATAATGGAATATGCATACACCCGAGTTCCCCCTCACTGGAATATGATTGGCTGGGGTCCATTATAAATATAGATGGACATGTAGGTACGACAAAGTCTATGACGACACCCATTGGACTACGCCATTGGCTATCCTATTGGTCTACACTTATTACCTGCAACTACGACGAGTACCAGTTGATTACTGCTTCCGTGTTCTACTTGGTTACAGTAGCCGTTTTGGCTACTTTGATCAAATAAATCCCTTTCCTGGACATATCACAATCCAAAATATCTTGATTTTAAATAACCCATAAAGAGATGCTAAGCCATAAAAACAAATCAATTTGCATTTGGGGGGAAGCTGTCCAGCAATCACAGCCACATTATGTAGCGGTTTATCTTTTTTTTCTAAGGATACTTTCCTATCTCTTGATACCAGAAGTCAAATCAGTACCTCCAATAGTCAAACAAAATTTCAGAGGTATCTCATTGGCAACATAATACCTGAGTAATATCCCTTTAGATTAGTTAGCAAGTTATATCAAGGCTGCACAACCACTACTTGGAATATTCTAAATGGTTGGATATATACATCATATTAGTAGTTTCACTTAATAATTCTACTGCAATAAATGTATATATACATATTTACAAAACGTACATTGCCTACTGTCAACGTATATATACATTTTGGTGATCCCATAAAATGTCTGTCCCTGGTGTTTGTGTTATAAACTTTGTTTTATACTAAAGTTCACCCACTGCAAGCTTCAAGATTCACTCATGGTAGAGCGTTATTCAATGAGATATGTGATATAAATGTAAGGGAAGGCAAAAGAAAGTGAAAATTCTGAGGATATGGAGGATAGACAGTGATTGGCCCTTAATTTGAAACGGTTTAGATCGTAGTTATCAGGGAAGCATGCAAGTAGGAATCTCTTCCTCAAAGTAGCAGTTCAGGTAGTGGGGGGGTAGAATATGGAGGAGATGAATGATTTGATTATGTGGAAGTAACATGGCGTATCTGAGCTGTAAAGAAGATCTGAACTGGTAGAACTAAAGAATGAAGCTCCTCTGAACATTTGCCATGGGAATAAGGACATAATTTTAATGTTGCATCTGTGAAGAGGCTGTCCCATGATCACTGACATATTATGTAGCAGTACTGCATCTGTGGGTAAGTGGAAAATATCTCCCCCCCCTACATAGTTGGGTAATGTAACTAGCATTTAGTGCTATTTCCAAACCACCATAGATTTAGTTATACATAATACAACTTGATATGTGATGTATTTTTATTATAATATGTATTAGCTTAGTCTATATTGCAGAGTATCCGAGTGAAACAAAAATGGCGGCACACATGAGAAATTGTCATCGGTATCTTTATAATCATTTATCTTGAGTAATAATAGTTCCTGTGATAAGTTGCCTCATTGTTTCTTCCAGTGATCATGACTAGCCTGCCACTCGGTCTCTCCAACTGCCTGTAACTAGTTACCGCTTGCCCACCAGGTACTCAGAAATATCTCCCACCTTCATGTTTGTAACTAGCTACCTCTTTTTTCACCCACTCGGTGCCCACAACTAGCTGCCTCTTGGCCTTCACAAGGTGCTCACAACTAGCTGCCTCTTTCTCTGACTTAATCTCCATTTTCTCTCTCGTGGTACTTTTTTGGTTTCTCTTGCTACAAAATACAAATTGAATATTCTATATTTAACAAAATATATATTTCAAGTGGCTTCTCTTACTTAAAACCATTTCCATTCCAAGTAAAATAATTCAATTTACCTTTCAAAACTGAATCTTGTACAACAAATTTTCCTCCCTCTTACAATCTTTATCTTGACTATCTCCTCTTGAATGAACTGTAAATAAAAAAAAAATAACAAAAAAGAAATTTAAAGACAAATTATTGAGATAAAATGGATGACACAAATTCTGTGTGTCTGTTGAAATTTGCATTCTTGAGCTTCCCAAATGTTTGGCAAGAAGAAAGTCCTCATTAATCAATGATTTTCTTTATTTTTTATACATATTTATTTTAACTATTTGTTTCAATGTTTTTTTTAACCACTAATTTTCCTGGATGCTTTTATTTTTAATGGAGGATGCAAGAATTTCATTAACCACTGCATCTTTTCACTTTTATTCTATAGGTAGAAAAAACATCTGTTCAGTGTGAGTGTGTAATATAAATAATAGCTGGCTACTCAGTATCTGTCTATATTTCTGAGATGAGGTATTATGTACATAATTTACATTATTCGGACTCTTGTCCTCATCTTTGTCGCCATATTTATTACGTTTTGGCCGTTGTATGCTCCGGCCTTCTTCAGGTGGTTGGAATGTCAAACTGAACCATTTATTTCACTCACTGGGGTAGATTGTTCTCAAGGACACATGGCACAATGGAGTGTGAGTTCAATACCCGGTTAAGGCAGTGGAGAACTTTCAGAGGGAAAATTAACAGGAAATAACTGATAACTGACATCCATTAGACATGGCATGTGGAACTAGAACAGTCTACCTCAGTGAGCGAAATAAAGGGTTCAGTTCAACATTCCAACCACCTGAAGAAGGCTGGAATGTACAATGGCCGAAATGTTGTAATAAATATTGCAACAAAGATGAGGACAATAGCTGGCTACTCATTTACCAAGCAAACCCAGCTGTTCAGGGGCATTGGTTTGTTTAATAACCACAAAGCCCACATGGTTTATACTGCAACTATATTGAGTGGACGTACATTACAGTTTCTGGGAGAGAGTGTATCAACTCACATAATCAGAACTTTGAACGATACTGGTATACTCAAACTCTCGGTTATGATGACTTGTGATTTTTATGCTAGCATAACCATTGATGACTTCAGAACAGTTGCATCTATACAGTTTTCCTCACAAGGCTTGGATTAAACCATGGTATGGTTTTCAAGTACTTTCCAAAGCTGCTGCATGCTGAGATCATCTCTTCAGACTGATAACATGAAAAAATACACTTTCCTGACAAATCAACCTTGCTTAGATTTGAACCTGGCTCTCCTTGTCGAAAAGCAAATGTTTTAACTTCTTGGTCATATGCCCAAATATATAAATGTGTGTGTATGTGTGTAAAAATTCAGATATAAATGAAAAACATGTGTAAAAAGACAATATGAATAAAGACAAAAGGAAAACTTTTCTTTACCAATGTGTTTCATCTTTTGGTGGACTTTATCAAGGCAAATGTAAGGATTTTATTTTGTGACATGTATTTAGAAACAGAAGTAAAAACATGGTTAGGTTTTCAAAATTTTCATGTTTAAGAACACATAAATATTCTTCAGGCTTAACTGAAAGTCAAAGTAAACTATGGAAGATGCTAAATGATATAAGTTAATGATGAATAAACGGAAGTGAGTAAATGTTGTTTAATTTTTTCGTATTTATTATATATATTTGTTTTCTTTTAATTCTTAAGAAGTTTTATGATCATATATGTTGGCTTTGGAAGAAAGTATTTCTTTTTGGAAAGGAGATATTTGAAAAAATCTGGGCTGTAGATTTACATTTTGACAAGATTCAAAAGCCAAAATGTTATGGCAATTTCAATAATGCCAAAAAAAAAAAAATCCTCTTGTTTTCCTCCCATTTCTAGGTAAGGGAAGAATTCCTCATATGCCTCAGCATTGGTATTTTTCCATCACAAAAATAAGAAACAGGTCCACTTTCAGTGATGCTTATAATACAATGTCTTCTGTACTTTTAGGAGATTGTGTCTGTGTATTTGCTTGTGCATCTGAACTGTTCTTTCAATTTGCTACTACAACGATATATTTTACATCTATACTCATTTCAGAAGACCTGTTACAGATGATATGAATTCATATTCTGTCATATCGCTTGATTTTTCAAGGGTCACACAAATTTGCAAGGTCAGGATTTATTTGTAACTGCACAGATTTGAAATATCGCATAGTCTATTTTTTTTTATATTACAGTGTCTATAGCTCCATACAGAATGCAACACCAAGTTGCATCTTTAAGAAAAGATAAATGTATGAATGCCGGAGGCAACTTGTCCAAATCATATTAAAGAATACATTTGAATCTGTCTTTGTACAATAGTCATGCTGTTTTGAGTAATGGTCTTTAGTCTCAAAGGCTTTTTATTGGTATGCTTCTTAGAACTAAGGATAAAGAATATATATATATATATATATATATATATATATATATATATATATATATATATATATATATATATATATATATATGAGACAACTTGAGCAAGCTGTAACTTTTAAGGAATACCTTTGAACATGCCACTGTACAATGGAGTGGTTCTGTTCTGAGGATTTGGTTCTTGGTCTCCAAGGATTTTAATAAGCCGTAGTCAAATGGAAGACCTTAATTTCTATCTAGCCTATATACTTTTAATTACACTTTCCCATCCTTTTGTGTAGTTAGTCATATATTCATAAAATAAGTGACAAATTTTCACATGCAGAATGTCTATTTTCTGTGTTGCAAGTTCTGTGATAAAATGCATTCTTTTTTTCCAAAAATTATTTGGACAAGTATTCTTATATTTCTATTTTTTTTTTTTTAATAGGAATGTTTCAGCCAGTGTGTTTGTTTGTCTTACTCATTTGTAGTAACATCTAAGAAGCATTTAAACAGAATCTGCTTTTCCATAATTTCCAGCATCTCTCCTGAGGAATTGATAAACAGGACTGAGAGAAAATTTCTCCTAAAATCCAAAGATGACATTGTTAAAAGGCTCAAATCTCCACAATAGCAATGAGTATATTAAAACAAAATAACGTAATTTGTTAAACATATTCACTGCTATCTTAAATGTTTGGAACCCTTACATGCTTATCTACCCGGACTATTACAGACATGTGCTCATGTCCTGGGTATGACAAACTACATCCACGTCCTGGGTAAGACGATAAACTATGCCTCGCAGCAAGGCCTCTAATCAGGAGGTTTTGAGGAGTGTGGAACCACCTCTTAATTGCTGGTGTTCCCAGGTCTACCCTGACTTGTGGTGGTAGCACCTGTTAGGGTTCCAGCTATGGGCAAATTTATTACCCCCCCCCCGAACTGGGGTCAAAACACTATGAAAGTGTAAAAATAGGCTTTAATACCAGAAATACTTTGTAAAAATAGTTATTACCAGCAATAAGTTTTGGTAGAAAAAATTTTTTACCAGCTATACTTTTTTGGAAAAAGATATTACCAGCTATACTTTCTTGGAAAAAAAAAAAAAAAAATTACAAGCAATACATTTTTGAAGAAAAATTTTTTACCAGAAATAGATTTTTGAAGAGAAAAAAATTACCAACAATATATAATAAAAAATTTTTTTTACCAGCAATAAAAATCTTGTCCGCATTAAATAACCCATTGAGGTTGATATGCTGTAAAACAAAATAAACCAAACACACATGCTCAACTTGCTGTCCACCTGTGATTTATACTGCAACTAAGCTGAGTGGATCTTAGTTACTGTTTCTGGGGTGCAGAGAGAGAGAAGGGGATAGACAGAAGGTATAGAGAGAGAGAGAGCGAACCAAATCTGAGGGTATACTTGTTAGTATTACCATTAAAAACTACTACATAAAACTACTTAGGTTTTATTTTGGTAAATAAAATTAAATTTCTTTTATACACCATGTGACAGTAAAGATGCTTCATGACATATCACTGTCACTCAGATTTGCAAATTGTTCTCATATGAATTTAATAAAGTGATGAATGAGATTAGATTTCTTTGAGGAAAATGAAAGAAAAAATAGAATTCTAGAAAATAATGATTCATTATTTAAATTATAATTAAATTATTAAATATATTAAAAAATAATTAAATAATAATTAATTTCAAACTTTTCAATGTTTAAATAAAAAGAAAAATCTGACCACCTTGTTTGTTTAAAATTAATATATTTGTTTTTATTTTTCTCTATTTTAAATATTTTTCTTTATCTTTATGCTAGGAAAGTATTGTTTTTTTTTTAAACCGTCTGACTTATATGTAGAATTTTATCATTTATACATTTTAACTTTGATTAGTTTAGCACTCATACCTCACTTGAACATGTTTGATTTTCAAAAAAAAACTAATTAAGACATTTTTGAATCTTGTTCTGTTGTTTTCAGTCTTGTTAGAGTTAGTCTGTTTTTCAAAATGTACAAGCACACCTAAACATTCCTTTTTATTGTGTAAATGATATATTGTTTGCAAGAACATGGCCGAACTGTTGTTCTGTTCATGTGTTCAGACATTGCCTTGCCCTTGCCAAATTGTATACAGACTTGTATGATCAACTGTTATATTTTGGGGGATTTATTTTAGTCATTTATTATATTTAATCTACAAAATGACTTCATTTCCTGTACATCAGGTAACTCTGTCTACTGCAGGACTTGTTTCCCCTGCGGCTGACTTTTCCAAGCAGATATTGGTAATGCCAGAATTGTAAATGTAATTAAACATTTTGGAAGCCAGGATTAAAGAGATGTTATATTCATGGAACAGTGTACAAAAGCATTTAACAAGACTTTTTTTTAATTTTTCACTTGAGGTTAATTTTTGTCAGTTCTTAGCTAATTTTTTTTTTTTTTTTTTTTTTTTTTCAAAATGATTTTGGATTATGAATTTTCATGCTCTAGGAAAAAAAATTACAAAAAATTTTGTAATTTGATCTTCAAAACATTGTCAATCATTATCATCTGTCTTAATTCCTGTTCTTTTATCTTTCTGTCTCTGTAATGTTTTTTTCTCATTCTTTCACATTTGGTAACCAATTGTCTTAGTGGCTTTATTCCCATATGATTCATTTTAATTTTGTTTTGATGCTTAATCATTTCATCCTCAGAATATATAATTCAAAATAACATTATTCAGATTGATAAAGTCAATTAAAAAAAAATTTTTTTCCTGGTGCCCTGAATACATAAATTTAAGCATGCTACTAGATTGGAATTAGGTTCCACCTGATGAAGAAGATACACTAGGCAATAGAGATATGGTTCTACAGAAGCATGAGGATATCATGGATTATGTGAGCAACGATGAAGTTTTGGAAAGGATGTAAACAATGAGGAAGCTTATACCTAACATCAGGAAGAAGCAGATGAAATTTATGGGACACATAATGAGAAAGGAGGGCCCGGAGAATCTGATACTCACAGGTTGAATAGAGGGAAAGAGAGACAAGGGAAATCAATGCATGACATACCTGGCAGGCTTAAGTAAGTGGATGACAGAACATGGTCTTGGTGAGGTGGCAGAGGAACAAAACTTGAGAGCTACAAGGGACAGGGAGAAGTGAAGATCGCCTACATCCTGAAGGGACATGGTACATAAAAATGAAAAAACGTCTGCTCCAACAGTTTCTTTTCTCTCACTTCCCACCTGTAGAACACATTTCCATTTACTTGATTCACAGATAACTGCAATCTTCAAAAATTTAAATGCAACTTTATTCTTCTGTCTTCTTGAATTCCATTCATCTTTTGTCCTTTTCTATATCCTTCCTATTCTCAGTCTTTACTTTCACTTTCACTCCCTTCAAACCCCTGTGACAAACCCTTTACTTGTGGTGAAATGTTTAAAAAAAAACAAAAAAAAACATGACTTTGCACCATGCCACACAAGTTGGAGAACCCAGTCATGGCTTTCAGACAATTTCTGTGACCACATCACCCCTCAACACACTCATATGCAATGTCGGACATGAGCGTGTGTGAGTGCAAGCCTTGAAATACTATCAGCTGATGAATTTGACATGTATTTAAAGGGTCACTTGAAGCAGCAGACCATTTGCAGCCAGCTGCCATTGAGAGAGTCTTCTCTTTCACTTTCATTCTCTATAACCCGCTGTATACTAGTGGCAATACTTGGGGTGAAATGATTAAAAAAAAAAAATAAATGTGTGTGTGCAGGTGGTATAAAGGTTAGTGGCTTGGAACATGAAATTGGCAAGCCAAGTTCAATTTCAAGTTGAGTTCAACATATTCATTTTCATGAAAATATCCTTGGGAATCTATCCTATCTCTTCCAAACGATGGGTTAAATAGTAGAGCAAACTTAGCCCTTTATCCTTTGTTGGCACCCAGTCTAGGAGAAAGAAAACTCTGAATTCAAAACCAGTTGGGCATGGAAGAGGCTAGCAACTCTGTACCATGAAAACATATTTGCAACAGAACCCACATTCATAATGACTAACATGTTGAGAACTGTGACTCCATACCCTGGTGGAGTCTCTGGGACTTGAGTGGGCAAGTGATATATTTAAAATGTAAGTGACGTTACATGAAACCATTAAATGGAGCTCCATTTAGCCATTACACATTATGTCACTTTGAACTAATTCAAATTTCAGCACTAAAAATAAAATATATCAGGTAGTAGCCAACAAAATCATATCATTAACAACACCCAATTCTTGATAATGACTGAGATGGTCAAAGTACTTGAATAAAACAGAACAAGATAAAAAATTTGAAAAGTTTATATTTTCATTGAAGTACAATATTACAGCAATAAAAACAGATTATTAAAAATACACTTTTAAGTGCCGAATCAAGGTGCGTTGTCAGTGTTGTTGCCCCCATGTCATTGGAAGTTTCGGGTCTAAATAAACAACAGACTTCTTCAATGACCTGACTGAATATGATCAGTATTCGGCCCACACCCAGAATAAAACTTGCTACTAGCTTTAGGACGTGCATTATATAAGTTCCCCCAGAAAAAGGCAACTAATTAAGACTTCATTTGGGCTATTTGATCTTATAGATCAGGTATGCTTGGTTGTACTGATCTTCCTACATGCGGCCAAAACAGGGTGTTTTTTGGAAGAAGAGACAAAAATAAACCAATATATATATATATATATATATATATATATATATATATATATATATATATATATACATATTAAAGCAATATAAAAATATTACATATGAGAGCAATAAAAATAAGCTTTATTTTCAATTACATATCACAGCAATAAATACATATATTACATATTAAATATCTTACATATCAAAGTAATAAAAACAGACATATTAAAAGAACATTCATAACAAAAAAGATAAAAAAAAATTGGTATGATTTAAATATATTTTTAGTCACTATGAACATTTTTTTTGTCCTCAATTTTTGAGAGAAGTTTGATGAGCTAGTTTAGCTGTTTTTAATCGATATATCATTGCCTATTTACAGTAATATCACTTTTTATTACCCTTGTTTTTTTTATTACCCTTGTTTTTTCTTATGAATGTCCTTTTAATGTCTGTTTTTGTTGCTGTAATAAAAATTTAACTGCAATTTTGATCCTAATATAGAATATCTTATTGAGAAAAGGCAAAAAAAAATTAATAGTCCATAACAATTGAATTTAATAAAACTTGTTTTTGTGTGTGTGTGTGTGTATATATAAACATATGTTGTTAAATATAATAGACTATGACTGTCTATTATGTCTGATCATGAGCCATTCTAATGTTTGAATGTTTACTTGAATTTCTGGTGAAAATAAAGACAAAAATTGTCCAACATCTGGATAATTTTTTATTAAGTTGGTCCTAAGATTTCTGCTCACATAAGCCATCTTCAGAGTGGTTATACAGACCTGAAAGATATCCACTGACAAAGATGATATTTTGTTACTTTGACATAGAAAATTGCTATGTGATGATAACAGTTGTGGAATAGCAGATGCAGATTGTAAATTCAAGATGTGGTTGAATGACATCATACCATGCAAAGGACTGAAGTATTACAACAGAACCAATGTCTACATGAATTGTAACGTGTTGTGACTAGTTTGAAGTATAATTTTGTTGAGTGTGGGATGCTTCATTTTAATGTAGATGGCCACCACTATCTGAAGGTTCTTTTTATTGTGTGTATATATGAGTATTATTGTGTTATCAACTAATATCTGTCTAATATTATATACATGGCTATGTTTATATATATATATATATATATATATATATAAAGTGGATTACATCAGACAATTATTTGATATGTTTTCTGTTTATGTTATTTTTATAGATACAATTTATTTAAATAAATGCTCTGTTTTTTTCAATTAAACAGTATTAATTACATTTATGAATGTTTGAGAAATTTCATAGAAAATATGCATTCTTCGACACAAATGGCAAATGGTATAGCACATTAAATGACAGTTTTCTTGTCGGAATACAGGTTCGATGCCTGTTGGAGAGTGCACATTTTCTACAAAATTTCTTGCACATTCAGGCTGGTAAATGTAATTAATACTGTTTAATTGAAAAAAAAAATGGAGCATTTACTTAGGTTATTTTTCTAGATACAATTTACTTCTAAACAGCTATTCTATGGTTTTAATATGTCCTAAAATTATCTCTAGAAGATGAATTTTTCTTTGCTTGAAAACCTATCCATTTATTTCTATCTGTAAGAAATCATTTTGAACAATTGTGATGGTAATATTAGCTGTTTCCATATCAGGAAACATTCAACATTCATTGGCTAAGCAGCTAGTATTATTATCAGTTGAAGTTTATAAAACATTTATCTTAAAACAATTTTTTAGAAAAACAGGTTTATGTCCAGTTGCTGATATCACTCTTTCCAATATTGATAGGGGTTTCTTTGATTTCAAGTACTGTGGAATGTCAACATGTTGATTGTAATTATTTTCTTTTTGAGTTACATGTGATATCCATTTTAGATGTTACTGCTGTTGGCAGTCCTCAAGTGATGTGGTTTTTATGTTATTTGGCACAGTTCTTTTTGCGAATCTGTATCGCCAGTCCACAATGGATTTACAAAAAAATTTAAATGAAGCCAGAAATTGGTGACCTCTTGAGCTAAATCAAGACCCAGCCTTTTATTATCATTGAGTTTTTGATATTTCGTAAGTTATTGTTACTAAACTGTATACATTTTAGTTGTCAGTTATCTTAATTTTCACAGCCTGCAAATGAAAGTGACATGGGTTATTTCCCTTTGGTATTGAACATTTCATGAATTTTAACCACTTTTCTGTTTACTTCTCTCCTTCTTGTTCGTTGTCCTTGTACCATTCCAATAATGAACATTTTTTTTTTATTTTTTGTACTAGATCAAAGTCAAAACATAAATAAATTATTCCTCAAGACTTGGATTTGTTGTTAATATTCGATGAACTTTTGAAACTACAATTTTTGAGATTAGGATAATCAAAAAATTGTCTGAATATCAATAATCCCCAAATTTTCAATAAAAAGATCTTTTGACCATTTTTAATTTAATAGTGTAAATTCATTCAGATGACTGACACATGATGCTAATTCTACGTTTCTTTCAGACTTGCATTTCATCCTACTCTATTGAAGTTACAAAATAGTTTCTCAATCATAGAAAGATACAGGGATGGTGGGATGGTTACGAATTGTGTAATTTTTTTTTTATTTAAATTGCATAAAATATTTTCTGGCTATTTTTTTTGTATCTGTCTTGAAATTGAGACCTTCAAAATAAATTATGTCAATTTCTGAATAATAATGACAATTTATGCATGTCTCTTTTTGGATTGTATCAAGAATATTTGGAGGACGTTTTCATTTTTCCTTTCTTTTATTTTTTTTTTAAGGATTTTTAGCCAAGAATATATTAGTCATAGAATTTTTTTCTTAAGTTTCTAAATAACTGCATTTTTAAGAAAAATCTTTTTTTTTTTTTTAGAAATGATTGAAAACTATTGTCATGCAAGAAATTCCATAGATTTTAAGAAAAAGCTTTCCCTTATATATAAATGTTTTAGTTTCCTCATCCTTGATATTCATATGAATTAAAAGAATTTGTTTCATTATATCAGAAAAAGGGTATTGTATATCTCTTTACAGTTATGCATTTTTGTCTTTTCATTCTCTTTCACTCCCAGTAGCCCCTTTCGTCTTGGTGACATTATTGCCTTGAATTGAATTGAAAACAAAAGATTGGCAGTAGAAACTAATGATCAAAATTAAGCACTGAAAACAATTATTGTATCTGAATAATAAAATTATTAGCTGAATTGTATTAATCATTTTTTTTTTTTTTTTTTTCTGTACTGCGTCTCTTCAGGAAATTGGTGACCATGGCTCTCCACAACTCCTTATCCTTCATAAGTAATGTTTGTCCTTTGTGTTTATTCCTCCCAGCCTTTGTTCTGCTAACCCTTTATACACCCATTAGGTAGGCTACTCACTGTTTCCCAGTGCCTCTTTTTCCTTTAATGTATCGTCTGAATGTCATGTTCTCCAAACCCTCATTTACATTGTGTTCCAGAAATTTCAACTGTCGCTTTCTGATTCACTCAGTTATGTGATACATACTTTGGCGATTATGTATCTTTCGATACATGACTGACGAGGCATTTTTTTTTCCTGCAGCAGGTTGCCATTTCTTTCTGCAGTAGACCAGTTGCTATTCAAGGCTATAGAACACAGTCTTCAGTCTTGCTATTTACCCATAGATGGGGGAGAAGAGGATTCCTATCTTTTTCAAGGGTATTAGCACATAAGTGGATTTAATGGATTCGACTAAAATTTGAACTCAGCTCTCTGATTCCTTATTCCAAGCTACTATCCATTACTCCACCATGTCTCCCTCTTTCTGATTACTAAGGATAAATGACCTTTTTGTTACCATCTTCCTTAAAACTTCCTTGTTGCTCACATATTCAGGCCATGGTATTCTCTGCATCCTTCTTTAGAACCACATTTATGTCATCTCACCTCTTTATCTCTAAATAAAATGCCCAGCATTAGCTGGCATATAAAAGTATTGATATTACTTAGCAGTTCATTACTCTTTTCTTTGATTTTGAATGAAATGAATACTTTAAGTATTGGAAAGACATCTGTTTCTTTATCAATACATATTTAGATTTCCATTTCAATGTCACATTTTTTGTTGTTATAGCACTTCACATATTGCTGAATTTCTGTACTTAATTTATTTTGTCATCTCCAATTTGTAACTTGCATCTTGGGCTATAACCATTTTGCTAATGACTTCATATTCTGTCTTCTTGCAATTCATAGTCAGTCTTTCCTTCCCACTTTCCCTGACCATCTTGTCTAGGACTTTCTGAAGTTTTCTTTCTGTGTTGGCCATATGAACTCTTTACAAATGTTATATTTGTGTGTGTATATGGAGGTGGGGTTTCTGTACAGGGTTTCCCCAGAAATATATATATATATATATATATATATATATATATATATATATAAGCCAACTTGATGTACAATGTGAGACATGAATTTTTTTGCATGGATTTTAACCCCCTCCAGAAATAGATTTACCTGTGTATAGTACAACCAGTCATCGAAAATGCATGATTTTAGCATTCAAAAAAAATTACCTGTGTATAGTGTGACACCCTATTTTTTGCATAAAAATATCATCATAAAAACTTGCACTATATATATATATATATATATAGTGTAACCCAGATATAAGAGAGTTGTTGGGACCGGAGAAGAAGTCTCTTATATCTGAGTTTCTCTTATATCCGGGTTTGGTCTATTTTGTTTAGGTAAGTATGGCTCTAATTTGGGACCAGGGAAAATCTCTCTTATATCTGGGTTACACTATATATATATGTATATATATATATATATATATATATATATATATATATATATATATATATATATAGTGGATATTGAAAATGTTTTTGACTTAAACCTCAACTAAGTATTCTGATTGAAATACTAATTTTGGGAAGTAGATAGAACCAAAAACCTTTGTTTTTTTTCCCTAGTCCATTTTAATGAGTTTTTCTTTTCCTCTTATTTTTATTATCGTAATAAAAAATGTGAAATAAGAAAAAATATGAGGTAAAAAAATTAATTATAATGACAAGGCTTCATTTAAGAAGTCTGGACAATTTCAGACTATTTATATGTATCACTACTTAGTGTAAACAAACAATATGGCGTGAAGTGAAAATTCGATAAAGAGATTAGCTATATGACCATTTGGAATGATGCCTGCTGGTTGGCCTTTATGACTAATTAAGTTATTAATTTTTATTTTCATTTTTTTGAAGCTCTACTCAAATAAGTGGTTGAGTCTAACAATGCAAAAATATATTTTTATTTAATTTTTATTGACCTTGAGATTTTGGCCAGCAGTGTATATAATGCAGATATATTAATCTTGGTTTCATGTTTCAATGTGATCTTCAGAATAAGTCTTCTCCATTTATATAGTAAATTTTAAACTTTGTGTGCGTGTATTATTTATTTTTTTTGTATCTGCATTTCCTTCACTGCTTGTATTGGTACAATAACCACAGTGAGAGGATCAGCTACATGTCAGTCATCCCAGCCACACATGCAAGAAATGACAGTTTGAATTCTTGTAATATATGATGTATGACTTATCTGCTTTGTAAAAGCACATTCTAAGTACCATATTGACAGAGCTGGTGCATAACCCCCAACCCTCCTGGGGCTACAGACATTGATTTATGACCCTTGCTATCTTATCAACATTTACTTTTTTTTTTATCTACATTTATATACGTTACAAATTAAACTAAGCACGACTGACTATTAAAGGATGCAAGGTTTTTGCAGATTTTGATATCATTTTGGATTCTTTTTTTTTTTTTTTTTTTTTTTTTTTTTTTGAATTTGTTTTGCTCCAGCTAAGTCTAAAAAAACAATATAAAATTCACTATTTTTATCCATATGTTGATTGTGTTAAAATTATTTAACTTTTTAGCAAGAAAAATCTCAAGTTGGTGTTAAAAATTGCTGCTAAACATTGTTGATTTATTTAAGACTAGCTTAAAAGCCACCATGTCAGGCAGCATTTAAGCTAGCTCCTGCTAATGGCACTTGATTGGGCCTTCATCATAAGAGGTAGATAGGAGTAGTTGCAATAGGCAAGAATAAACTACAGAAGAACTCAAAATTGATTGCTGCATTTAAGTATTGAATTAATATTTAAGCTTACCTTTTAAAAGTTCAATGATAATTCTTCTGCTGCCACTTAATTTAAAGATGATTTGATGTAGGTAGGTCCTTACTTTCCATACAAATAATTATTTTTATTTAATAGGTGACTTTTGCTGGATTTTGCAATTAATTAAAATTATTCCCAAATTTATTTCCAGGTTCTAAAAATTACCATACCAAAAAACTTTTCGCAAAAAATCACATTAAAAAATCGCCAAAAACAATCGCAGTAATGAAAAGATGGGAATCCCAAATTTCAGAATTGCAGGTCTGGATCCAGCTCAGAATGTTTTTAATTTGTTGACGGAATCAGCCCAATTCCAGAATGGTCTGATACGTTGGGCTACAGCCTCTAGGAGTAAGGTTGAAAACACAATTTTATTTTGAAACGCTGTAATTTGAGAACAGTAATTTTTCATTAGGAATGAGCTATTGAAAATTAGAGTTGTCTCATTATATTGAAAAAGTGTGGGACAGTGACACACTGACATTCATATTTATTATGTAGATAGAATGATCTATTATGACAGGTCTCTAATTTGTATTTAGATACATTTTGTTTATTTTCAATTTTTCTAGTTGAATTGTTCACCTATATAGCATATGATCCATTACTGTACATAAATTTTTATTTTATATGAATATTACCTTATTGTTATAACTTAGGGAAGGTTACTGAATAGAATAAATGAATGAAGATTGATAATGAACAATAATACTTAGGACAACAACAACACATATAAGATTTGCCAGTAATGCGTAGAAGTCAACTGCTGAAAGTGAGTTGAGTGAATTTCGCAATGAATCTCCATTTGAAAGATATCTACCATCTGCCCCATTTGGTCAGATGTGACACAAGGCTGAATTTAATGTGAGGTATCTTAGCCTGTAGGCTCAGCCAAAAATTCCTCATAAAATGGGGTCAAGTAGCTATTTTCCATGACGAGACTCTGCTTTTCGACATAACCTTGTCTGGGGATCCTCTCTGCCTGGTGACAGTTTGACCAACACAGCCGGTGACAAATCTCCAACTGCAGACCAACATACAGTATTTACGGAAATGGGGCATACCCATTATCATCTATAGGTATGCTACAACACTTATGAAAATTGAGAATAAGTAGAGTGAAGGCCCCTGTATCATAGAATCAAGTGGGAATGAGACCATTGCATCGGTCCAACATATTATGACCTATACTGTCATAGCTAAAGATCTATTAAGCCCATCCTAAAACTTACATTTACTCTAATGATTATATAGATTAATAATAAATAATTCAGGACTATTATACTTTTGTTTCCAACCTATTAAAATTTGCATTATGACATTTAAAGTGAATGTTGGACAACTACTGTTTTCTGTAGAAGTCAAATGACTTACTTGCTAATATGGCTGCCTTCTTGGAAAGGCAAGCCATGTTAAACATGGCTGTCTTCTTGGAAAGGCAAGCCATGTTAGTAGGTAAGTCTTTTGATCTACCTCATTTATATTATTTCTTTGTTAATTTGATATATTTTTAGTCTTTTATTTTATAAATAAATGTTTACTTTTTAATTTCTTTTCTGATGTCTGATCCTGTAAGAAAGACATCCATATATACTTGATAATAAGGTACTTTGCATATTAAATTGAACATTACTTCAAAAGGGACATTCAAGATAAGGGTATTGAAAAAAAATGTGGCAAAATTGTCTCATAGCAAACATCCTCTATGGCGAAATTTCCTATGGTGAAAATTCTTGAGGTGAGTTTTCCTGTGGCAAAAATGTTTACAGCGAATGTTCTGGATACAATAAATGATAGTAAAACTTGCACTGCATTTGTTCTACAAATAATAAAGCATCTATAAAGAGGTTAATTATGCATACATTTTAATATGACTTGATATGTAGACCTGAGAAAATATTTTTATAATAGTAAATTAAGATATCAATGAGAGACAATTGAATCGCATTAACCACACACGAATCCTTGTTATTTGTTGTAGAGTAGTTTCACAGTGGAGGCTTGTAGTTGTACTAAGTCGGTCCTAAAATAAGTTTGACATATAAAATGTTAGGAACTTGATATAATAGGTAATGATGCAGAGAAATCTAGTCGTGGTCGCTGATACTTTAATATCCAACTAACGGTCATCCGACATTGACTGACTGACCAACTCCCTGCTACTACTCCTACTTATTATAGGTAGGAGAATCTATTAACAATAGAATAGGTGTGTTCCACTATAACATTATTCCATTAATCTCATGATTTATCTCACTTCTCTTTCAGTACATTAATGGTGGAGCCCTTGATCAACTCCTTGCCAAAGACATCGAGCTGCCTTGGAAAACCCGAATCAGTATGGCTCTTGACGTTGCCATGGGAATGCGTTATTTTCACTCTCGAGGAGTTTTCCACAGAGATTTGACATCAAAGGTAATAATTTCAGAAGATTGATCTTTTGTGACGGGCTTTGATTGGTGGGTTGGGGGAATTAAGGAATGGTTGTTTAGTAGACAGTTGCAAATAGGTTAATTTGTCTTTAATGTTTATTGCTGCTGTCTATTTTCTTTTTATATGCTGTGTTACTTTAAGACATTGGCAATTATGGCTCTCTAAAACTTCCTATCTGATTTCAAAGCAATGTTTGAGGATATGCAGGTGGTGTGATGGATAGCAGTGCAGGATGATAAATCAGTTAGCCAAGTTTGAATTCCAGTTGGGTTCATTGCATTCACTAGCATGCAAATAGCCTCAGGAAATGTATGAAACTTTCTCCTCCTCCTAGCTATGGGTTAAATTGTATGGCTTGCATCTGGAAAATCATTATCTCACAAAAATTGTTAATGCAATATTCACTTGCAAAAAAAGAATTATTCTTACAATTGAAAAATGATTCTTCTATGTGCTGTATCCCTTCTGGTTGTTGGTGATCATGACTCTCAACGACTTCCTTTGCCCTTTTTACTTACTAATAACGACTTGCTCTTTGTGGTTACTGATAACTTTTGTCTTTTTGCAATCTCTCCCAAACCTGTTCAAAATCTTTAGATTTCAGCATTAAATAACCCATAGAGGTTGATATGCTGCTAAACAAAACCAACCAACATTAAAGAATTCTTTCATGACATTAATCCATATAATATCCTACAATTTCTTAAAGAAATCAAACTGTATTCCAAAATATAATTTCAACAAATTTACAAGATAAAATACACACATATCCCCACCTAGTAATTACGTTCACACAGCCATCTATATGCACAAAAGCTGAGTATCATCTACCATGTATTCAATTATGAAAGAAGAATAACCTATATGTTTATTACTTCAAACCCTCCAAGAAAATTAAATTTCAGCATTTGTGTTTTGCTAGACAATTTTTCTCTCTAGAATCTTTCTTACATATCTATAAGTCTGTCATTTGTCTATGCTTAGAATATTGCTGCCATGTATGGTCTGGTGATCCTGCTATATATTTTGAGATTCTTAATAAAATCCAAAGAAGGAACAACAATATTATCGGACCTGACTTGGCATCTCTGCTTCAGTCACTTTCCCACCACTAAAAAGTTGCTTCCCTCTGCCCTTTCTATAAATACTTTCATGATAATTGTTTGGATGAGCTCTTCGCTATGGTATGGAGAGGGGAATAAAACAGCAATCTAAAAACTAGTCCCTCATATTGTAAATACTCATTGGCGCTAGTTTTTAAATTGTTGTTTTATTCCCCTCTCCCCACAGCCAATGAACTGTACATATGGGGACTAGTTAGGACTTTCATAGAGACAATGAGGTATTATGGTAGATGTAGTAAGAAAGGTTAGTAAGAACATGTTGTTTTGGTGCTAGGAATATTGTTGAATGTTTGGGTCAGTGTTTGTGGCTAGCTAAGTTTAATATTAAGACAGAAGAAGACCCTCTTTTTCCCCATTCCCCGTTTTTGGCCTTGTGCCACATTTTCTATATTGAAGTGGAAATAAATATCACTCTTCCCTATGGGATTTGTACTTTATGAATTTAAGTGCAGTACTCAACTGGCGTTGAGATCTTGTCAATTTACAGTTGAATTGGCTAGATGTAACCATAACTTCTATGTTATCAGTTTCTTTTCTCCAACTTTTCACTTGTGGAACTCTCTTTCAGCTCCATGCTTTTCAGTGAATTTGATCTTCAAAAACTTGCATAATAATTGACATTGTATTTAACAAGGGGAGAGCTAGGGAAGAAGGATTTATTCTCTTATTTACATTTCTCCCATTATAGGCATTATTATATCCATGATATAATAATATCATAATGCACAGGCAGGACGGAATGGAGTGGCTGAAAGGAAAATGTATGAGAAACATGCTTTGTTCTCAGAAAGACTTTTATACCACTAAGACATATTCAAGACTATATACACATGTCTCACATGGAGAAATATATATCATATATATCTATACAGCAAAGCAAAGTGTAAGGGGGATCAAAAACGAAAGGCCTTACATATAATTTGGAGATACTCCTGAATTAGAAGCCATTTTTAGGACTCCAAATTTAAATGGACCGGACTGATCTGTGTTTCAAAGGGAAGCAGTTGCTGTTCTGAAACTGAAAAATGACTGCCACTTTGGTCACTGTATGGAGTAATGTCACAAAGCAGCTAGTATATGTCCCACGTGACTTATCTCCACCAAAGTGAAATAAGCACCTTCTGTATCATTACAGTTATCTAATATCTTCCTGATTACTCTTTTACTGTTCTTGCTCTTTAGTAATGTTTTTGTTTTTTTAATTCTTCCACACCAAGTAATCCCTTGTTTCAGTAGTTTTACTGCCTTGTATGGGATGAACTCAATTGACAAAAAGACCCATAAGGAGTTGATATGCCATTAAACAAACAAATCCATTAAATCGATTCAAAGCCCACATCTTTGGCTACCTCTCTTTTTGATTTCCGTATATTGTTTGTTTGTTAATAGTCCTTTTTTCTTGCTTTCCTTTACTACCTTCTCTTGAAGATTTTGTTGTTTTCCTTCTGAGTCTGCTATAAGTTTTTTATAATAATGTATTTTTGAAAATATTTTAAAAAAATAATGTCAATTTAAATA
This sequence comes from Acanthosepion lycidas, assembly GCA_963932145.1. Taxonomy (NCBI): domain Eukaryota; kingdom Metazoa; phylum Mollusca; class Cephalopoda; order Sepiida; family Sepiidae; genus Acanthosepion; species Acanthosepion lycidas. The sequence goes on along the minus strand of OZ010583.1, from coordinate 27,854,361 downwards.
TTTTTGAAGCCATCAAAGTTTCAGTCCTCAGAACCTGAGAAAAAAGACCAACTTTCAAAACAGAAAACTTGTTAAGACTATGAAATATTTGTCTGATTCATTTTACTTTTATAGTTTGTTTGTGTTAGTCGGATACATTTCTTCATATATTCTTCAGTTGTGGGGTGTTTTATAACTCTACATTGTATAGTAAAATATTTTGGACATCCCAAGCATGATTTTCTATAAAAAATCTTTTTATTTATATAATTACCCCTTGACTCTGTCTGTCAGGAGACTTCTTTTAATGTCTGCTTGGTGTCATTGTATAAAGCAGTACAAAAAAGGAGGACTTGAACTGTTTGTCTTTTTTCTTCTTCAGCCAGGACACCATAGTGACAAAATGTATCTTGTTTCCTCCCCAGTGAGAAGAAAATCCTCAGGCTTACCATGTGTCATATAATGAACCACTGGAGTTTTTTCTCTGCTTTTCTGTGTTATATCATTCTATAGATGAATATATAAAAACCCATATATGCATTGAATTCATTTATTTTGAAAGTTTTTAACTTTCTACCTACAAGGACAACAAATTCTTACTATTCACATTAACAAAATAACATTGTTGGTTTTACAGACTTTATTCATGAAATGGAATATATTTCGATTGTCTAACAGCTTTATATTTTCTTTTGATTCCTTTGTTTAATAAGTTAAAGAAATGCAAGATTAACTTAGAAATCTCAGACCTCTTGACCCTCAACCCTTTCTTCTAACACTTGCTTAAGAGTACATACAGTGAAAAGGAAAAAAAAATGTTGTGAGAACCAAAACTAATTCCTCTTTTCTTCTGTGCTAAAGCTTGATGTGATGAAATAGAATTTTCTCAATATGGAGACATGATTCTTGAAGCCATTTTATACTCAGCCAGTGTAAAGAAACCTCTCTGCTGGAGACTAAAAGCTCTTAGGGAAAATTTGCATACAGCATTAAGAATCTCCATAGCAATAGACATTGCGTAACTTTAGTTACATTGTCAAACCTATAGTTAACATATCTGTTACTATATAAAACTGTCAAATATTTGTTTGTATGTATCTTATAAGCCTGTCAAACTTCTGAATCTTGGAGATTGAAAATTAGTCTATCAGCGTAACATGAACAGAGAATGAATGTGGGATTTTGATAGTGCTGACCTTTGAGGTCACCAGAGAGTAATTTAATGCTGAAACTGCTATTTCTGTCTAAAATGCAAAAGTAAAAAAAGATACATACTTTTTATCTGACATAAGCTAAAAGAGAAGTATCCTTATTGTAGGTCTCTCTCTCTCTCTCATATATATATATATATATATATATATAACTTATTTATAACCAAAAATTGTACCATTGTTGGAGGTGCTGATGGCCAAATCATCATTGAATATGGAATTATTGAACAGAATTCAAACTTAAATTAATTAGCATTCATTTGATACTAATGCCCTTGGAAAAGATATGAATAGAAATAAAGTATGCAACTAATTTGGAATCAATTATTGATTAAAAAATAATTCATATACAGTAGTTATGTAAATTAGTACAATACTTTGAAAATTAAAAAAAAAAAAAAAATTCAGAATTGAATTTCCTTTTATGTTGTACAAGGAGGTGCTGAAAGTTTCTTGGTTGGACCTGCATCTCAAAATATGATCAAATGACAAAGTAGAATATGTGAGGGATTTCCTTCTTGGTTGGGACAAGAACTTTTCAGCACCTATTTGTCTGTATTTCTGAGATGAGATATTGTAACTATTTACACTATTTGTACTGTCCTCAGCTTCATTGTCATATTCACAAATTTCCAGTCTTCTTCAGGTGATATACGTTGGAATTTCAAACCAAACCTTTATAGTCCACTAGGGTAGATTGTTCTAGTTCCACATGCCATGCCTTTTCTGGATATCTCAGTTTCAGTTAATTCCTTTTTAGTAATTCAACTAACCAATTTTTTGTTCATCTCTGCTGTGACCAGATATTGAACTCACAACTCTTTGTGTCAAATCACTGGATTACTCCAACCAAAGTACAATGGCCAAATCATTGTGAATATGACAATAAAGATGAGAACAATAGTCCTTGTATATTTGTTTTCCCATTGCTGGGACCCTAGCAGGTGCTACCACCCTGTGTCAGGGTAGACCTGGGAACAACAGCAATTAAGTGTTGGTTCCACACCCTTCTAAACCTTCAATCTCCCAATCAGAGGACGTGCAGCTGGATGTAGTTTATCATTATACCCTGGTCTACATAGACTTTAAAACATTATAACAAACAAATATCTCTTGAAAACATTAATTATAATCTGTTAGACTGATTTAATTATCATATTATGATAATACATAATTGGATGTATTGCAATGGTTAGTAAGTTTTTCTCACTAGATTAATTATGACTGATTAGTGAGTTTGATTGTCACTAGGTGCTTCATACTTTCTACTTTGTGCCACATCTAAGCCACACTTAATAAAATGCTATGTAATAATGTGCAGTGTGACTTGCTAAAATGGATATATTATCAACTAAACTTTATATCAATTCAAGTGCCTGACTTGGATGTAAGCTGATGAATGACATATGTACTAAGGCCAGTGTTTTGCTGCTTAATACAGCACGTCAAAATGAACACAGTTACTGCACTGATCTTAGGCAGAGTGTGCAAATACTGCACCAATCAATGTGCATATAATACATTCTGCTTCCAAGCAGAGCACACATTTACTGCAATCGGATTCCCAGCAGAGTGCACAGTTACTACAATGATTTGAGTAAGAAATACAAATCTGTTTATAAATAACCCTTTTTTTTATACTTCTACAGGATTAATTAAGAGATTAAATAGTAATGGCATGCTGGAAAAGCAAAAGAAAGAAGCTGGTTTTGTCGAATCTTAATTCATTTTTCAAATAAAACTTTTAATGAAAAGCCAACTAGAGGACAGTTTTTTTTAAGTTTTGATACACTCAGCTTTTATGTCTCATAGCTTTTCAGTATTTGGGTGATGATGGCTCTTGATATCTTCGTATTTCTTGTTGCACTAAATAACCTTTGACTCTTTACCATCCCTTTTTGTCCTTGTTCTAACAAAAGCTATAACAAAATTAACAGGCCTGATTTGTTTTCTGCAAAAAAAAAAAAATTAGATTTATCACCTTATTTAGGCTTACAGCCAAATCACATTGAAACGCTGTTCTTTGTACTATCACTGATCAATACTGAGATGGGTGACTGCTTAGAAATACCAGGTTCTGTAACTTTAGATGTGTCGGTGGTGTAATGGATAATGGCATGGAATAAGAAATATAAGAGATGAGTTCTAATTCCAGCAAAGGAAGGTACTGGCACAGAACAGATACTACAACCACAGCATCTACTTTGATGGGAAAAAACCCCTTCTCCTCCTCTGCCATTTCGAGAAGAAGATCCTCCCTGTAAACCACTGCTCTATGGAAGCAACTCTCTCTAGAGTCTCCTGACCACTTGACCTGTTCAAGTCTAGGATTAACCACTATCTACCCCACCTATCCACATAAACTGTACCACTTACTCTCTAACCCTCTACCTTGTGTGGCTCCCGGGCCTCGCATAGGGTGAACCTCACTGCAAAAAAAAATAAAAAAAATCTGCCCTTATTTTCAAATGCTGAAATTATATTTCTGAGATGAGGTATTGTAACTACACTGTTTGAACTGTTGTCCTCGTCTTTATTGTCATATTCACAACGGTGTATGCTCTTTCTTCAGGTGATGTACATTGAAATTTTGAACTGAACCCTTTCTTTCATCCACTGGGGTAGATTATTCTAGTTCCACGAGCCATGCCTTTTTTGGATATCCCAGTTTCAGTTAATTTCCTTTAGTAACTAAACTCTCAAGATATATTTTTTTCTTTTTTTGTTCATCTCTGTTGCGGCCAGGTATTGAACTCACAACTCTTTGGGTTAAGTCACTGGATTACTTCAGCCGACGCTTTTATCCACTGGGCCATACCTATTCAAAACAGCTGTAAAACATTCCATGCATTTTTATTTTATATTTTCATATTTGTTTTTAGTCACAGACTTATTGTCTGATATTATCCATCAGTCTTGACATCCTGGGTATGACGGTAAACTACATCTGCATCCTGGGTATGACGATAAACTACATCCGCGTCCAGGTATGGCGATAAACTACATCCAACAGAAAGGCCTCAGATAATGTTTTCAGAAAAATAATGTTGCCAGTTATGCGTTTTTGAAACAATAATGTTACCAGCTATAAGTTTTTGAAAGAAATAATGTTGCCAGCTATACGTTTTTTGTAAAAAAATAATGTTGCCAGCTATACGTTTTTTGTAAGAAAATAATGTTGCCAGCTATACGTTTTTTGTAAGAAAATAATGTTGCCAGCTATACGTTTTTTGTAAGAAAATAATGTTGCCAGCTATACGTTTTTTGTAAGAAAATAATGTTGCCAGCTATACGTTTTTTGTAAGAAAATAATGTTGCCAGCTATACGTTTTTTTATTCCATACAAAATAGGCATTTAAAATTCATATAAACTGGATTTGGCATTAAATAACCCACAGTGGTTGATATGCCATAAAAACCAAACAAACAAACAAGCAAACAAACAAACAAACCATCAGTCTTGAAGTTAAAATAAGAGAATAAAAAACAGAAATGAAAATAGGTGGCTTCAGGCATCACTTGAACTCAAAGAAGGTTATGTCATAGAGTGAAATTAAATTTTTTCTTGCAGAGAGACTTTCAGCATTCATTGAATAAACATTTAGCATTACTGGGATTGAAATTTATATCTTCAAAGTTTTTCAGGAAATTATATTTCTCAAGTTCATTGTCATCTTGTATTGATGGGAGTTTCCTTTTCAACCTTTTGTTAAAAATGGTGTGATTACATCATTATTTTCTCTTCTAATTACACATGCTACCCATTTTAGTTGTTGCCGCTGTTGGATGTTTTCAAAAAATTGTTTTTTTTTTTGGCAAAGTTTTTTGTGATTCTGTGATGCTAGTCTATAAAATCTGATGAATGATTGTCTTTAAGATTTGGAGTATTCATTTGCTGGAAGCCATATATAAATATGGATCTAAGAAAATGGTTTTATATAGAAGATAGTTTAGGAGCATTTTGATGTGACTTAATGGTTAGCAAGCTTATCTTGCTATATCAATTGCTAATGAGTAGTGAATTTTATCCTCACTAGGTCTGTCCTTGGTATGGCGATAAACTACATCTGGCAGCAAGGCCTCTGATTGGGAGATTGGAGGAATATGGAACCACATCTTAACTTCTGTTGTTCCCAGGTCCAGCTTGACCTGGGGTGGTAGTAGCACTTGTTAGAGTCTCAACTATGAGCAAATGGTGAACACCCAAGTAAAAATCAACAGTAAATTTTATCTACTATTCAAGGTTATTTAAAAAGAATGAACCGATTTCATGACACATTGCATCAATTCTCAAGCATTGTCATGGAATGAATCACTGATCATTTGAAACATGTTTTCTAAGTTTTGAAAGGCTGCTACAGGGGCGCTGTAGTTGCATCATATCTTGGTAATGTTCAGTTGTTTGTTTATTCTTGGAACGGTAAGTCCTTGACAAGAGGTGTTCTGGGTTCTCGAGTTTGTGAAAACAAATACAGTTGTCATGGTGCAGCATGCTTTTTGAAGTCAATTTGACATTAATCTGCTTTCTCCTAAGAACATTCAACACTGGTTTAAACAGTTTCAAGAGAATGTAAAGGAAAAAATCCAGAACGACCATGAGTTGTGGAGGAACAAGTGGCGAGAATCCGTGCAGTGTTTGAGGGAAGTTCATGGAAGTCATCAGATCAAGCTAGCTGTGAGCTTGTGATCTCTCAATCCACTATCTGGTATGTGCTAAGATGTCTGTATTTGAAACTTTACAGACTATGCCTTGTTCAGACACTTACCAAGACCTTGCTTTTTGTGCTTGGCCTGTGAGATCCCCAAACCTCACCGCGTGTGATTTTTTTTTTTTTTTTTTTTTCTTGTGGGGATATGTGAAAGATCGGATTTATGTTCCACTGCTACACACTTACCTTAATGACTTTAAACATCAAATAACAACAGCGATCAACTCAGTGGTTCATGACATGCTAATACATGTCTGGGAGGAATTCTCTTATCACATTGATGTTGCCCGTGCTGAAGTTGGTGATCATTTTGAATACTTGTAAGACAGGAAATAAAAATTGATTGTGAGTAGAATACTTGTGACTTGGCTGGAGTTTTCTATTGTTTGTCCTTATTAAAATATTGTGTAATGAAATTGGTTCATTCTTTTTGAATAATCCTGTATGCCTAACAAACATATCTTTACCCTGAAAGTATAAATTATGTTCAAGTATCTGTAGGTATAAAATTGTGTACAAAATATTTAGACATCAGTATTAAATAACACATAGAGGTTGTTATGCCACTAAAAAAAACATCAATCCTCATTAGATGCTCCATACTTATGGTCTTGTGCCACATCTAAACTTTGCTTAATAAATCACTTTAGACGATAGTTTTCTTGGTTTGGTTTGTTTTGTTTTACAGCATATCAACTTCAGTGGGTCATTTAATGCCGACAACATTTTTTTTTTCCTGGCAATATTTCCGCTTTGTCAAAAATATATTTCTGTTAATATTTTTTCTCAAAAACGTATAGCTGGTAATATTATTTTTCAAAAATGTATAGCTGGCAACATTATTTTTTCAAAAATGTATAGCTGGCAACATTATTTTTTCAAAAACGTATAGCTGGCAACATTATTTTTTCAAAAACATATTGTCAGAGGGCCTGCTGTTGGACATAGTTTATCGTCATACCCAGGATGCAGATATAGTCTGAGTGTTAACTATTTACTCATAACTGGGACCCTAACGGATGCTACAACCTCAGGTCAGGGTGGACCTTGGAACGCAAACAATTAAGAAGTGGTTCCACACTCCTCAAAACTTCCTGATCAGAGGCCTTGCTATTGGACGTATTTTATCGTCTTACCCAGGACGCATGATAGTTTTCTGAATGAGTTCGATGTCATTCATGACATTAAAATGAGTTCATATCTGATGAGACTATTTAAGAAAATATAGCATTGCCTGTACCGTCAGCAACTAAATCAACAGATGGAGAGGGTGAGATCCTTGTCAAGGTTGGCAATAGATGTAACAGGTTTTACTGTCAGTACAGCTTGAGCAGAACGACAGTTTTGGGGCATTCATTTTTTTTTTTTTTTTTTCGCAATTGCTCACTCTCCCATTTTCTTCTGCATCAAGAATTGTGACAGGATATTTCTTGTGAAGATATTTAGCAGTAAGATGTGGAGTCATGGGTTCATACTTTCCCCAAGAGAGCAGTCTCAGCTGGATTCTGTTTTCCATGTTGACAAGGATACTTGTCAGTGTGCTGAATGGTGATAATCATGGATAATTTAAAGTGCCAATAAAATTGTCAAAGAGTTTTGAATAAAGTTAGTAACAAAGTACACTTACTTTCCAAAACTCATATCATCCTTAATCGTTATAAAATTATATCCAGAGTTGTCAATTGATCTGACATGCTATACCACTCAACTATAGAAAAACGTCTGATTAGCAAAGTGCAAATTACTGTTTTTAAACAACAAATCTTCAACGATTTTTCCTGAAGGATCATATCTGCTCATGAAATGTACCTTAACATGGATTAAGTCCAACAGTTATTCAATATATTTTATGTTTATACATTATTTTAATAGATGCTATTTAAGTATTTGCTCTTTTTTAAAACAAAAAACAGTATTAATTGTATCTATTAAAATAATGTATAAACAGAAAATACATTAAATAATTGTTGGACTTAATCCATTTCGTAATACAGTGTAACCCGGATATAAGAGAGTTGTCGGGACCGGAGAAGAAGTATCTTATATCCGGGTTTGGTCTATTTTGTTTAGGTACGTATGGCTCTAATTTGGGACCAGAGAAAATCTCTCTTATATCCGGGTTACACTGTATATTAAAGTTTACATCACGGTACGTTTTGTGAGCAGATATAATCATTTGGGAAAGATTGTTGAATATTTTGGTTCTTTAAAAACAATAACTTGGACTTTGCTAACCAGATGCTTCTCTCTCTCTCTCTCTCTATATATATATATATATATATATATATATATATATATATATATATATATATACAAAAATGTGTAGGAGACAGGTTCGATTCCTGTCAGAGGATGCATATTTTCTATGAAATTTCTTGGACATTAAGGCCAGTAAATGTTAATACTCTTTATTATAAACAGAGCATTTACCTAAATATTTGTGTCTATATAAATAGCATATAACAAATATATTGAAATAAGTGTTGGACTTAGTCCATTTCATAATATATATATATATATATATATATATATATATATAAAAACAGTCTGTTTTTGTTTAAATTATTTGCTCTGGATTTACATATATATATATATATATATATATATATATATATATATATATATATATATATAATATTAGTGGTAAATATACACATATATATGCAAAACACACACATATATATATATATATATATATATATATATATATATATACAAACATGCATACATATATATTTTTTGAATAAAAAAAATATAAAAACTATATATATATATATATATATATATATATATATAGTTAGGTCTGCTCTACTCATTGTATTGAGCACTTTATTTAATTATTTTGGGTACTCACATCGGGGTTTTTTCTTTGGGCCTTGAACTTGCATAATGTACATGTTCTTGGTTCTTTCTTTTTTATACCTTTTCTTTTTTTTCCCCTTTGGTATTGGCTTGTTTATTTGCAAATCAACACACTGAAGGTTTTCTGAGCCAGTATAGTTTCTTATACTTATAAGATTTCTATTAATAATATATATATATATATATATATATATATATATATATATAATGTATGTATATATAAATATATATATATTATAGGTGTGTCACCATTTCTTGTGATCATTCTTTTTATTGACATTTGATTTGGCTGGAAAGTTGCAGCAGTTGAGCCCAAATGACCATCACTGTTTCTTTTCTTTCTCCATTATCTTCATGTTGCCACTCCTAGGATTTTTCTTCTTTTTCCTCTTGGTGACATTCCTGATTTCTTCTATGCTTATTTTGGTGTCATTTTCCTCCTCCAGTTTTTTGTTGCATTCACTTACACGGAAATAATCTTGGGAAACATGAATCCATCTCCTACCCTCATCTATGGGTTAAATGGTATCTGAAAAAAAAAAATCAATTTTTTTTCCCCCAAAAATTGTTAATTCAATATTCACTTGCAAAAAGAAAAAAAAAAAGAACTACTATATATATATACATACCTGTGTATAAGCTGATTTAATGTATAGTGTGACCTCTGAATTTTTTGGCATGAATTTTAACCCCTCCAGGAAAAGATTTACCTGTAGATAGTTTCAACAGTCACCAAAAATGCATGATTTTTTTTTCCTCTACAAAAAAACTGCCTATGCAAACCCCAAAGAAACTCCTGCTATACTTCAACATGGTATTCTGACAATCCAAAATATGTTTTGGCTTTAAATAAACTATAAAGGGTTGATAAGCCATAAAAAAACAAACCAATGAAATAAAAAGCTTCTCTCTTTTCTTCCTAATTTTTTCATCTCGGTATCCACACTCCTCTTTAAATTTTTTTAATTTTTCTTTCTTATTCTAGTGTCCATCACTATTTTATTTTTCTCTCCTGTCTTGATATCTTTCCTCCTATTCTATTTCTCTCTCTTATTTTGATGTCCACCCCATTCAGATTTCACTTTTGCTCTGTCTCTCTCTCTCTCTCTCTCTCTCTCTCTATTCTTATCTCCCTTCATCCTCTTCCTGTTCCAATTTATTTTATTTTCTCTCTTTCTTATTTTAGTCTCTGTACTCCTCTCTCTCTTGCTTCATCTCTCCTTCTCCTACAATCTGAAATATATTTCATCTTTAAATAACCCACATAGGATTGATAAACTAAAAAAAAACAAATCAACGAATCTTTCCCCCTCCACAGATTTCTTATTTGCACTCTTTTCTTTTACTTTTTTATCTTTTACTTATATTGAGGTCTCTCTCTTACTCTTTTACTCTCTCTCTCTCTCTCTTATATCTCCATGTTCCTTCTCTCTCTCTCATTATTGTGTCCCTCTCCGCTTCAGATTTGTTTGCTCTCTCTCTCTCTCATCTTCCTGTTTATCTTCCTTCACCAATTTATCTTTTTTAGCTTCTGTCTTCCTCTCTCTTTCATGATTTTTCTCTCTACCCTCTCTCTCTCAATTTTTCTCTCTCTCTTTCTCTTGATTTTTTTTCTCTTTTTGTCTTAGTTCTTAGTACTCCTCTGATTACTCTATCTTCTCCTTCCCTGTCTGATTTCTCTTTCTTCTCCTTCCCCCTCTGATTACTCTATCTTCTCCTCCCCCCTCTATCTTCTCCTCCCCCCTCTATCTTCTCCTCCCCCCTCTATCTTCTCCTCCCCCCTCTATCTTCTCCTCCCCCCTCTATCTTCTCCTCCCCCCTCTGACGTCTCTCCTTCCCCCTCTGACGTCTCTCCTTCCCCCTCTGACGTCTCTCCTTCCCCCTCTGACGTCTCTCCTTCCCCCTCTGATTTCTCTTTCTTCTTTGTGCTCCTTTCTCCTTCTCTGATCTCTTTTTCTCATATCTTGGTGTCTTCTCCTTTACTCTTTTTGATACGTTATTTCTAATTTTTCTACATTTTTTTTAATTGTTATTTTTCCCGTTTCTTTTTCTCCAACTTCTTGTTCAAATTGACATCTTTTTTGCTACACTTTAATATTCCTTTCAATGCTTACCCCCTCTTACCACTTGATTTTTGCCCCTGTTTTTTTCCAACCCCACATCCACTCTCAGTTTTGTCCTCTATCAATCTTTATCCACCCACCCCCCTACATTAGACTTTCTCCTTCCTTGCTCTTTTACTGCCTAATTCTTCTTTACCCTCTGCCTGTCTTTCATTTTCCTTTCATTACTCTCTAATCTCCCTTGCGTCCTTTCTGCCTTGAACTCTTTCTTGTTCACATCATCTTACTCTCCCTCCTTTTCTCTTTTATGCCAACCTCCTGTTCACGATCCCTGTTACTGCTGTGATTGACAGCAAATCACATAAAAGAATGAGAATGAACGAATGCACAAAATGAATGAATGAATAAATGTTGGCAGGGACTGAAGTTAACATCAACCATTGCTATCACTTGCTGCTGCTTTTACTGCTCTATCAGAAAGGAGAGGTCGCAACTTGCCTTAAAATCGAACACGGCAGGAAAATGAGGAGGTTGGAAAGGAGATCCGTATCATTGATATCATCGAAATGGTTCTTCTTACTCTTCTTTCTATCTTTCACTTTCTTTCCTGAAGTTGATATCACTGTTCATTTACACGTCTTTCTCTCTTTGCTCTCATCTTCCCAAGGTCAGAATTTAGCTATGGGGGATCAAACAGCTCGAGATATTCAAGACAGAAAATGAAGAAAACAAGGTCATGGGGAATGAAAAATTGATAAAATATTAAAATAGGAATTTTTTTTTTTTATTTTTATTTTTATACAAAAATTTGTCTATTGTCTTTAAAGCTGCTGCTATTGTTGCTTTATGAGCTTATTCTGCTGCTGTTGCTATGAAATAAAGTTATAGCTGGGATAGCCATGAGTGAGGTAGGGATAGTGAGGCACAATGAAGGAGGGACAAACATGTGAACAGTGCATCACATGCAGGCATTTGTATCCTCGTAAACACTGTTGCTTCCACACTCCTTAGAATTCTTAAATTGGTTAAAGTGAATTAACATTTCCCCAGAAACTCTTAAAATCACTTACCATTTTCCTTTCTCTTTCTTTTTTTGTTTAAGCCTCTTTTGTCTATCACGCACACACATACATGTCTGGTTGCCCTTTATCTAGTAGTTATCTGTTCCTCTCTAGATACCTGGTTGTTTCATATCCTCTCTGCCTACCTAACTGGTTGTCGTTTGGTCACCTCTGCCTACCCGATTGTCGTTTGGTCACCTCTGCCCTGCCCGATTGTCATTTGGTCACCTCTGACTGATTGTCGTTTGGTACCCCCTGCCTGCCCGATTGTCGTTTGGTACCACCTGCCTGCCCGATTGTCGTTTGGTACCCCCTGCATGCCCGATTGTCATTTGGTACCCCCTGCCTGCCCGATTGTCGTTTAGTCCTCCCTGCCTGCTTGGTTTTTATTATCTGGTCTCCTCTTCCTGCCAGCTTGGTTTTTTATCTGGTCTCCTCTTCCTGCCACCTTGGTTTTTATCTGGTCTCCTCTTCCTGCCAAATTGGTTTTTATCTGGTCTCCTCTTCCTGCCAGCTTGGTTTTTATCTGGTCTCCTCTTCCTGCCAAATTGGTTTTTATCTGGTCTCCTCTTCCTGCCAGCTTGGTTTTTATCTGGTCTCCTCTTCCTGTCTGATTGTTTTTTATCTGGTCTCCTCTTCCTGCCCGATTGTCGTTTGGTCACCTCTGCCCTTGCCCGATTGTCGTTTGGTCACCTCTGCCCTTGCTCGATTGTCGTTTGGTCACCTCTGCCCTGCCCGATTGTTGTTTGGTCACCTCTGCCCTGCCCGATTGTCGTTTGGTCACCTCTGCCTCCCTGTTTGGTTTTTATCTGGTCCCCTCTTCCTGACTGGCTGGTTTGTCAACTGGTCACCTATGCCTGCCCGATTGTTGTTTGGTCACCTCTGCCTTCCCGATTGTTGTTTGGTCACATCTTCCTGCCCAATTGTGGTTTGGTCACCTCTGCCTGCCTGCTTGGTTTTTATCTGGTCTCCTCTTCCTGCCAGCTTGGTTTTTATCTGGTCTCCTCTTCCTGCCCGATTGTCGTTTGGTCACATCTGCCCTGCCCGATTGTCGCTTGGTCACCTCTGCCTGCCTGCTTGGTTTTTATCTGGTTCCCTCTTCCTGACTGGCTGGTTTGTCAGCTGGTCACCTCTGCCTCCCCGATTGTTGTTTGGTCACCTCTGCTTGCCTGCTTGGTTTTTATCTGGTCTCCTCTTCCTGCCACCTTGGTTTTTATCTGGTCTCCTCTTCCTGCCACCTTGGTTTTTATCTGGTCTCCTCTTCCTGCCTGATTGTCGTATGGTCACCTCTGCCCTGCCCGATTGTCGTTTGGTCACCTCTGCCTGCCTGCTTGGTTTTTATCTGGTCCCCTCTTCCTGACTGGCTGGTTTGTCAGCTGGTCACCTCTGCCCTGCCCGATTGTCGTTTGGTCACCTCTGCCCTGCCCGATTGTCGTTTTGTCACCTCTGCCCGATTGTCGTTTGGTCACCTCTGCCCTGCCCAGTTGTTGTTTGGTCACCTCTGCCTGCCTGCTTGGTTTTCATCTGGTCCCCTCATTCTGTCTGCCTGTTTGTTGTTTGGTCCTCTCTTCCTCCCTTTTGCCTGCCTGGTCATCATCTGCTTCTCTTTTTCTGCCTCACTGGTTCTTGTTTTGGTCCTCTCTAGATGTCTGCCTTCATGCCTGATTATCTTCTGGCTCCCTCTAGAATTTGTTTCCACCAAATTTAGAATCTAAACTTAAAATACCTCATACTTTTGTGATTTGTTTCTTGTATTGCAAAGCTCTGCTAAAATAGCCATAGTGTACTAAAATGAAATGATAATTGCAGGCATGTACACTTGTGTGTGTACAGTGTATGTACCTTGTATTTTATATATATATATATATATATATATATATATATATATATATATATTATATTGAATTGAGTTGTGAATATTAATTTTTTTTCTTATGAAAGCAATATTTTATTTTTATATATAAAAAAGCAAAACAAAAATGGATTGTAATTTACCTAAAAATAAACTGCAATTTATATTAAAAAGATTTAAGATATTTATTTTCATACTTGCATGTAACCATTAATTCATTTCTCTTGTTTAATAAGCTAGGGTTATTTAAGTGTTTTAAGATAAGCAATTTTTCAATAAGACATAAGTTACATTTCTTTCTTTCTCATTATAAGATTTGGCTCTTGTTATAATATCCCAGTTGATAGAAGTTGAGTTGCTGTCATTCTTTAATTGCAAATAATATTTGGAGAGAGCGGGGCTGTTTTAGTACTTTATATTACCAAAAGTCATTTGATGATGGTAGAAATGAAGTTTCCAATGATTTAAGTGGAACCAAAATAAAATTTAACATCATTACCAGAATATATGCTAGCTCGGTATACAATATTATCAGTCTTACATTAACTATTTAAGGGACAGATCATTATTTTTTGACAGTTGGATTTATCTTTAGAAAAATTCACGTTGTCTTTGTTGGAAATATATTTGCTTAATATAATGTTGTGATGTTGGGATATGGATGCATCGATGTTATTAATGCAGCTATAGCTGATTCTAATATTATTTTTATTAAAGATCTTTTTTTAGTGAATGTTTAAAATGCTTATGAATTAAATTTAGGAAAATATTTCCGATATTAGTTTAATATAATGATTAA
>OZ010583.1:27819825-27834825 GCA_963932145.1 Acanthosepion lycidas | reverse complement strand
AAAAATATTGCCAGCTATACATTTTGGAAGAAAAAATATTACCAGAAATAGATATTTGAAGAAAAAAATATTACCAGAAATAGATTTTTGAAGAAAAAAAATATTACCAGAAATAGATTTTTGAAGAAAAAAAATATTACCAGAAATAGATTTTTGAAGAAAAAAAATATTACCAGAAATAGATTTTTGAAGAAAAAAATATTACCAGAAATAGATTTTTGAAGAAAAAAAATATTACCAGAAATATATTTATAAAGAAAAATATTACCAACAATAAAAATTGTCGGCATTAAATAACCCATTGTGGTTGATATGCTGTAAAACAAACCAAACCAAGTTTGTTGACAGGGCACAGTGTCTTCCAGTCAGATGCTTTGGCCAGATTATTACCCACGAGTAAAAAGCAAAACAATTTTTTGCAGTAAACTAGATTTTATTCTTTGGTTTTAACCTATTTCTATGAACAAGTGAAGTGGATAATCTAGCAGCTGTCTTCTTTTGTTTGTTCTCTCTGGGGACCCACTTTGTTCTTCTGTATGCCTTTTCTCAGGATGGTTTGTTTTATAGATAACAACTTTGTCTTGTTATCTTCATCTAAAAAAGTAATTTATCTTCATTCCATGACTTTCCCTCTGTCTGAGTCTCTTGCTCTGTACTTTGAAGTTAACTCTACTTACTGATAAATATCAGTTGAAAGTAAATGTTCCATATACATTTTTGTGACAGGTCTAGCTATCTTCAATTTAACAAGACCTTAGCTACACATTTGCTACACTAAGCTCAGTAAATAGTATTATCCAACTTTTTTTCTACTATGTATTATACCCACCTTATTAAAATGCTATATCACTTTAAGATGTAGGTGGTTATCGGTCACCATAACTTTGCTCTCTTTAATCTCTTTCCATAACTTCTTGGAAAAGATAGTTGAGTGGTTTCCCCATTGCCTTATCATAGTTTGGAATTCAGAGTGGTCTTTCTCCTAGACTGGATACCACTCAAGGCTTGATCCCAATCTTTCTGGTTATTTTACTCAACATTGAAGATGGAAAAAATAAATATTTTTTAGCAGATTAAACTGTAAGATTAAAAATACACCAAAATAAATATTTTTTAGCAGATTAAACTGTAAGATTAGATTAAAAATACACCAAAATCAAATTCTTTGAGGCTATCATCATCAAGAAGGTTGTTGATCATCTCAACAGATGTGAAGGAAAAAGGTGATTCACCTTTTTCGTTCTTGATGATGATAGGCTCAAAGAATTTGATGATGACCCTAAGACTGATGGGTTTATATTGGGATGGGGATGAATGCTCCTCTGCATTGTTGTAGACAGAGTATTCAGCTTACACATTCCATAGATGACGGAAACACTTCTCAGACAGCATCTGAACATCTTCACAAAGATTTGAAGATAGCTCTGAGATAAGGTGTTCTTAAGAACAAGCACTGGGATTTTATCCAGACGAGAAGTCCACATGGAGTCAAAGCTTTTGATTAGTCAAGAAACTTCCCATGTTGTGATATATAATCACAAAATTTGCACTCCAAGAGAGGTGGGAAGTTAGGTAGGGGATGGCCCTTATCATCTAACATGGAATGAGAGGTAAAGTTCATTGCAAAGAGCTTAGTTTTATCCAAAGAGGATGAGATGACCACAAGGCCATGATATGCTTTTCTTGAGAATTTTTATCAGAACCAAGTTTTTTGTTTTCAACTTTGGCTTACACTGACTATGCACAACAGTTCTTTGAATTATCCAGAATTCTCTGGCACTCATTATGAGCAGTTCTGAAAGTAGTAAGGGTTTTACTATACTGTTTAATGTGATAGAGATAGTAGCAATGGTTATGGTGAATGATGGCTGCAATACATGTTTCTGTGAAACAAAGCTGGTGGTTCAGATTCTGTTGATTTTTTTTTTTTTTTTTTTTTTTTTTTTATGTGGGATAAAAGGATTCATTTCGAGATGAGGTAGGCTGTTCTGGAAGAATCTAGATAGAGGAACTTCACCAATGTGCGAACTAAAGTTAGCCTATTCAGCTTTGGCATACTCAAAGATTGTCCTATGAAATGGGAATTTGGAACTGTATTGGTTTGGTATCAGTTTTGATATGAATAGGTAAATGGTCTGAAAGTGAGGTGAGAATTAAGTCTAGGAGGTTTTATTTCTCACTTTATAAAGAAGTTAGTGTGAAGGTTTTATTTAGTGGATGTGCAGGTAATGTAGTGGTTATTGGCATAAAAATTGAGGTTGGCAAGCAGAGTTCAAATCTCAGCCTAGTCTATTACATTTACTTTCTTACTAGTGCCCTTGGTAGAGGCATGAATCAATCTTTTTTTTTTTCCATCAGTTATAGGTTAAATTATAGTGGTGTGGGGCTTTGGGGTTAAAATAAACAGTTGATTTATCCACACGAAGAAGATTAATTGAAGGATGATAATAATAAGAAAACACATGATTAGTTTTAACAAAACAAGATGAGAGTTTATTTACGAATTTACATGCTTGAAGTTGTCAGTAGCTCATTTCAGAAAAAATAAATCAGAAATTTTTAAAGTCTATAGTTTAATGAATTGTCATGAAGAGGAAATGTTCATACAACAGATTAAATGATCTGACACAAAATAATATGAAAAAAAATTTAAAACAAAGGTAAGAGAGTTCGTTCCTCACAGAAGAGATATATGGTTTGCATATGTTCAAAAGTAGATGAGAGATGGTTTGAAATACTTACTTTTCTTGGATTGTTGAAGTAAAGTTCTTTGAAGTGCCATGTGCTTGTTTAAAAAAACTAATAATTGGCAAGTAATTTGTCAGTGGCAAAAACTTCAACACTGATGTGATAAACAAAAAAACATTTCACATGACTTCTCTCTTGTTAATTTAATTATTTTTTCTAATTTTCTAACAAAAAGCATTTTTCATAGGGTCCCTATTTTCTTTTCTTTCTTTTTTTCTTCACTCAATGGCTAATTTCTATGTGAAGACGAGGTTTTCATTGGTTCAAACATAATTTCACATAGGCTTGTGAATTTGTTTCCATCTTTTTCTTGGCTCAATGGTTAATTTCTGTATGAAAACAAGGTTTTCATTGGTTCAAATGAAATTTCACATAGGCTCATAAATTTGTTACCATCTTTTTCTTAGCTCACTGTCCAATCTCTGAAGGTAAACATTTCATTGGTCCAAAGAAAATTTCACACAAACTTGTGAATTGTATTTTTCCTCAATTCAACTAAATTTGAAAGGAGTGGGTGCAGGGAGTTATTTTTATTTCATACTCACTAAAAAAATAACTGGATATACTGTCTTGGGTAGCAGAGTTCTGGAGAAGAATCACTTTAAATTCAAAACTGTGGAGAAGACAATAGGAAACAATTTCTGTATCCTTCCAATTAAGTCATGGCAATTCAGAGATAAAATATTCTCTGAGGAGTGATAATAACCTGTATCTTGAGGGTTACATGACATTTAAAAAAGGTTATTCTCTTAAACATAGTCAATAACTGTCACCTCTGTATATAAGGTATTCGTCCTGGGTAAGACAATAAACTACGTCCAGCAGCAAGGCCTCTGATCAGGAGGTTTTGAGGAGTGTGGAACCACCTCTTAATTGCTGGTGTTCCCAGGTCCACCCTGACCCAGGGTGGTAGCACCTGCTAGGGTCCCAGCTATGGGCAAATAGTTAACACCCAAACTTGTGTAAAAATAAGTTTTAATACCAGAAATACTTTCTAATAAAAAAAAAAAAATTATTACCAGCAATAATTTTTGAAGGAAAAATTATCAGCAATACTTTTAAAAAAAATACCAGCAATACAAACAGTTATACATTCTTTGAAAAAAATATGTCCGGCTATAGATTTCTTCAAGGAAAAATATTCCCAGAAATAGATTTTTGAAGAAAAACATATTACCAGCAATAAAATTTTGTTGGTATTAAATAACCCATTGAGGTTGATATGCCATAAAACAAAACAAACTAAACCAAGTATATAAGGTATGATGGAAATACGCATTAGAAGGTATGATGGAAATGCGCATTAAAAGGTATGATGGAAATATGCATTAAAACAGTTACTTAGGAATTATTCCTATCTTTATTTGCTTTTATGCAGTGCATCCTTTCTAGACATGAGCAGTCATAACTCTCCAAAACTTCCTTTGGAGCTCTTAGTAATGTTTGTTTTTTTTCTATCGCTCCAACTCCTTGTTCTGCTATACATTCAGACAATCTTTTTAGATAGGTTACACACTATTTCCCTCTGTCTCTCTTGCTTTCACTATGTCCTGTGAGTATCGCATTCTCCAAGTCCTCTTTCTTCATTATGTATCTTAAAAATTTCAACTCTCTTTCTGAACCTAAGTATAAACATCTATTTTTTTTTGTTTTCATTTCTCTTAAAACTACCTTATTGCTCACTAGTCCCATCCATGGTATCCTCAGTATCCTTCTGTATAACCACATTTTTGTTGCCTCAAGTCTCTTCTTCATCTGTGATTATCTTACATTCATTGCAATATAGGAGGATTGATATGAAGCATGAAGCCTGTCAGTCTTAGCAATGAATATCCTTCTTCAAACACTGAAATGGCATCAGAGAGTCACAAAGAAGTTTACCAAATAACAGGAATGAGGAATTTCAACAGAAGCAACAACTGAAATGAATATCACATGTAACCCACAGAGGAAATAATGACATAATAAAGATGTTGATGTTCCACATGACTTCAAACAAAAGGTTAGGAAGGAAACCCCATCAATACTAGAAACAGCAATAACAGTTACTGGACATGTAAAACTGATTTGCTTAAAAACTTTTTTTAATAAATTTTATAAATTTAAAGCTGTGGTAACACTCACTACTCAGTCAATGAAGGCCGAATGTTTCCTTATAAAGAAACAGCTGACATTACCATTGGATTTACCAGATTACATTGACATTCAGCACTTTTTTTGTTTCTAATGAACTTTACCTGTTTTTTAGCAGTAATCTACATTCTTTTTATGACCACACATTCTCTCACGATGGCCCCACCTAAACTGTCTCCTTTTAAACACTGTCTCCTTAAAACAAAGGAATCTACCACTAATCTGTTTTTGGCCTGACTTAAGAATTTATGTTTTTATTCTTTTCTCTCTTGCAGAATATCTTAATCAAAATAGAAGAGGATGATGTCTACACTGCCATTGTAGCAGACTTTGGTCTGGCAGCAAAAATTCCTGATCCTCTGTAAGTACATTTATTTTATAAATTCATATTTTCAAAACTGATCTCCAAAGAATGATATATATTTATTTAATAAGTATAAAGAGTTTTATTTAAATTAAATATTTAGTAACTCAAAGACATGAAGTCATTTTGGCTTATTTGGTATATGTTTGGTCAACAATCCTGCTGCTATGCATGTTTTATTAAATATGATGAATTTTTACAATTTTTTTCTTGCATTTTTACAATTTTTCTTTTCTGAGGACTTTTTAATAATTTCCCCATACACCCAGTCCTCAGAAAAGAAAAATTGTAAAAACAAGGAAAATAAAAAAAAAAATTCCAGAATATTCCTTGCCCATCATATTTAATAAAACACAAACACACATTCATATATATATATATATATATATATATATTAGGTTGGTGCAAAAATAATGACGTAATAATGTCGTTTTTTGACATATTTTTTAACGTCAAAAAACGACATTATTATGTCATTATTTTTGCACCAACCTAATACATATATATATATATATATATATATATATATATATATATATATATATATATATATATATAATATATTTATGTAATTAAGAAAACATGAACACACATAAACACAAATAAATGTAATTACAACCAACAGTAAAATAATAAATAAAAAAAGTTAACAACACTAAAATACCCCCAAAATACAATCAGTTCCTAAATTATTTCAACTTAGTAGCCCCTAGAATAAGTCAAATCATAACCATTAAAACCCAACAAAATAACTGTTAGATTAATACAATAGAGTACCCACAATGCATCACTCACCTGTATATATAGTCGAGCAAAAACACAAGACAAATGATCTGACAATTGCATTTACTCATCAGTAATTTACAATCACCTGATAAAATGTATTGTTACACATCAAAACATGACTGCAATTTTTTTTCTAATTTTGATAAACATTGCAGCTCTGCTTGACCTACTTTCTAAATAATGTAAACACCTTGCATTATTTAGAGAGTAGGTCAAGCAGAGCTGCAATGTTTATCAAACATTTATCATACCATCCATCTAATTATCAGGAGTGTTTGTAGGTTTGCTGTGCACCTGAGCACCTTACTAGTTCCTTCCATTTATCTGGTTTGAAAGCTAAAGAGATATTCATCTGTGCATAGCATTGTCTTGGGCACGTAGGTAAACCACAACTGATATCCTCCAACCTGAAGGCTCAACTTTATCACTGGGATATTAATGTTGATTCCATTGAGGAACCCTCTGCCCTGGCCATCCAGTGATGCCCTATCATCAACACACTGACTGCATACACAGCTATGGGTCCAAGTCTACCCTACTGTTCCAGATGTTCATTCACATTACAAGAGGGTTCATCCAACTTTTGACTAGTTCTGTTTTTAATCCTGCTAGATGTCTAGCCATTCTACTCACCAGGAAAAAATACCTGAAAAAATAGTTTAGTCATCAATGACCCAACTGACAGATAGTAATGGGTTACATGGTACAAGTAGCACTCATAAAGTGACCTCGCATAATTTCAAATATTAAAGAAATGAAAGCTGGTTTTATAAAAATAAATATTTGGTACAGGTAAACCTGGAAGGTTAAAAATTAGTCTATAAAACTAACATATTTTTTAAATTTTTTTAAGCATTTCACCTCTAGCAAAGTGGGAGTGCCACTAGCATGCAAGGAGTTGCAGAAAGTGAGAGCAGGAGTAAAAAGGGGTGTTTGAGGAAAGGATATAGAGAAGGACAGGGATCAAGATTAAGGCATCAGAAGATGCCGATTGACATTACATTTGAATAATTGAAGATTATAGTTATCAGAGAAGCCAGTAAGAGGAAGGGAGTTCCATTTGAGAAATGCGAGAGAAGCTGTTGGAGTAGAAGAGGCTGTTTCAACAGTGAAAGGGTGGGACTGATATGCCAACCTAGTAGCATGCTTAAATTTATGCAGTTTGGGAACCAGTGAAAGTAGCTTGTCAGAGCAGTTGTCATGAAAATATTTGTAGAAAAGACAAAGGGAAGCCACATCATGTCTGTGAGACTAAATAATAAACATGCGATTAGTGGCGTGGAATTTCAAGGTCACTAAAGTTGTTTTTTTATTTTATTTTTTTTTTCAGAAACTTAAATTTTTATGCAGTTGTTTTTCATTTCAGGAAAAATATTTTGTTTAAAACTTTAGCAAGGAACTACTTTAACTGAAAGAATAAAGACGAATAAATTAGATGAACCAATGATTTTACTATTATAAGTGATGTTCCTTTCTTTTTTCTTTCATTCGGATGTTTTCCTTCCTTTTCTTTTAATTGCTTCTCTCCTCTTCTTTCTGTAAGATGATTGTCTACTTTCTCCTCATTTTTTTCTTAATGCCTTCCTTTCTCCTTTTAATTCCCTCTTCCTTCCTCTTGTGAAGCTTTCTCTTCCTTCCTTCCTTTCCTCTCGTGGTGCCTTCTCTTCCTTCCTTCCTTTCCTCTCGTGGTGCCTTCTCTTCCTTCCTTCCCTCCCTCTCGTGATGACTTCCTTCCTTCCTTCCTTCCCTTCCTCTCGCGGTGCCTTCTCTTCCTTCCTTCCCTCCCTCTTGTGATGACTTCTCTTCCTTCCCTTCCTCTTGTGATGACTTCTTTTCCTTCCTCCCTTCCCTGCCTCTCGTGGTGACTTCTCTTCCTTCCTTCCTTCCTTCCCTCTCGTGATGCCTTCTCTTCCTTCCTTCCCTCCCTCCATCTCATGATGACTTCTCTTCCTTCCTTCCCTCCCTCTCGTGATGACTTCTCTTGTGATGCTTCCTTCCCTCCCTCCCTCCCTCTCGTGGTGCCTTCTCTTCCTTCCCTCCCCCTCGTGATGCCTTCTCTTCCTCCCCTCTCGTGATGCCTTCTCTTCCTTCCTTCCCTCCCTCCCATGATGACTTCTCTTCCTTCCTTCCCCGACTCTCGTGATGACTTCTCTTCCTTCCTTCCCCCACTCTCGTGATGCCTTCTCTTCCTTCCCCCCCTCTCGTGATGCCTTCTCTTCTTTCCCTTTCGGGATGCCTACTCTTCTGTTCTTCTTGTGATGCCTTTTCCTTCACTCTTGTGGTGCTTTCTCTTCCTTCATTTGCCTGTATAATGTTTATTTATTATTTTATCTTCTTACTGCTATTAGAACAGACATATTAATGGGCAGAAAGTGGGGAAACTATTGTAATTACTATGAATGATAGCTTGAAAAAGAAAGAGGAAAAACAAGAGACCCAGTGACCTGGCCAATTTTTTCTTCATCTCTCTTCTGACAACAAATTCATTTGCTCATTTGACATCAGTAGCTTGTTCACTTTTGTTCCTTTTGATGAAAACAATTGATATTTGTATTGATGGTTTCTATAGTAATTTCTCCCACCCTTGTATTGCTGAAGTTTGCCACTGTCAGTTAAATTCAGTTCCAACAATATTATGTGCAGACAAATTTATGGGCTCTCTATGGGTATTCCATTGGGGCCAATCAATAGCTAATATTTTTGAAGGTTTTTCACAAACAAGGTCTGATTGCTAATATTAAAAGACCAACTGTTATTTTTGATATGTGAACAAACACTTTTTGTGAGTTTGATAGTGTGTTGGAGGTTTTTGTTTTTGTTAAGAAGGATTGAATAGGTCACTTCCAGTACTGTGTTTTACATATAAAAATGAGATTAATGATTTTCTTCTCTTTCTGGATGTTTTAGTACCCAAAGCAGATTCTATAATTGTAACATTGGTGTACTGGAAACCACATTTACTAGGTTATATACTTGTTTTGGTTTGTTTTAAACCATTTTTTGTCAAATGCACCCTTTTCACCATATGTCAGAATTTCATTCTCCTCCTTTCTGAAATTGTCTGACTCAAAAAATGCATTCCAAATAATATCGGCCCAGTTGGTGGGGCATTAGAATACGCCGACTGCCCCCCTGCAGAGGGTAAAAGTCCCTCAATGGGGCCACCTGTTGGCCGTGGGTGGCGACCCGTAATGTCTGGGGACGGGATCCTGGTGGTTGAGCAGGTTGTAACCCAGGTGTAAAGCGGTCACAATCCTGTAACACACCACTTTGGCCCTTACCTGGGCTAGACGGGCGGTCGGAAGGCCCCATTCGGTCAATCGGCTGGTCATGTCAAGCCCCATCATATATAATCCATCCCTAACCTATAACTGACACTCCTCTTCCCAACCAAAACTAACACTTAACCCTAAATATGTGATGGAAGGCGGTGGCTGAGGGTCAATCAATTTGGGAGAAAAAAAGGATCTGACACACTTGCTAAACCTTCACAGCCGTAATACTTGGAAAACGGAAACAAAGGAACACGCGTGCTCATAGACTCCTCCCAAAGAGAGTATACCATTCACGTAGCCCCGACATGGCAAGGCGAATGGGTTTCCCCCTTGTCATGTCCCAATACTGGACTCCGCGGTGGGTAGGGAGCGAGAATGATGAAAAAAAAATAAAAACAATCAATGGAAAAAAAGAAATCTTCCAAGAGACCACATGTGGATAACGACTCTGAAACAGAAAATGACAGCGAAAACTTTCCACGATTTATTGTACTTGAAGCAATAAGCAAAAAAGCATTAACAGAAATTTCACCATTTAAAATACAAAAAGCAATATCAAATATCATTATACCAAAAAATGTAAAAAAATTGCAAAATGGAACACTACTAGTAGAAGTAGAAAAAAAGATATATGCGGACACATTAATAAGACAAAAAAAACTACAAGAAATAGAAATAAAAGCCTATCCACACCAAACCCTAAATTTCTCAAAGGGAGTAGTAAAAAGCAAGGAGCTCTCCCTGTGCACTCTAGAGGAGATAAAAACAGAACTCCAAACTCAAGGAGTTACAAATGTCAAACGAATAACAATAAAGAAAAATGAAGTAGAGATACAAACTAATACCTACATTATAACTTTCAACTCCCCCCAAATTCCAACAACAATTAAAATTGGATATGAAAGTATAAAAGTAGAACAATACGTACCAAACCCTCTTCAATGCTATAGATGCCACAAATTTGGGCATCACAAAGATTCCTGTAGAAATAAAAGAATATGTGGAAAATGTAATGAAAAAGAACCTGAACATAAAGAAGAGAACTGCCCAAATGAGAGCCTATGCTCAAACTGTTTGGGAAACCACTCTGCTCTTTCAAAACAATGCAGTATATATAAACAGGAGAAAGAAATAATTAGAATAAAATACAAAAAAAATATATCTTTCATAGAAGCACGAAAGGAAGTTAAAAATAACATAAAAGAAAACACCTATGCTTCCATGGCACAAAAAGCAAATAAAATAAACAATGAAGACAAAATAAAAGGTTCAGTTGAAATAACAAATTTATGCAAAGAATTAAAAGCTTTCCTCGAAGAATTAAAAACCTTTTTAATTGAACTTAAATTGGATCAAAATAAAACTCAACAATCCAGATCAAATGGAATAAACCCAGAAGAAGGCAAAAAACTTTGGAAAGAAAACATAGAACAAAACTCCAGCGAACCCTCTTCTTCCCAAACTAAGAAAATGAAAAATAAACAAAAAGAAAAAAAAATGACAACAGAGCAAGAAAGCACCCGATCAAGATCTAATTCAAAATCAAGAATCAATATATCAAATGAAAATAAATTTGAGCCTATGGAATATATGGAAATAGAAGAGAAAGAAAATAAACAAAATTCAAAACAAAACCAAAAATCTGACCGAAGGATACCACAAGCAGTTGAAGACAAAGCTTCTAAAAACTCAAGAGATGGAAAAAAACTAGAGAGGACAAATGATATAAACCTAGCAGGTAACTTTACCCCCAAAAAATGAAAGTATAATCATGGCACATAAGATCCTGCAATGGAACTGTCGTGGAATAAAATCTAATTACAATGACCTACTCATACTTATGTCACTACTGTATCCAGCTGTCATCTGCTTACAGGAAACTTTTTTACAAGAAAATGCCAACTTAAAAATTAAAAATTATAAACAATACCACTATAACCACAATACAGGACATAGAGCTAATGGAGGAGTGTCAATATTGATTAGAAATGACATACCGCAAAGTAAAGTACACATTAAAACTAAATTACAAGCAATAGCAACACAAGTGACACTAGATAAAACCATCACAATTCTTTCCATCTATATACCCCCACAGGAACCAATAAATACAACAGAAATAAACAACTTGATGGAGCAACTCCCTAAACCCAGAATCTTACTAGGAGACTTTAACAGTCATAATCCTATATGGAATAGCAAAAAAATAGATACTAAAGGTAAAATAATGGAAGAAATAATTAACACCCATAACTTATGTCTATTAAATCATAAATCCTCAACCTACCTTAATCCCTCCAATGGAACAGAATCGTCAATAGACTTAAGTATATGCGATCCAGAAATTTGTATGGATTATACATGGAAAACACATAGCGACACATGTGGCAGTGATCATTACCCGATCATTCTAGAAAATCAAAAGCCTGCCAAGGAAGAAAAGATAGGCCCCGTCAGATGGAAACTGAAAAGAGCCAACTGGGAGGGTTTCAAAAACAAATGTAAACAATTACTGATACAGTCAAAAGACACAGACAACTCGATAGAATATTTTACCAAAACATTAATAACCATTGCCTCAGAAAATATACCAAAAAAGCAAAATAATTATAAAAAAACTAAACCCTGGTTTGACAAAAACTGCCAAAAAGCAGTCAGAAACCGGGAAGCAGCATTGCGAAAATTCAAAAAGGAACCCACAACCCAAAATTTGATTGAAATGAAAAAACTCAAAGCAGTAGCACGGAAAACTGTTAAAGAAGCAAAAAGGGAATGTTGGAAAAAATATGTAAATAGCCTAAATACACATTCCAAAACCAAGACAATATGGGAAATGATGAGAAAAATAGCTGGGAAAAATCAAATATACCCAATAATACATCTTAAAAAGGACAACGCTAAAGTAACTAGCAAAAAAGAGATAGCAAATCTACTAGCAGAGACATTTGCAGAAAACTCTAAAATGAGCAAAAATCAAAACCTACAAAAGTGTAAACAAAAAGATATAAATAACCAACTAAATTTTACATCTAAAAATACAGAAGCCTACAACAATCTATTCACCGAAGCAGAACTAATAGAAGCCTTAAAAAAATCCCATAATACAGCAGTAGGCCCAGACCAAATCCACTATGAATTTATTAAACAACTACCACAAGAATCGCTGAAATACCTTTTGAATATTTTTAACAATATTTGGACTACTGGGAAATTTCCCAAAATATGGAGAGAATCAGTAATTATTCCCATACTCAAAGAAGGAAGAGAGGGAAACAACCCACAAAGTTACCGACCAATAGCATTAACAAGCTGTCTATGTAAGACAATGGAGCGAATGGTCAACGCCAGATTGAGTTGGTTTCTAGAAGAAGAAAAACACATATCAAAATATCAATGCGGATATAATAAAGGAAGAAGTACAATAGATCACATAATAAGACTAGAAACAGCCATAAGAGAGGCCAATTTAAACAAACATCTAATAGCTATATTCTTTGATATAGAAAAAGCATTTGATCAAACCTGGAAACATGGTATAATGAAAGATCTGCATAAACTAGGATTAAGAGGTCGACTACCAAACTTTGTAAAAGGATTTTTAACAGATAGACTCTTCCAAGTACAAATAGATGCTACACGTTCTGATTATCAAAAGCAAGAAGAGGGAGTACCACAGGGAAGTGTACTCTCCCCTACACTTTTCAAAGTAAAAATAAATGACATAATAAAAAACATCAAATCAGGAATACACTGTAGCCTTTATGTTGATGATTTTACAATATATTACAGATCGAGAAACCTCAACACAGCAGAAAGACAACTTCAACAATGCTTACATCAAATAAACAAATGGACACTCGAAAACGGTTTTAAAATATCAAAAACAAAAACAAAATCTGTACACTTCTGCCAAATGAAAAAATTACACAATAACCCAACTCTAAAACTAGGAAATGAAGAAATACCAGTAGTTCAGCAATATAAATTTCTAGGAATGATCTTTGACAGCAAACTGACCTTCAGACCACATATCAATTACCTAAAAATAAAATGTTTTAAAGCTCTCCAACTACTGCGAACAGTAGCCCATACAGAATGGGGAGCTAGCAAAGAAACCCTTCTTAAACTTTATAGAACATTGATCCGCTCCAAACTGGACTATGGCAGCATGGTCTACCAATCAACTAGAAAGTCTTATCTGAAAACAATAAACACAATACACCATGAAGGCCTTCGGATAGCTCTAGGAGCCTATCCCACCTCACCTATAGAGAGTCTACATGTAGAGGCAAACGAACCCCCATTACAACTAAGAATGGAGAAACTAGCAACTCAATACTATCTAAAACTCTCTTCCTGTCCTTCTAACCCCACACACGATTGTGTACTTACACCAAATCACAAAGAGAAATTTAATCTTAACACAAATAAAATCAAAACATTAGGATTCCGAATAGAAGGAATCATCCAAGAAAATAATATACAATCTAATCAAATACTTAAAACCAACCAATCAAACATACCACCATGGATAATCAAAAATCCAAACATAATATTAAGTTTAAACAAATTATCAAAATCAAAAACACACCCCACAATATACATTGAAAAATTCTCAAGAATAAAAGAAAAATATCAAAACTACGAAAGTATTTACACGGACGGCTCAAAAGACGAAGAAAAAACAGGCAGCGCAGCAATAATAAAAAAAACAATTATCAAAAAACGGTTGCCAAATGAAGCATCTATTTTCAGTGCAGAAGCCTACGCAATAAAACTAGCACTAAATTTCATATCAAAAAACAAAGGAGAAAACTACATTATTTTCTCAGATTCATTATCTGTATTAACATCCCTAAAAGGGAAAAGACTGGAAAATCCATTAATACAAAGTCTTCTATATAAACTACATTCAATGGAAAAAAGCAAAAATATCATCTTCTGCTGGATTCCTAGCCATGTCGGCATCCGAGGAGGAGATAGGGCAGATATTGCTGCTAAATCATCTTTAAAAATGACAATAGACGAAAATCTTCAAATTCCATATACAGACTTAAAATCTAAAATAAATAAATACATAAGAAACAAGTGGCAAAATTCATGGAAAAACCAAACCGGAAATAAACTATTTCAAATTAAACCTAAAATAGGAAAATGGGGAAATAATATTGGAAATACTCGGAAAAAACAAGTCGTCATAACCAGAATACATATAGAACACACATACTTAACCCATTCTTATATATTAAAAAAGACAAATCCACCAAAATGTAGATGTGGAAGCTTAATCACAATTAAACATATTCTATTGGAATGCAAAATCATAACCGGAACAAGACAAAAATATCTCAATGGAAAAGGGTTAAAAGAAATATTCAAAAATACAGACACAGAAAATATATACAGTTTTCTCAGGGAAATAAAGATCCTCAATAAAATATAATCCTTTCAAATAATGTATATGTATGTGCTTATAGACATATATATGCATGTACGAATGTAAATATTAAAATACACAATCAGAAATAGTCACAAGAAAAAGTAATCCCAAAAAACACAGATTATGAAACCCAACAGCCTCTCAACCTTTTATACAAAATAACCAACTTAAATTCATAAATTAATAAGGCTTCGGCATAAATTGACCCAAATAGGAGTTGACATGCCGTTAAATCCAACAACCAACCAACCAAA
>OZ010583.1:27752325-27817325 GCA_963932145.1 Acanthosepion lycidas | reverse complement strand
GAGATTTATTGTGAAATTCATTTGACTCACTTCTAGAAGTTGACTACTACTACTACATGCCACTGGCGAATCTTATATGTGTTGTTTGTGTCCTAAGTATTATCGTTCATTACAAACCTTCATTTGATTATTATATTCATTAAACTTCCCTAAGTTACAACAAACAGCAATAATAAAATTTTGTACCCAAAATAAAATCCAGTCAACTGATGTAATTTGAAAATTATTTTCTTCTTTCTGTTATTTATAATTTTACTTCATGTCATAGTTTATTTCTTCCGTTTCTCTTTAATATTCTACAGATAAATTATCTTAACCATTATATTTTCTTTTTTCTTTATCTTCTTTCAGAGACAAAACACAACTTCCTATTGTAGGCTCACCTTATTGGATGGGCCCAGAAGTGCTGAAAGGTCTACCTTATAATGAAAAAGTAAGTAAATTTGACATCATTGATTAAAAAAAAAAATTAAAAATTAAAAAAAAATAAAACAAAAAACAAGTGCAGCTAAAAATAAGGAAAATAAAAATTACCAAAACAAAATCTTCTATAGCCAATTGAGAAAATGTATAGAACTGTGGTTAGATCATTAAAACATTGGTTATGAGGTGTGTTCTATTTTGAGCTGGCTTACAGCCACATCACATTGAAATAACAGCTCCCATAAGATCACCAAAGTTAAGCAACATTGAGCCTGTTCAGTATCTGCATAGAGATGTGTAGTTGGTATAATGGATCAGAATTGTTAATTGGAGAGCCAAGTTCCAATTCCTGTTAGGTTTATTATATTAAATGATGTGCAAATACCCTTGGGAAAGGAATGAATGTCTATGAAAAAAAATTCTTTCAATCTAAAAAAATATTTTCTGGCTTTAAATAACCTGCTGTGGGTTGATAAGTCATAGAAATCAATAAATACTAATTTGAGCTGGTCCGTGACATCTCAGATCAACTTGGAGGAAACTCCAGCTCAAATCATAGCTAAGAAGAGGAATATTTTTTTTTCTTTTAGCTATCAGTCTGTTAAATTAGCTAGTGATAAAATGAGAATTGCTTTTGTGATAAACATTCAAAGAAAAAATTGCTTGAATCTAGAGTAGTTTTTACTGTTATGTATGAATTCATGTATGTGCGTGTGTGTTCATATAATAATAGCCATCTACTTGTTTTTGAGCCAAACCTTTGCTAAGATAGCTAGCCAATCCCTGTTGCAGATGCTTGCTCAGATACATACATATTAATTATCAATCTATTAGGTTGGTGCAAAAATAATGATGTAATAATGTCGTTTTTTGACGTATTTTCTAACGTCTAAAAATGAAATTATTACGTCATTATTTTTGCACCAACCTAATATTAATTTAGCTAATGATGAAATGAGAATTGGTTTTATGATAAATATTTGTAGAGAAAAAATAGCTTGAACCTAGATTAGTTTTTAGTATTAGTGTATAGTCATAAATATAATACATAACTGTATGAATTCATTTATATATATATATATATATATATATATGTGTGTGTGTGTGTTTTCATATAATAATAGCCAACTATTTAGCTTTAAAAAAAAGTAATGTTCGGTATCAAACTCACCACCAAAAGATGTTGAGGCTAAATGAAAACACCAAAATGTTTTTATTACTTCAAGCGGATTCTGGAGCAATGACAGTCTCATCAATTAGCAGAAAAAAATATCTTTTTAGTCAACTGGTTCCTTCTGACTCCAATTCACTATTATATTATTTAGAAAAATAAAAGATGCTGAAAGTCATTGTCATTAGTTGGGTCAGTCAATAGTAACATAAATTACCTTGCCAGTAATCCCTATCTGAGAAAGTTGGTGGGGGGAAAAATGGATTCATACCTATCCAAGAATATTTGTGCAAAAAAAATAGTATCAGTTTTGACTGTAATTTGAACTCTACATACCATTCCCACTTTCTGCATTTGTAAACATTTTACCTATTAGATTGGTTTGGTTTTGATTCATTTTATGGCATATCAACACCTCAATGAGTTATTTAATGCTGACAAGATTTTTATTGCTGGTAATATTCTTTTTCAAAAATGTATTACTGGTAATAATTATTTACAAAAATGTATTGATGGTATTAAAACCTATTTTTATTCTTTCATAGTGCTTTGACCCCAGTTTGGGGGTTAACTATTTACTCATAGCTGGGACCATAACAGGTGCTACCCACCTGGGTCAGGGTGGAACAGGGAACATCAGCAATTAAGAGGTGGTTCTATGCTCCTTGAAACCTCCTGATCAGAGGCCTTACTGTTGGACATAGTTTAGCATCTTACCCAGGACGACTACAATTACAGTTATGATCTGTTTACAAAAAGATATGTCTTCAGGATAGGAGGAAACCTGAGCAAATACTTAGTTTACTTAACCCATCAATACTCACTGTCCCATTTCGATGACAGTGGGCATTACTTAATATCAAATACCATATATACTAGCATATCATGTGACTTTTGAAGACCTAATTTTGAAGCTAATTTTAAGAGGGTCACATTATACATGAAATATAAAATTAGCATATGTACTGCTGGCCCTGGTTAAGCCATTGACTAAACTATATATCCATTTACTGTAGTCAAATTAGCTTCAAAATTAGGTCTTCAAAAGTCACATAATATGCAAGTATATATGGTATTTATAATTAGTACCTGATTTTTTTTATAAATCTAAATTTAATACTGGATTTTAATTTTGATTTTAATAATAAATACCAAATTTTATGCTGGGTATTAATGGGTTAATTTGATGGGCAAGATAACTTGCGATAGGTCAGTGCAGGGAGAATGGGATTCATGCCTTTCCCAAGTGCATATGTAACCTGAAAAAATAATGACATGATTTCAAACAAAAGATTAGGAAGGAAGCTCTCTCTCTCTCTCTCTCTCTCTGTGTCATTTTGGAGTGGGTCATGGCCATATCATGTTGAAACATTGGTTCTCATGCAATCACGGAAGTTAAGCAACATCAAGCCTGGCCAGTACCTTGATCAGGTGACCACTTGGAAATATCAGTTTGGATGTGTGGGTGGTGTAATGGATAACTGCTCAGAATTGAAAATTTGAGAGCTGATTTCCAATTTCAGTTGGGTTCATTATATTCACTTATGAAGGGAAAGGTATGAATTTACCTCTTCTCTCCCCAGGTATGGGTTAATTAGTAGGAATTGTAGCAGCAAATCATTATTATCTCAAAAGAAAAATTCTTACACTCTAAAAATATTTTCTGGCTTTAAAAAACCTGCAAAAAAATCAGTCTATCTCTCACTGGGGTATTCTACATAAATTTATAGGGTTCTATTATCCTCCATTCATCCAGTGTTCATTAAATGTAAGTTAGATGTAATGTTAAGAAGGTTGTCTCCAGGCTTATCTTGAAACATTCCAGCTATGCAAAAAAAGACATTTCTAATGTGCTTGTAACAATTTCCTTTCTGTCCATATATCATTATAAAAAGAAAATGTTTATTGATTTTTATTCAAGAGGAATGCATTCAAGATTCCTTGTCAATCTGACGAGCAGGATTACATATGAAATAAGAATGATTCTCAAGTTTGATTAGCATTTATTTCTCTTTCAAATTTCAGAATTTAGTAATGTCATCAACTGCTTTTCTTCTTTTCTTTTTTTCTTTTTTTCTGTGTAATTTCCCAAAGATGATCTTTCCTTATAATTGTATCAGACATACGACGTGCTTCCTGTAATCGAGTTGATCTCCTGCATTAACTTTAAATTTATAAGACAGGCTGTATTTCTTCATTTCCCTTCCTATGTACATGTAAAGATAGTTTAATTGATTTGTTTGTTATGGTTTATCAACACTTATTTAAAGCTAATAATTTTAGATTATAAATTTAGATAAGAAGCATTTAGTAATACAAGTCTTATTAATTAATCCATAGGTGGAGGAGAAGAGGTGGAATCATAACATACCCAAGGGTATTTGCACATAAGTGAATATAATGATTTCACCTGGAATTGGAACTCTGCTCAACAATTCCAAGCCATTATCCATTACACCACCTGCACATCCAGGTATATAACACCTGGTATTCCTAAGCATTCAGCTATCTAGGTACTGACCATGCTTGACATTGCCTGTAGGATCACTGGTTAAGCAAAGATGATCCGTTTTTATAATGAGATACAAATAAATTTTTATGTGTGTATAATTTTTAAGATATTTTATTGTATTACTTTAATCTTTTATTTCAAACAATTTTTCTCATCCTGGTTGATATAGATGTTATTATAGGCACAGCATTTCGACCAAGTACCTCTGGTCATCATCAAGTCTCCATTGTTGGGATATCTGTTAATTTAAAAAAAAAAAAAAAGAAAAAAAAAAGAAAATTTTTATTATTGAACTCTCTTAGGGATTTGGTGCTTTTCTTCCCAGCTTCAAAATCATCAAACTTTTTACTATTGTCATAACAAAAACATTGCCACTAGGCCATCTCTAGTAGAAGGTCAATAACATTTGTGCAGCAAGAAAAATGTTTCAGGAAAAAGTATCCAGATACATGTTGTGTAATAGATAATTCTATAATGTATATATGGCAGTAAATGTTTGACCATGTCATCATGGATGGAGAAGAGACTTGAGGTAACAGATGACAGGTGACTGAATACATGAGCAATGACAAAGTTTTAGAGAAAATAGAAACAAAAAGAATATTTATATGTATCCTCAAATAAAGAGATGTTGACCATGTTCACCATAGTCTATGAATATATATTAGGTTGGTGCAAAAATAATGTCGTTTTCTCACATATGTTACTATGTGAGAAAACGACATTATTTTTTGCACCAACCTAATAGAATACAGCACAGTACATAATCTGTTCAATGAAACGTTAAAGATTAACACTCACGAGTCGGACACTCTACTGAATCTGACTATATTGCCAATACCACCAGCAGCTGTTCCATAATTCTTCAGTCTTCGATATCAAAGGCTGGCAGTGAATATTTGGGAAAAAACATGGCCGCCTTTTTATAAATGGCGTATTGAATATTTTGAGCCTTCTGATTGGTTAACCCTTCTCTTGGTTAACTATAAAACGAGTCAGCTCTTTTTGGCTGGCTCACTAGTACACCAACTTACCCAAAAACTCCAACAAGAGATATTTGCGATTTCTAGGGCACATATCGAGTAAAGGACAAGAAGTGATGGAGTGCCTTAATCGGTTATGTCTAGAATAGATTAGTATTTTCTTTGTTATTGTATATTTATTATATGAAGTATTATGAATATTTTTAGTTAATAAATTCTAAACAAGAGAAATACTATTAGAAAAAAGTATTGTCAATTTTTCATGGTATTCCTTTGAATTTCTTTCGTCTTACTGTGAATTTTTTATTTAATATTTCACTGTTGAATGAGTGACCCTAGAAGGTGAGTGTTTACCAATGTATGTACAGTAGTCTCTGATTGGTTGCCAAGTTACATCAAGATAACACAACCAGTTCTCAAAATATCCAAAAAAAGGCAGGATGAATCTGGATAGATCTTAGAGGCAAAAGTGTAACAACTAGTTTGGCAAACTGCAGAAGAAATTTTATTTTTTAATTGTTTCACCCCCAAGCAAGGTGATAATGCCACTAAGACTCAAGAGAGTTACAGAAAGAGAAAGAAAAAATTGAAAATGGGGAGAATTGGTGAAAGGAGAAAAAAGGAACAGGGTTCAAGAACACAGAAGATGGTGACTGATGTCACATTTAAATCTTTGAAGATTGTAGTTATATGGGGAAGCAAGAAGTCGGAAGGGAGTTTCACAAGCGAGAAGTGTGAGGAAAAAAACTGGTTGCATCTATCTAGTTCAACAGTCAAACAATGAGACCTAACTGCCAATCTAGTAGCTTAAATAAATTCATGTAGTTGGGGCATCAGGGAAAAAAGCTCATCTGAGAAATTGCCATGAAAATTTTTGTGATGTCAACAAACACTTGTTGCCACTTTTGTAATGTCAATGAATACTCATTGTCACTTTCATAATGCTCATTGTAGTAGAGACTTTGTAATCGCAGAATCAACTATAGTAACGTCATTGAACAATATTGGTGTCAGATGCCTTCGAATAACACTCACACTAATAGTACTTGCTCGATAATACTTGCTTGAAATGTAACCACCCAATAGTGATCTGAATAATCTGTATAGTGATCACTTAGATGCCACACTAATTACCATATATACATTTCCTTTAACATCACGTGATCTACTTATTCAAAATGGGATTGCATGTGTCTGGTGATCTGTGTTCAAACTCCAGTGTCGGCAGTGACACTTTATTCCTATTTAATAAAAATATTTGTAGAAAAGATGGGAAGCCATGTTATGTTGAGGAGAAAGTGACTAGGGACAAGATGCCTGAAAATCTGCAGATACATAGTATAGCTCCAGTAGACTAACATGGGAGGCTGAAGATGAGGCAGAAGTGAGTAATGTTAACTCACAAATGAGACAAGCGGAATTAATTTTTTTGAATTGGTTAGAATGTCAGGGACTTGGATTTTTTTTGTTTTTTAACCTCAGAAAAATACTAGTGATTTTTTTGTACTGAGTTATAAAAGAATTTTTTAAAAATGCAACTATGTTGCCAGTTGACTGTTTGCCATCATTACTGCTTCCTAACTCAATTGTGGTTTTTGTTAATTAGTTTAATTAGTCCCAAATTAGTTTCAGCACAAGAAGTATGTTAGTCTTTATTTTAACTTCCGTTTCTTTATTATTCTTGAGTCATTGCTGCTGATAAAATAATATTTAACTCTTGAGGATGGAATGCTATAGCCAATTTAGAAGATGTATAGCATTAAGGTTAGGTCATTAAAACATTGGTTACGAGGTGTGATCTATTTTGAACTAGCTTACGGCCACATCATGTTCAAACAACAGTTCCCATAGTTAAGTAACATCGAGCCTGGTTAGTACCTGCATAGAAATGCTAGGTGCTGTAAGCTTGGATGTGTGGTTGGTGTAATGGCTAATGGATCAGAATTGTTAATTGGAGAGACAAGTTCCAATTCCTGTTAGGTTCATTATATTCACTGATGTGCAAATACTGTTGGGAAAGGAATTAATCCACATTCTCTCCTGCCAGTTACGGGTTAATTAAGACTTGTATCACTAAAGCATTACTATCGCCAAGAAAAAAATTCTTACAATCTAAAAAAAATATTTTCTGGCTTTAAATAACCTGTAATGGGTTGATAAGTCATAGAAAAAGAATGAATAAATAAATACTATTTTGAGCTGGTCAGTGACATCTCAGATCAACTTGGAGGAAACTCCAGCTCAAATTATAGCTAAGAAGAAGAATATTTTTTTCACTTAGCTATCAATCTATTAATGACAAAATGAGAATTGGTTTTATTATAAACATTTGAAGAAAAAAAATTGCTTGAATCTAAAGTAGTTTTTACTCTTATGTATGAGTGAAGGCATGTTCAAAAGGAAGTATAGTAACCATGTAATCTCATTCAGGTTAAGAAAATATTGCAATAACACTGCTCTGTCAGAATATGTTTGGAAAATTAAAGATGAAAATAACTCTCCAATAAATATGAAATGGTGTATAGTGCAAAAGTGTAAGAGTTACATGGAGAATATTAAATTTTGTAAATTATGCCGGGAAGAGAAGTTGGTGTTATGGATGCTTGCACATCCATATTCACTGTTAAATAAGAGTAAGTAAAATTATGACGAGATGCTTATACTAAAAAGTATCTAATATCTATATCTAACATGGAATCCAGATGAGATTCACTTCTGGTTAAAAAAAAGAAAGAAAAAAAAAAAGATGGGTTCTCTATATTCAAGGCCAATACCACAAGCTAAGTAAAGACAAAAATGGAAAATGGCCTGAAGATCTGAAAGTAAAACTTGAGTAACTCTGGTTTTATTTCTTATATTTTTAAAATATATATATATATATATATATATATATATATATATATATATATATATATATATATATATAGAGAGAGAGAGAGAGAGAGAGAGAGTCTACTGGCCTGTGCATCAAATACAGGTATCTACTAAAAATAATGTTTAATGTAATAAAAATATATCGGATTAAATATAAAAATCTCAAAATCCATTAATTTAGAAATTCTTCTATATGTAAGCATTTTCATCTCTCTCCACACACATATATATCATATATCTTGTAAGCATGGAAGTGAGTGCTAGAAAACCAATATGCGACTGATCAAACATGAGAAATTTAAAGGATGGGTGTGTTGATCGGACTATGAACTTTTCAGGACCATCATATGTGAGGAAATGTTATTTAAAAAATAACAGTTCTTGAGTTCAAATTAAAGTTTCTAAAATTCTGTGTAAATTCTTTTATCCTTTCTTTCTTCTCTTTGTTGCCCTTCCCTCCTCTATCTTTACCTCTGTCATTCTTTGTTTTTCCCCTTTCTCTCTTTGTCACTCTCCCTTTCTGTTATTATCTCTCTCTCTCTCTTTCTCTTTGTCTCTCACTCTTCCTCTTTCCTCTCTCTCTCTTTCTCTCTCCCTCTGTCACCCTCTTTCTCTCACTCTTCCTCTTTCTTCTCTCTTTTTATATCCTCCTTTTTTTCTGTTTCTTCTTTTCTGTTTTACTTTCTCGCTCTTTCTCCTGTTTTGACGCAGTAAGTTTTAAATAACTGATTTTAGGCTTTCAGGTTAGAATCCATTATTTATTAACCATTGAAATGAAAAATCTTGGCAAGTCGTAAGCTATTCTCCTCCCGGTTAACATCTCTGAAATGTCTTTTATTATTAGAATGCAGTTCTATAAATACTTGCGTCCAAGAAGTAAGGAATCTATATTTCCGTAAATAGCCAAGGGAACATTCCCAAGGAAGTGGGCTGATGAATGTCTTGACGCCACACCACAGATGTTTTCATGAAACATTCTTCAAAGAAAATACGTGCATTTTGTTTACATTCACATGAAACTAACATTTACAAATATTTTTGTACATAATTCTTCTTTTATGCATGCAATTGTGTAAAGTGTATATCTGTGTGCACATGCATAATGTACATAGTTGCATATGCACCGACAGCACAAAGTGCAGAAGAAATTTTAAGTTTTATTGTATGCTAGACAAAACCAAGGCTCAGTGCAAATTACAAAAAATGAAAATCATTCTAGGAGAACTGAATGCAAGGAAAGAAATGGTGGAATAGTTGGCAAATTTGAACTAAGAAATTGTAATGAATATGGAGAAAAATGGGTTCAATGTAGTATGGCAAATGATCAGGTAGTAGCCAAAACCTGGTTTCAAGAACACTTAAGATGTATATAGACATGGGAAAGACTAGATATAGAACAAAAAAAAAACCCAAATCAGCTATAAAACTATTAGAGATTCAGGAATGCCGTTTTACACTGCAAGACATATCCAAGTGCTGACTTTGAGAGCAACTATCTTCTGGTGATATGTAAACTTAGAGTGAAACTATTAAAATTGAAGAGGACCAAGACAGCACTGAAATTGCAATACAACAGACTCCTGAATAACCCAAATATGAAGGAGAAATATATAGACAGTGTTAAAAGCAATTGCAATGGACAAAATGAGAAGAGAAACGCTAAGTGAGACACATTAAGAAGAAACTTTTGTAACATCATCAAACTAGATCATCCCAAAGGAAAAATAGACAAAGAAAAAAAAGAATGGTTGACAGATGAAATTCTCAACATGATGAAAAGGAGACAAAAATCAATGCCAAAGAATGGCACAGAATATTGGATTCCGTACAAAGAAATTAGAAACAAATTTAGACAATGTCATAAAGATAGCAACCAAGAAAAAAAAAATGCCATACAGATGAATTGGTACTGTACAATTGACAGGCCATAGATTTGGTAAATAATAAATGAAAGATTGTACTTTTATATGTCTGTGCCAAGGGCAGACAATCAAACATGTCTTTTGGTCAAGGTCCATAAGTCGTACACTGACTTTTACTGAGCAATGTAAAAATGATTGAAATCAATATAAGAAATAATTAAAGCCAAAAATATAGTTTAAAAAGAGAGGAGACCATTATTTTTAAAAGCAATCACCAAAAGCAATTTGGCTTCATGAGATATATGGCTTGCAAAAAGCAACAAGTTTCTTGAAAGAAAAGATAAGAATTCACTCAAAAGCATAAGGAGTGTAACTTTGGAAAACAGTCTAAAGTGATATGGGGGGGGGAAACAAAATTAAATTTAATATCTTTGGGATATAATGATCAAAGTGAGATTAACCATTATCCAACATAAAATCAGATATGAATTATAGAAATTAAACTAAAAACCCAGTATTGATTGTAAGAATTTAGAAAATGCTATTATATTCATATTATCAACTGAAAATTATGTCAAGTACTGTTACATGTGTAAATATTGTTTTTATTGTTGTGTTGATGGTTTCAGCGATTTCTTTTGATTTCTTGAGACAGTTGTGTACATTTGTTTGGGAGACTAATAATTCTGTTGGGAAAGGTGAAATAGGGAAAAAGCCTGGGTGCAGATTAATATTTGGATAATATCCAATGGTGGCACTCTTGAGGATTTTCCTTCTAAATTCTTCAAGTTGCTAAGGACATTTTGTTTTGTTATTAATAGTTACTTTGTTTTAATAAATTCATTTCGTTTTTGCCTTGAAAAAGTCCACATTGGACGAAACGTGTCAGCTAATATCAGTTTTCCTATTGCCTTTTACATTTATAAATATTGTCTTTTTCTACAGGTTAACTCTGATAAATTTTTCATATATATATATATATATATATATATATATATATATATATATATATATATATATGCACCCTTGTGCAAATTAATTGAAACGGAATGAATAATTCCATTATTATTTACTTTATTTTTTTCATATTTTTCTAATTAAACATGACCTAGTACACATGTTAGTACTTCGTATGTCCATTCCACAAAGTCACTGCTTGCAGATTGACCACAGATTCTTGATTGGATTTAAAACAGGAGAGTTTCCGGGCCAGTCTATAGTACTTTGATTTGCTCACTGGTAAGGCTTGCTAGTGTGTTCTTGTAGTGTTGTAAATGTAAAGTTATGTGTAAAATCCCAAGGCCCCAAAGCCACACACTAAATGGCCAATGGTGATTAGAAAAGTTTACAGTTGAATAAATAGTAATGTTATGCATGAGAGACTTAGTTTTGTGTTTTCATTAGTAATCTATGATAATGTTACATAAATCCTAAATGCTGACTGGGCAAATATGACTTTCTGCCTGTATATCTGGGATTGGGAGTTATCATTATTTAAAGTCTAACTATTGTCCTCATATTCATACCCTCTTCTTCAGGTGTCTGTCAATCCTTGTAGACTTCAGGGAATTTTGAACTAGACCCTTAATGCTGATTGGGCTGACAACTGCAGCACTTCAATCTTATTTATTGTCAGTGATGATTCTCAGGAATCTTGCAATCTCTTTCAAATTATTATCTTGTTAGAAGATCATTGATCGACCTGTTGGATTTTGAACATATACCAGATCTCATACAATCACCAAAGTTAAGCAACATCAAGCCTGGTCAGTAGCTAGATGGGTGACCACTTGGCAATAACAAGCTTGGATTTGTGGGTGGTGTAATGAATAATGGCTTGGAATTGTTAATCAGAGAACTGATTTCCAATTCCAGTTGCGTTTGCTATACTTACACCCAGATACACTTGGGAAAGATATAAGTCCATCTCTTCTCCTTCCTTAATTAGTAAAACTTTTGTCACTAAACCATTATTATATACAAAACATAAAATGAAATTGCATACAAGATATTTAAATTTTGGCATTAAATAACCTGTAGAGGTTGATATTCTGCTAAACAAAAGTAATTCCACTAAAATTAGTTCCACTCAAGCAACTGCTTCCTGTGAACCATTGCTCTGTGGAACCAACTCCCAACAGGATGTTTCCCTAATCACTACAATCTTCACCTGTTCAAGGCTAGGGTTAACCATTATCTTTCACTCCTACACACATAATTAGTCTCCTAATGTAACCCTCTACCTTGAGTGGCATCCGAGCCTTGTAAAAGGTGAACCTGACTGTTAAAAACAAACAAAAGAAATAGAAAAAAAATTTTTATGAAATGTTCACTTAATACAAGATTCAAGAGCCACTAAAAGAAAAAAAAAAATTTTTTGGTTATCTGTAATTTGATTTTCTTGACTTTGATTACCTGGATGTGAAATGAAAAAAAAAAAAAATTGATATCATCTGAACATTTTTGAATTATCCAAACTAAACCTCTTCTAATATTTCATCTCGGACAAGTGTTTTGAGAATTTCGAAAACCCTCCTTGTATTGAGCCGTTTGAAGCATTAAATATTGATGCAAATAAAGCAGAAATAAATGACTGCTTCAATGGAGAAGGCACTGGTCATTAACATCTAAGTGACCCAGTGTATTGTTGAACTTATAACTGCACTAGAAAATGTTGAAGAGGAAGATGATAATGATATTGCTCATTCAATCATTCAAACCCGTTCATTGTGCATTTAATCAATGGCTACCGTTAAAAATACATCTACTTTAATCAAGCTTCAGCGATTAGTGGAAGAAAAGCACAAAAGCAGCTGGAAACAGACAAAAACTAACACATTTTTTTTTTTTCATCAAAACTGGACAAAACTGTAAACAAAGCATTTGAAAATGCTACTTGATAATATAAATGTTAAAAATTTATTTCAGAAAATTACTTTTCTTCATTCTTTTTCAATAATTTAGCCATTCAGTTGTCAGTAATTTTTAATTATCCAAATATTTTTCAGCCCCTGTACCAAGCTTTCCAGATAGTCGAGGAAGTACAGTAGAGGGTTATTGATTGAGATTGTTTTATAGATATAAAGAGGAAGAAGTAAGAAGTGTCGATTATGAGTATATATGTAAGATAGATAACAGATGACTCTAGACATGAAGAGGTTAAAATGGTAGTGATTTTAGAAGCATCCTCTCTAGAGTCCATTCCACAAAATAGCTATTCTTGGGAAGAAGTTGTCAGATTAGAACTTCTTTCTTACGAGTGGAATACAAAGCGAATGAAGATACTTCATCCCAGTGTACACAGCATAGCAGGTTTTATATGGAAAGGTCTGAACTAGTGGAACTAAGGAAGGAGGCTTGTCACAACATTTTCCATAGAAATAACAATAGAGTAGCAAGAGGTGTGCAAAGTTTTCTCTGTGGGAAAGGGATTGTAAGGTGGAAAAATAATTTATCACCCACAAGGCCGCATAGATGATTTTGAATTCTCTTAAGGGTGGTAAGTGATGATTGTGCAGCTCCAACCCAGATATTGCAGCAATACTCCCTTTTTGGTATGATCTGACTCTGGTAAAGATAGAGCATGGCAGGATGAGTGAGGTACTTTCTGGACTGCTACAAAGAACTGACCATTTTTCCAGCATCTTCAGCAATGGCTCATATGCATTCCACTTTAGATCTGGAGGTGGACTTTAGTCCCAATAGATGTTCAAAGCAAGGAGCTTTTCATCATGACAGATTAAAATTTCAGGGTCTGCTTGGTGATGATGAAACGTTTCTAGTTTGATTTTAGAGGTATTGAATATTACAAGCCAGTTGTCCACCCATTGAACTGTTAGAGCTTGATCAGAAGAGAGATCAGCTGCCAGAGTCTAATCATCTGCTATGAATAGAAAAGTGTATATCCCACAAAGTAGCAGTTCTTGGTAAGAAGCTGTCCAAATGGAACTTTCTTCTTACAAATGGAATATGAAATGAATGAAGATGATTAGACCCTGAGTATGTAGCATGACAGGTTTTAGCTGTGAAGGTCTGAACTGGTGGAACAAAGGAATGTAGTTTGGCAGAACATTTTCCATAGAAATAACAATAGAATAGCAAGAGGTGTACAACATTTTGTTTATGGGAAAGGGATTGTAGGATGGAACATTATTAATCACCCACAAGGCCACATAAATGGTTTTGAATTCTCTTATGATTGGCAAGTGAAGTAATGAATGAAGATGTTTTATGGACATAAAAATTTTAGATAATATAGATATGTAGGATAGATAATGGTTGACCCTTGACTTGAAGAGCTAATGGTAATTTTATTGAATAAATTTACCTTTTAGTATTTCAAGAATGATTTAACAATCTGTGCACATTCTATACAGTTTTGTGTTAGTAAATTGTTTTCTATTTTAATTAAAGTAGTAATTTTCAAATAAAATTCAGTCTCCTTATGGTGAACAAATTGTTGCTTTCTAAGAGATCTCTTGTGTTCATATAATCTTTTATTCAAATTCTCCAA
The DNA here is from genome assembly GCA_963932145.1 of Acanthosepion lycidas. Lineage (NCBI taxonomy): Eukaryota > Metazoa > Mollusca > Cephalopoda > Sepiida > Sepiidae > Acanthosepion > Acanthosepion lycidas. The sequence goes on along the minus strand of OZ010583.1, from coordinate 27,802,987 downwards.
GGTCTGTCTCATGTATTTATTCTGGCACTCCTTACAAGCTATAGAGTAAATTCCCGCTTTGAGTCTTAGACTGTCATTATTTTCTTTTTTATTAATTACATCTCGTATTGTTATTGTTAAGTAGTTCTAATATATTTTAGATTAATTCGTTTTAGTTATAATTGTGAAAGAGTTGGTCAATCATGTCATGTATCTCCTTTCATTATTTGTCTTGTTCATTCTTTTATTTTAAAAATTTGATGAGTTTTCTGTTGATTCTGGTCCTTTCCAAAGTATTTTACTGAAAGAAACAAATTTCTGATATATTTTCTCTTTCACTTCTGGAACATTCTTCCAGCTTTTCACTTTCCAGACAAGTTTGATCTTCAAACATTTAAATGTCAACCTTTATATTTTGTCTTTTATTGTTATGTTCTGTTCTTTTTTTACTCTCTCCCCTTAATGATTTTTTCCTTATATCCCACACTCTGTAACCCCTAGCATCTGAGTCGCTTTATTGCCTTCCTTGGGGTGAAATGATTATATATATAATATATATATATATATATATATATATATATATATATATATATCAAAATTGTTCAAATCATGTAACAACATGGGATAATTGTGTGTGTGTGTATATGCAGGTTTCTTAAATTATTCCTAAAAACATTATTTGACCTTGTAGATAAACTAAACCAAGTTGAATGTATGATAATTTATTTTAGAATTTTTTTTATTGACTTGAAGTGTAGAAATGTGCCTTTATATATATATATATATATATATATATATATATATATATATATAAATTTTATTTTTTTCAAACATATTTGGTTGAATAATATCAACAAGTTCTGTCTATCAAACTTTTTTGGTAACTTTTAGAAATTTCAGATTGAGTTGTTTTATGTAATTGGCAAATTTACCAAAGTTCATATTTATTTTTATTATATATTATTTTTCCCCCACAAAATCCTTGCAAATGAAAGTAGCAACATTTGAAAGTACTCAGGAAGCAGGAAATAATATATAATGAAAAGGAATATAGACTTGGGCTGATTTACCAAGTACATAAAACAATTACCGTAATTACCCATGTATAATACGTATTTTTTTTCGAAAAAATAATAAGCACAATCAGTGATGAGTATTAGGCACTGTTACAAAAATCTTTAAAAAATAAAATAAGAATTATCATACAACTAATTTCGAATAAGGCTATTCTATGTTTGAAACTATTTTTTTTCAAAAAGAGTAGGAAACGCTGGCTGTAATGAAATTAGAGAGGTACAATTTATAGGGTTTGATTACCAAACAAGGGGTGCGTATTATGCGTGAGTAGAAATATTTTCCCACACTTTCAGGACAATTTTAGGTGTATGTATTATGGATGAAGGCGTATTATACATGGGGAATCATGGTAATCCAAAAATTTGGAAAAATTAATAAAAAATTTGATAACCAGAACTTTGATATTATTCAACCAACGTGTTTGGAAGAATAACAGCTGCTGAAATACACTTAATTTACTATATATATATATATATATATATATATATATATATATATAAGGTTGGTGCAAAAATAATGACGTAATGTCATTTTTTGACGTTATATGTCAAAAAACGACATCATTACATCATTATTTTTGCACCAACCTTATATATATATATATATATATATATATATATATATATATATATATATATATATATATAAATTCCCAAGAGGATAGAATCCAGGTAGAACTCAATGTCCAGAACAGAGTAAGAATATAATATAAAAGGCTCAAACACTAATATTCCATGGTTATAATTTATTACATTAGAATCGTCATCATGATCCAAATCATCAGACCTACAATTCAAAAGTTCTTTTTGAATTTGTAGATCTGATGATTTGGATCATGAGTATGATTCCAGTGTAATAAATTATAACCATGGAATATTAGTGTTTGAGCCTTTTATATTATATATATATTATTTATTTGTCTGCATGAATAGATATGCCACAAAATATACTGGAGCCCAAGTTGTTATGGAGATTTTGTTTGTTAAATATCTGTTTACAATGACTGTATGAATACATATTTTTCTTTAAACTTACTTTTCCATAGAACTATTTTTATTTCAATCTAAATATCACATTTAAAAAGAATAAGAAAAGTTGTGTCAACGTTCGAAAGTCAACAATGAAGGTTCTCTTTGCAGAAGAATATTGCATCTACATTTTGAAAGTCTGTCTTTTTTTCTCTCAACAACCTCTGACGTCACTAAGCATGAGGTGCATGTGACACTGCCCACCCACGCACTTTCTCTTTTGCCCTCTTCATTTCCCCTCCCTCAATAAAAGAGTTACTATAGCTCCTGCTAATTTCTGCAAGTAGAAAAAGAACAATGAAAACATTGAGGAGGCACATTTGAATTTCATCCCCCCTTCCCACCACCATCAGTGTTACGGATTTGTAAAATTTGTTAGTTTTCTAAATGAATGGAATTTAAAAGCATTGAAACTTGTATTTAAATTGTTTGCTGATGGCTTAGTGATAATCATTACCAGAGTTTGGAAATGAAAGTCACTTTAATCTGGGATTAAAATTGTCCCTTTCTTTTTGCAATCCTTGTTTTTAAAAAAAATTCTATGAATACAGATTGACTATTCTGTATTTAGTTCAAACTGAAGAATCTGCTAAAATACTTTATAAGTAATTCCCATTACTCCACAGGTAATAATGAGCAAAAAGATATACTTTAAATTTTGACTATTTGTCATTTAAAGAAAAGATTTTGAAAGTAAATTAAAAATAATAAAAAACATTGCTAAATGCATGTCGTCATTCTTGCAAGTGTAAAATCCATTATTTACAAAATCCATCTTGCTCATCTTGTGTTATCCTCCAGTAATTTAATGGTCATAGGAGGGGCATAGTGGAGTAATGGATTGAGGAATCAGAGAGCCAAGTTTGAATTCCAGTCGAATCCATTACATCCACTTACGTGCTAATAGCCTTGGGAAAGTTATGAATCCTCTTCTTCTCCCCCCAGCTATGGGTAAGCAGGACAGACCGGGTTCTATAGCCTTGGATGACAACTGGTCTACTGCAGAAAGAAATGGCAACCTACTGCAGGAAAAAAATCTGGCTTGTCAGATATCGTCTAAGTGTGTATCATACATGCACATAACTGACTGAATTTAATTTAGTGGGTTTTTCAGCTGTAAGTAATCTTTTACGTGTGTGTGTGTGTGTGTGTGTGTATATATATATATATATATAATATAAATTCTTGAGGCTCTCTATATCAAAAGCAACCAACACTCAACAAAATTTATTATGAGTGTAGCAGCAACATGTTGAAATGTATTTAACAAACATTTAATGCCATTTTGCATTTTGACCAATTTCTGGGTTTCTTGGTTTGAAAAATTCCATAGCTATAACAGATAAATTTAAAATGAAAAAATAATTATATCAGAGCATGTTCACATGTTTTTAAAAATCACCATCACAACGATTGCAGTTGCATTAAGTTTAACTTTGTAATTCACCCCGAGGATTATCTTGGAGGAATTTGAAAGTACTTGGGTCGAAAAAAACTACAGTGGCTTCCTTGATGAATTTCAGCTTAACATCAAGAAACTGATTAGAGAACTCGAAAGGATTATTATAAAAATAAGTAAGCATAATATGTTGATATTATTCATTGAGACATATTTGAATAAAAATATGCTACCTAACTATACATATATATATATATATACATATATATATATATATATATATATATAGTAATAATAATATATATACAATTTCTTTCTGACAGGTAGCACAATTGAGTTTTATGCACAGTACAATCATTAGGTGCTGATGGAAAACTAGTTTTTTGATCAGCATGAAACTCATGTGCTACTTATGAGAAAGAATTTGTATATTTATTAACTACTGCTTGCTATTTGGAAATTTTTCTAGGAAAAATGAGTTGTTTTTCTATGGGATTAATGTTCACTATTTATAAAATGTTGAAGGGGTTGTGGATGTTTAATATATTTGTTAAAAAAATATGACTGTAAAAACAGAAGAAATTAATTGGTTGGGTGTGTGTGTAGGCTTGTTATAGTTAAGGAAAGTTTTACAAATAGATGCCAACTTGCTGAAGACTAAGTAAAATGCAAATTTCAAACACTTTTCTGCACGATATAAGACAATATTCATAAACAGAACTATTTTTGATATGAAAATCAAAACAATCCTTGAATAAAAGAACAGTAATAAAGGACAGTTAATTAATGAAATGTAGTTTTCTAAATTAAATATGCAAATTAGTTAAAACCTGAAAAGAAGTAGATAATTAATAACTTAGATATTGAGATGTTTTCATCCTAGTTAATGTGAACCTCCCCAGTTTGTTATTTTCCCCCATTTTTCATCTTGACTGGGTCAGCCTTTGATTTTTCCTATTCCATTAGTGAGAATGCTTCTTGATTCTGTCTACAGCAGCCACTATTATTATTTTGATGGGTGGACAGATCTTACTAACATCATTTTGTTTTAGTTTTGTCCTTGTGTTGCATTTTTAGTTTGTTTCCTGGATTCATCTCCCCTCCCCTATCATTAAATGAAATTTTTATATATTTTTGTAAAAAACGAACTTTGTAGCCTTTCAAATTATTATGTCATGGGGTGTTCTGTAAGCCCCCTGTAAATATGCAGTGTTGTGGTATATAATCCTGCATTGATTAGTGGTTGATGTGTTCTTATAGCATATGTGTAAACTGTATGAAATGAATGGGTTGTGAGTTGGATTAACTAGGACAGTTAATGAAGACCAGTCCCTCCCTATTTCCCCTTGGCCTTGTGCTGTATTGTTCAGAGAAAATCTCAAATTACTATAAAGTAAAAGGTCCTTTTAACCCCAGAATTTCTGGAAGAATTGAGCTCCAATTTCGTATCTGTCCTTATAGATATAAATTATAGCTCTGTTATTATACATTGTACACTATTTTATTAGCACCAGTATTCAATATATATATATATATATATATATATATATATAAAGAAATATAGTCTTAAGGTGTGTTATATTTATGGGATAAAGTGCTCAATATCAGTGATAGTGCATATTTAAATATGAATATAAAAGTGAATATTGAAGTCAACACACAGAGGCAACAGGCTGTTTCATGCTAGGCGCAATCGTCAGACCACCTGATATGAAATAGCCTGTTGCCCTTGAGTGTTAATTTCAATGTTCACTTTTATATTCATTCATTTATATATATATATATATATATATATATATATATATATATATAATATTTGTGCATGTGTTTGCCAATCAGCCGGTTCACACTCCTTCTCAGTCTTGTAAATAAAAGCAGAGACTTATTCCTTGTTTCCTGTTTAGGATTTGGTTTCTGGTGCCTTCTAAAGTCTATTTCAACTTTATTTTAACATCTGCACCTGAACTCAAAAGTAACTGACAAAGCCTAAAAAAAAACTTTCTGGTAATGGCTAATGATAATTTCTATTTAAACATATACTTGAAAACCAAGAAAATGATCTGAAAGATAGAAAAAAATAAATGAAAAATCTTTAACCAAGAACCTTCATAAGTCTTCAACCAAATATATAAAGGAAAAATATATTCTCCCACACACACTCTCTCCCTCTCTTACACTTACACATGCACACATACACTACAGTTCAAAAGTTTGAAGCCACCCCCAGATTTAACATGGAATGGACTTGACAGGAGAGTGAAAAAAAAAAAAAATGAGAAAAAAAAGCTGTTAGCATCATTGAAAAAAGAATGGAATCAATGAAACTTTTGCAATGAATGCCAAAAATTTTGTGGTGCAGTAATCAAGGCTGAAGGAGGATATTTTGACAAGAGCAAAATTTAATCATAAAAAGGCTTTTTTTTTCTTTTTGTCATAATGAAACTTCTAATAAAAATCATGTCCCACTTTTTTTAACCATGTATAATAATTTTCTCTTATTTAAAGTTCAAAACTACTACTTTTCGGGCCCAAAATCACTGGCGGTCGCCTCAAACTTTTGAACTGTGGGGTGTGTGTGTGTGTATATATATCAATGAAACTTTTGCAATGAATGCCAAAAATTTTGTGGTGCAGTAATCAAGGCTGAAGGAGGATATTTTGACAAGAGCAAAATTTAATCATAAAAAGGCTTTTATGTTTTTCTGCTTGGCTATACCTTGAGATTCTTAATAAAATTAAAGAAGGGTCTGCAATATAATTGATCATGACCTGGCATCTCAACTTCAGTTGCTGACATGATGCGGCTTTCCTTTAACTTTTCTCCAAATATTTTCATGGCAATCATTACAGTGAGCTTTCCACCTTGGTGTCTTGACTGCATGAATTTACGTGTACTACTAGATTTAGTAACTAGCTCTCACCATTTTACTGTTCAACTACCGTAAGTTCTATTCTAATAGTTTCTTTTCTCACACTCCTCACCTGTGAAACTCTTCTATTTTCTTGTTTCCCTGCAACTTACAGTCTTCTAAAATTTAAAAATTCTCCAAGTTTTTGTTCTCACAACTCTTTGGTTCAATTAATCAGTGCTTTTATCCACTGGGCCATGTGTCCATTAGTGAGTGAATTTTGGGGAGTTAATGCCTCAGTAACCTTCTTTTTTTCCAGTGCTCATATTACAATTTTTTTGTTATTGTTCTTCTCTAGCTCTCTGTATTACTGGTTCCCATATTGCATTCATTTCTATGCTTGGCCTGCTTAGGAGATTTTTGTGGCCTAGCATATATATTGGTTCTTTAAGTTTTTGCATTTTCCAGTTTTAGTTAATTTCCTATGATAACTCTCCAAGATTTTGTTCTCTCTGCTGTGGCCAGGAATTGAACTCACTGGTTGGCTCTGCAGTTGTTGAAGAAACACAAAAATGCACCTGAGCAAATGTTGAAAATAGGGATGAGCTAGCTACTCTAGCAGATTGGCAAACTTGGAAACAATTACATGTTTTAACTCTAGACTTGAATAGATCAAGATTGTAGTGATCAGGGAAGCATCCTCTTGGGAGTTGGTTTCATAATGCAGTGGTTTTTCAGTTGTTGTTGTTTGAGAGGAATTTCCATAATGAGAGTGGCTTGCTAAAATGGGTGTGGCATGGTGGGTCTTGTCTGGGAAGTTTACAATTAGGACTGAAGAATGACTGATAGAAATTCCTCTCATTCTACCTCCCTTTCTCTCACCATTTCAGTTCCTCACTTTGTTCTCTTCTGCTTCACAAATTTCTTTCTTTTTGTTGCCTTTCAATGACAGAACAAGTCATGTGTCCTTTTCTCCTTTAATCTGTCTTGCTTCTCTTTGCATTTCTTCAGCTTGGCCAGATTAAACTTAGAATGCTGGACATGTATCAGTCCTTCCACATCTTGAGTTGATTCATTGATTGCCTTCGTTTTTATTGTCTCATTCTTTGTCACACTTTTTTTTTATGCTGCAATTAACTTGCTTGTCCATTGTTATTTAAAAGAAAATTTCCTTGCCTAATGGTTGAAATAGTTGCATTTTTCCAACAATACCACTCATCACATATGCACACATATGCAGTTGGGCACCTCGAGGTGGTGTAATGCTTAGCAAGCTTGTCTCACTAAAACAATTATGACTGAGTAGTGAGTTCACCCCTCACTGGCTGCCCCATACTTTTGGCCTTGTACCACATCTAAGCTACACTTGGAAAATCACTATATGCACACATATGAAGTTATATATTCTATCACTTTAAACGTTATTTTTAGTGGGTACTCATATTTATATGTAGATGCTCTGTTTATTTATTAAAAGGTATTTTTTATTTATTTTTTTGTCTACCAGCCTGATATTTCAGAAATCTTATTAAAGAAAAATATGTACTCTCTGGCAGGATTTGAACCTGTATCACCCAGGTTAGAGGGAACTGTTGTTAGATCCAATGTGCTTTAATCAACTCAACCGTGAAGAACCTTTCCTGATCAAGCAAGGCTGAATTGTGTCTTTAAGCATAATCCTTCTCAAAATTTCAAATCTTTGCTCAGTTTAGTATCTGAATGTAAACAAAGCAATTTCTAAAGAAGTAATGGATTTTTTTAAAATGTTTAAAGTGATAAAATCTATCATATTAAAAAATAAAACATCCATTACATCTTTAGAAATTGTTACAAAGAGTCTGCTGTTTATGCAAACTAGAAAAAAAAGTGCTCAACGCCATACAATATGGTAGAGCTTTTCTAAACAAAGAATCACCTCTCAGGTGTACACAGTCTGACCAAGGCAGTCGGCAGCTGTATTGGAAAAAATGTATGGATGGTCTCATCTGGAGTTGGGGGAGCACCCATAACACAATTATACCCCTCCCCACTAAAAAAAAAAAAATCTTGTTTGTGCATCAAAAAAGTGCTCAGTGACACACATATATATTTTTGTTTATTTAGGCAGCAAATTCTCTTTTAGGCATGTCTGATTGGATAAATTACAAATATTGTATCTCCTTATTTTTATCATAATCATTTTATATTCATGAATATTTTTTCCATATACTACAATTGAATGAGGCAAGAAATACATTGTAACTGTGAGAATATTTGTGAATATGAAAGGATTATGATAAAAATAAGCAGACATAATGTTTGTAATTTATTCAATTGCACACACACACATATATATATATATATATATATATATATATATAATCTGTGTACATATTTACAGTTGCTCTTTACATTGCATTTAAAGTAGCTGTTAAAGGAACTAGTGGTACTGTTGGTATTAGTAAATAAAATTTTGCTTAGTCTGGCATAAGACCAAAATTTGTTTTCAGTACCTGGTATTCCTAACCATTGATACATCTAAATTTAAGAGTAATGAAGTTTGTGCATTTACACTAAAAATGGAAATACAATTAAAAATATTTTTAAAAAAGTACAGGTTTTACAGCTTTAAACCAGTAGCCGTGGGGTCTGGCCATTGCTGGACTTCATAAAATGTCAGAAAACAGAATTTGACTCAGGTTTGAACTTATTCAAGCTATTACCCACTCCTGAACATCTTGGATGATATCCTAAAAGTAAAAGATGATGCTGATTATAAGAAATTAACAGAATTGTATCATCAAAACACTTTCTTTTTTTTTAACCATTTTAGCTTAAGCAAGGAAACAAATCCACTTAGATGCAGGGGATTACAATGTATGAAAAAATATAAAAAAAAACATTAAGAAGCAAGAACAATAAACGAACAGAAGATAAACAATAATGATTGATACTGGATTTAAATTTTTGAAGGTCATAGTAAACTGGTAAGCAACAAGAGAGTCCCACATGTAAGAAGTGTGATAAAAGGAACTGCTAACATAGAACTTAGTTACATCTAGCTATTTTAACTGTAAATTGATGAGATCTTGCTGCCAAACTAATACTGCACTTAAATTCATAGAGTCTTGGTACCATAGAAGAAAGTTCATCAGAACAATTACCATGACATTATTTATAGAAAAGGCACTGGGAAAATACATTATGGTAGTGGAAAAATGACTGAAGCCAAGATGCCAAATAATATTGCATATTCTTCATTGGATTTTATCAATAATCTCTAAATGTATAGCAGGAACACCAGACCATATCTGGCAGCAATATCCTAAGCATGGAGAAGTTGTAGACTTGTAAATATTTAAGATAGATTTTAGCAAGAAAAATTGTCTAGTGTGACACATAGAACTAAATTTCCTAGCAATTGATTCAATATAATCTTTCCACTTCATATCATTGGAAAACATTAACCCAAAAAGGAACAAAGAGTCACTCTCATGATGATTATGCTGACTGAAGGGTTCTCTAATAGGATTAATAGAAAGCAGTTTTGTTATGGAAGTGTTAAAATTAACAAGCCATTCCTTGCCCCAGTTAACAACAGAATTCGACTTTATTGAACCAATCAGATTTACTATTAAGACAAGAGTAAATAACTGTCATCAGCATAGATACTGAGTTGAGAAATGATAACATCAAGCTCATATCTCCCAGACGCTCGAGGATTTCTTCAACAGAATTACTAATGAAGAAGACCAGAGAAGGATCCGAAATGACCTGGATAAATCCTTCAGACATAAATTTGATATAGTCAAGGCTCGCCAAGTGCAAAAATTAAATAGATTGAAAGATCAGAAGGTGACGCACAAGGTCCATCACCCACCAGTGAAAGCAGTAGTCAACATCAGCCAATATCTGAGGAGTCAGTATTGAATAAGGGTCTCAACTTCGCCACAACCATCAGGCGGGTGCCATACTTGGACATCATTGCCAGAGTCGAGGAGGCAGCCTTGAACTTCCCTCAGGCTCAGGCGGATGAACTAAGATGGAAGGTAAGACAGGCCTTGGAGAGAGCCAAGCTGCCCAGGTCTAACATAACAAAACTGGAGAGGCTAGCGATTGGAACCCTACAGAGGAACGAAAACATCATCATACTACCGGCTGACAAAGGTAATGCGACTGTAGTGATTGACAAATCAGAGTATACAAGAAAACTGGAAGACCTCATTAGCAATGGTAGCTACAGCAAAGTGAAAAAGGATCCTACTATGAAAACGGAATGCAAACTGTCACAGATCCTAATCAAGGACAAGGATCACTTCGCACCCAAGATGTATAGGCAGTTATCGCAGCATTACAGAAAGTTACCTCACATATACGGTCTCCCTAAGATTCACAAAGATGGTATTCCACTCAGACCAATTGTTAGTTGCCAAGGCTCTGTGTGCCACCCTCTGAGTCACTTCCTTGTAGATATAATTGACCCATTGATCGGAAAGTCTCCTTCATATGTCCGAAACTCCGCCCACTTCGTGGAGATAATCAGAGATGCTCCCATCCTCTCCAGCCAGATGGTGAGCTTGGACGTGGTGAGTTTGTTCACCAAGGTACTCACGGAGGAGGCACTCTCAGTAGTCAGAAACAAATTGACCTCTGACTCTTCCCTAGAAGAACGGACCAGTATTCCAATAGATAATCTGATGGAGATGTTGACTTTCTGTACACAAACAACACACTTCAGAATGGGATCACACATATATCGACAGGATAAGGGCTTAGCAATGGGATCGCCATTATCACCAGCAATGGCGAATATATACATGGAATACTTTGAAGAAATAGCATTAGAATCTATATCTCTAAAGCCTACTATATTGTTAAGGTATGTAGATGACACCTTCATACTCTGGCCACACCAGGAAGATGTCCAGGTTCTACTGGACCATGTGAACTCAATAAGACCTTCGATACAGTTCACAATCGAGAAAGAGAGTAACAACACACTCCCATTTCTGGATGTACTATCTCGAACAGAGCATGGGTTCAAGACATCCGTATACCGTAAACCAACACTCACCGGACAGTACCTCAATTTCAACTCCTACCATCCATACAGCATAAAGAAAGGGATCGTCCATTGCTTACAACACCGAGCAAAAGTGGCGACCCACAGACATTAGATAAAGAATTGGTCAGTATAAGTAGTACCCTACAATGTAACAACTACCCTGTATACATGGCAGCAGCCCCCAAAAACTGGGATAGGCGGGTACAAGAGAAGGACAACAACACTCAGAAAACAGTCTGCCTGCCTTATGTGAAGGGGTTATCAGAGAAAATACAAAGGATCTGTGGTCCATATAACATCAGGACAACTTTCAAGAGCTTGACAACACTACACAGATATCTCTCTCGGGTGAGACCCTCCATAGAGGAGAACATGACTAAAGACTGTGTGTACGCTATCCCGTGCAGCTGTGGAAAGGAATATAAAGGAGAGACAGGCCGCCCCCTCATGGTAAGGCTTCAAGAACACCAGAAAGCTGTAACACAAGGGGAAGTAGAAAAATCAGGCGTGGCTGACCACATATGGAGAGAGAAGGGAGATCACCGTCCCCTGTGGGATCATGTTGAGATCATAGACAGGGAACACCATTGGAAAATTTGTAAACTTAAAGAATCAGCACATATGCTAGGCCACAAAAATCTCTTGAGCCGACCAAGCATAGAAATAAATACAATATGGGAACCAGTAATAAGGAGTGCCAGAGAAAAGCAATGATAACAAAGTTGCAATATGAGCTCTGGTAAAAACATGCAATAATAACAGCAAAATTGCAATATGAGCACTGGTAAAAATGGTTGCTGAAAACATTAGGTTTATAATACCCAAAAATTCATTCAGAGGGAAAATTAGCAGGAGATAACTGATATCCATCAAACATGGCACGTGGAACTAGAACAGTCTACCCCAGTGATCGAAATAAAGGGTTCAGTTCGAAATTCCAACCACCTGAAGAAGGCCAGAGCGTACAACAGCCGAAACGTTGTGATAAATATGGTGAAAAAGATGAGGACAATTGTCCGAGTAATGTAAATACTGTATCAGGATGGTAATTTATAAAAATTAGGAACAGCGTAATTACTGTATTTTCCAGCTTACTAGATGCTGGAAGACACACCTTAATAGTGCAAACAAATTTCTAAGAAAAATAAGTCATTCTCATACAATAACACATTCACCATGCGTCCCTCTCATACTAGTGCCACGTATTGTTTACATTAATCACTCATCCGATTTTGTTTGTATGGCAATGACATATTAGTCACGAGCAGAAAGGCTCCTGCCACTGCTAGTAAACAGAGCATGTTAAGCTTGTGGCTTGGCCCTAGGAAGGTTTAGTCTTGGAAATACTTGTAACAGCTAAGTACTCAGGTTACATCATATAAAAGGCTGAATTAGATCGATTTTCCAAGCATAGCTTACATGTGGCACAAGGCCGAAAGTATGGGGCACCCAGTGAGGATCAAACTCACTACTCAATTGTTCTAGCAAGATAAGTTTGCTAACCATTACACAACCTCTGGGTGCCCAAAGTCTGAATTAGATAACATTATAGTGTAATGACTTAACATATAAATCCATGTTCTTATCAGTCAAACCAATTAGGTGACCGTCCAAGCCTGGGCATTGCATTACATTCATCTTGGAAGATGCACACATATTTTTTAGGAAAAAAAGTGTTTAAGACGAAAAATAGGGTATAAGAAATTGACAGAATTGTACCCGTTTTGAAATCAGCGTCGTCTTTTTCCTAGAGAGGTTACCAACAAAACTTGGAATCTCGGTCTTCTCTTCTATTTAACCCATTGGTGGGAGGAGATAGGATGGATTTATCTCCGTTCCCAAGGGTTTTGTGTAGAAGTGAATACAGTGATGGAATGTGAATTCCATTTTCAGTAACAATAAACAATGTTATATACACATTCAATAAATATATAATTAATACTGTTTTTTTTTTTTTTATAAGCCAATAATTGATACAGAATTTTTATTTTATTTTGACAATTAATATTAGATTTTAAGGTGGGCATTAATTCACTTATTTTTTGCCTTGCCTTCTAGTATATTAACTGTCACATGATTCCTTTTCTTTATTATTTGTGAACTACCATGTCCGCTTGATGATTGATATTATTAGGTTGGTGCAAAAATAATGTCGTTTTCTCACATATGTGAGAAAATGACATTATTTTTGCACCAACCTAATAAAACTGAGTAGATAGTTGCGTTATCAGCATAGATACCTAGTTGTGAAGTAATGCCATCAGGAAGATTGTTGAGGAAAATTAGGAACGACATAGGAAATTAAAAGAATTGCACCAGCAAAATACTTGGCTGCACTATAAATAGAATTCCTTCTGTTTTTAATCGGTTGTGTTAAGAATAATTTGTAAGATTCAGAAAAACAAATAATAATGAAAACCTATTTAATGTTATGCTTTATCTATTAATATCCTCCGTCCCATTTTTAGGCATTAATTGATTATAGGCAGGATTCTATAATTAATACTAGATTTTTATAAACTTATTATTCCTCCTTTGTACCCTTAAACCACCCTATTAAGTATAGGGCCACAATCTCACCATACTAGTTGTTGCTGCTACAATTTCCATAGCATTTAGGCTTTTTACGGGACAGAGTTGCCAGCTTCATACCAAACTAGTCTGTTCTGCTAAACTGGTTACTGACCAAAACTTGGAAGCCCAGTCTTCTCTGCTATTTAATCCATTGTTGGGAGGAGATGGGTTGAATTTTATACCCTTTCCCAAGGGTTTTTGTTAGAAAGTGAATGCAATGATGGAATGATTTCACTTTCTGTATTAATAACCACTACGTTATGTGCACATTCAATAAACATATAATTAATAAAGAATTTTAATTTTAATTTTTGCATTTAATATTGGATTTTAAAATGGGCATTTATTTATTTGTTTTTTGCCATGCCTCTTTTTCTTTATCATTTGTGAACAACCATGATTTCTTGGGAATTGGGATTGATTTTTTTTATGGCTTATCAACCCTTTGTGGGTTATTTGAAGCCAAAACATATTTTGGATTATTCCTATTGCAGATGCCTGCTCAGGCAAATTTGTATTTCTTTGATTGCAAATATAAGTGTTAGTTACAGTTACTGGGGTGGAGAGAGTATAATCTGGTGTAATGACTAGCTAAACATGATCAGTATGCATTTTAGAATTCAGTTTTCCTTCTCTTACAATGGTTGCCACCTGAGGTTAGAGAGCCCAGTCAACCCTGGCTCTTTAATCTATACCTGGGTTAAATAACAGTTGGTTAAATAAACCTCAAAATCTATCAAATTTTGTGGTCAAATCCAGTTTCAGTTTAAAACTGTGTTTGGGTTCTTACTCATTTGGTTTAATGAGTCTGGTGATAAATGGTTAAATTCTGTCTGAAGCTGGTTGGAACTCCATTCAAGGAACTCTGCTGCCACGTTCATAAATTAGTGATGACCGATTCAAAACAGGCCAGACAATGGGAGTTGCCGGATGACAGTCTGCAGGATTAGAGTACAAATTGTACTAGCAAATAATAGAAGGAAGGAAATTGATTTCATTGATGCAAATGGTTTTTCTAGTTTTTGGGCATTACTATTTTGCCATTGTTGAATTAATAGTTTTGACTCTAGTGATTAAATTAGTGACTATAATTAATAAGTTAATGGCTTAGTGTATATATTTTTCCTTTAGATATGTTTCCTATTTTGATTTCAAGTAAATGAATCCCGCTTTCCCAATCATCTGTTGTTTTGGCTGTTATGAGTGTAGTCAAGTGTGTGGAAGATTGAACGAATGAATGAGGAAGCTAACTGGAGAAAGCAGGCAGAGATTCCTGCAGCACGTGTCTGCCAATCACGTGTTGACCAGCCGTTTCCCAATTTGCCAGTGACAAATATTTATTTGCCAAACGTTTCATGAGTGAACATCGAATATTATTGGCTTTGTCATTCTTGGGAAAGCAAGAAAATCATGATCTCTCTTTTACCATTTTATCTTCTTTTTCTCTTTTGTGATTTCATGGTTTTTTGCCAGTTTTCATTTAGTTTTGTCTCATTGTGTCTTCTTTTTCTACTTTTTTTCTTCTCCTTTTTTCTGTTTTCATTTTCTCCTTTTTTTCTGTTTTCATTTTCTCCTTTTTTCTGTTTTTTCATTTTCTCTTTTTTTTCTTTTTCTGGTTTCATTTTCTCCTTTTTTCTGTTTTCATTTTCTCCTTTTTTCTGTTTTTTCATTTTCTCTTTTTTTTCTTTTTCTGGTTTCATTTTCTCCTTTTTTCTTTTTTCATTTTCTGTTTTCATTTTCTCTTTTTTTTTCTTATTCTGTTTTCATTTTCTCTTTTTTTTTCTTATTCTGTTTTCATTTTCTCTTTTTTTTTCTTATTCTGTTTTCATTTTCTCTTTTTTTTTCTTATTCTGTTTTCATTTTCTCCTTTTTTTTCTTTTTTCATTTTTATTTTCTCTTTTTTTGCTTTCATTTTCTGCTTTTATTTTCTCTTTTTTTCTTTTTCTGTTTTCATTTTCTCCTTTTTTTTCTTTTTCTGTTTTCATTTTCTCTTTTTTTTCTTTTTCTGTTTTCATTTTCTCCTTTTTCTGTTTTCATTTTCTCCTTTTTCTGTTTTCATTTTCTCCTTTTTCTGTTTTCATTTTCTCCTTTTTTCTTTTTTCATTGTCTCCTTTTTTCTTTTCCTCCTTTTTATTCCTTTTTCTTTTTTTTCATTTTCTCCTTTTTTTCATTTTCTCCTTTTTTTCATTTTCTCCTTTTTTTCATTTTCTCCTTTTTTTTCCTTTTCCTCCTTTTTTTTTTTCATTTTCTCCTTTTCCTTTTTTTTTCATTTTCTCCTTTTTTTCCTTTTTTTTTCATTTTCTCCTTTTTTTCCTTTTTTTTTCATTTTCTCCTTTTTTTCCTTTTTTTTTCATTTTCTCCTTTTTTTCCTTTTTTTTTCATTTTCTCCTTTTTTTCCTTTTTTTTCCTTTTCCTCCTTTTTTTATTTTCTTTTTATTGTTTTTTCTTGTTTATATTCCAACCATTTTTTCTTTTCTTTTTCTTCTCTTGCATACACTCTCTTTCTTGCACACTTTTTCAGATCATTTCTCTAATATTCTTTATTTCCTCCTTCTCTTCCTCTTTCCTTTCATTTCATTTTTCTTTGTCACTCTTTATCATGCTTTGTTCTCTCTCCCTCTCCCTTCTCTTTTCTCTCTCTATTCTTTTTACTTCTGTCAACCAATCACTCTTCCATTTTCTACATCATTCCACTCTCTTTTCTTTCTTCCTTCTACCAATCCTTTCTTCCCCATTCTCCCCATCTGGGCTAAAATTAGATTTTTGCTGCTGCTGCTGCTACTTCTATTGTTATTATGACTTCTCAGTCATGTCTTTGTGCGTGGGTGTTTCACTCTCTGCACTGACAGAGTGAGATGCATTTCAAAGAATGTATCCACAGGTAGGTAGAATCTTGTATCAATAAAGAAGTTCTGAAGGTTTATATTGGTAATTAATTCTGGTAAAAAGCTCATGAAGATTGAACATAAGCTTTTACAGATCATTATTGCATATAGTAAGTTATTCTGGAACAAGGCCATATTAATTGGGTATCCAATGAGGATTGAAAAAATAAACAGTAGCTCAGGAATTTAGCATATTATAATTCTTTAAGAATCAACATAGCAAAGTCTGGTCACCACAATCTGTAAATTTTGTTGAAAAATTATGAAACCGCCCATCTCTGTAATGATCAAAAACAAACGTGCAAAGGAATGATATATATATACACATACACATTATTCAGACTATTGTCCTCATCTTTGTTGCTATATTTATTACAATGTTTGGCCGTTGTACGCTCAGGCCTTCTTCAGTCAAACTGAACCCTTTATCAAGGACACATGGCACAGTGGATAAAGGTGTTAGTTAGATCCAGTGACAGGACCCAAAGAGTGTGTGTTCAATACCCAGCTAAGGCAGTGGAGAACTTTCAGAGGGAAATTAACAGGAGATAACTGATAACTGACATCCATGAAACATAGCACGGGGAACTAGAACAGTCTACCCCAGTGAGCAAAACAAAGGGTTCAGTATGACATTCCAACGACCTGAAGAAAGCCGGAATGTACAATGGCCGAAATCTAATAAATATGGCGACAAAGATGAGGACAATAGTCTTAATAATTTAAATAATGTACATAATACCTCATCTCAGAAATATAGACAGATTATATATATAAGAACATTTTTATGTTTATACATTCTTTTTTATAGATACAAGTAAATGCTCTGTTTATAATAAACAGTATTAACGACAATGTCATAGAAAATATGCGTCCTCCAACAGGAATGGAACCTGTATTCTATATGGAACCATCATATAGCCTGATGTGCTTTTACTGATTTTGCCACAGAGGAGCAGTTAGCATGGTCGATTTTACTGTAGGAGGATGCATTTTTTTCTATGTTTGATCCTTTTATATTCTTGCTCTACCTGGATTTTATTCTTTTGGAAATACATTTTATATATATATATATATATATATATATATAGACCACTAATATTATCAGTGTGTGTGTATATATATATATATATATATATATAATGTATGTAGACCACTAATATTATCAGTGTGTATATATATATATATATATATATATTTGGTTGGATCAATCCAACCAAATATGTTAGCTATCTCTGATATTGAGCACTTTCTAATAAGTACAGCACATATTTATATACACACACTTTTCACATTATATATCTATATCTCTCTATATATATATATATATATAAAATTACAAAATACAGGGGTTTTTTTTGCCAGATTTTGGAAAGTTGATTAAGTCAGGAACTTTTCAGCACCCCTTTGCGATGTGTGTGTATACTATATATATATATATATATATATATATATATATATATACACACACACACACACATACAAAAGGCAGCCATTCTAATGGTTTGCATTAATCATAACAGTGAAGTAATAACAACATTTGCTCATAATTAAAATCATGAAATAGATGCTAACATTAATGTTAAAATCATTAAAAGTAGCTGCAGTATTTGTTGAACAAAGAATATTTGATCTTAAAAGAAAATATGATTTTTATTGGGAGAGTTGAGGGAATGACTTCTTGGCATTTGGAGATGGAAGAAATGTTTGAGATTAATTAACCAGAAATTTCTAACTCTTTGTACCCCATTATTTTTTAATTGTCTTTGTATTTCACACTTTTCAGAATTTTCTTTCAGTAAGTAAACTTCTAACCCTCCCTCTCCTCTGGTCAGTTTTGTAACCTTTTTTACTTTGGACTAACCTAGTCCTTTTGGAAAAGAACAGGTGACTCTGTAACATGCACATACACATATTTTCCCTACTATGCTATATTAAAGTGTGTATATTAAATATATACATACACTATTTTCTTGCCTTTTTAAATAAAACAGAATATTTAATGTCTAATTATATATATATATATATATATAGTTTTAAGGTGTGCTATATTTATGGGATAAAGTACCTATCAAGGATAGAGTGTATATAAATATCAAAATGAACATTGAAGTCAGCACTCAGAGGCGACAGACTGTTTCATGCTAAACGCAATCATCAAGTTGCCTGATGATTGCATTTAGCATGAAACAGTCTGTTGCCTCTGAGTAATTGACTTCAATGTTCACTTTGATATTTCTTTATTAAGATGAATCGAGTTCTCCAGTCACTGTTGTGTTTATCTAAAAATAAATATGTTTAAATTCACCTTCATCCCTGACGTGTGGCAATGACTTAGGGGCAGAGTCTCCGACTGATACCAAATCAGTTGGGTTTCGATCCCGGCTTGAGGCAGTCAGGTGTCTACCTGCACTGATGAGCTATGAAACAGTTAAACAGTTTGTCTGTGGATGATATATATATATGTGTGTGTGTGTATATATATATATATATATATATATATATATATATATATAATGTATATAAGATGATAAAAAATATATAATGTACATAAGATGATAAGAAATATATATAATGTTCATAAGATTATATATATATATATATATATATATATATATATATAAGATAAAAATATAGTTTTACGGTATGCTATATTTATGTGTAAAGGTTCTCAGTATCAGGGATAGAGCATATGCAAATCTAAAAGTAGACACTGAGGTCAACACTGAGTGGCAACAGTGTTTCAAGCTTCATGCTAATGTCTTGACCTTGGTATTATGTGTTTCATTGAAAATGACTGACAAGTCACAATCTATCTAGTTTTTTTATTGTTTTTTTAATATTTATATAAAAATTATCTAAATGATTTTTCTGAACACTTTTAGCAAATCTATTGGCTAAAATGAAATTCCACCAAATTCCTTGAAAATGGCTAATAGATTATCCAAAAGTGGTTGCAACACAGTCATTGGGACAGTTTCTAAATACACTGTATCCAAAAAAGAAATCTCTTGTTCACACACAAGAAACACATAAACCATCTTAATTAGTTCAGTTGATTGGCTGAGAAAAGTTGTAGTAGATGCATGTGTTCATTTGACAATTTGAATGGTCACAGTAGATGATAGGATGTGTTGCGGACCCGGAGTGAATGTGGCTAATGAAGTGCCGGCATACGAAAAAGGTGGCCTTGTGCCTGACACTACACTCAACTACCGGATCCACAAACAAATTAAAAAGGAGAGGAGAGAAAGAGGAATATTATGTAAATACTCAGCGCGTGTTCTTTCTCATACTAAATTTCACAATCCCCTGGATATAAAAAGGAAAAAGGGTCATATTAAACGTGCATAAGAAGGAAGAAAATTGGTAGGCACAAAGAATGACTGAAGCAAGACTTGCAAATAAACACAGAATTAAAATTTATTAAATTATTTAACAAGTAGGTAGTCTCGTGCGTGGAGACAGAGGTAAAACTGTTGTAACTTGCAAAAAGAACTATGAGGCAGTCAAAAAATAGTTCACCAGATTTTTGCGCCAATAAAAGGCAACAAAGTGGCTATGGCGGGAAAAGTTCCTCTATAAGAAAGTTCTGGAAGGATGTCTGCCCGTGTAATTAGGAACATGAATACAATATTGCAAGGAATAAAAAATACTCACTGTGGAAATTTTGTTAATGTGAGTGTATGTGAATATTTTTAATGTAACTGGTTCAAAAGGAAGAAATAAAGAGTTCGTAGTTAGTTTAACAATTTTGGTCGAAGAGAATTCTGCATCAAGACAAGGAATTAGTCTTGGAAAGGTGAGAGACGACCATATTGAAGATTCTGGTAGTGAGTAAAAAATAGTTCGAAAGTTCTTTGCATCAAGACGAAGAGGATAGTCTTGGAAAGGTGTGAGACGACCGTATTGAAGATTCTGGTAGTGAGTAGAGGAATGCTCGTAAGCTGTTCACATCAAGACGAAAGGTTAGTCTTGGGAAGGCATTAGATATCCCAGCTCATTTATGGCTAAGAGCGTGGGATAATTGAGTTGTTTCAGCCTCGAGGAGAAAACAGCAACTGAAAAGAAATCCAAAACGCCGGCCGCTCGTGACGTCAAGCTCATCGCGCGGGAAAAAACAAATTTTAAACATCAGTAGCAGCCAATCAAGAGGGAGTCGGCAACACTAGCTGGCTCATCGACGGTTACTACTATAACTAGCCGCACGAGAAGGGTAGGGATGCAATCCGCGCATGCGCACGTCTAAATATTAACTGTGGAAAATGTTAGGCGTTCCACAGATGTACATTTTCATGGTCAAACTTCAGAATGTTTTTGCTATAACACTGCAGTATAGCACATCATAGTATAATTTTTGTTTGAGCACTTCAGTGCTATTTCAATTAACTTGGAGAATAAAACAATTTCCAGATCAGTCATAACATCAGTTTCCAAATTTGTTATTAATACAAATTGGCAAAAATAACAAAATTTAAAATATCTGTCTATTTGAGGTAACTCCATGTCTGTTAATTGCTAAGTAGATTCCTTTCTGTGAGTTTTTCTTAAGGAAGTAAGAGGGATAAGCAGATAAGAATACTTGACCTCTCTGCACTCTTTTCCATCAGCCACTGTGGCATACCAAGTAACGATACTCTAAAAATAGAGATTATAGTAACAGTTTGAGTCAACCGAGATGTGATTCTACAGAAGGATCTGGAGAATACCATGGATAGAGCATGTGAATAATGAGGTAATTTTAAAGAAAATGGAAACAAAAATGACATTTGTGCCTAGAATCAGAAAGATACATAAAGGATATGCAGATGACACAATGATGATTGCTACCTCAGAAAGAAAGTTACAAAAACTCCTACAGAAGGTAGTGAAGGAAAGCAAGAAGAAAGAATGCATGGTTGTTAGCAAAAGGGTGAGCCCAAAGTTCAGGTTGCAAATTGGAGGTACCAAAATCAAACAATTTACATATCTGGGAAGTGTTTTAGCAGATGATGGAAAGTGACACTGAGATCCGAAGGTATATTGGAATAGCCAAAGCAGTATTCCAAAAGCTAAGCAGAGTTCTAAGAAATAGAAAGATTTGGCTAGAAACAAGAAAAAGAGTACTATGCTCCTCGAAGATGAAAAATGAGACTTGAAGCAACAGAAATGTGGTTCTACAGAAGAATGCTAAGGATGCCATAAATCGAACATGTGAGTAACAAAAAAGTTTCGGAGAAAATGGGAACAAAAAGGGAAATAATACTTAACATCAGGAAGAGAGAGTTGAGGTTTCCAGGGCACATAATGAGGATGGAAGGCTTGGAAAATCTAACACTCATGTGACAGAAGACGAAAGGAAAACAATGCATAACATACTTAGTGAGCTTGAGGAAATGGATGGTGGAACAGAGCTTAGGAAAAATAAGAGAAGCTTATTAAGAGCTATAAGAGATAGGAAGTTGTGGAAAGTGATGATTGCGTACATCCTGAGAGGACACAGCACATAAAGAAGAAGAATAAGGAAAGAATGCTTGGAAAATCTGAGACTCACAGGACATACTGAAGGGCAGAAAGAAACAGTTATTTATGGCAGAACAGCAAGAAAGAGACAGTAAAAGAAAAAGATGTTCCTAAGAATTACAACAGGATGGAAGTTGAGGTGACCCATGTTCACCCATGTCCTGAAAGGCAGACAACCCATAGAAGAAGAAAAAGATGGTTAAAATTTGGGTTAATTTAAAAATGCTGTTTTGTGTTGATAGCTCTGTGGGTCTAGCAGTCGCTGCATGTCTTCAATGAGACTTTGTAATGGCCATGAATTTTCAGCTTTCATTCATTTCATTTCTACCACTTTTTATTGCAGCTTTCTGAACTTTATTCTATGACAGCTAAGCAGCATGGATAAAAAATAAATCTCGCTGGAGGCTTATTCGTTATATATATATTACTGCTCATAGACTAATAAAAAGCATCAAAAATAAGTTGAAAAGTAAAAAAAAAAAATCACTTAGTAATGCTTCAAGAAAATTTGAACAATTTAGGATTATTGCATCTATTTTTATAAGTCTACACAAGTAACACAAATATTCAACTTATTTGTGTACTTGTTTACACCTAGAAAAACTTCAAAATCTATGTGCTATATCTCCTCAGGATGTTGGCAATCATGGCACTCCACAATTTCCTGTCCTTTGTAGCTCTTAACCTTTAGCACTCTTTAGGTGACTATTTTCACCAAGCAAAATGTTAGTCTTGCCAATGCAAGTTGAATTTGAATTTCTTGGTTGTGTAGTCATAATCTTCTATGGCAACACCTAAAATAATATTGACTGAAATTGAGAACCAGGCTACTGCAATTTCAAATATACAGAACTAATATATGAAACATGGAGATTCCATATACAGTAAAAGAAATAATGTTTATAAATGATGCAGAGAGCTAAATGTTAATTTTATCTTTTTACCATCTCTCCTAAACCCTGCTCTGTCATCCATTCTAAAGATTGCTAGGTAGGTTGTGCATTGCTTTTTTCTGGCCCTCTTTCCTGCGAGTATCAAATTTTTCAGGCCCCTTTCCTCATGTATCCCAGAAATTTCAACTATTTCTTCCTGATGTTAAGTATATGCGTCCATTTTGTTGTCATTGTCTCTAGAACTTCATTGTTGCTCGCACGTATAGTCAATGACATCCTCAGTATCCTTCTGTAGAACCACATTTATGTTGCTTCCAGTCTTTTCTTCATCTGGGAGGACATTGTCCAGAATTCACTGCCATATAGGAGGACTGATACTACATGAGAGTTCAGTACTCTTTTCTTTGTTTCTAACAATATTTTCCCATTTCTTAATACTTTGCTCAGCTTTTAGAAGGCATCTTTCACTATATCAATGCATCTTTGGATTTCCACGGGGCATGTTCTGTTCTCTGTTAATATGCTTTCCAGATATCTAAATTATTGCACCTGTTCAATTTTGGTATCTTGAATCTGTAATTTGTATATTGGGCTGTCCCTTCCCTTTTGCTAAGCACCATGCATTTAGTTTTTTTGTAATTTATGTCTAGTTCTTTCTTCTCATTTTCCTTCACTACCTTCTGTCGGAACTGCTAGGTAACCTTGATATATATATATTAGGAAGGATTTTAGAATAATCCAGAACCTATACTGGCAGCAAACTGCTCACATATGGATAGGGAACAAGTTTAGTAAATATACAAAAATAAAATGGGGTGAAAGACAAGGATGCATCTTCTTACCAGACCTTTTCAATTTATATAGCAGGCAATTCTGAGAGAATTAGAAATCTTACCAGGATTCATTATTGGCGGCCACACTCTTAACAACGTGATATGCAGTTGATATAGTGTTGATAGCAGTCAGAAAAATGTCAAAATCACTACTTATATAATGAAGATTATGCACTATGTAAACTATGTGGTCCCCTTATACGAAAAAAAATGACAGACATTATTTAGAGCTACAAAGCTGAAGGGGCATGACAAGAAGAATATTATGTGAATGTTTTGAATAAACACTGGATCGAAAACAAATTTAGAATTTTAATGTGCAAAGAAGGCTTTGAGAATTTGACATTCACAGGACATATTGAAGGCCAGGGAGTAACTTCTTGTCTCCAATAAAGACAAACATTGCTAAAAAGGATTAGAAGTTGTGGAGAGCAATAACTGCCCACATCCTGGGACATAATGAGAAAAGAGGTTTTTGGAGAATTTAACACTCACAGGACATATTGAAGGCAAAATGAATAGAGGGAAACTGAGTAAGATATCCAACAAATTTGTTTAAATGGATGACTGAATAGGGGTGGTGAAGGATAGTAAGGAGAGAAAAAGGATCGGAAGTTGTGAAGGGTCGCGTTTGCCCATGTCCTGGATGGACGCAGCATATAAAAGAAGAATTCTCTGATTGCTTCACAATGCGGAATGACCATTTCTGTTGGTATGCTGGTTATTATGATTATTGACAGTTTGAGCTGCTTCTGATATTGGAACCCCCTCCTCTCCCTTTCCCCACTCTCATCTGTCTCATCCCCCCTCCCTACCTTCTGCAAACATGGCTTCGTCTTGTTTGTCATTCTCTGCTTCAGATAACCTGGCCTGAAAATAGCACACTTCTGTTGTCAATGTGACTGTTACGTCAAATTGACGGAAGCTGCTTGCTCGGCTGTTATAGGCCGAAATATTGAGATTTGTCCACATTGATTTTTTATTTTTTTTTAATTTTTAATTTTTTTTCCTCCCTAATCCCTGTTAGTCTTTCCACACCCATGACTCTCCACACTCTCTTCTTCTCATTGCTTTCTTTCATCTTCTGTTTTTTTTTTTTTTTTTATGTCCTTTCTTTTTCTTCTATGTCTTTGACTTCTTCACCTCTCTTTCCTCCTCCCCTTTTTGCTTTCTTTCACCTCCTCTCCCGACTCCTTCAGATTTTCTCCTCCTCCTCCCTTTCTCTTCACAACTACGCTATGGTTACTGATTTACATTGTGCCTCTGACATATATTAGCTAGTGTAGAGATGTTGCTGATGTCAACAACTAGTTGCTATGGCAAACTATTGGATAAAAAGAGAAATAGAGGTGAATATTTTATCAACTCAAATCTTAGGTTGACCTGCTATGGTGGTTGAGGTAGTTGCTTACTTGATTTTTGCAACAGTGATCTGTGTTCAAGCCCAGGTAAAAAGTCACCATTTTGAATGCTGATTTTCTACTTACTTGAACAACTGGCCCTACACAATCTTCCTACCCATATTTATACATTATAGATATGAATACTATTATTGGTTTATACTTGTGTTTCACTGTTACTAGATGTGTGCGTAGTGGAGCATATTGCTGAAGGCAGTTAATTTTCACCAAGTATTCACTTCTTATATATTAAGAACGGTATAAAATAGGGTAGACTGATCTCTAGTCTTGGTTAGTAATCAGTTAAGGATAATCTGCCCTGTAAGAACATACTTACTCTTTAAATTCAAAAGCTAAAACATCAACTTAGAAACTCAAGTTATGTTCTTAAATAGCTTCACCAGATTGAGACCTTCCTAAAACAAAAACCACATCACTTGAGGACTTTCAACAGCAGCAACAACTAAAATGGATAGCAGATGTAACTTGAAGAGAAAATAATTACATAATCAAGATGCTGATATTCTGAACTACTTCAAATAAAAGGTTAGTAAAAGAAACCCCCGTTTATACTGGAAAGAGCAATAACTACTGGATATAAGAAAGCTATTTTCCTGAAAAATTGTTTTAAGAGAAAGATTTAATAAATTTCAACCAAAAGTAACACTGTTTACTTGGTCAATGAATTCTGGATGTTTCCTTATAAAAAAGGTCCTAATATTACAATTACTATTAGTAATGTGTTATATTTCCATTTACAAAAAAGTTTTAGAGAAAATAGAGACAAAAAGGTTATTTATACTCATCAGAAAGCAACAGTTGAACTTTATAGGGTGCTTAAGGAAGAAAGAGGGCTTAGAAAATTTGACACTCACAGGACATAGAATGCAAGAGGAACAGTGAAAAATAAGGCATAATCTACCTCATGAGCTTGTGTAAATGGTTGGTAGAACAGGGCTTAGGAGAAATAACAAAAAAGAGAAAATTTATTCTACAAAGAAAAGGAAATTGGGGAGAGCTATGATTGTCAACATCCTGAATGAAAATGGCACATAGAAGAAATGTTTATATATAAAAATTATGAATATATTTTCATGTATAGTATGATCGTGTGTATAACAGGATCCCATTTTTTGTTTGTAAAATGGATGAATATATTTCAATTTTATGTACAAGGCATTCTTGTATATAGTGTAACTTGAAGAGAAAATAAAGACTGAAACAAGATGCTGACATTCCACACTTCTTTGAACAAAAAGTAAGGAAAGAAGCACTCATCTATACGAGAAAGAGCAATAACAACTAGTGGACGGCAGAAACCTATTTTCCTGAAAAATTGTTTTAAGAGAAAGATTTAATAAATTTCAACCAAATGCAGTACTAGCTGTTTGGTCAATGAATGCCAAATATTTCCTTATAGGGAAACGGCTAATATCATTATGATTAAAAGAACCACAGCATTAATATTTAATGTAGTGAGGCTGTGGCTCCTATTCTCTGCAAGGGAATGACTATAAAGAAGAAAAGGATATCAGATAAACATTTCCAACAGCCTTATGTATTTGTGGTGCCATACTGAATAATTTCTCTTCATGCCATCTCTCAGGTGGTGTTATTTCATGATCATAATCACAAGTCTTGTAAACCATTGGGTTTTTAGGGTCACCACATTATAATGCAGTGATAGTGATGTCTTCGGCAAGATAGCCTGACAGAGCCCAACCTTCTCCAGGATGGTCTCAATTCAGTTTTCCTTCTCCTAGCCTGGTTGCCAACCAAGGCTATAGGACTCAGATTGTCCTGCTATTTATCCATAGCTGGAGAGGAAAAGAAATGGATTCATACCTTTTCCAGGGGTAAGTGAATGTAATAAACTCGACTGGGATTTGAACTCTGCTCTCTGACTTCTCATTCTGAGCATGTATCCATTATACCAGGGGGCATCCACACAGGGTTACTTAGCAGCATCTGTTTCATCTCCAAGCAATATGCAGTCTGTTGTCCTGTGTTACCAGGAGCAAGGAAGGATTCTATCAAAATAGATTATCTTTGCAAGTGTTATATTCCGTGCTAATAGGAATATATACTTGAGAACATGGTGGATAAAATAAGTAAAGGTTTAGTGTACAAAACCAGTACAATAAGAATAAAGGTAACAGTTATGCACAAGGTCATCGCAAGTCAATCCAGTAGTGAGTGCTACTATTGGAAGGTCAGTAGTTCTCGTGTAAGTCCGAGTTGTACTCAACAGATCCCAGCTAGTATATTTAGCTAGCCCCCCACCCACGAGGGTTGCATGTGGCACAAGGCTGGTTTAATGTTGGTTCTCTGAGCCTGTAGGCTCATCCAAAAATATTCCCTTTTGAACCCATATAAATGGGTTCAGGGGCAGTCCACCTCTCTGAACAAGACTGCCCTTCGGCGGAGCCTCGTCCGGGTTCCTCTCTGCCTTCAGGCAGAGAGTTCAACTGGAACAGGTTGCAGCTAGTATATTTAGCTACCCCCCTACCGACGAGGGTTGCATGTGGCACAAGGTCAGTTTAACGTGGGTTCTCCAAGCCCATAGGCTCAGCCAAAAATATTCCCTTTTTGAACATGTATAACTGGGTTATGGGGCAGTCTACCTCCCCGAACGAGACACTGCCCTTCGGCGGAGCCTGATCCGGGTTCCTCTCTGCCCAAAGGTAGAGAGTTTGACTGTTTAGCTGGAACAGGTCATAGCTAGACTCCATAGTCCATTGACTTGCAGATACTTATAGCTAGTTACTACCTATAGTGTAGTCACTCATGGGTGTGACTGGTTATTCCATTACATCAGATACTAATTCCAAACTCCTCTATTTACGTCTTTCTCCGTGCTTTTCTCATAACCTTCAACCGTCTCTTTCTGATTTTCACTAAGTAAATAAGTAAATAAGTACAAAGGTAAGTTATGCGCAAGGTCATCGCAAGCCAATCCAGTAGTGAGTGCTACTATTGGAAGCTTAGTAGGTCTCGCTTAAGTCTGAGTTGTACTCAACAGATCCCAGCTAAACTCCATAGTCTGTTGACTTACCGATAGCTATAGTGTAGTTACTCATGGAGATGACTGGTTATTCCATTACATCAACAAGTAAATTTATCCATAGCTGGCAGTGAGAATCAATTTCATGATTTTTTTTCAAAATGAATAGTCTCAACAAGAATTTGAACCTGGTACGCTAGTTTCATTCTTTTTGCTATTACCTATTAGAACATGAGCAGCTCCATAGTTAGCAAAGATAAAGACAGTAAATGAGGATCAGGGGGAACATGTTAATAGAGAACACTAAAGGGGAAAGGTATGAATCCTCTTCTTTTCCCCCAAACTATGGGTAAATAGCAGGACAGACCAGGTTCTATAGCCTTGTATGACAACTGGTCTACTATAGAAAGAAATGGCCACTTACTGTGGGGAAAAAAATCTGCCTTGTCAGTCACGTATTGAAAGATACATGATCACCTAAGCACGTATCACGCATGGCACATAACTGATTGAAATTTACTTGCATGCTAATACCCTGGGGAAAGGTATGAATCCTCCTCTTCTCCCCCCAGCTATGGGTAAATAGCAGGATGGACCAGCTTCTGTAGCCTTGGATGGCATCTGATAACCACAGAAAGAAATGGCAACCTACGTCGGGGGGGAGGGGATCTGCCTCGTCAGTCATGTATCGAAGATACATGATTGCCTAAGCGTGTATCACACATGACACACAACAGACTGACTGAAAGGCTCCAAGTGGCACAGTAAAACAATCTGGATTTTTATTTGATTATCTGTATGCAGATTTAGAAGTTTAGTGAATACACAACAAATAGAAAGAGGAAGAGAGATATGTATGTTTTCACTGGATCATGTTGAGCCTGGTCAGTACTTAGATGAGTGTTTCCCAAACGGTGCTGTTGGCTGCACCTCACAGGCATGGTGGAAGAGGATAGCAGGTGAGGCAGAATGATTGAAAGACAATCAGAGATTTAGAAACAGTTTCAAATAATTCATATGCCAAAAATAAATATGATTTCAAAATTTAAATTATTATTATGGATTACTTGTAATTGCATACATGAGTGCCAGTATAAATAATGATTGGCTAATTTTATCATTGTGATATATTTGCATTATATCGAGTATTAAGAATATAGCAACTAGGCTCAGCAAATTGGAGGAGAGAGTTATCAATGACAATGTTCTGACTTTGAATCCGCAGTTATCATCCTTTAACCCTCTGGTTTTTCTTATTTTTAAATGTATTTTTTATCACGTAAAATTTGCTGAGGCACGAGCAAATTTTTATTTTGAAAATACGACCTGGAGAAAAAAAAAAGTTTAGAAACCACTGACTTAAATGGTGGAGGAGACCACTTGGGAACATTGGGTGCTCTAAGCAACCTCTTATAACACAAAATATGTTTTTGTTTTAAATACATACCTGTATATAAAATCAATTTTAAAAAAAGATATAAATCTTTGTGACACAATATAACACTATGTTTTTGAGGTGTTGTTAAATACCAACAAAAAAAAAATTAACTGAAAAGGAAAACTAAAAGAACTGCTACATAAGGTAGCAAAGGAAAGCAAGAAGAAAGGACTAATGCATGGTTGTCAATAAAATAAACAGCTCAAGGTGTGAGCTGTCAAAATCAAACAGGTATGGAAATTTAAATATTTGAGTTGTGTAGTAACAGATGATACAAAATGTGACATAAAAGTGCAAAGATGCATAAGAATAGTTGCCATCCAGAAACTAAGCAAAGTATTAAGAGATAAGAAAATATCATCAAAAACAAAGAAAAGAGTGCCAAACTGCTATGTCATATCTAATCTCCAATGTGACAATGAATAGTGGACAATCTCTTCACAGATGAAGAATAAACTTAAAGCAATAGAGATGTGGCTCTACCAGTAGATGCTGTAAATGCCATAGATTGAAAATGTAAGCCACAAGGAAGTTTTAAGGAAAATAAGAGCTAAAAGAACACTTACAATCAGAAAGAATTGAAATTTCTGGGATGTATAATGAGTAAAGAATTTAACACTTACAAGACATTGAAAGCAAAGAGAAGAAGGGAGAAACAGCAAATTATTTACTTAATGGGTTTGTGTGAATAAATGGCAGAACAAGGTAAAGAGTGATGGTAAAGAGCTGAATGTCTTTTAGAGCAACAAAAGTGAGGAAATTGGAGAGTTATGATTGCCAATTTTCTGAAGGGAAACAGCACTAAAGAAGAAAAGCTAAATATGGTGAGCTAATAGTGAGGTAGTCTCATTGGTAAATTAATACAAGCTACTTGTGGCAGTTAGAGTGTTATCAACACGTGTTAAATGCTTATATTATATAACCTTTCAAGGTACTGCTTACTAACTCCTCATATTGAAGAGATAACGTCTAACAATATATTACGTAGCTTGTTAGGCAAGATAATTTTACATTTTCTACTGCTGATATTTAACGTTTTTGAATGTTGATTTTCAAGGCAGCTAGACTGGCCTTCCTTTCTTGAAAGATTGACAGACACAATCTTTCTATTTCTTTGTATTTTGGGTCTTGTGCAAGCTTATGAGGAAAGGCATTAATTCATTTGCACCCAGAGAGGTAAATGCTTTTCTCAGAATTGCATATTCTCTCATCTGTACCATTAGTCAAAATCGGAGATTTTGAATGTTGATTGTATGCTGAAGATACTAAGATATTTTGTAAGAATGAATAGTTGTGTATTTGGGTAGCAATCCTTCTGTAATACAAGTTTCATTAAAAATAACTAACAAAGGACTTTTGTTAAGTTTTTTCTTTTATATTTTTCTTGTGTGCAAACAAGAGATTTTTTTGGACTTAGTAATAGTAATCTTTTTCCAAATGATTATCTATCCTGGTTAAGATGATAAACTACATCCAACAGCAAGGCCTCTGATCAGGAAATTTTGAGGAGTGTGGAACCATGTCTTAATTGCTGGTATTCCCAGGTTCACCCTGACTGGGGTAGTAACACCTGTTAGGGTGCCAGCTATGGGCAAATAGTTAACCCCCAAACTGGGGTCAAAACACTATGAAAGTGTAAAAATAGGTTTTAATACCAGCAATACATTTTTAAAAAAAAAAAATATTACCAGCAATAAAAATCTTGTTGGAATTAAATAACCCATTGAGTTTGGTATGCTGTAAAACAAACCAAACCAAACCCAAACACTTTTTTCCTAATCTATTTGTGATGTTCAAGGTTTTTGGTTGTGCTATTATAAATGGCATGTAAGTTACTGAAAAGTAGACATTCCTACTTACATTGTGGCTGTGTTAATAGCTGATGTTGAATTTTTTTTTCATTATGAGGGCTTCAATTATTTTTTGACATTTTTACAATTAGCAGCATATATTATGTTTATGTGTTTTGTACTGAAATTGCAATATTTTCATGTTGATTTAAATGTGTCCTTATGAAGCTATGGTCCAAGAGAAGTAAGGTCAGCCTTCTTGATAAGCAAGTGGTGGTATGTATAACCCAATTATTCAGAATTATGCTTTCATTAGAAGCACAGTAGCCTCTGTGACATTTGAATTTTGTAAATAATGTAGGTCCTGTATAATTTGAGAAATCAGTTATGTGCCATGTGTGATACATGCTTAGGCGATCATGTATCAAAAGATACATGACTGATGAAGCAGATTTTTTTTGCAGTAGGTTGCCATTTCTTTCTGTGGTAGATCAGTTGCTATCCAAGGCTATAGAACCAGGTCTGTCCTGATATTTAACCATAGCTGGTGGGAGAAGAGGATTAAGGGTATTAAATGTAATGGATTTGACTGGAATTTGAACTCTGCTCTTGGATTCCTCAATCCAAGCTGCTATCCATTACTCCACTGTAAGAACTCTTATCTCAACCACGTGTTTTGTTACTCCCCCCACCTTTTTTTTAACAATGCAACTGCCATTACAGCTTCCATATTTTAATATGTCTTCTATAATTTGTTTATATTGTTTTTCAATAGTTTCAAACTAATGAAAATCTTTTCTGTATACAATTTGACTTCTAGATTTCTACCTAAAAATTTGACTTGTTTGTGATATGAATATGGCTGAAAGGCATACTGTCAGCAAAAAAAAAAAAAAAAAAAAATATGAAGCTTGAAATTCATGTGTATTTATTTCTAAAACAGGAACATATTTTGTAATAAAAATGAAAAAGGGAAAAAAAAAACCACATATTCCCTCCTTCCACATTATCTGAGTAATAAAATTTACTTCCTTATTTCTATGGCAAATTTAAGTGACTTTATTTTTATTGTTGTCCAGGCTGATGTCTTTTCCTTTGGAATCATCCTTTGTGAAATCACTGCCCGAATTGAAGCTGACCCTGACATTTTGCCCAGGACGCAAGTAAGTGTGTTTTGACAGCATTTTAATAATTGGACTTTGTTTTTGTACACTCAGTTTTAGGAAATTTTGTAGCTTTATTTCTTTTATAAGTCTCTTACTAGTGTTAAACATTCATCCACATCTGCAAAAAAAAAAAAAAAAGCTTAAATAAAAATTGTGGGGAAATTTATTGATCATATTAATGTTGCTAGAGGAAAGGTGTTATGATTAGTATATAGTTATTGTAAGCAGAAGTAAACTCTAAAAGAAAATTTTGGGGCTTCCCTCTGGATTTAATAATTTATAGTGTTATGTTGTCTATTTCTCTCTGAGTAGTATCAATTGTAGCACAGTTGTCCATGTTACATTTAGCAAACGGGTTTGCTGACGATTGCCCTTTGTTTACTCTCTATGTTGTCATTCTCATTTGCATATGGTACTACAGTAAGTTTCATGCCTTTTTTGGTTTAATTAACTCTTAAGCTAGGATATGGGAACTATCTAACCCATTAGTGCATGGCGTCCAATCTTTTAGAGAGGGGTTACCTAAAATTTTCAATCTGCCAGCCCTAAGATTACCATTAGCCTGTAAAGTAGATTAGGCTTAAAAGAACTACAATTTTAAGGAAAATATTATGAAATAATGGGTTAATTTCCTTGTTATTGAATATAAATATATGATAAAACCGTTTGGAAAGAGAAAGTCTCTCTGGCCTGAAGCACATTAGTCTTGGAAAAGGTATGCAACTTTCAATTTTAAGGCAATTCTTACTAAATCAAAAGGATGGTAGCAAACTTTCAACTGATAATGTATTGCTGAATATTTGATATCCAAATTGCTTCTATCATTGAAAATAAAAGAAATTGTTTTGATTTGTACAGTAATTGGTCAGGGTTAAATGTAATTGACAGAAATGCTCAGCAATCAGAATTTACAAAGTTTACAATAAACAATGACAAAAAAAAAAAAAGAACAGGGCAAAAATAATATTAAATAAGCAAACAATATATATGCAAGACAAAACTAAGCAAAGCAACAGTAATAAATTACAAAAGTTCACAAAAAATGATGTTAAAATACAAAGGGGGATACAGACAAGTGATTGGAATGTTCTGACTTCAAGATATAACAGAACAAGAATATGGTGGATGAGACTGAGAACTAGCCAATTTTATTGGCTAGGAAGAAATCCCATCATGCATCTGTATGATTTGTCTATAAATTTGAGGAGAGGGAAGTTTTTGCAGTCATTCCAATTAGATTGGGACCAATATGATTCTTTTTATATAAGGAATCACACATTTGAAAACAAACACACAATTCTCTATTTACAGGGATATAAATGTAAAAATGAAAAAAAATCTGAATAAAACAGATTTCACAAATGGGCTAATAAAAAAAATATATCATTGAATAAACTTGTTTTAGGAATATGAAACAATCTTACAAGGGTAAATGTTTGTTTTTTTTTCACTACTATCAGGCTTTAATCAACAGTTATCTCCCTTGCACTAGCAGTACTAACTGGTGTTTTTATGACAATAACAGACTTTTCCAAGAGGTTTAGAGAGCTGGGAGCCCAGTGAGCTTGCTTTGGAACATTTTCCAAGTGATATATGGTATATCTAGTCTGGAAGCAGGCAGTCACAGTATTTCTGAACTGGTTTAGCTTTGTCCTAGCAATGAATATTTATCAAGTTATGATCATTTGAAGTTAATCAATACTTGCTCATGTTTAATTGTTTATTATATAAATAATATACACACTTCGGACTATTGTCCTCATCTTTGTCGCCATATTTATTACAATGTTTTGGCTGTTGTACACTCCGGCCTTCTTCAGGTGGTTGGAATGTTGAACTGAACCCTTTATTTCACCCTCTGGGGTAGACTGTTCTGGTTTCACATGCCATGTTTAATGGATGTCATTTATCTCCTGTTAATTCCCCTCTCCAAGTTCTCCACTGCCTTAACCGGGTATTGAACTCACACTCTTTGCGTCCTGTTACTGGATCTAACTAACGCCTTTATCCACTGTGCCATGTGGATAAAGGCGTTAGTTAGATCCGGTAACAGGACCCAAAGAGTGTGAGTTCAATACCCGGTTAAGGCAGTGGAGAACTTGGAGAGGGGAATTAACAGGAGATAAATGACATCCATTAAACATGGCATGTGAAACCAGAACAGTCTACCCCAGAGGGTGAAATAAAGGGTTCAGTTCAACATTCCAACCACCTGAAGAAGGCTGAAGCATACAACGGACGAAATGTTGTGATAAACATGGCGACAAAGATGAGGACAATAGTCCGAATAATGTAAATAGTGTACATAATACCTCATCTCAGAAATATAGATGATATATAAGGAATGACACTTTTCTGCAAGTATGTTATCAGAAATACCTAGAAAAGAAGGATTCTGTGTATGAGGTCTCTCACATTAGACACACACACTTATTTTATAAAATATTTTGTACAAAAATTATTTTTGTTTACATATTACTAGAGAACAGTTAATGTTCAACGCCCTTGTTTTGTGGTATTTCTATTAAATGTTATCAAGATTTAGTTTAAATGCTACAAAAAGGTGTTGAAAAGATATGAAATTATCAATTTTCTTTTTTCTTTAAAAAGTGTTTTCATTTCCATTAAATGTTGTGCAGTAATTAAATGAAAATAATTTGAGACTTAGATATCACTTCTAAATATTCTTGACAATTAGTCAAAACAATTTGGAATTTTCAGAAAAAACTGAATTCTTGATTGCTTATATGAAATAGTGGGCAATATGTAACCTTTGTGCCTCCCCCCGCCCAAAAAAAAGGGTGTGTTAGAAGGTCGTTTTTTTTTTGTTTTTTTTTTTTTGCTTGACACTGCTGTTACTGTACACACTTTAGGCTCACTTGGCAATGATTATAATTTTAATAAAATCCAAACACATGAAAGTGGATTTATATATATATATATATATATTTTCTTTATTCTTGAGAAATGACTAAAAATATATTTATAACTCTTTGTCAGACTGGGTATTTACAAGAGGGAGTCACAGTGGAGTAATGGATAGCAACTTGGATTGAGGAATTGGAGAGCTGAGTTCAAATTCCAGTTGAATCCATTGCATTATACCCTTGGGAAAGGTATGAATCCTCTTCTCCCCCTAGCTATGGGTAAATATCAGGACAGGTGAGGTTCTATAGCCTTGGATGTCGACTGGTCTACTGCAGAAAGAAATGGCAACCTACTGCGAGAAAAAATCTGCCTCGTCCGTCGTGTATTGAAAGATACATAATTGCTTAAGTGTGTATCATGCATGGCACATAATTGATCTATCTATTACGGTCTGTTTATGTCTATTTATCTGTCTCAGTCTATTCACATCTATCTATAACAGTCTGCTGATATCTGTCACATTCACTTATGTGCTAATATCCTTAGGAAAGGTATGAATCCTTTTTTCTCCCCAGCTATGGGTAAATATCAGGACAGGCGAGGTTCTATAGCCTTGGATGGCAACTGGTCTACTGCAGCAAGAAATGGCAACCTACTGCGGGAAAAAAATCTGCCTTGTCAAACATGTATCAAAAGATACATGATCGCTTAAGCATGTATCACCATTGGCACATAACTGACTATTTACAAGATTAATTTTATATTTACAAGATTATAAAAATATGTAGACCAATTATAATGAAATAAATATGAAAAGTCTAGGAACAAGAAAACTTAAATAAATACATAAGTACGAATAACTAATCATAAACTTTGAAAAGAATGCATTTTCCAGATATTTGTCATTTGCTCTTGCCATGCAAATTCATTACATCCTATTACATATTTTGATGATTTGGCAACTTTTTATAAATTTTTGAATATACAGTTTTCTTTTCAAATTTTTCTTTATAGAATTATATATAAATCTTTATAAAATGTAAATAAATTATGAATAAAAAACTTTTTTATAGTTGTTTATAAAATGGTAAATAATAAATATTTCATTGTAGGTGGTTTACATATTTTGATAATTATTTTTAAAATTTTTAATAAAAAGATTTCTTTTCACATTTATTTCTTTATAAAAGGTAAATAATAAATATCACATTGTACTTGGTTAACATATTTTTATAATCTTGTAAGTAAACATTGTCGAGTGAGTCAAATGTGTATACAGGAATTATGGTGTCAACAGACTAGCTGTCCTTTTGATACAATGTTTTTTGGGGTGGGGAGTGGTGGGGAGATACAAAGAATGTAAAATAACCTGGAAAATCAAATTTTCCCAATATATCATATATTTTATTTACTAATAATTCCCTCAGTACAAGGTCCCAAGAGCCATTCTAGCTAGATGGTTACTAAATAAGGTTGACCCTAGACTTGAAGAGGTTAAGAGGTTGCAGTGATTGGGAAAGTATTCTCTTGGGTGTCTGTTCCACAAAATAGCAGTTATTAATAAGTTGTCTGAATAGAATTTCCTTTTTACTAATGGAATGTGAAGAGAATATGGAGGTGGGGATGATTCATCCTAGTGTCTATGAAGGTTAGAATTGGTGGAACTAAAGAATGTAACTTTTTTTTTTTTTAACTGGTATCACCTCGAGCAAGACAGTACAGCTACTAAAACGTAAGGGGTCACAAGGTGTGGAGTAATTAGGGACAGAAAAATGAGTAATGAGCGGAAATAGAAGACAGTAGATAACATTTTTTTTTTTTTTAAGCATTTCACCCCAAGCAAGGCAGGAGTGACACTAGTATACAAGGGGCTACAGAAAGAGTAATGGAAAACACTGGGGTTGGTAAGGAAAGGATAAAAAGAGGAACGGAGGAGGATAAAAAGAAAAACGGGGATCAAGGCAACAGAAGATGTCAATTGACATTACATTTAAATTTTTGAAGATTATAGTTATCAGGGCAGTAAGTAAGAGGAAGGGAGTTCCACTGAGAAAAAGCTGCTGAAGTAGAAGCAGTTACATTTAACTGTTTTGACAGTAAAAGAGTGGGACCAAGATGCCAACCTAAAAACATGCTTAAATTCATGCAGTCAGGGCACTAATGAAAATGGCTCATCAGAACAGATGCCATGGAAATATTTATAGAAAAGACAGAGGGAAGCCACATTATGAAAGGAACTGGAATCGAGACCCCAAGTCAGGACCAATCACATTGCATATACGTTTTTGGATTTTGTCGAGAGCTCGAGTTGAACATTAGGGGCACTAGACCATATATGGCAACAGTATTGTATGCATGGATGAATGGTAGATGTACAGCAATTGATTCAAAGTAGTTGTTCCACCTCAGGTTAGTGGAAAATGTGAGACCAAGAAGGCTCAGTGAGGCACTTTCATGGAGTTGAGTGTCAATCACACTAATAGGAGTCAGGGACGTTTCCCTGTGGTGAGTAAATGACAGCAGTTTCATTTTGGATGCAGTAAAATTCACAAGCCATTTCCTGCCCCAGTAAACCACAGATCAGAGGTCATTTTCAAGACCAACACCCAAGTTAACTGTCAGCAATGCTGGATTTACTATTGAGAAAAGAATAAATAGTAATGTTACCTGCATAGATGCCAATTTGAGAAAATTTTTGCAGATTAAAGTTGGTGGGAAAGCATAGAGCTGGAAGGAAGTTCCACAAGAAGTAAGTGCAAGAAAAGAAACTCTTAGCATAGAACATACAGCTACAACTATCTAGCTCAATTGTAAATTGATGAGATCTCAATACCAGTCTAGTACTTAAAGTCATAAAGCCTAGGAACCATAGCAAAGAGCTCATCTGA
This sequence comes from Acanthosepion lycidas, assembly GCA_963932145.1. Classification (NCBI taxonomy): domain Eukaryota; kingdom Metazoa; phylum Mollusca; class Cephalopoda; order Sepiida; family Sepiidae; genus Acanthosepion; species Acanthosepion lycidas. Next base: position 27,764,370 of record OZ010583.1, on the reverse strand, counting down.
ACAATTATCATGAGAGTATTTATAAAAAAAGGCATGGAGAGAGGCAACCTGATGGTGGTGGGTAAGTGACAAGCTGAGATGCCAGATCAGGACCAATAATATTGCTGATTTGTCTTTGGATCTTATCAAGAAGCTCCAGGTAAATAGCAGGGGCACTGGACCATATGTGGCAGCAATATTCTAAGACTTAAAAGATATGCAAGATAGATTCCAGAGAGAAAAATTGTCTCACCCAACACCGTGAACCAACTTTCTTAGCAATTGACCTATCAATGGATTCAATATAGTCTTTTCACTTCATGTCAACTGAGAACATTAACCTGAGAAGGTGCAACAAGTCACTTTCCTGGAGGTTAGCATCAGCCATGCTGATGGAAGGCAGAGAGTGGTCTCTTTGATGATTAATGAAGAGAAGTTTAGTTTTGGAGGTGTTAAAACTGACAAGCCATCTTTTGCCTCATTTGGTGATGGTCTTGAAGTCATTTCGTATATCTGCCATTTTGACCTTGTCAGATTGATCAGCCTTACTATTGATATATGAGTAAATGGTAGAGTTGTCAGTGTAGATGCCACTGGGAAGATCATTAATAAAAATTAAAAACAGTGTAGGAGCAAGGACGAAGCCCTGTGGGATGCCCGCATTAGTACGAAATGTTCTAGATGATTGTGAAATTAAGGTTATCCTGAACAGCCAATTTGATAGGAAAGACTGGATCAGCTCAAAAATGTATCTGGGTACACCATACCTTTCCAGCTTGTGGAGAAGACCTGTATGCCAAATCCTGTCAAAAGATTTTGTGATGTCTAATGCTACAGCCCGTACTTCACCATTTTCATCTAGAGTATGATAGGCTCTTTCTGCAATTATCATCAGTACATCAGTAGCTGATCTGAGGAAACAAAAGCCGTATTGCTTGTCTGAGAAAAGGGCCCTGTGATGAGATATGATGAACCAATTCAGCATTGAATTAGGGCCTCTAGGATTTTCCCAAAGAGAGGTAGAAGGCTAATAGGGCAATTATTGGTTTGATCAGATGGTTTACCATAATTCTTAAGGACTGGAATAGCAGACAATGGCTTTCAGCAGGCAGGAAGGCAGTGAGGCATTTATTATAAAGTTTAGAGAGAACAGGAGCCAGTTTGGGAGCACATCCCTTAATGACTTTTGCAGGGATACCATCAAGTCTACATGCTTTGTGTGGATCAAGGTTAGAGATGATAGCAGAAACCATGGAAGGGGTTATATGCATATCACTCAACAGAGATTCAGTTCTAAATGGGAAGTTAGGCAGGGATACTTCAGATAAGTCCAGAGTAGAGTTTAAGGAGACTTTATGGGCAAAGTATTCAGCTTTATCAACAGAGGATGATAACACTTCAAACTGATTGAACGGTGGAGGGGAATGTAGGACTTGCACTTATTTAGTACCCTATTACAGAGATGCCAGTAGTCACGAGAGCCAAAGTTGTTAGAGACTGTACGGTGCCTCATTCTCTTGGCAAACAGGGACTTAGCTTCTTTGAGGATTCACTCACATTTATTATGAGAAGTAACAAATAGGCATATATTATGCGAAGTAGGTACCTCCACAGATTCATAATACCGAAGGTTTAAAATGAATTTTGAAAAATGAAAAATCTTTCTTGGAGTTTTTATTTTAGTTTTAATTTCAAGCTAATAGATTAAATTTAATATTTCCAATATGCAAAATACTTTACTATATTTCAAAACTAATTTAAAATGACTGGGAGGAGGGTTTTTTTTGGGGGGGGGGTCGTGAAAAATTTGATTTCAGTGTCATGTTCATCACAATGTAATTCTCTTTATTAAAAACTCCCAAAAATAAAATATGCTTTTCTGAAATTTTATTTCAGAAATATTAGCTGATTTAAAGTAAAATTAATCTAGTTTGAAACAAATATTATTTACTTTATATTTAAAATAACACAGAAATGCATACAGATTGTTGTCAGATAGATGTTTGATTAATGTTTTTCTATGGGAGGCGGGGCTTTATCTGTAAACTATAGTAGAATATAATGTAAGCAACTTTTTTATATAATTTTTAAGTACTCTGTAATTAAGTACTATGTAATCATAAAAGTTTAGGAAAATATTTTATTGAATTTTAGCTAATTTACTTTAATTACCACTCTTATTTTCTGATAATGTCGTGTATGAACATCCATATCTTAAAAAATCAGCACATTTATACACATACAAAAAATTCAAAATTCCTTTAAAAATATTGGTGTTTGATGAATTGTACTAAGCTTTTCAATTCATGAGTAGTAAATATAATTTTCACTTAACAATATCACCAAAAACAGTGAAATTAATACAGAATTTAAAGTTTTAAAACTTAATAAATTATTCTAACTAAAATTTAAAAAAAAAAAAAAAATATGAAGACAATTCTTGTAAAAATTCATTAGTCATTGAAAAAACTTTTTTCCTAAGTCAGTGTCCTTAATATATCTTATAAAAGCAATTAAAAGCTTTTTTAATTAAATTTATTACATTTTTAATTTCACAATTCAGAGCAGATTTTCAGTAAATGGTGTTTTCTGTTTAACAAAAAAAGTGATAACTTCTGCTTTTAGCTAATAAGGAGGTGAAAATTGAATTTTCTCAAAATGTCATAAAAATTAAGTTCGGTGTGGGTAACAGATATATAAAAAATATTTTTACTAGGATTTTCTAAAAAGAAAATTTTCTAAAATAATTTCATTCAGTCGTAAATAAGTTCTGAAAGTTTCCTCACAATCTGACAATTATTTGATTTTTGCAAAAATTTCCAAATCAATATATATATATATATATATATATATATTTTTTTTTTTTTTTTTTTTTTTAATTGCAAAATGATGCTAAAATTTCTTGTACTAATCTTTGGTCCCTCACCTCCTGCTAACGCAAGAAAAACAGTATTTCTAACCAAAAACATACTTTGATTTCTTTCTCTTAATAATAACAAAGATTTTGATGATTAAACTTTGTTTTTATCAAGCTTAGGGCATATTTTCATCATGGTATGCTTTTTTATTTTATTTTTTATTTTATTTATTTATTTTATTTTTTTTTTAGCGAATTAGTCATGGTACCTCTATAAAAGCGCAAATAATGTTCTTTGAATCACGTCAGAGCGAGACTTTCATGTATATGTCATGTATTGCACCAAATTCGTATACTAATATCTACAGCCACTTTCTCAGATCAATGATTAAAAATAGCTTTTGAGTATATTAAGTATGCTTCCTCGAACATTATGGACTGGTAGAATTGTACTAAAGAACAGAAACCACATCATTTGATGACTTTCAATACCAGCAACACCTAAAATGGATAGCACATGTAACTCAAGAGAGAATAATCAAGATGTTGCTGTCCCACATTACCCCAAAAAACAAAAGGTTAGGAAGGAAGTACTGAAAAGAGCGATAACGACTACCAGATTAAAAAAAAAATATTTTCCTGTTTTAATCGAAAGATTTTATAAATGAATGCCGGATGTTGCGTTATATAGACACAGCTAATATTATCATTACATCACAATATGAATTTTTCTTAGTAAATCGTTAAGCAGGATAAACTAGAGAAGATTGATACAAGGGAAATAACTCTTTCTTTTGTGAACATAGGGTTATCTCCATTTAGATATTAGACAAAAAAAGTTTCCAGTGTGCACCTCAACTAGTTACTCAGGGCGCTGTGGATCATTTGAAAATATTTGAAAATATAAAACCGTCAGACGTAAACTTATGTTTGAGCCACTAACGTTCAACCACAAATACATCCCCATTAAAATCCATTAATATCGAATGACGTAAATTTTCGCTAAAACTTTTTTTTTTTTTTTTTTTCAATTATTTTTTGGACGTTGGCGATAATTGGTTTAAGAGAAAATGGATAGATTTTTTCAAGGAATGTTTCTGAAAGAAAGTGCATATTCCAATCATGACCATAAGGGCATCTTTCAGCGCGTCCACGTCGCTACCGAATGTGACACAAGGTTGAGGTTTAAAGTGGGTTTTCAACGGCAATAATACCGTGAAAAAATTGCCCAAGACAATTTGAGGACGAATCAAGCGGCAAGCCTGGGCAATAAAAGCCAGTTCTTCTAAAAATTCATTATTTTTTTTTTCTTAAATCAGTAGTTCAATAATAAATTAAAAAAAAAAAAAAAAAAAAAAAAGTCGCATTTTTTTTATTTTACGATTCTGCAACTTAAAAAGTAAAAACATACAAAGAAAGATAATGCGAAAGAAAGGAAGGCGAGGGAAAGTTTATTAATGCATTTGTTGGCGACAAGTTTTTGTCATTTTACAGTTGAAATGGCTAGAATCTGCAACCGTAAGGCTTAAGCTAACAGTTTCTTTCTTCTATCGCATTTCTCCCTTGTGGAACACTTTTTGATTTACTGCTTTCCAGTTAAATCTGATATTCAATTCAACGATTTATTTTCAATCGTTACCTTCTGTTTTAGTTTTTGTTCTGATATTGATCACATTTTCAATAGCATTTTTCCTCAATCCTTGCCTTACTTTGGGTTAAATGATAAAAAAAAAAGTATAATACATAAAAATAAAATGTTTTTGTAAATAATGTTCCGTTTAGCTGCAATAGAGGTCTCTCCCTTATACAACCGGTGGCAATGAGTTATTCCCCCATGGATGGGTGACTGTTTGTTATTTATAATAATGTCAAAGATGTTCAAACGTGTTTGTTACTGTTTAGCGTCGTTTTTGCAGACATAAACTGGTAAATAAAGATGTGATAAAGCGTTCGGTTATTCACAATAGTAAATAATATTTACACAAAATAACTTGTGGCTATTACTGAAGTTGCAAGTCAGATGAATTATAAATTCACGATAGAATTGACACTGTCCCTGAACTACTGGGTTTTTCAGTATCCTTCAAAATCTGAGCTATGCCGAAATTTGGGACAATATCAATTCTATCACAAATTTATACTTTATCTCAATGCACACTTTCAGGAATCATTCCAAGTGCACCAGATATTTTCTGTGGTTTTCTCAGTTACTAGACCAGGTTATTTAATTTCTTTTTTGTAGTAAACCAGTGTGAACATTTCGCTAAAAAAAAAAAAAACAAACCGAAATGACAAAAATCGTTCATGTTGTTTAGAGTGAATAAAAAACGATCCTCCCACATTGGTACAAAATTTAGATGTCAAAAGAAAAATGGTATTTTCAAACCAATCAAAATTAAGATGAAAACTCTACTCAAAGAATCCTTTCCGGAGCCCATCAAAAAATATAAAATTTTCATTTGTCGATTAATGTTGTTGTCTATGAATGTCCGAATTTAGAAAAATCGATATATACATTGAAGGAAAAACAAAAAAATCTTTTGAAAGTACTGGTGGTCATTATATTCTAGTGAAAGAATTTTTTTTTTTAAACTTAAATTTAAAAAAAACAATTTTTGTATATAAAATTATTTCAGAAGCACATGCACATGCACAAAAAAAAAAAAAAATTAAGATGACTATTTAAGTGTTGTGGCCCAAGGAAGCTCTAAAAGATACTAATCATATCTTTAAAAATGATTCTCCAAAAGATTTTTCTCTATTGTTTTTTTATGAGTGGACCAGTCTATTTAAGTAATAATGTCTGACGCATTTTTTAACTGCTTTTGGTTTGTGCTGATACCATTTATTTTCGTGGTGAAACTGAAGTTGATTCAAAAATACCTACCTACTGTACGATGTCCTTATTCGGCCATTTCTATTTGCATGTTTCTTTTGAGCTGGTTCACTAATGGTGAGATCTTAATGCCGAAATAAGTATCTTAGCTTAGGTACCAATTAGTGTCGAAAACAAAAAAACTGAATTAGAGAGAAAAATGACTAGCATTTTAATGACAAAAAAATACCAAATTGTAATTACGCTTTCATCATGACAAGGGAAACAACTTCTCACACAATGTAAGGGACATAATTCATGTTTTATAATAGTAAATCAAATTGACTTTCGAAAATAAAACATTCATTTGTTTTTGTTCTTTTTAATATTCACTAACTGTATGTATTATCGACCGAAGCTTTAAAAAATTGTAAAAAACGTATTTCTAAAATAATTAATGTTAAAAGAAATATTACTTTTTTTTTTTTTATTATTGCAAATGATTGTTACCTAAGACTCAGCCAGTATATAATGTCAAGTTAGCCTTCTTCAATGTTTAAGTGTAGCTTAGTCAATCTTTACTAAGAGTTTGTCGTGTTAATAAATGTGAATCAGATGTTACTTCTCAGAGTTTTTCCTTGTATCGGTCATGTTGTTTTTTTTGTTTTTTTTTTATATTATTATTTCACCCCAATCAAAGTGATAATGTTATTAAGACACAAAAGTGGGTACGGAGAGTAAAATATAATTAGAAGATGTTACTGAGGAGAAAGGATAATAAAAAAAACCCAAAAAAAACGGGATTCAAGAAAATGGAAGATAGTGTTTGACGTTGCATTTAAATTTTTGAAGATCATAGGTGGTAGGGAAGTAAGAAATCAAAAGGAAAACTCTTAGAATAGAACTTATAGCTACATCTAGCTATTTCAACAGTAAAATGATGGGACCTAATTGCCAATCTAGTAATATGCTTGAATTCTAGTGGTTGAGGTACCATGGAGGAAAGCTCATTAGAACAACTGCCATGAAAATATTCATAGAAAAGACACAGGAAAGCCATGTCATGTGCTGTGGGAAAAGTGTCTGAAGTTGAGATACCAGGTCAGGACCAGTAATACTGCAGATTCTACTTTAGATTTTGTCAAGAATATCAATATACATCCTGTTGGAAGTTATTAAGCAAATAATAAAAACTTCAAAAATTCAAATTTAGTTTGAAAAAAAGTTGTCAAATTTTAAACAATCAATTTCAATGTCAAAATAAAACTGGAGTTAAAATTTTAGGTAGTATTAATGTTTTATTGAAGTTGTTAGGCAAAAACCAAATAATCGCATTTTACTTCAATAAAAAAAAGTAATAAAATCATTAAAAATAGAAGAACAAATAACAAACATGTATGATCAGTCTTCGAATCTTATACATTTTAATATAGTGACCCTCCCCTTAGTAACAGTAATCTATTATCCATTGATTTTTGCTAATTTTTTTAATTTTTTTTTATTTCAGTGGGTTCAATTTTTGATATGGTAGTTTTAATTGCTTCTCATTGGTCTGCTTTTCTGTTATATTGTTTGCCAGGATTTATCATTGGTTAACACACACTTAGAGAGCCGCCAGTAATTATGAGAACTAAATTTGCAAGGCTCTATACACATCGGGAACACACTTACACATTATCAGTGGATACAAAGAGGAGTCTGTTATGATCCAAACTATTGGCATAGCCAGAAGTGATTCCTGTGATTTATGGCAGCTAAAAAGGCAGGTCATCAAAATTGTAGTTTTTGATAAACTTTAGTCGTAAAGCAAGATAAAAAGTTACTTGAATTCTTGATTTAATTTAATAAAATCATTTTGTGTGCATATGTTAAGAGATGTTTATTTTCTTGAAAAGAAGTTTAATGAATTAATATGCTAATCAGATAGAAGATATATATATATATATATATATATATATATATATATATATATATATATATATATATATATATATTTACTCATTTCCCCATAAGCAGGGCGGTAATCCCACTAGTATGCAGGGGGTTACAGGGAATGAAGGAGAAGACTGAGAATAAGAAGGATTGAGGAAAGGACAAAAGATGAACATGGTTCAAAAAGATAGAAGATGGTGATTGACATTGCATTTAAATTATTAAAGATTGTGGTTGTCAGGGAAATGTAAGAGGTGAGAGAAAAGAAACTGTTGGAGTAGAAGTGGTGGTTGCATTTAGCTATGTAAACAGGTGGGACCTAGTTGCCAATCTAGTAGCACACTTAAATTCATGTATTTGGGGAAACGGGGGGGGGAACTTGTCAGAGCAGTTGCCATGAAAATATTTGTATTTATTAATCCTGACCCCACTTCCCACACCTGATGAGTACGGTATATACACTTTCATACAGGGGTCAGTATACTGACTGCTTGGGTTCAAAGGCTTAAGGTAATTAATAAGAATTAAAAACCAAATCAAATAATAATTATGAGGTTGATGAATTTTGATTTGAACTTCCAGCTCACATTTTTGAAGTTTTTCCATAGCATCCACGGCCTTTATTTATTTTTGGAACCCTTGTATCCATCTTAACCTTTTTAACATACTGCATTATTCACTACTTTCCATTCGACTGCATTGCTTTTCAAGGCTCGTCTACTACACTACTTAATTTCAATCGGCAAAATAAAATAACCAGTGGGTATCAGCTATGTATATATATCTATATATATATATATATATATATATATATGAATTTTTTTTTTTTTCTTTTTTTTTAAATCAGATTCCACATGAGTTATCCGGCTTTTGAAGCTTTTCCCAAAAAAGTGATTAATATTTTCAAACGTTTAGAAAAACCCCTCCAAAAAAATTAAAAAAAAAAAAGTCAATACGGGTCATAACATTTTGGAACTTTATTAATCCTTACCAGATCAGTATGAATTATGAAATACTTAATGGGATGGAGGGGTTAATAAAAAAAATATCAAGTATTTTATGCCTTTTTTTTTTTCAGTAAGACAAAGAAAAGGCTGCCAGATTTCTGGTATTTTTTTAGGTTTTTCTTAAGAGATTAAGTCTACTAGGGTGGCTAAATAAATCCCTGTTGCAGACACTTGCTCAGTCATGTGATTTTTCAATATGCAGTGAGTCAATCTATAGTTTATACTGTAACCATGCTGAATGTGCATTAGCTTCTAAGAAAGAGTACATGATCTGATGCGATTACATGTTGAACAAAACCATTGAGCTGAAACCTTCAGTTACGATGACTTGTGAACAATTTCCTTCAATCAACCTATGGAATTATTTTCTGGCATTTATGTTATAGATGCTTCTGGAACACCTTTTTTGTTATTTTTTTAACCCTTTTCTCGAAAATTTAATTTTCTTCTTTCAGAATTTTGGTTTGGATTACATTGCCTTCAGTGAAATGATAGAGTACTGCCCGCTGGATTTTCTACATTTGGCCTTCAGATGTTGTCAGGTTAGTAGTTTCATTTTCTTCTTTTCTCTTAGTCTGGTCAATTTTAAGTAAAAGTTTGTGGTGGTGGTGGAGCTGGGCTGTCTGTACTGTTTAAAACAGTTGGTCAATTTTTTTTTTTTTTTTCAAATCCACTCAACATAGTCATTGTTATTAGCTGGTATAGTATGTGCTTTACCAAGGCTATATACCTTTTTCTAAAATGCTTGCTACCAAAGGCTGAAGGACCCTGTATACCCTACTGTTTAACCCATAACTAGTTGGTTGGTTGTTTTTATTTAGCATTTTGGCAACCACTAGGTTTTTTAATATCTACATATTTCACATATAATTTTTTTGCTTATTTTAGATAATAATGGTTAAAGTAATAGAAGTCTTACTAATTAACCCATAGCTAGGGGGAGAAGATGTAGATTCATGCAAATGAATATAATGAATTTAACTGGAATTGGAGCTTGGCTCTCCAATTAACAATTCCTAGCCATTATCCATTACACCACCTGTATACAAGACTTACTAATTAACTCTTGGCTATGGGGAGAAGGTGGATTCCTAACTTTCCTAAAGGTATTTTTGCATAAGTGTAAACAACAAATTCTACTTGAATTGGAACTCTGATCTCCAATTAACAATTCTGATCCATTACACCACCCGCACATCCAAGTGGTCACCCATCTAGTTACTCACCAGGCTCGATGTTGCTTAAGTTCAGTGATCATGTGATGCAGCTGTAACTGGGTAGGCTTTCTCTTGTGTGTGGAAAAGCCACATTTAGGACCCTAGATTAAAATGGGTTGGATTCATTTACTATATCCCAGGCAAGGACATATTACATGAAGGGGAAATGGTGAGTTTTGGGTTTTTCCCAAATTGAGGACTGTGTTGCCAGGGCTATGAGGGGCCAGGCCTAAAGAAAGCAACATCTCAGTTTGGCTGCTGTAAACAAACTGAATGACTGGCTACTCTGGTCACTGTATGAAGTAACATCAGTAAGTGGTCCATCATGTGACCCATGTGTCTTATCTCCACCAAAGGGAGATAATCGCCTTCTGTATCCCTACAAGTTCAATTGAGAACAGTACTTGTCCATATTTAAAATTTGATTTTGCAAAAGTAATATATGATGTCTGCATGTAAGCTAGCCTTATGGAGCAGTTAATGGTGGCTTATTTCCTTCTCCACAGACCTTTTTCGCTCCACATTGTTGTAAAGAATTCATTTTTCACCACCTGTTATTATTCTTTTTAAAAATAGGTCATTTTTGTTGCATTTAAGCAGAGAAATGCAGATGGAACTATAGTCAATTTAAATTTTTCTTTGTTAAATCATGAGTCACTCAAACATCATAGGATTCACATATCCAAGTGTTTTCAAATGCCTTACCACATTTATGTCGTGGGATCTGGATTATCTGTAATTACCAATTCACTTTGGTCATCAACAATGATTGTGGGAACATTCTTTTCAATTCTGAATCTAGCAAAATACTTAACAATATTCTCTGCTACAGCACCATCTCCGTAAATGGCACATAACATTTTAGCTGTTTGTACGGCTTCTTTTTTTTTTTCATTTATAAGAACATCAAATGACAGAAATGCATTTCATGTTCCTTTATTCTAACTTTTAATGTAAAAAAAAAAATTTAATATTCACAAGCTACACAAAAGTCATATAGAAAGAGGTGTTGAAATAGTACCTTTCAGAATAGGTACATATGTTATAAATTTCAGTTATGTGTGAAATGAAATCATGTGTTCAAATGCCACAAGCTTTCACTCCAATCATATGTATATTCATTATTTTTCACAATTAAATTGCACATCTCAAGCTCACAGCAGACATCAAGTGCACCTGTCTCTTTCTCTGATCAGGCTTTTCTTGAACATAGAGCATATTTTATATGACTTAGATGTTTCAACAAGAGTATTTTCTAGTTCAGCGTTTGTTAGTATTGGCAGTTAGAAATATGTGGCACTGATAATGCTGAACTAAAAAAAGGCTGGTTAGAAAAAGACACCAGAGATTTGTGACAAGCCTTAAGATATGCAACACAGTTTCTGCATGTGATAATATAAAAGGAAATTATTTTATAGATTTCAATGGTTCATGGTATCTAATTACGTATGTTGTTGTCCAGGCTTATTTTTTGAGAAAATCGGAGCTAATATTTTGAATGTTTTTCAGATTGACCCTAAGAAACGTCCCTCATATGCTGACAATGTTGAGTGTCTTCTCAAAATGCAACACCATTTAAGTAATGCAGGAAAAATTCCAAAAGACAGGAAAGGTGAGTTTTTCTACAGCTATTGAATTTAGATTCCTCAGAATCTAAAAATTAGATACTTATATATGAACACACATTAAAAATTTTCTTTATTTGTAGAGGAAGAGAGTTCAATATCAGAACATTTATAGATATAGACAGTGTGGCCATGGGAAACAACACTGCATGGTCACTGTCAGTTTCACACCTCAATACAATCCACAGACTTGGTATGAAAATACCACTGAGGCATGAAACTGACAGTAATCAACATTGCATGATGACCATGTTCATACTTTTATATACATATATATGAAAAATTTCTCGGTTAACCTGCAGAAAAAGACCATGTATGTAAAGGTAAAAGATAAAAGGAAGACTGTATTTTTAGCCGACGTGTTTCTCCCAGTGTGGACAATAATATAGTTTTCCTATTGTCTTTTACCTTTTTCTTTATACAGTTATATTTTCTGGTGAAATAAATAAACCTTAAGGTTGTCTGTATTTTAATTTTTATATATATATATATCTTGATATATATATATATATATATATATATATATCTTGATATATATATATATATATATATATATATATCTTGATATATATATATATATATATATATATATATCTTGATATATATATATATA
>OZ010583.1:27707037-27747125 GCA_963932145.1 Acanthosepion lycidas | reverse complement strand
ATGATATATATATATATATCTTGATATATATATATATATATATATATCTTGATATATATATATATATATATATCTTGATATATATATATTATATATATATATCTTGATATATATATATATATATATATATCTTGATATATATATATATATATATATATATCTTGATATATATATATATATATATATATATCTTGATATATATATATATATATATATATATCTTGATATATATATATATATATATATATATATCTTGATATATATATATATATATATATATATCTTGATATATATATATATATATATATATCTTGATATATATATATATATATATATATATCTTGATATATATATATATATATATATATATATATATATATATCTTGATATATATATATTATATATATATATCTTGATATATATATATATATATATATATATCTTGATATATATATATATATATATATATATATATATATATCTTGATATATATATATATATATATATATATATATATATATTTATATATATATATATATATATATATATATATCTTGATATATATATATATATATATCTTGATATATATATATATATATATATATATCTTGATATATATATATATATATATATCTTGATATATATATATATATATATATATCTTGATATATATATATATATATATATATATCTTGAATATATATATATTTTATATATATATATATATATATATCTTGATATATATATATATATATATATATATCTTGATATATATATATATATATATATATCTTGATATATATATATATATATATATCTTGATATATATATATATATATATATCTTGATATATATATATATATATATCTTGATATATATATATATATATATATCTTGATATATATATATATATATATCTCAGAAGATGTGATCATTTATTTATGGTCCCATATATCCACATAGATCCTATTTTCCTTACATATAGTTTTGCCTTTCATTATAACCTGAAAACCAGACAGAAATGATCTTTATAGAGTTTACACTTTGTCTCATCAGATTATATATATATATATATATATACACCAAATTATAATTGGTAGGGCTTATTCCAAAGAGAACTTTTTCATCCAGATGAGAGCTCAATGTATGATACAGAGCAAATTAAAATAATAATTAGAAAAAAAAAACTTAAAAATCTATAGTCAGTAATAAATTTATTGCGATAAATATAATCATATTCATTGAAATAAAAATTTTTAGTAATAAATTTAAGGTTTTTTCCTAATTATTCTTATATATACATATATATCAGAGAGAAAAAATAGCTATAATAACCTTTGTAGACCAACAAAAATTACTAAATCAGACACAAAAACAAATTTTTACTATGTTACTTAAAAATTGAAAACTAAAAATAAATAGGTTGTTAAAAATGCAAATATATATATATATATATATATATATACATACACACACACATAATACATATACAATGCAGGTAAAGTAACATATGTTAAACAAGGCCAATACTTTAAACAAATAATATAAATAATATAACCAATCCCTGAAAAGAGGGTGGGGAGAAGAAAATAAATAAACACAAATGTAATAATAACACTAATCTATAGATAATAAATAAATATTGAGTAAAGATTTAACAAAACATTATTCAATAGCTACAAATAACTGCATCCAGATCCAATTATTTTCACTCAGTATCCTCTAGAACAATTTGAAACATAGCTGTTAGGATAATACAATAGATCTCACTACCCATAATGCACCATCAACTGGTATATATAGTCAAATCAGCACACATGGCCTGAAGATTGTTTCCACATGGTGTTGATCTCAGTGTCCATTTTATATCTACACATGCTTTATTTCTAATATTGAGCACTTTTTACGTATAAAATTAGCTGTATTTTTCTCATATATATAAAAATGCTAATAATTTTGCTGTATATTTTTTTTTCTCTTGTAGAAATCAAATCCCACTGCAAACGATCCAGATCTGAAGACAATATTTTGGATTCTTGCAACTGGGCATCCATGGATGATGATCCAACCATGACACCAATGGTGGTTGGTCAAAATATGAGCATGCTTGATCAATTCTATACGCCAGGCAGAGCAAATCCGTTTGCTCAGTCGAACAAGTTTCGGGATGGTAAAAAAATGGTAGGGGCCAACCGTGACCAAAATTCCTCAACCTTTGACTTGCCATCTCCATCATCTCCCCTGACTCCACCGTGCACTCCGGTTACTCCACAGCACCACAAACGGTCCAAGGGTCGGCGCCGCAAGTGCCAATCCCTACCCGGGTCCCCGCTGCTGCTTCGTCGTGCAGCGGAGCGCTTCCACCAGGAATCCATACACGGAAGCTCCTCACAACAGCAAGAGATTGGCTTCCCAATGGACCTGGTCGCTAATTTGGGCGAGTTTTTTCTTACTACTCATGCTAACCGGTTCCAAAATACAGATTCAGACACGTCCACTTCTAATGTCCAATTTAACCCACTTGACGATGGGGACAGCGCTATTGACCTAAAGTCACCCCCAACTGAAAGTCCAAGGAGCCGGTTAGCATCTCGCCGGAGAGCGTTCCGCACGAAACAGCGGAGTATCGAGTGCTCGTTACTTTTTTCCAGCACTACAGCAGAACGCGAGTCATCCGTTACCAGGAACCAACGGGACTCTGCCGGACTTCCGTCTCCAAAGACGAGTCCTGTGAAAAGTCCCCAGACACCAGTAATGGTACAGCCACCTCTTCCACAGAGCTCTTCTGAACCTCTTGTGTCTCCAACTAGTCCTGTTTCTCGTTGCAATGAGGTTGAATCTGCTGAGGTTTCCTCCCCAATTTGCCGTCAAGAGTATTTTTTCAACACTAGCCAGAGCAGCACAGATTCAACTTGCTCCGTACGTGCAGCTGGGTCAATTGAACTGGCATCTTACAGGGTCAAGAAAATGGGTTCATGCAACAAAAAATAAATCAGGTCCTTTCTTCAAGCACAAAAACAGCCTCCAGGAATGAGATACCGAAAAATTGGAACTGTTAGCATAAAAAGAAACCAAAGCTAACATGGACATGACTTTCATCCTTAATATTGTTATATTTTGCTAAGAGGTTTTGCCACAATGACCTACTGGGTCAGGATAAGTGCATTAGCTCTTCACCTGATATGAATCATTGTTAAACATGTTGAGAAAAAAATGGTTGACATTGGCTCATGAGAAACCAATTAAAAAAAAAAAAAAAAAGAAAATTTTTAAATGCAAAGGCAGTTCAGTTTTATTAATTTTCTTAACTCTGCAGTTAGTACATTTGTGTACTTGTAAAATCTGTAGCAAAGTGGCAACTGAATTATCTGCCTGACTGCATTCTGGAAAATTACAATTTTTGAGGAAGCTTATAACTTTGTTTTCAAAGATCAGTTTTGTTATATTTTTTTTTTTTCTTATAAGTGTTGTCATAAATTTTGATTTTGAATTTTCATTTCAATTTCACTTTAGTTTTTTATCTTTCTCTAAAAATGTTTTTATTTTTTGGGGTGGGGGTGGAATTCCGTTTCTTAAACGAACCATTATTTTTAGGTTTAAATTTTGTTTGGAAGGATTCTTTATAAATATTTCCTGTTAATTTGTTTTTAAAGAATTTTTTTTTTGCACAATTACCTTCCTTTTCCCACTGCCCTGTTTAAAAATGTTTGTTGCTTATTATCTCAAATAATAAAACAAAGAAAGAAGCTTATCAGCTTCCAGGATAACTTTGACCTTAACTACCAGGAGAATATGTGAAATCTGGGATTATCTGGTTGTTCGAGAATGGGGGTGAAAAATGGTTTACAAGAAAGAGGGTAAAAATCGGTTTTAGATTATAGTCAAACATTAGAACTATTTTTCTCTTTGCCCTCAGTCCTGATAACCAACTTTCAACAAAACAAATTTAAACTGTACAGCTAAAGTGGCTAGCAGCAGACCTTTGGGTTTTCAGAGCTTTTCTTGTAACATTTAAACAGGAGGCCCGTAGGTTCTGCTTTACAAAAACTCCATTAAAAAAAAAAAATGGCAGCCTTGCATCTTTCTTTAAAGGGAAACAACTCTGTAAAGATGCTGCTACCTCAATTGTTAATATTTTTAGAAACTGCTTCTATTAATAACGTTAAAAAAATTTAAAAAAAAAAAAAATAAAATCCTTTCTTGCCCCTGCTTTTTGGGTATTTGAGCAAGAATTTTTGTTTTTTTTTGTTTTGTGGTTACATTTTATGGGAGGGTGGGATTCATTAAAATTATAGCTTCTTTTTTGTTTAAAATAACGGAATGAAGTAATTTACTTAAAATTCTTGCTCCTTGTACATGGAGCAAGAATTATGGACATTTTTTTCCCCCCTTTACATAGCTGCTGCAGGTATAACCCTGCAAATGGTCATTTATTGTATTCGACCAGTCACTTGTTTGATACAAACACGACTCCAAGAGACACGTTGCACAACTGACCATTTTTTTTGGCTACCATATTTGGAAAGGGTTTATGTTTATTATTATCATTATTTATGGGAAGAGGGTGGTCAAATGTTCTTGCTTTTTGCACAGTTTCATATTTTTTCTCTTGTATTATCAAAACACACATTTTATATAAGATAAAGAACAAATGGGAAATGTTTATTAATCTAACTTGTTTTACTTTTATTAAAGCTTCAGCAGAGAATAAAGTGAAACATGTTAGATTGGTAAATGTTCTTTATCTTATTCTGTTGGATTCATATATATATATATATATATATATATATATATAATGATAAATAACAAATAGGAAATGTTTATTAATCTAACATGTTTTACTTTTATTAAAGCTTTGTCAGAGATTGGGAGAAAATTCAATTTTGTTTGGGTCAGTTCTCATTGGTCAGTCATGTATTATGTGCATTAAAAACTGTAGATAATTCTATATGTATATAAGTTTGTAAAAATTCTGATATGTCTAAGCAGATATAACATTACCAGTTATAAACACATGTCTAAAACATTGCATCCTTCCTTGAATCCATTCTTAAAGAATCTAACTTATACCTATCTAATACTAAGAGTATGTGCATAATAAAAAATAAAAATAAGAATAAGGTGAAATGCCAGCCGGCTGATCACACGAATGTGAAGACATTAGAACTCCTACTAGATAGACATACATACACAATTACGAATAAACATTACCATCTGATGCACACTTAGATATACCAGAATTTCTACAAACTTACATACATAAAGAATTCTGACCAATGAGAACTGACCCAAACAAAATTGAAAAGTTCTGCCTTTTTTCTCTCAATCTTTGCAAAGCTTTAATAAAAGTGAAATAGATTGATATATGTTTCCTCTTTATCTTATCCTGTTGGATTTGATCCATAACATATATATATATAATATGCCTAAATAATAAAAATGGTACTGAAAAGTCCTTGATTTGATTAATATGAAATTTCCAGAAATACTGATTTTTTTTTTTTATATTTTGTCATCTGGTTAGATTTCTAGTTTGAGAACTTTTCAGTACTCCTTCGTACAAATATATCAAAATTTTTGTATTTGTAAGAAGTATTTCTTGTTGATTTGTAAACTAGAAAAGAAAAGAAAAAAAGTTATTTGTTCTAAATTATTTTACCTTGTTCCCTGTGAAATTGTCACATGTTCTGACTTTTTGATTAATAGATAAACAAATTCAAATAATGATTGTTACCAAAAGTTGTCAGAAAATTTGGCCTGTCTTCATATCCTAACTGTCAAGTCAGAAGCCATGAATATTTACTCAGTTATACAAGATATATAAATATTAGATTAACATAGTCATTTTTAAAAAAAATCTACATTAGAGGTTTCGTCCTTAGCAAGAACTTCAGTTAATAATTCTTTTATTGATGGAGTGTCTCTCTCACACACACATATATAACTGGTCACTCATATTCGAGGAAGCTTATCTACTAGGGTGGCTAGCCAATCCCTAATCTCAGACGCTTACTCAGGCACATTTGTGTTTGTTCAAAATCCAGAGCCCATCTGTGGTTTATACTGCAACTATGCTTATATATATATATATATATATATATATATATATATATATATATATAATAATATATATATATATATATATATATAAGCAGGTGAGGAGAAATACAACTAATGCTGATTATAATTTTATAATGAGAAACACTGAAGATACAGGCATGTTTAGCTTTAAAATTACATTTTTGGCACCTGAAACATTTCATGTAAATTTTTTTTTTTTTTTTTTTTGCATCTGAATGCAATTTTAATTAAAATGGTAAGTAATTTAAGAAAAAAAATGGATTACTGAATACAATGTAATTTCAGTCATTTATATCCAGAATCTTACTACATATCTCCTTTCTTGGTAAAAACTGCTGCTATTGCATTATGGGATATTTTAAAAATAAATATCAATGAAACAAAATAACCAACTACATTGAGCTTTCTATTGCTTTAGTTATGTATCTATATTACATCAGACACCGAAAATTTTAAAAACTTGAGGCTAAGTATTTCTCTATTGTTAGTATTTCTTTTTATCTAATTGTAACAAACCTTTGCTGCGTTTGTTTCCTTCTCTGTGTGTGTATATATATATATATATATATATATATAGAACTAACACGATCGATAAAACATTATTAGTCTAAAAGAGGTCTCTGCTATAGACAAAATATATGATATACAAGAGGTTTGTTTTTTTTCTTCTATTTTGTCACCTTGACCATAAAGAATAATTAGATATAAATTGCAGTAATTAATGTAATTATAAGACACTGTTCAATTTCCAACAAAGATGTTAATTTGTTTAAATTATCATAAAAACATTATAACAAGTCTTAGATAAAACCACTTACTCTAAGAATCCCAAGGAAATAATCTTTATCATGGAACCAATAGAATCTTATTATTAGATGAAAGAAAATTATCTGATGTGTGTATTCAAGCATTTCCTAATTCTTGAAGATACATGATGAGATCAGAAAATTTTTGGTAAACAAAATAAAAATTAAAGAAGCAAAAAAAAAAAATAAAAAAATAAAAAAATTGAAGAATTTGTTTATTTTATTTTAGTTTAGCATATCTCACTAATACCAGTTTTAGAAAAGACATGATTTGGTTAAAAATTCTTCCTTTTACAACAATCTAGCTACTGTTTCTGTTTTTTGATAACAGATTTGGGCAAATGAGTATAATCTCACTACTCTAACAGGAATTGAACCTGTATTCCCTTTTTACCATCAAGGAAACCACTCCTTTAGCCAAAGTGTGCTCTGCTAAATATAACATTTATAGTAATAAGAAATAAGGTTTTATATATATATATATATATGGGGTGCTTATTGGAAAGTGCTGAGTATCAGTTTTAGAGCTAACATACTTAGTTGTATTGATGTGAGTTTGTGACTTTGGGTTTCATGCCCTTTGCGATCATCAGACAAATATAATGTTAATTCTTATGAAAGGATGTCCCTAATCATAACCAGAGCTTCATGCTCATGTGATCTTCAGATAACTTGAACTCTGGTTATGACCAGAGCCATCCTTCTATAGCAATTAATGTTATCAAGCATCTTTTGCTTTTCCTAGGCAATCTAGGCTTTGAGCACTTTACTGAGTAGGTATGTTTGCCTTTAGGCCTTTTATTCTTCTTTTCAGTATTGACATTTTTGTTTGAGACTTTATCAGAATAAGGGTTTTAGATCTGTTGACAAGTTGTCTGTTGATTCCATCAACATTTTTGTTTTCCTTTATTTATATATATATATATATATATATATATATATATAATGTAAAAGAAATTGAAAATGCAAATGGAGTCTTTAAGAACATTTATTTACAGTAACAGTTCTATGATATTTCAAAAGTTAGATGGAGAGACATGTGGCTATGCTGTGATCCATCTTGTGTGTGTATGTGTATATGTGTGTCATTAATACAAATAAATTAAGACATTATATACTTCTGAGTTCTACTTAATTTCTGACTTTTACTTCTGTTGATATAAGATTTTTAGATGAAATGTCTTAAATTATGGAAGATATTATCCAAAAATTCAGGAAAGTTAACCATGAAAAATTTATTTAAGCTAACACCAAATTTCCATCACATCCTTGAAGTACTGTTCACCTCTTGTTTGCACACTGGCTCAAAAGGTACTGCTCACAAACTGCAACAGCAAATAGCTCTCCTACTGTATTGCTATAGCTTGTAATCTGTCTAATGTTCTATCTTTGAGGCTGATATGCCTCGTCACATGGAAGGACCTATTGAGAAATATTTTGTCTCCATTTTGAGTAAGTGGAGATTATTCATTTTTTCCTTAAGGAATTGAAAGCTTTTTACAGGGTCCGATGTCCAGACATTTACCATTTTTCAATCGGGTTTAAGACAGCATATACCAATTATAAAGTTCTTTTGTTTGTTTGTTTGTTTCTTTTTTTTTGTTCTCTTAGCTTAGCTGGGCTGCCTTACAGAGTTAAGGGACCCCCAACTATTCTGTTATTTATTTATAGTGAGAGTGCAAAGTAGATTCATGCCTTTTTCCAATGTCAGTAGTGCAAAATGAATGTGAGGAGGTTTTGCTGAAACTTGAAATCAGTTTGCTGATTCTGTTTTTCAAGCCGGTAATCAAGATGAGAGCCGTTTTTTTTTTTATTTGGAGGTAGAATAAAGAAAGAGAGATTAAAAAAAAAAAAAAAAAAAAAAAAAAAAATGTGTTGGGGGTATGGAATGTTAAACTGAAGCAAACAAAATTTTTATCATAAATTATCACCTTCAATCACATGAAAGGAAGATGCTTACTTGTAAATTTATGTGTTTGTTTCCTAGTCAAATTCACATTAGTACTTAGTCCAAGGGAGAATTCCAGAATTTAGAGCTGGGTGTGGTCTAAATGGGGAAAATTTATGGAGGATATATTGTGGCAGGAATATTACTTCGGTTATTATTTTTTAAATTTCTTTGTTTAGATATTAAAATTTTTTTTTTTTTTTAGTTTTTAGTTTAAATTTTTTGTCCCCAACCTCCAATTTGTACCTGCCCAAGGCAAATAATTTCTGATCTGTACTTGGATATGTCCTTTAACTATATCATTTACCTTGAGAGATATCCCTTTTATTATATCATCACTGACTTCTTTTGGTCAAGCCATATTGCTGAACATATTATTCCACATTACTTCAAACAAAAGGTTAGGAAGGTTATTATATTAGCTTGGTGCAAAAATAATGTCGTTTTCTCACATAGTAACATATGTGAGAAAACGACATTATTTTTGCACCAACTTAATAGCATTCATTGTTGTATTATCTGAAAGTTAATTTTCTTACAAATAGAGTGAGGAATGTTACATCAGTACATGATAGCTAAAATATAATATTTATTTTCTAATAAACAATATCCTGATGATGACATAGGTTGAAAGTACTTGGAAATAAAACAAAAAACACAGCGATTTTTCTCTCATCCTTTAATAAGGACACCAAAAAGCTTATCCGCCAATATGAAAGGATCTTATAGAAAAAAAGTAGACAGAACATGTCTAAACTATACAACGAAACATGTCTTAATGAAAACCTGCTGCTGAAATATATGCATATATAATATAAAAGGCTCAAAAACTAATATTCAGTGGTCATAATTTATTAGATTGGAATCGTAATCATGATCCAATTCATCACTTACAAGTCAAAAAAAAAAAATCAAAATATTTTCTGATTTCTTTTTGAATTTGTAGGTCTGATAAATTTGATCATGATTACGATTCCAGTCTAAAAAAATTATGGCCATAGAATATTAGTGTTTGACCCTTTTATATTATATTCTTGCTCTGTCTTGGACATCGAGTTCTACCTGGATTCTATCCTCTTGGAGATTTATATATATATATATATATATATATATATATATATAAAATAGGAAATCTTTATAAATTTGATATATTTCACTGTTTATTTAGCTTCAGATATTTTGGGGGCAAGTGTAATAATGTGAAATTATATTTCAGTTTTTAAATTCTATGTTTTGTTTTTAATGATAGTATAGATGTCACTTGATACAGACATAACACTAACAGCAGCATACATGGAATATGTACACAACCAATAAAACAAAACATAGAATTTAATGACTGAATTATATATCCAAATCATCCCACTCCAGAATTTCTGATGAAGCTAAATAGTGAAACATGTCAAATTTATAAAAATTTCCTACTTGTTCCTTATTTAATGATTATGTCAGATTTGATTGTTTTCAATTCATATATCCACATGCACCCCCCTCACAAATCTAATTATAGGAATAGATAATGGTAACAGTTTTTTGTTTTTGAATCAATTCCCCCCCACACACACACCAAAAAAAAAAAAGCAAGTTGATAATGCTACTAAGATGCAAGAAGCTACTGGGAGTGAAAGAGAATGAAAAAAACTTTAGAATGAACTAGGAACCCAATTTTAAACAGGAAACAAGGGACTCCTGTTCAAAAGAATGGTGAGGAGTGTGAACTGGACAATAGGTGAATCTATCTACTTCTTTTTAGATTTAGTTATAATATAGATTTTCGTATTCTATTGTAGTGAAACCAGAGTATGTTTGAATTATATATAAGTTATACTAAGTAAAAATTCACTTCTAATAAAAAAAATGTGTGTGTGTAAAAAGACTATATGAATAATAACAAAAGGAAAATTTATCTTTGCTGATATGTTTTGTCCTCTGATGGACATTATCAAGGCAAATCAAAAAGATTTTTTTTTCAAAATATAAATAGTTATAAAAAAAAAAATTGACAAAACATTTACTCACTTGATTATTAGACATTAAATTACATCACTTAGCATCCTCCATAATTTATCTTGACTTTCAGTTTGCCTGAAGTATATTTATGAGCATTTTTCAATTTAAAAATTCTGAAAAACTAACAGCAGAGTATTGCTTGACATCAGTCAGTGAATATTCTATTTGTACATGAGCAGGGATCAGGGTCCTTAGACATTGCTTTTAATGTCTTGCTTTATGATAGTTTGCTTTGAATATTTTTCTGATTTAACCACTATCAATTCTCAGGAGATTTCACTTGTTAAATCTTTGACTAATTCATGTAGTGATAAGGTCTTGTAAAGTTCTGTCTTGTCAGTGGAAATCTGAAAGAAAGGATATTTAAGGCAAGAAGTTTTTGCAATAAAGTGCTCGATATCTGAGACAGAGCATTAATACAGAGATGAAATTTGTCACTTAGCTGATTAATATTATATTCAGCATCCAAATTCGAGAGTTTCATCGACAAGCCTTTTTTGTAATTGTTCAGTCCACTCATCAAGAGGTATCTCCACTTGATGTGGGGAGATTAGAAAAATACGTTTTCACCACTTGGCAGCTTAATATAAAAATAATGAAAATGAGAAAAACTGGCAGTCAGTTGCTGATACCTCCTGATGAGTGCATCAAATGATTACAAAAGAAAGGTTTGCCTATGAAATTCTGTAATTTGGGTACTGAATATAATATCAATCAGCTAAATGACAAATTTCACATTTGTATTAATTATATATATGTATACATATATATATATATATATATATATATGAAATGGATTAAGTCTGACAATTATTTTAATATATTTCCTGTTTTTATAGATACAAATATTTAAGTAAATGCTCTGTTTATAATAAACAGTATTAACTAAATTTACCAGCTTGAATGTCCGAGAAATTTCATCAAAAATGTGTCCTTCAACAGGAATCACACCTGTAGACTACACTGGACTGTCATATAGCCTGATGTGCTATATCATTTAACTACAGAGGAAGTGTCTGGTTAAAAACAGTACTTTGACTTTGCTAACCAGACAATCCCTCCAAAAACACATTTTGACTGGTCAATGCTGTAGTTTTCTTCCAGTGAACTTGAAATTTATGATGATTGACTTAACATTTTTAATGCTACGTTGTTATAACTGTTGCCTGGCTGTGCTGGCCCGATTTGGAAAAAAAATTTGGAAACCCAAAATAAATAACTATAAGACAGTACTTTGCTGCCATTTGGGTTTTGATCGGAACTCTACGTTACAGGTTAATTTAAATGACCCCCTCCTCAGCTAAATATAATAAAAATACATCAGACCAAAGATTTCTTTTTCTTGTATGCTACTATATATCTATGCTCGGTTTGGAAATAGCTAGTGCTAGTTTATATAATATAAATACTAAGGACTAATATTTCACAGCCTCTTGAAAACCTGTATATATATGTCAGTAGCAGGCAATGTAAGTTTTGTAAAAATGTATAAGGATGTTCACAACAGCAGAAGTGTTAACTTATTTAAAACCTCACCAACGCAGCTTTAGTTTAAAGTTTGTTTTTTTTTCTTTTAATATATGACATTGATCATGTAAATTTCTTGAATTTTTACATGTTTTTATTTATAAATAAAAATTGGACGCACAATACAACCACCTTCACCCAACAAGTGGTGTATACTTGATAAGAGACATAAAAGTACTAGAGTATTGATGATATTTTAAAGCTGACAACTCAGTCAGATAATAATCACCAGAAAATGATTGGAAAGTTGACCAGCTGAAAGATTGTTAAAATAACAAATATCTAGAATGCTCGTTCAGATTGTTAGTATATCTCATCTCATGAATCCTTGGTTGATCAAGTCACTTGATATATGAGATCTCAAACTGCTGAGAGAACAAAATTGATAAAAATCACAAATCCGGAATGTTCACGCCATACAATGCCGAAAATGGATTATTTTAATACAATTTGATTGTTTCTGAGACCATCAATCTATATGCAGCTAAAGACTATTTTTACTGGTAGATGAATTTAAGTAATTGATAAAGAATCAAATGAGAATAATTCCACTGGATCGTTATTCTTTCAAATTGTCCCTCAACATTTAAAGTGTTTTTTTTTTTTTGTTAAAAAAACAAAAAAAAAAACAAAAAAAAAAACAACTTTTACTTGCATATTATATTAAATCTGCTATGGTTAATAAAAATAAATATTAAATAAAAAAAGATTTTGTTTTTTAAATAAAATAATAAATAAATATTTGTTCAAAAATGACCACACAGATCTTGACTATTTTTTTTTTTCATAAGGAATAATCACTTTTTTTTTTTTTTTCATCTTAAGACTGGCATTTAGATCAAATTCCTAGGGGTGGAGGGGATTTTATGATAGATCTGGTTATTGAATAATGACATGTATAAGTGGCCACAATTTTCCAAATTGAGGCAAGCAGTGTTTCACATGAATTTAAATATGGCAAAGATTTATCATTCTTAAACTACCATCATCCACAGTTAAAGAATTAACAATATCTTGCAAATTTTAGACCTGTCATTGCTATACATTATCTTAATCAAAGATGTTTATCTATAATTAAATTCTTTACAATTTTCACTACTTAAATGTTAAATTTCATTTTTTTTCTCTCTCCTTAACTCTTATCAATCTTGGTGTCACTTCCTATAATAGACATGTCTAAACTACAAAGTAGATCATAAATACATCCCACATAATGGTAAGACATTAGTGGCAATGGTGTCTTCATCTTGCTAATGTCTTACCATTATGTGGGAGGTATTTCTGCCACATTTTATATAATTTTGGAAAGTGAAAATTCCACTGAAATATATTAGAAAAATTTTCAAGTTTTTATTTGAAATAAAAAAAAAAAAAAAATAAATAAAATGGTCACAATAAATAAATTATATATATATATATATATATATATATATATAATTTAAAATACAATATAAAATAGTATATTTAAAATGAAGGTGCAATCCAAAAAAAGTGCCCCATAGAAAATTCTAAAAATTTGGGTTGTAAAGCAAAATATTACATTTTGCTTTACAACCCAAATTTTTAGAATTTTTAGGGACACCAAAATTCAAGCTACCACTATGACTGTAAGCCATACCAAGAGGAAAAATTGACAATCGCTACATACGTAAACATAGACAAACTGCTAAATGAAAGAGTGGAGGTTTTATCCAAGTTCACACACCTTGGCAAATATTTTTTGTTTATGTACGAACCTGGATGAAAATATATATTTTTTTTTTTTTTTTTTTTTTTCCTCTTTCATTTCCTCCCCCACTAACTTCTGGTATTTGTATATAAACGTGGTGGAGTAAACTAAAATCTTTCATCCTACCTGCCTGAAGAGGCCTAACGGTCGAAACCTGGGTAGCGAGGTAGCTTGAATTTTGGTGTCCCTAATTATATATGAAAATTCATCTACTTTTCCTTAAAGAACTCAATAATGTGAAGTAGAAGCTAATTAATTTCTTTTTTTTTTTTTTTTTTTTAAATACCTCATATATTATCAAATTGGGCTATTTCTTTATAAGGTAATCAATACGAAGACTGAACATATGGATAAAACAACATTTTCTATAACATAAATTTTCTTAGAAACATTATGAAGAAATACTCAACAAAAGAAAATTATCTACTATAAAAAATTTAAAACCGCTAACGTTAACAACTAACCTGCAAGATTTAAATTACAGAGAAGTGATATTATTTATGAATTCATGTCCCTTAAGGAGAACCGTGTTACTAAACTCATGAATAATTATATTGGTCATACAACTACATGCCTATCTAGATGACTCGTGTTACACCTCTCTGACCATAACTCAATTAAGGACTCATTTATACACACAGAAACATATCAGACTCCATCTCCAACATTACTTGTAGAAAACACAGTAGCCTCAATGACATGTAAAAAAGACTAAAAGTAATAGAAGCATTAATAATAAAAAAAGAAAAAAAACAACACTCAAATAATATCAACTATGAATATGGCCATAATGTGCTGACCATGTTTCGAAAATAAAAAAAAAACAAAACATTCCCATTACCCTAAAAACAAGAAACTACACATTCAGTTAAAAAAAACAAAAAACTTTGATAATGCCTAATAGAATAGCCAAAAGTATTTGGATATATAGAATATTTGGACAATTTTTACATACTTAGTGTCTAGAAAAGAAACCACTTTAAAAAAAAAAAAAAAAAAAAAAAAAAAAATCATTTCACCCCAAGCAAGGCAGGAATGCCACTAGTACACAGGGGGTTACAGAGAGAAAAGACTGGGTATAGGTGGGGACCTAAGAAAAAATGAAAGCTGAATGAACTTGTGTGTGTGTGCATATATATATATATATATATATATATATATATAAATAAATAAAAAGGTTATAATTCTTCCGAGAGACAAATGTATATTCTACAAAAAAAAAAAAAAAGAGAAACTGCAAACGTGTTTGGTTATAATGTGGGTTTGTTTTTGTGTATATATATTTTATTCTTTATATTTTTGCAACATGTGTTTCTGGTCTCAGAAGTAAATTCAATAAAAATGCTTTATGATAAACAGTATTAACAACATTTACCATCCTGAATGTCAGAAATTTTTGGGACATTCAGGTATATATATATATATATATATATATACACACACACACACAAACATTCAGGCATATATATATATTTTGATTTCTTTTTGAATTTGTAGGTCTGATGAATTGGATCGTGATTACAATTCCAATGTAATAAATTATAATCATGGAATATTAGTGTTTGAGCCTTTTCTTTTATATTATGTGTGTATATATATATATATATATATATATATATATATATATATATATATATATAATATGCTATGTCAGTTTAAACTCATCAGGAGGATATGGGTTAAAATATTTTTCTTATTGAATCCAAAACAAAATCAATGTACACTTAAAGAGAAATATATTGAATAAGTAATGTTCTATAGCCTTGGATGGCAACTGATCTACCATAGAAAGGAATGGCAACCTACTGTGGGGAAAAATCTGTCTTGTGAGTCATGTATCGAAAGATACACAATCACCTAAGCATGTATCTCGCAAGGCATATAACTGACTGACCGACTGAAAGTTCTGTGCTGAACATGAGTGTTCAAGACATACTTGATTAGGAAAAATAGCAAAACCCAGTCTTCCTTCTCTCATAATGATATTAACTTAGATAACCGACTATTAAATATGCTAATGAAAAGAAAAACATTTAATTTTATATAATATTGTAAAAAAGGCACTGAGAACAGTTTTTTTTCTTATCAAAGATAAAATGATTGAAGTTAAATAGTAGTCTGAAAGATTCTATAAAATCTGACATCTTTAAACTTCTGTGGAGTCAGTGGGGCCACCGTCTCAGTTTTGCTGCAAGTTTAGTGTTACCAACTGGCTTTGAATTCAGAGTTGTCCTAGAATCATTGTAACCAAGGCTAGAGAAAGCAGTCTGCACTGCTATTTAACCTATATCTGGCAGGCAAAGAGTCTAATATTGTTTCCAAGAGCATTTGTGTGAAAGTGAATGCAATGAACTGAAGTGTGATTTGAACTTGGCATGCAGATTTCACTTCACAAGCTAATATTGGTTGTGTAATGCACAAAATTAATGCTGAAAATATTTGCTTTTCTTTAATAAACTGAACTTAACTAGCCTCAAGTTAGTCTGTCTTTTTTTTTTGTTTCGTTTTGATTATTTTAATTGCTCTTGTGTAACTGCTTCTTTTTATTACCTGTTAAAGAATGAGGCATTTGTTGTTGGGAATGATGATGCTAATTGAAGCTAATGACAAAGTAATTAATTTGTCTTTAGTCATGTATTTTAAATGATTATTACCAGTTTTGATGTTAACATCAGGCTCTCCTTTTAGGGCAACAAGTCATAGCATACACATCCTTTGAATGAGGGATTACTGAAAAGTTCTCAGCCCAACTTACTTCTCGAAATCAGAATTACATCGAGCAAAATGTTGATTTTTGACAGTCAATCTTTTAGCATCCCTCAAAACATAAATGCATGCATACACATTACATCTTATATAATAATGAATACAGAATCTTTAAAAATCCGTTCGGTCAGGTGATCATTTATTTTGTCCGAAGTCCTTGAAATAAATTGAGTTCTTGTTTATTCAGAATTTATTTATTGTGTCTGAATAAATTGAACTCCATTTATTTTTGTGAAATTGGTCTGAAGAGATGGACATCTGTAGTCCACAAAATAATTTATCACCTGACAGAATAGATTGTTAAGGATTCTGTATTCATTATTATATTCCTCTGTTCTTACATTGAGCTCTCTTTGTATTTATATCCTCCTTGGAATTATCCCTACTGGTCATCAAGTGGGAGATATATATATATATATATATATATATATTAGTTTTATGGTATACTATATTTGTAGGTTAAAGTGCTCAGTATCTGGGATAGAGTGTATATAAATATAAAAGTAGTCTTTGAACTCAATGTCAACACCCGGCAATGACAGTGTTTCATGCTTAAACACAATTGTCAGACTATATATATATATATATATATATATATATATAAAAATATGATTCCAACGCTACATAAGAGTTCTCATGTCTCAAAACAAGAGCCGAAAACTTCAATATAATTATTTGAGTTAAATTGAATTAAAGTACTAAGCTCTGTCTTCAAGCAAAATTTTTTGGGAATAACTAATTCCTGAAATTTATGCATTTTATAAGCATATTGCATTATTGAAATTAAAATTACTATGGTAACGGCTAGAGTGATTGTTTAAAGAAAAGAGGCATAAGGCTTAATAATTTGTATCAACATCTCAGTTACATTCAAAGACGTCAAGTCAGGGTAAAGTTGGAGTGTCTAAATTTAAAGCGGAAGATGACATCGTCTAGTCTGGTTGAGTATCTATGGAGATTTATTTATTGTTTTATTTTATTTTACATATATCAAGAGATACTGATGTTATCCCAAAGGTTAGGGAATTTATACTACAAGGGAAGAAAAAAAAAGAAACCTCTCCCCCCCCCACACACACACACTTCCTTTGCTCACCTGAGACAGTTTGTAGTTTTTCTGAATATTCCATACCATTAGGTTGGTGCAAAAATAATGTCGGTTTCTGACGTTAAAAAATATGTCAAAAACAGACATTATTTTTGCACCAACCTAATATATTCAGTCTGTGCCTGGTATTCAGATTTAATTAGAATAGATTTCGCTTGCATGGCATCAAGGGAAAAATACACTCTTAAGGAATGGCTACAAAATCCATCTTCTAACCATCTCCCTTCAGTAAGTCCATTATATGTACATGTATATCTGTAAGCATATAAGTATATCCAACAGCAAGTAGAACAAAAAACTTTTTAACCTGTCGAACCTAGAATACCTGTACTAGTTAGTACAATGTTCTTGTGTAATCTCCAAGAAAAAAAAAAAAAATTATACAGCCAAACCTGTAAGTAGAATAAGGCTGTTTATATGAGCAAATTTGTACTGGCCATTTGCTGCATTTTACTGCCGTTTTGTTCGGTTAGATAGTGAAATTACCCAAAATGTCTCAGGATAGTGTCCTGGTAAGTGGTAAGGTTTCATGCTTCAATGGAAATGTGGTATAATTTTAACCGATTATTAATGTATCTCAGGATTTACTTAGGAGAAATACATCACGAAAATCTTCTTGCAGCATTCTCTGTATTTTTCTGATTATATATATATAATGTGTGTGTAATGAATGATATAAATTATCTACAAAATATTAAAAGATGGAATACATGAAAACCAGTTGGATATTTCATTTTTTTTATTCCCGTGTTAACATTTCACTCAAAACAACTAGAAAAATGTTAAGAAAATTAAAATAGTTAACATCCAATTGGTTTTTACTTACTCTATCTTACATATTCTTATATATATTTTATTTTTTAAATCATACGGTATATAAAAATAAAAAAATAAAAAAAAAAAAAAAAAAAAATTAAACTTGCTCTATATATCTTTCCATAGGTGCCACGCATGATACACACTTGGGTGATCATGTCTTTTTTCAATTTATGACTTGGCAGGAGAATTCCCATGGTAGGCTGCCATTTCTGTAGTAGACTGGTTAACAAGAAAGTCTATAAAACCCAGTATGTCCTATTTAATCCAAAGGGGGGGGGAAAGAGATTCATACCTTTCCCAAGGTTATTTCCATGTAAGGGAATGTAACAAATTTAACAAGAATTCAAATTTTGCTCTCTGATTTCTCATTTCATGCCATTATCCTCCACCTGGTATTCTTAAGCTGTTACCCATCTATGTACTGACCAGATTTGATGTTGCTTAACTTTGGTGATCAGACAAAAACTAGTGTTTCACCATAATATAGCTGTAAACAATATTTTGTGCATGTAAAGAATGGGTATAATGAAATAGAACAAATTTCAACAAGGTGATATTTTATATTATTTTAGTTTTATATAACCAAGTAAAAGGAAATCAAATATGCTAAGGAATTGTCTGGGTAATACACATGTGTGTGTGAAATTTCAGTCATTCAGGAGGGGAAGATAACCTAAAGCCCAGGAAGGTCACTTCTGCATGCTAGAAGAAAAAGAAAGACAAGAGAACAAAGACTGGAAGTGTCCTGTTTTTATAGTGGTTTGACAGCACCACCTAATGACTTCTTCATGAAACAAAGTGGAGGTAACCCCCACCCCATATATAGATAACATATATATACATATATATATATATATATATATATATATATATATATATGTGTGTGTGTGTGTGTATATATTTAGGCAGCAAATTCTCTTTTAGGCATGTCTGATTGAATAATTTAAAACCATTATGTCTACTTATTTTGATCATAATCCTTTCATATTCATGAATATTTTTCATATATTACAATTAAATAAGGCAAAAATGCACCGTAATGGCGAGAATCACTTATTTCCCAAGTACTTTCCATGTCTTTCTGATATCTATCTTTATTATTATTATTATAAACATTAATTTTAGTGGCTATACATATTTTAGTTAAAAAATACAGAGATAGTAACATTTTAAACAAAGAAATAATGTCGGCTAAAAAAGTGTGTGTATATATATATATATATATATATATATAAAAATAAATAAATATAAAAATTTCAACAAGGAAGATTTAACCACCTGAAAAATAGAAAAATGTGAGAATGTTGGAAAACTCATTAATTAAATCTTCCTTGTTGGTAGTTTTCAATAAAAGATACTTGAAAGAAAGGTTGCTGCCCAAATGTATATTATAAATACACACAGGCATTATATATATAAAAATTTGGGCAGACTATTTAGAGCGGCTTATTCAAACCTTTGAATCATATATGCTCTAGTGTGAATCTGGTTGTCTGGTTCTGTTGAGCACTCTTTTGTCTTAATGCTTCAGCTCCTGTACCATGGCACCAGTTTCTCTTGTTAATGAGTGCTTTTTGCTATACTAGCAAGCCTTTCCAGGTTGAATTTCTTTTTTTTTTTTTTTGCTTGGATGATTTTACCCTCCCCATTGTGCGTGTTTGGTTTGCTTGTCAAATTGTACTCGTCTGGTGGTAATATAACATAATTATCTATTACTGCAAGTTACTGACTACCAGAAGATTATGTGCAAACACAAAAAACCTTAAGTAGTGGCCAGTCATTGCCTACTTGGTTATTGAATTTATATATATCTCTTTTGAATAGATTTTTTTATCCAATGTCAATTTTTTTTTTTTTTCCTATAAATGTTATTTTTAGTGGGTACACATGTTTGGGTAACTACTGCTGCTTTTTATTTTATTCATTTTATCTATGTTTTTTTA
Source organism: Acanthosepion lycidas (assembly GCA_963932145.1). Lineage (NCBI taxonomy): Eukaryota > Metazoa > Mollusca > Cephalopoda > Sepiida > Sepiidae > Acanthosepion > Acanthosepion lycidas. The sequence continues at coordinate 27,726,388 of OZ010583.1, read as the reverse complement.
TTTTATTATTTATTTTCTTAAAACATTTAAATTCATAAAAACCAGCCTAGAATGAGAATTCCTACTAATTGTGCCTCCGACAAGAATCAAACCTGTATCTCTTCTTCCATCAGGGATTTAGAAATTAGAAATGGGTTCCTTAAATATGTATAAGAAAAATAAAAATAAAATTTACACTGGCACTGTAGATTACCAATAATATTACCTAGCCTGAATTCATAAATGACTGGGTGGAGAGCATCTTATGTACTGTCAAATATAGTCATCCTGTGTATAAACCTTTCATTTGTTATTAACAAATTCTCTTTGATTCAGGTGTGACAATAGTTTTCAATCTGGGATCTTTTATTGCCTCTTTGTCTACATTTTTTTTGATCCCGTGATTTTGAGCAATTTTCTTTTCTTTCCCAGTGGATACTACTGTAGATTTTTTTTTTTTTTTCAATGATGTATAAACCGAAAAGTATTTTTACTTTTTCTTTGTAAACACATTCAGTCATCTTCATTACCATTCTAGACGACAATAGTATGTACACAATGCAAGACTGTACTTTGAACCCACTCTCTCTTCTTTCTTAATAAAAATGTACTCTACCATTGGTAATTTGTACATCTTTGTAAAATTTTCAATACCCAGATAGTATTACTATTTACTGCACTGCCACTAACCAAGTTTACTCTTAATGATTGTTTGAACAAAAGTTCAATAAAAAAAAAAAAAACAAAGAAAAAAAAACCATGTACAGTAAAGAACAACGTCAAGCCTGTAAGGTTTGGCATGAAACGGAAGCAGAGAGGTGAAGAGATTTTCAATATTTTTTTTTCAATATATAGTTGTAATAATTATAATTGTTTTTTTTTTTTTTTGATATTTTTTTTTAACTTGACCTCATATTTAAAATGTTATTTTAAAATTTAATCCCTATCCTTTTGGTGACGCCATTTTTGTTTTTTCCAATACATCCCAAACTTAATTTTGGAAAGTGAAAATTAAACTGAAATATTTTGGAGAATCACTTAGTTTTCATCTGGAATCAAGAAAATAAACTTTGGTTACAATATTTGGAAAAAAGGCGGCATCAGTTCAGGTGGTTCCTTGTAAATAACTTTTAATGGAAACAAAACATTTTTTTTTTTTTTTTTTAATGAAAGACTGGAATATTATAATTCCATAAAAAAAAAAAAAGAAAGTACATTGATCCAGTAATATCATTTTACTGGGAAAAATGTTTCAATGTCATCACAAAAAGAATTACAGAATTTAACATTTTAGTACAATAAAGCTATTCATATGAACAACTTTGTACTGGCCATTTGATGCTTTTCATGGCTGATTTTTTGTCACACAAATATTTTGGAAATTTTAAACTATTCCTAGATATTCTGGGTATTGGTCATCAATGTTCAATGGGTTATAAAAGAGATCATTAGATGGATATTAGTATTTGTATTTTATTACTAAAGAAAACTGACTTTGTTATTCTTCTATCAAGCGGCAAATAAAATGCAAATAAAGTAATTTCTGAAGAACTGATGGATTTTTATCACTTAAATGTTATTTTTAGTGGATGCCCATATTTGAGTAGATGCTCCGTTTATTTATTGAACAGTATATTTATTTTTGTCTATCGGACTGAATATTTGATAAATCTTATTAAAGAAACATATATACTTTCCGGCAGGATTCGAACTTGCATCTGACTTGGTAAGAAAAACTATTAGATCTGGAAAATTTCCTTTGTGGTTGAGTTGGTGTAAACACAGGTTCTAATGACGGTTTCTCCTGCAAAGGGGAATGCAGGTTCAAATCTTGCCAGAGGCTACATATTTTTCTTTGATAAGATTTTTTGAAGATATCCAGGCTGGTAGACAAAAAGAAATAAATATAATGTTTAATAAATGAACTGAGTTTAGTGTGTTGGCTACTTCAATAATTAACTTTCAAGAATATTTTACAATGCATGAAATAATGATGGTAAAAAGGTTAAACAAATTAACAAAAGAAAAATGTTTAAGAGTTTCTTTTCCTAGAAGTAAAAATGAATGTATTTGAGTGTGACTTGCCTATGTAGAGGTGTTTTAGTATGAAGCATTCACAGCCCTTTTAGCTTCAGTGTGAAAAATTCATGTCACCTAGTTTGAAAGGAGGAAAACCTGGAAGAGAGTTACTTTAAGGGTTTGCATGGTGTTATACCTCCAGAGCTGCTGCTGATACTAGGTTTATTAAGGCACTACAGGAGCATCTGCTCAAAAATCAAACAGATAAAAGCTGAATCAAAAGACAGCATTATTGATATTACTTACATATTTATTTATATGTAGCATATGTATTGATGTAATATACTCATGGACAACTTATTTCAGAAAGCATGACATGCTCAAAAATAACATGCTATTTAAAAATTTTTAAATAAAGTTCCTTGTTTTTAAACTTTTGTCCTGTGTCCAGTGCATGGATTTATTAATTTTTTTTTTTTTTTTTTTTGCTTTTTTTAATAAAAAAATACTTTGGCAAATTTGTCATCAAAATGTGAGGTCTTGTTTAAAAAAAAACAAAAAACAAACAGCTATTTTTTCTGATAATTATTTAGTGTGTTTATGTCTATTTAAGAGTATACGGAAAAACTTCATGTTAAAATCTGTAAATAATTTTAAAACAAAAATTGTAAAGAGGATAAAAAAAAGGAATGTACATATATTTTTATATTTTGTTAATGTTGAATCTTTTTTTTTTTTCTTTCTCTTGTTCCTTCTCCTTGTAGTCATATTAAAAAAAAAAAAAAAATAAAAAATAATAAAAAAAATAATGTATTTTACTGCAACTATTGTTGCCATGACAACATTATGACTACAAATGTAAGCATGCACTAACAAAAAAAAAGCAAGGGGTGAAAGTTCACACACAGACACACACACACTGATATGTTAATCATTTGGAAATAATTCTCCCTACTTAAGAAAACTGAGATCCTGAATTTTATTCTATTGATTGATGAAATGCATAACAGATGAATTATGATCATTTTTTGTTTTTGTTTTTTTTAGAGATTTTTAAAAAAAATCTTTTGTGAAATTTACCTGTAGATTTTTTTTTTTTAAAAGTGACAAATGTGTTATTTACTGAACAAGGTCTAAAAACTTCAGTGTTTTTTTCGTTTGTGAAAAAATAAAAAAAAATTGATGACTACTACACATTTTTGACCTAACTGGAAAATAAAATGCTTCTTGTGCATACACAAATCTGATGTACGAGTGTGGAAAGTTTTAGTTTGTGGCATTAAAATGTGGAACAGTGTCAAATGAAAAATAAAAAGGCTTAATAATCTGTTAAACTTAACACTATGAAATTTTAAGACAGTAAATATACTAAAACACTATGACTTTGCAATGTCGAAGATGAAATATCCTAAGACTATAATATGAGAATAATAAAAACTTGTTTTCTTGGCCAATTACCGAATCCAACTGACTAGAATAATTCTGAAAAAGTATACTTATAGGTAATATATATAATAAAGATTGTAGTGAATAGATAAATAAAAGTTTAAATGACTTAATACCTAAAGTTACACCGAGATTCCATTTTACTTGGGGTATTTCAGATCGTGTGATAAGTCACTTCAACTTTTATTTATTTATTAGTTATAGCTATTTTATTTTCTTTTTAATACTGAGCGCCATTTGCAAAACCCTACTTGCCTTGAACACCTTATCCTCCAGTAATTTACAGGTTGACCTATTTCACTCGGCATAAACAATCTTTGTTATTAATACAAATAGTATGTATAAACAGCTTAATTTACCTGTGCAGTTGATATAACCTACTTCAAAACTCTCAAATCTTTCTGGTCTTATAACAGTCCATATCTTATTGTAGATGGTACTTCTTCATTAAGAGCACAAAGCCATAATTCTCCTAAAGGATACCACTCAGGCTTCAGTTGGAAATAAATTCCTTTTTTTTTTATGGGGTTGGGTTATAAATCCAACATGAAGGACGAACTGCCTTAGAAAGATAAAGGGCTCTAATTACCATGCTATTTACTCGTATGTTCAAGAAAAAGTGGGTTCATGCCTTTCTGAAGGATGTGAGTGTGAAGTGAATTTGCTCATGGATTCCATCCTCTTTAATACTGAACCATTCACACGTCTGGTATATGATAGGGGTTCATTGAAGATATTTAGATTTCCTTCAAGGGTGGAGGCAGGGGAGTAAAAAAGTTCTTTATGACCTTAAAAGATTCATTTTGCAAATCATGGGATATGTTCATTTTAGCATCTCTGGTTTGTTTTTATTTACAAAATACAATAGTTGACTTTTTTTCTTTTATAGATTTGTAGAATTACTAGATGTTTAATATATAATTCTATATTGTGCCTGATGTATAAAAGTTCTGGAAAAATATAAGATATGTCAATATTCATATTAAATGAAAGTGGGTTCTATTTCTTGCATTGGTAAACTAAGATTTGATACACAGATACACACACACACACACATATATATATATATATATATATATATATATATATATATATATATATATATATATATATATAAAATTATGAAAGTGGAGACTTTAGAAACCCATGATAATATTTTATTTTTTAAAACAGATATTTCAGGGTTTTGCATCATCAGACCAAAATCAGTTTCAACAATAAATCTTTTGTATTAGTTTTGTGAAATGAAATATTACCATGGATTTCTAAAGTCTCTGCTTTGATAATAAAATATATATATATATATATATATATATATATATATATATATATATATATATATATATATATATATGCGTGTTCTTTAAGGTGATTATTATTAAAAACAGACATTTTGTGTTGATTAATTTTACATGTCGCAAAAACACGTATTGCATCTCACTTACGTTACAACACTAACTTGTTCTGTGAAACTCACCAATTATCTTTACTTACCCTGAGGATGACATTTTCTTCAGAATTTCCTGCTTCTCTGAGAAGGATTATTTATAATTTGGAAAAGTCGATCATTAAAATTAATTGACACAAAATGTTTATTTTTAATGATAAATTATATATATATATAGACTAATATATGTTATATATTAGTCAATAGATGAGGGACTTACCTTATGACTAAGTTTTGTGTATACACTGAATCCTAGTTATGTGTTTCTTTTAGGCATTATCAATTTGTGTGTATATATATATATATATATATATATATAAACAAAATGTTTGTTCATTTCCATATCTTTGAATTATAAACATAACTCCAGAATATAGTTAATCAATATTTGGTTTGACATGTAAATTAAATTTAAAAAAAATATATACACATATTTAAAATAAGCTGTATCTATCTACCTCTTTCATAAAGACACAAATACACATTTTTTAATATCATATATTATAAATATAATATATATATCTGTACAAAATAAGAACAAAAATAATATAAATTCTCATGTTCACAGCATTAATTCAAAAGAGGGCTCAATACCAAGAATAGAGCAATAATTATTTATTATAATTTTTACATATGGACAAAGACAACTTGCTTTTTTTGGTTCTAACCAGTCAAGATGCAGCTGCATCGAAACAAGAATATGTCTTTGTAGTGAGCAAGTTGTTTTTGTCTGTATGTAAAAATTATAATATATAAGAATTAATGGATTTTATTTTTAATCTGACATTTTTATTACTTTAAACATCATTTTTAGTGGATACCTATCCTTGAAAAACACTGTTTTTATTTTAAACAGTGTATATTACATTTATTGAGCATTCAAGAAATCTTAAAGAAAGTAATTTCCAGCAGTGTTCAAACCTGCATCTCCCTTTGTAGGAGAAACCAGCAGTTCATCCAGCATGCTTTAGACCACTCAGCAGCAGTGACCTTCACAGGCCATTAAGATTTAGTTACCCTTTTAAGGAGTTCAGATATTCTTGAAAGCTAGTCTCTCATATAAACCCAATCCTAAACAGGAAACAATGGATAAACCTCTACTCCTGTTCAAAAGATGTCCATTACATCTATCAGCCTGTGCATTCAAGAGTCTGCATATTCTCTTTATTAAGATGCTGGAGTGCACAGATCAGTAGATGCAAATCATACTAAAAAGAAAAATATACGTGTAAAAAAAAAAAAAAAAAGAAAAAAAAAATATTTACACGTGTTGAAATAAGAAATAATGTCAGATTAAAAATAAAATTCATTAATTCCTTAGAAAATATATTTGTGATATATATATATATATATATATATATATATATATATATATATATATATATATTAGTAGTAGTAATCCATTGGTATAATCCAGGCAAGTCCTATTAACACAACATAAAATTTGAAATATGTTAAAACTGACTCACAAAAGAGTCCTCAATGTTTATTTTCATTAAACAGAGCAAATTTACTTTACAAGTGGAATTAAGATACCTTTAGTAAATGACCATTTTCACCTACAAATTTTAATCAGTTTAATCAAATTCATTAGTTTGTAGTCAAAACTACAGACTGATACCATAGACAATTTGAAAAATCCTGTGAATTTTAGGATTAAAATTTGTAGGGGAAAATGGTCATTTACTAAAGGTATCTTAATTCCAATTGTAAAGTGTATATATATATATATATATATATAATAAAAATATATTTCTTAGGTATGCTATGTTTATAGGTTAAAGTTCTCAATATCAGGAATAGAGCTTATGAATATATATATATATATATAATTAAATACAAGTTTGTCATTTGGCTGATTGATGTTACCTTCAGCATCCTGACTCCAGAGTTTTGGATATGGACACTTCGAGAATCACAGCATCTACTTGTAATATATATATATATATATATATATATATATACACACATCTTGCTCAATCAATTGTCAATATCTTAATCAAACAGAGAACAAAAAATAAGAGCTAGTATTGAGACTAATCAGTAATTTCCTCCCCAAATTACAAAGCCACAGATATAAACTGACCTATTTGCCATGCATAGAATATTTCTCTTGAAATAATAAGGAATTTACTCAGAGTGAAAAGCTGAACAGAAATGTGTACGACTAGGGATTTATTTTGGAGTAGAAATAAAGTCCAGAGGTTGCGGCACTTTGATTAGAAAATTTGTAATTTTTTTTTCCCTGCAATCATTTAGGAATTAAAAGAAAGAAAAAGGAAAACACAGACACACAAAACATGACAAATCTTCATATATATTATCTGCCAGATATATTTAACCCATTGTACATATTGGCATTGGAAAGCCTCTATTCATCATATCAATTTCTATCTATTACACTTACTTTGTGAAAGGGAAACGATCTTTTAAACTGATTACTTGCATGTGATCTTTATACTGTAAATACAATTTGGGTTGAAACTTGTCCCCCATTCTAAAAAAACAAAACAAAAGAAAAACCCAGTACAATGTAATCTTCTGGGTACAATGGGTTAGAAAGCCATAACAATTGATTAAGTTACCTGTTGTCATTTGTAGATGATCAGGAAATTGCTAATTGAAATATTTTGAACTTTGGCTTTTAAAACAAGAAATTTTTTTTTTCTTTTTTTTTTCCCCTCACACAGGTGAATATTTGTAGTTTTGTGACTGGGCTCATTTAAGTGTCAGAAGTGTTAGCAAAAGTTTGCAACATGACCTTACGTCAAATACTTTTATCTATCTCATTATATATATGGGGGAAAATGACAAATTTTTATATTCCAGAAATTGGCTAAACTATATATGCAAACACATTTAAAAAAACAAAACAAAATCAATCAGTAATTTAGTATTCCCTCCCCTTTGTGCACACGTGCAGTCACACACAACATAAGCATCAATGTAATCAAATGAAATGTATCACATGAAAATTTTTTTCTTTCATTAATTTTCCTTATATATATATATATATATATATATATATATACGTGTGTGTGCATGTGACAGTGTGGACATTGTCATCATTTATTCCTGTCAGTTTCATGTCTCAATGATATCTTCAGACCAAGTGTGAGGATTGTATTAGGCATGAAACTGACAGTGACCATGCAGTGTTGTTTCCTATGGCCACACTGACTATATCTATAAATGTTCTATCTCTGATATTGAACACTCTTCCTCTATAAATAAAGAAAATTTTAAACAGTGTATGTATATATCTTACATCATTTGCACAACTAAGTTTCATGCCAAAACAATTTTCAAGTGCTGCAATTATTTTTATACTGGTCAACCCAAAATAATAATTCCAGCACTTGATGTATTTTTCATATATATATATATATATATATATATATATATATTTATGAGGGAAGAGTGTTCAATGTTCGTGTGAGAGAGAATTAATAGATATAGATGGTCACCATGTAGTGTTCATTCCTATGTCTATGCTGGTTTTTCTCACATGTCTATATATAGATATATATATATATAGATATAAAATATACACACACTTTACTGTAGACCACAGACAAGGTTTACTTTAATATTCTTTCTTCTTTTACAAGAGAATAAATATTTAGTTTCAATCTGTATAAAAAAAAAAAAAAAAAATTCACCTTACGTATATCCTAACACTTTCAACCATTATTAATCATTTTCATGAACATCATTTTAAAATTTTATTGCTTTGAAATTCAAAGAAACTAATGTATTTATTTTTCCATCATAGATTTTGATGAAGTTTCGACAGTGTTACTGATATAATTTTCAAGTCACTTATAAAGTTGTTTAATATTGTAAATTGAAACTGTATATTTACTAAGATATGTTTTATATTTAATGTACACCAGTTAATGTGCCATTTAACAGACAATAGTGGCATAAAAGCAAGCTTGTATTTCTCAATCTAGCATATGATGGCATCTTACTCCTACATATTAAGCAGGTAGCTGTAAACACAGTTAAAAAGATAAAAAAATATATGAAAAATGGACTGTAAGACTCAACACCATAGTAATAAAAAATAGCTTAATTTTTTTTTTCATGATAGGAATTATTGCATTAAATAAATACATTAATAAAACAAAGCATAGGATGTGTAAACTTATGTTCAATCTTAAATGTTGGAAACATCTGACAGTATGATCAATATAGTCAAAACAGGATTCATATTCATAACGTTTCTGCATTAAAGTCTTCCTGAATTTCAAAACAATGTTATTAATGGTTCTCTCATGCACTAAGATATATGTATGGGAAAATTTTAATTTTTTATACTTACTAACCTACATTCTTTTCTCTTCATATAAAAAATATTGCTACGGTGGGGGGGGATTTCTGGGATCTTCAATAAAAAACATACACAAGCATAACAAAATTAAATATTCATTTACTAAAGGAAATGGAACATAGGCTGCACTAGAGGTATTTTCACTCAGTACCGCAAATTGCTACAAAGCTGAAACATTAACCTAAAAACACGAGTAATGTTCTAAAATAACCTTGTCAGATCGAGACTTTCATATGGATGTCATGCAGGGCCCCAAACCCGTTCAGAAATATCTAAAGTGTCAGCTGTATACAACTGCTTTCTAAGATGGTTAAAAATGGTTTTGAGTGATTGAAACTTGTGGATTTTGCTGAAGACCATCCTTATTGGAACCTTGTAGATTGGCGTTACAGAATCACAAACAAAGAACTGTACCAAGTAACAGAAATCACATCACTTGAGGACTTTCAACAGCAGCAACAGCTAAAATGAATATCACATGTAACTTGAAGAGTAAACAACAAGTTAAACAAGATATTTCTATTCCACACTACTTCAAATAAAAGGTTAGGAAGGAAAGCCCCATTAATACTGGAAAGAGTAATAAATGCTACTGGATTTGGGAAACCTATTTTCCTGAAAAATTGTTTTCAAAGAAAGATTTTATAAATTTCAACTGAAAGTAGTACTACTAGCTGCTTGGTCAATGACTGCTAAATGTTTCCTTATAAGGAAATGGCTAATATTACTATTACCATCTGTCTGTACCCCAAATTTCATGGAGACTGTATCAGCTTAGATTTATTTACATAAATCTTGTAAATAAATTCAGTTTTGTTATCAAGCCCTTGATGAGCAGATACAATCTCTGTAAAACTCTTTGAATGAACAGATAAGTGGCTAATGAATTTTATTTGTCGCAATTAATCCTCTATCTCCTGATATGCAGCATTTTAATTACAAAGAGGACTTGCTTTAAAAAGTATTATCTCCCAGAATATGTTGGTTGAAAGTTTTTTTTTTTTGGGGGGGGGCAATACCCAATATTTGTTGATAATTATTTATTTAAAAATATGATTCTATCGCTACATAAGAGTTCTCATGTTTCAAAACACGAGCTGAAAACTTCAATATAATCATTTGATTTAAATTGAATTGAGCACTATTTTTAAAAAATAATAAAAATACTAAAGAACTTTGGATTATTTGCCTGATGAGTTCTTTCCTATTTTCTATATATTTTTTTTTTACACACACATTATATATATATATATATATATATATATATATATCAAGCCTTGATAAAGTATCTTAGAGGACAAAGCATGTTGGCTAATATAAGTTTTCCTTTTGTCTTTATTCATATGCTTTTACAGATATAGATGTGTAAACATTTCAAATAGAGTATATGTGTGTAGGCATACATATATATTAAAAAAAATTTAGATACATGATATATATCAGATGTATGCACTGTTGAATCCTTAAGACCAGTTCTTCAGTTTTCTAAAAAAAAAAAAAAAAAAGTATCATAATGGTCATCATCTTTCACAATTAAGAGAAAGTCATTGAAATGTTTAAAAATAAAAAAATTATTTATCATATAGTTTAGCCAAGAAATTTCACTGAATTCTACTAAGGGTGGTTAGCCGTTTCCATTTGGCATTCATTGACTCATTCAGTAGTACTGTCAGTTGAAATTTATAAAATCTTTCTCTTAAAGCAGTTTTTCAGGAAAATTGGTTTCTCAAGTCCAGTAATTGTTATAGCTCTTTCCAGTATTGATGGGAGGGTGTTTCCTTCCTTACCTTTTATTTGAAGTAGTGTGGAATGAAAACATCTTCATTATGTTCTCTCTGAGTTATGTATACTATCCATTTTAGTTGTCGGTGATGTTAAAAGTCTTCAAGTGATGTGGCTTTTGATATTTGGTAAAGCTTTTTGTGATTTTGCTGCACCAATCTATAAGATCTAATGAAAGATTATTGTCTTTGAAACGTAAGGGGTTCATTTGCTTGAACCTATTTTTAATTATAGATCTGAGAAAACAGTTGTCTGTAGCTGTTTAGATATTTCCATTGTTGGACACATGCATAATGAGAGTCTAGATTTGACAAAATTATAACAGTTATTGCCTTAGATATCAGATTAATAGTGGATAAGTGAATGGCAAGAGAGAAAACCTTATTAATGAAAGGTTTCATTCTGAGAAGGTGCTTCAGACAGTTTTATTCTATTCCCAGAATCTCATATATAAAAATAGGACAAAAGGAAAATACTACCAACACCATTTACAGTTTGTATCAAAACGTTAAAGATACAGGGATGCTGAGAAATTAAATTTTTCATAAAATATGTATATTTATATATTTTCATATATAAATATTGAAAGCTATAAAAAAACTGAATGAGATATGATAAAAATAAATTAGCCTAATAAGTGTCACCATAATTTCATATAAAAGGATTCCAAATCATATGCAATTATAGAATTAACTTCTGCAGAAAAGGACTTGTGTTTTTGTTTTTTCTATCATGACGATACAGTTTTGTAAATTTTTACTTTTATCGCAATAGACTTGACCATATTTACAGCTTAAAGAATGTAATTTTGATTAAAAGAGAAAATAATTTATTGAGATGAAAATGTATTGGAAGTACACTAATTTTGGGATCCTGTGGTAAATTTATGTCTAGGATTATACACCATATCTTTCCCTCCCTCACAAAAACTACTCTTGATATAACGTGTATAATTAAAAGCAATAAAAGCTAAATGAGATAGCCATTAAGTTTAAATTAGATGTTTAACTTCACCTGAGTGTCTATCTTTAATGTTTCAATATTCATTTTCTGTATTTCTGCCCCCCCCCCCCGCTCCTTTTTCCTGGTTTTTATGTAAGATAGACTTGGCACTAACAATGTTGGGAAAGGCCTTGTCACAAAGATACCATGATTACTGGCAAAGAAGAGAGTGGGGAAAGTGAAAAAAAAAAAAAAACTCAGTAAACCACTCAACTATCTTACTTTCCCAGACAGGCACTGTAGTAAAAAGCTGCTACATCCATTGTCAACTTTGACAAGGTTGAATGTTAATTTCATTTTGTAACAAGAGGAACTAGAAATACAGATGGATTAATTGGTAATTTGGACAAGGTGTTAGTTCGTTTTATTGCTGTTTAAAAAAAAAAAAAAGAAAGAAAAAAAAAATAAAGAATTAAAATCAAGTTAGTCACGATTACAAGTCTATGACAAGTATGACTTACTTGAAGAGGGTGTGGTAAGTTCCATAAATAAATAGGCCAGTCAATCACAAAGAAGTTTACAAGTCAATCTCTTGAAAAATGGTACTTATTCATTTAGAACGTTCTACAAATAGGTGGCGCCCTGCAGAATAAAAGAATTCTCATCCGAAAAAAGGAAAGAAAGACAAAAAAAAGGAAAGAAAGACAAAAAAAAGGAAAGAAAGACAAAAAAAAGGAAAGAAAGACAAAAAAAAGGAAAGAAAGACAAAAAAAAGGAAAGAAAGACAAAAAAAAGGAAAGAAAGACAAAAAAAAGGAAAGAAAGACAAAAAAAAGGAAAGAAAGACAAAAAAAAGGAAAGAAAGACAAAAAAAAGGAAAGAAAGACAAAAAAAAAGGAAAGAAAGACAAAAGGAAAGAAAGACAAAAAAAAAGGAAAGAAAGACAAAAGGAAAGAAAGACAAAAAAAAAGGAAAGAAAGACAAAAAAAGAAAGACCCACTCATTCAAAGTCCTGTAGACCCTGCTGTGGAATGGAGGCAGTCAGAACTCTAAATACAATATGCTTTGCTGCTATGATTTCCATACCAAGTAGGTTTTTTATGGGATGGAATTGCTAGCTCCATACACAACAAGTTTTGAATTCAGAGTTATCCTTCTCCTAAAGTGGCTGTCAACCAAGGCTGAAGAGCTCAGTCTGCCCTACTATTTAATCCATAGCTGGGGAGGAGATGGATGAATTTATACCTATCCCAAGGATATTGCTTCAAAAGTAAATGTAATGAACTCAACTGGGATTTGAAAAAGGCTCGTCAGCCACTTAACCACTACATCATCAGCTCATCCAAAACATTTTATAATTAATTAAACTTCATTACTATATACATTTAAGACATTTATCAAATAGGTGGTGCCTTATAAAATATAAAATGTAAAAAAAAAAATATTTAGAGATTTTTAAGTAGAACTTAGCACATGGTTGCCACTATGGAGCACCCATTATGGTTTGATTAATTCATTCATTTCTTATGATTTATCAACCCCTTGTAGATTATTTAAAGTCAGAAAATATTTTTAGATTATAAGACTTTTTTTTTTCTTTTTTTTTTTTTTTGAGATAGTGGTTTAGTGATACAAGTCTTACAAATTAATCCATAACTTGGAGAAGTAGTGGGTTCATACATTTCTCAAGGGTATTTGTGTATAAATGCATATAAATAGCCAAACTGGAATTGGAGCTTGGCTCACCGATTAACAATTTGAAGCCATTATCCATTACACCACCTGTACATCCAAGCTTTATAGCAGCTAGTATTCCAAATTGGTCCCCCATCTAGGTACCGACAAAGCTTGACATTGGTTGCTGTATGATCACCGAAGTTAAGCAGTGTTTCAGAGAGATGTGGTTGTAAGCCACCTATTGTTGATAAAACCTATTCCGCACATTTGTGATTAATAGAATGAAACAAGCTTGCTAACCATCACAACATGTTGAAGTGTCCATTTTATATATATATATATATATATATATATATATATATATATATAAATAAATAAATTAAATAAAAGGAAGAGGTTATAGTGGTTCCAACGAGAGAAAAGTGTGTATATTAAAAAGAAGAGAGAAACCGCAAACATTTTTGGCTGAAATGTGGAATTTAAAAAAAAAAAAAAAAAAAAAAATGTTTTATTTTTTATTTTCTATAAAACATTTAAAAAAAAAAAAAAAAAAAAAAATCCACATTTCAGCCAAAAACGTTTGTGGTTTCTCTCTTTTTAATATATATATATATATATATATATATATATATATATATTTTCCATCCAATAGAAGCCCCAAGAGTCACTCAAGTTAGAAGGCTACTGACTAAGGTCATTGTAAAGGTATAAGGGGAAATAGTAATAAGTTCATATTATAGGTATATGTAGGATTCATAATGGTTGATTCTAGATTTAAGAAGTTAAGAATCTAGCAAATGCGGAAGCATCCTCTTTGGACTGTTTTAAATTAGTACAAATAGGGAACATGGATGAAATTCTAGATACTTTCATTGTACTACCCAATAGTTTTAGCAATATTTCCTTTGGAAATGTGGGTGGGGTTTACATGTCACCAAATAAAATCATACATTTTAATTACTGTAAGTCATCAAACACTGAGAAAGTAGAATAGTAACAAAAAGAACACATACTCAGAAAGTAACAGTTGAGGAAAGAGGATTGGAAAATTTAACCCTCACAGGGTCATATGAGGGCAAGAGGGATAGGATGAAGTCAGTGGGCCACAACTTGAGGAACTTGTGTAACAGGATGGCAGAACAAGGTGTGAGAGGCTTGACAAAGGAAAAAATACTGCTATGGTTCATGAGAGGAGAGCCATGATTGACCATGTTTTGGACACAAAAAAAAAAAATTACTTCTGAACATTATGTATTCATCTCTTGTATCTTCCTGATATCAGTTTATAGGGACATCTTTTTTTTTTCATATATCTAAACTATAAATTTCACTGAAATGTTTTCATCTGAATCAAGAAAATATAGCTTTAAATAAAATGGTGACAATATATATATATATATATATATATATATATATATATATATAAAAAGTGTCAGTTTAAACTGACACCAGGAGGATATGGGTTAAAGTCTTTTTTTCTTTGGATTTCTTGTTCCTCTTTGGATAAATTCTTTCTGCGAATGGAACAAAAAACAATCCTTTAAAAACATTCTTCATAACTAAGAACTAGTAAGAATTCCATCTTTTCAAAAAGTAATTTTTATATTGTCTGATCCTATAACAGTAGCAACAATTAAAATGGGCAGCATATGCTGCTTGAAGAGAGGATGTTATAATGAAGATGCTGACATTCCACATTACCCCAAACAAAAGGCAAGGAAGGAAAGCCCCTTTCAGTACTGGAAAGAGCAATAGCAGTTACTAGATGGAAGAATGTTTTAAGAGAAAGACAAATTAGAAATTTTAACTGACAGCAGCACTGACTGCTTGATCAATGAATGCTGAATATTTCCTTAGAAGGAAATGGCTAATATTACCAATTTAGTCGGTGAATAATTCAACCATGAGAGTAAATAGTATAGAATTTGAAATAATAATATAACTTTAAAAAGGCTTGAACACACAATATATATCACTCATAACCCCACACTAACTCTTTCAGCAACAACTAAAATGGATAGAACTTGTAAATCAAAAAAAATAATGACATAATCAAGATGTTGATGTTCTGCATGATTTAAAACAAAAGATTAGGAAGAAAACCTCATCAAGATTTTATAAATTTCAGCTGATAAGCTTGATTAATGAATGTTGAGTGTGTCCTGATAAGTAAACTGTTAATATTAGTGTATATTTTATGAGCTTTTTTTGTTTGTCCAGCTTTTTATAAAGCTGGACTTACTTGTTGCTTAGTTGATTCTATCCGACTGTTCAACCCCACCCCATTTTTGGTACCCATATTTTGAGTGTAACTTGTTTTTAGCTAATCTTGTCTTGACTATAGACACAGAATTTACATCCATTATCTTCACTAACAAATTTGTTATAAAAAATGCAAGTCATGTTTATTGCTAATGGTTTTAACCTTATATGATCTCTCATGACACTTGTGTGACTCCATAGAGAATAAAACAAATATGACTGGTATTTAGCAAAGTTGCATGTGTGATATTTATTAGACCTTCTTTGATACTGGATTCAGAATATAAGTTTTTACTTTATATATATATATATATATATATATATATATATATATATATATATATATATATATAGATATAAAATGTAAATGATTTGATTTGTTACAAATCAAATGTACTTTATATGAAGGTAGATTATTTTGTAAAATTAGTTATTTTATTTTTAAATTGCTTAAAGGCTGCCATTAGGCTTGATGCCAAGAGAATTAATAAAACTTATAAGATTATTTGCAAATAAATAAGGGAACATATTCTAAACAGTATTTAATATATTTTTAGTTACCTCCCTTGAGAAGTAAAATTACTTTAAATGCATCCCATCCACACACTATTATTAAGTTGCTACTTGAGCTGTAAATTGCTTAATACAGAGCAGTTTAATGATTTTGCGCTATCAAAAATCTTGCTATTATGTGCTATTTTTTCCATGTGATGGTAACAAAGTGACAAACAAATCAAATGATGTTTTTCTTTTTAATATCTGGTATAAAGAGCCCAGTCACATAGAATTAGATTCTTAGTTGAGTTTCTTTATTTTTTGTTTTTTTTTTGTTAAAGGGGTGGGGGAACCTGTTCTTCTCACCTGTCTTCTGTGCAAGGCAGTTGCAAGAAATTAGTCGCACAAGTGCAGTACACTGTTACTATTTGTTGTCCAAGTAACTGCGTGCAGCAATATGCATATCTTTTTTTGTCCGTCCCACAAAAAAAAAAAAAAAAAAAAAAATAGTTTTATTCACAATGAAATAAATAAGAGGGGGAGCAAGAATTTTTTTTTTTTTTAAATCAATAGGGTTCAATATTTGAATGACTGAATGTGCTGTGAATTTTAAATTCTATTAAATGCCAATTATACGCCATCCTTCAATTTTAAGCACAATACATTGGTGGTGCTATATTTCCCTAATTAGCTTTTTTCTTTTTGACAAATTTGGTTTGTAAATAGAGAATGGCAAAAGAAAAATAGAAAAAAATTAAATTAAAAGTTAAAAAGATGGCATTTAATTAGTGAACTAGAAATATACTTGATTTTGCAAACACTTTTAGCATTCATTCATATGAGAGTATTATCAGAAACTTCAGAATAATATTCTGATGAAGATGTGAACAGACATTGAAATAGTCATCATCCTTTTGTATTTAACTCTTTCCAGAAAGATTGACCAGCCAAATCTGGTCAAATATGATATAGATATGACCAAAAACCAGATATAACTAAAAAAAAAAAAAAAAAAAAAATGCATCTACCATATTGTCAAAGCATAATTCTATCAGGACTTATATGGTTAATTTTTCTAGATTGTTCACAAGCTGAATTTAAATTTGAGTGATGCTAAAACTGGTAAAATTTAGAAATAAATCTGGAAAGACTTAATCAAATAGTGATTCTGTATTTTTGAAAACTGAATCTCGTTAACAAAAAAAAAAAAAAAAAAAAAAAATGAAGTCACTGTCATTTTAAAATGGTGCATTTACTGGCAGTTCCCTCTCAAACTTTTCTCTTATTTCAATTTTCTCTTCCTCTATCTTTTTTTTTTTTTTTCATTCATTCTGTAATTTTTCTTCTCTCTCACCTATCATTTTTTTTATCACTTTTCATCTTTCTATTATTCTCTTTCCCCCACTTCTTTTTTCTTCTTTCTTTGTTCTCCTCACTATCTTTCTTCTTACTCACTTTCCTTTTATTTTTTTTGTTCTTCTTTCTCGTATTCTTCTTCATGTCTTTAGCTTATTCACATTTCATTTCCGCACAAGAGTTCCCAACCAAGACTTCTTTCATTAGGAACACTGAATTTTTTTCAGTGCAATCAGCTTAAAAAAATAAATAAATAAGTAAATAAAAATTAAAAGATTTTTAACAAACTTTCACCCCAATCCATGCCCTTGTCATCGATTTATTACAAACTTTCCTGTTTTTAATGTTGTAAAATAGTCACATCCTTGTCTACATTTAAGGATAAAAACCTTTGAAAGAAAGTTTTAAAATTCTTTCAAGTAGTCATGTTTTTCCCCCTACTAACAATGTTTGTACAAGAGTGGAGGAATAAATCCACAGCTTGATACAGTTATTAGCTGAATTTTGATCTGAAATTTTCACTGTATAATATTCTATGTATGTGATCTTTGGAGGAGTATTGGGTAAAGTTAATGACAAGGAAAGAGATTGTTGAAAAAATATTTGTTGTGTATAAAAAGAAAAAAGAAAAAAAAAAAAGAAATACGGATTTTGTTTTCATTATTAAGCTGCGGACTTAATGATGTACCTATGTAGATTGTGTCAGGAATTAGCTTTGCAGTCTGAAGATGTTTGTGAATAAGTTTCTGTTTAAAATCACATCCAAAAGAAAAAAAAAAAATTAAATTCTGGATCGTTATCTTAGACTATTTTTGAGATGTGAAGTTTGTTCAACTTGAGGAAGATCTTTTTCTTTTCTTTGTGATTTTTTTTTTTTTTTGTAATTAAAGAAAACATATTTGAATTTTTTCATCCATTATTAATATTAGGTTGGTGCAAAAATAATGACGTAATAATGTTGTTTCTTGACGTAATTTTTAACGTCAAAAACAACATTATTACGTCATTATTTTTGCACCAACCTAATATTTCATTATTTTCCCCCACCTCTCTCATTGCAACTACCCAGACAGTTCACAGCAGTAGTAATTAAACTATTGGTGGAAGATCAAAACTATCCCTTAAACTGACTCAGGAGAAAAATAATGTAAAGTTTTAAGGGTTAGACTTGATCTTCTGCCATCTGTAGAAGTGCTGGTAGCTTTATTGATAAAGTAGCTGCTGTATATTGGCAAGCTTTCTGAGCTCAAATGGATGCGAGTTTTGACTAGAGACTATTTTTGATCTGTATTTACTTTCTGCAATAGACTGATAGTCTGAGTAGTTGCAATGATAAGCAATTAAAAGTCACGATGAAATAGATACTGGTTGACAATGCTTCATTCAATAAAATATTTTTTAAAAATATTACTACTAATTTGTTAAATCTTTGTTAAATTCTTTCTTCAATGTAATTTTGCTTTAGAAAAAAAAATGGCTCTGGTTTCTTTAAACTGGTATTAATGATCACAAACACAGTAGCACCTCCCTAATGAAGAGAGATTATTGATTAAAATATCTGAAGAAAAAAAAAAAAAAAAAAAAATTCAAGAAGATGGCAAACATGTATAA
>OZ010583.1:27559537-27702037 GCA_963932145.1 Acanthosepion lycidas | reverse complement strand
GGGAATTGCGGTAAATGATAATTCTCTAATAGGGCCTAACAACCATAGTTTGGACCCGGCTCTACAGGATATAAAGCAGGAAACATAATATACACAAATGGTGATTATAATAATAATAATAATAATAAATATGGGAAACTATGGAAGGAAGTGAAATAAGACCTTATCTCAACCCAAACATGCTTACCAATGTCCGCAGAGACATTGTGCTAAACGAAAGGCTCAAATGCAGAAATAGATAAGATAAAACTAGACAGAAGACAAAATACAATAACTAATCACTCAATAAAAACATGAGAGTAGAACTAAATAATACGATAGAGGATGAGGTAAAAACTAAAATAAACGAGATACAAAATTATAATCTCCCAGCAAATAAAACCGAAGAATCTATATGAGGTTATCCAAACTATGCCAATGAAGTTAATTCATCTACATTAGCAGAATTCCTTGAAAACCACAGAGGTGAAATCACCGAAGCGAAAAACCATGTCATCCACGTACTCAGCAGAGTAACTCTCACACAAATATCAGACAGAGACCAACCCCCACCCAACAAATTCATGACAAAGTCAAATAAGCACATTGTGCAGATAGACAACGCTTCACTGCAACCAATGATAAGGGACAAACCACTGGGAAACACCACTGAAGTTAACAATGACATATACGCAACAGCTTTAGCAGCTACTGGGAAGCTTGGGGTCAAGAAAATGAAAAGATTAAACAGCAGACAAAAAGAGCCAGCTTGGAAGGCTAAACTGATGCGAGAAATAAAGGAAATCAGATATGAGATGTTGATATTAGATGAGCTCACTAGAAACCCAAATGTCTCAACACGCATATACAGGAAGATCAAGTGAAAATATTAAATTACTAAACGAAATTCCATCAATCAGGGAAATGTTGAAACAGAAACTGAAGTTAAAGGCGCGGAGAACAAGACGATACGAAACACGTAATTCTATCGTCAAAACAGAATATTCAAAACGGACCTTAAATTTTTCAGGGAAATTGGAAAAGCAGTTATACATGTCAAAAAGCCACCATCTATTGACAAAGTGTAGACATTTTGGAAGAATATTTGGAGCAGCCCAAAGAAATAATAATCCCAATGCAGAATGGGTCCAACGAGAAGAAGAACGAATATTGGATAAACCTCTACAAGAGGGGGAAAATATAACCACGAATAATATTAGGAAAGCTCTAACGAAATCCCCAGGAAATGACAAGTTGCCCAATTTCTGGTCATCTGTCATCAATCCATAAAACCCTTGCACAAACTATCAGTCCTTATTAATAATCCCAATGAAATCCCGGAATGGATCATTAAAGGTATTACATATCTCATGCCAAAAACGAGTGAAACAGATGATCCGAAAAATTATAGGCCAATAACATGTCTGTCCACCACGTATAAAGTGATCGTGTCTGTTTTGACGAATTGTATTTACTCTTTTCTCGAAGCAAAAAAACATTCTTCCACTGGAACAGAAGGGATGCAGGAGAAGTTCATATGGCTGCGAAGATCAACTACTGATAAACAAAATGATACTGGAAAATTGCAGCAGACGATGTAGAAATCTTAGCGCAGCATAGATAGATAGATAGATAGATAGATAGATAGATTACCGTAAAGCCTTTGATAGTGCACTACACTCTTGAATACTTAAGACTTTAGAAATGTACAAAATCTCCCGTGATAGTAAATCTCCTGAAACACAGCATATGAATGTGGAAAGCCACATTATATCTAAATCACACCAGAGGCACTGTCATCGCTAACCGACTGAATATCCGACGTGGAATTTTTCAAGGAGACTCCCTGTCACCCCTTCTGTTTTGTCTGTGCTTAATCCCCTTTACGTATGAACTAAACAACAGTAACTATGGTTACAAACTAAACAAGAAAGTATTCATTCACCTACTCTACATGGATGATCTCAAACTCTTTGCCAAAGACGACAATGAGTTGAAGGGTCTCCCCAATACAGTAAAATGTCTCAGTGACAACATAGTTATGGATTTTGGATTAGATAAATGTGCAAAAGTAACATTCAAGAAAGGGAGAAAGACACTCAATACATTTAGATTTTGTCACACAGATGAGGGAACTGGAACAAAAAGAAGCCTATAGTACCTAGGAATTAGCGAAGGTGAACGAATACTGCCTAACCAAATGAAGACGGTAAAAAAGGATTCCAACATGCGTGTGCATCTGGTACTGAATACCAAGCTGAATTAAAAAGCAAAAAAACAAAACAAACCAAAAAAAAAAAAAAACAATAAAATACCCCCCAAAACCAAAAAAAAAAACAAAAACCAAAAAAACCAAAAGCCAAAAAAAAAGAAAAAAAACAACAACCCCCCCACAAAAAAAAACAAAAAAAAACAGAATATTAGCCATAGACACCTTCGCTGTCCCTGTGGTACAATACAGTTTCAACGTCCTTAATTGGATAATAGCTGATATTAAGCGAATGGACGCTAAAACGAGAAAGCTTACCTGCCACCGAATGCATCATCTCAAAACTGATGTTGATCGTCTGTATGTGCCCAGACCCGAAGGAGGCAGAGGACTAGTTCAACTAGAAATATCTTACAAAGCTACAACAATCGATACCTGGAAACTACAAAAGACTGGATGATAATATGTGTCAAAGAACATCAAAGTAGTAAGCGACTTTATTCCGTAATAAAGGAAGCCAACAAGTTCAAAATAGAGTTTCAAATGGCTGAAGAAATACAAGTAAAGCACAATACACCGACTGAAGCTGCAAAATATAAAGCAAAAGCAAATACAACCGGCCCGATACAGAAACAATAAACCGCTTCAGTCAATACTCAGCACGTAGACAAACCCCGTAATCATTAGTGGCTACGTAGTGTAGGGTTAAAAGCTGAAACCAAAAGGTTATATTCTTGCTGCACAGGACCAATACTTGCTAACTAGAAATTATCAAGTACACATACTGAATAAATTTATTAGCCCAAAATGCAGATTCTGTGATAAATATCCAGAAAAAGTTTACCATCTTGTATAAGGTTGCGCAGTATTGACACCCACTGGATATAAAACTCGACATGACAGAGTGAGCCAATATCTTCACTGGAAAATATGCAACTTTTACGGAAAGGAAACTACAAGAAATTGCTATGAAGACCACCCGGTTACGGATATAGGACCTGTAACAATTTTATGGGACTTTACAATACACACAGACAGAACAATCAAAGCTAATCGTCCACACATCGCAAAGACAAAAAGTGACTCCTTATTGATATTGCAGTCCCAGCAGACTGCAATAGATCTGTGAAGATCTTCAAAAAGCTACAAGGACCTTGAAATCGAGATCTCAAAAATGTGGCACATGAGAATATCAACAATTCCAGTTGTGGTTGCAGTCCTCAGATTGATTGGAAAAGATTTCAAAAGACTCACTGAAGGAATCCCTGGTAGCCCATGCATTAAAGAAATAGAAAAAAAATTGTTCTCACGAGTACAGCCCACACCTTACGAAGGGATTTATCTATGTAAAATATGTGCGATTTCTTTTCCAAAATTGCTCAATGGGAAATGTCATGATGCCATTTCTAATCTTAGGTCATGACGCGGAAATAAATGTGTATACACAAGAAACCAAAGGAAATAAAATAATAATATCAAGAATGACTTACATGGTTTCCTATCTTAAGTGATTACAGCTTATGGCTATATCATGTTGAAACACCGGTTCCCGCACGTTAAGCAATGTTGAGTTTGATCAGTATCTCGATGGGTGATCACCAGGTTCTGTAAGCTTGGCGGTTCAGGTAGTGTAATAGATAATGGATCAGAATTGTTCATCGGAGAGCCGAGTTTCAAATTCAGTTGGTTTTGTTATATTCACTTACATGCAAATACCATTGAGAAAGGTATAAATCAACCCCTTTTGCTCCCAGGTATGGGTTAATTAGTAAGACTTGTATAACTAAATCATTATCTCAAAAATTTTAACATTGCTTAAAAATCTTACAGTATAAAATACATTCTGGCTTTAAATAACCTGCAAATCGTAATATTAGCCGTTTCTCTACAAGGAAACATTTAGCATTTATTGACCGAGCAGCAAGTACTGTTTTCGGTTGAAATTTATAAAATCTTTCTCTGAAAGCTGATTTATTTTTTTTTTTTTTTTTTTTTTAGGAAAACAGATCTTTCAAGTCCAATAGCTGTTATGGCGACCTATCTACATTAGAATGAACTCTTCTTTCTTCATAAATACTAACCTGCGAGACTTCCTAAGGAGGCCCTCGGTACGCAGTCTGTGTACGACTTCTGTCGAACTCTCTGCTTTGGCGGAGAGGAACCCGGACGAAGCTTTGCCAAAGGGCAAAGTTTCGTCCGTGGAGGTAGACAGATCCCGAACCCGCTTATACGGGTTCTAAGGGAATATTTTTGTCCGAGCCTATGGGTTAGGAAAAAAACCCGCGTTAAACTCGACCTAGTGCCACATACATTCCTCGTGGGGGAGGGGGGGACTGTTAATTATCGGCAGTCGGGACGCAGTGTAAACTGATAGTTCGGACGGACACTTCTATCTGCTGACTACTAACACACTTATTTTGTATACATGTTCTGTTATTTCAATACACTTGTTCAACCTAACTTTATCTTTCAGTGTCTTTTTTTTCTGGCCCCTAACAGGCCACAACAATTTCCTTTCTGACGTTTTATTTGAATTAGTGTGGAATTATTAGCTAATTGTTTACTCTTCAAGTTACATGTGATATCCATTTTAGCTGTTACTGAAAGTCCTCAAGTGATGTGGTTTCTGTTACTTGGTACAGTTCTTTGTTTGTGATTCTGTAACGCTAATTTACAAGTTTCCAATAAGGATGGTCTTCACCAAAATCCACAAGTTTCAATCACTCAAAACCATTTTAACCATCTTAGAAAGCGGTTGTATACAGCTGACACTTTAGATATTTCTGAACGTTTTTGTTTCCATGCATGACATCCATATAAAAGTCTCGCTCTGACTAGGTTATTTTAAGCCGTAACGGCAACGAAACCAATCATTGTTAATTGCTTGAAGCTTATAACATGTATACGTTTTATCTTGGTTAATTAAGATTTTGATAAAGCAACACATATATTTGATGATGGGGCCCCCAGTTACAAATACATTCAGGTTAGGTAACCCAATCTGCTCTGTCGGTTTCTGATTAAGGGTGTTTTTAAATATCAAGACGGGCCTCCCAAATCGCTTTGATTGCCACATCATTCAAACTTAAAAATGTACTCCCTCAATATCCGGTCATAATGATTCTTCCACTTCCAAACAGTGATGTCTAGCACATCAACACCTAGGGGTATGTCCAATCTACTTTCGTATATTAAATAAAGAGTTCAGTTCGAAATTACCTGAAAGTTATCCGGACTGAGAAAACCGTAAGAAGGTTAGAAGACATAATGAAAACGTTGCCATGACAACAGCAAAGATGAAGATATTATCCAAATATAAATGATGATAACTATTTGTTATGATTTATTATAACAACGATATTTCCACCACAAGCAAGAATAGCAGTAACAAATAGAAGTGTACGCAATATAAAATTCGCTCCGTAAAAATCCAGAGTTGATGTTTCAAAAACTTCTGTCGGAGTTAACTCCTCTTTAATTTCTTAATTTTTCACTAGGGGACGCTCTCCCTACGCTATAACTACTGGGTGATTTCTTGCCTCGTTCTCTTTTTCATTTCTTCATTTTCAGCGAACACATCTACAATGTAAGCTCTCGCAGAATATTGCGTCTTCCCATTTGTGGGAGACGCCACAAACACACACACACGTACCTACGAACATTCACTAAAATACAAACTCTTTACGTTCATACACAAGCACAAATGTTAATGTCTATGTCACTTGTAAATTTTGTTGTTTAATAGGTACTTGTTTGTTTATATATATATATATATATATATATATATATATATATCGGTCTTGTTGGTTTTCTTTACGCTTCTTTATGGTGGATTCAATCTCTGAGTCCGCCATGTTCTTGTAGTTGGACCTTTCTCTAGCAGGAATAAACGCACGTGTTCCTAATTTAACAACACGTAAACCCACGGTCCGCCTCACTTCTCTTAATCAGGCAATTCTAGAAGCAATTATAAACAAGTAAGCCCATACTTTAAAGAAACAAAAAGACAACACAGAGCATTTAATACGCACAAAATCAGTTTTGTAAATAACATCACGAAAAGAAAAATACACATTCTTGTCATAAATTTCAACAGGTGTTTCAGTTTTATTGTTGTATGTTATTGTTGTACATTTTATTCATTTCACTTTTAATATATAAAAAAAAGGGAAAAGGAATTCTCTATCAACTACTAATACATGTAACATGGGGCTAACAACTCAACAATCCACCCTGTTGCATACTCATTCCAGAAGTTCAAATAGAAGTTTTCTTCCCAATTTTAAATCGTTTAAAGATAAAAATTGCCATACTGACCAAACCTTCGAAAACTTTGTATACCAGGTATGTCTGCCCATTACTATTTTCTACGTAGTATCAGAGTGAAGTATCTGTTCAATCTCTGGCTCATATGAGCTAGTATCAGTTACGCTTTCTGCCAGAGAAAAAAAAGGGGGGGGAATTAAGAGAAGTGAGAGAGGAGGAGGAAAAAGAATAGGTAAGAAAGCTAAAAAAAAGGAAAAGACAACCAAGGAAAGGGAAAAATAAAGAAATATATGTAAGAGAGAGAAATAGGCGGAAAGAGAGACAAGGTTATTTACCTCACCTCCCCGCGAGGCAGGATGTGGCACAAGGCCGTTTTTAATGCGGAGTTAAATCCGAGCCCGTAGGCTCAGGCAAAGATTCCCCGTAGACCCCGTAAAAAATGGGGTCGGGTAGCTGTCTACCTCCCCAGACGAGTCTGTCCTTCGGCATAGCCTCGTTAGAGAGTTCGACTAGCTTAGCTGGAGACGAATCTCAAACTAATTGCCGAAAGAGAGACAAGTTTATTGGATGGATCTTATGAGTATGTATTAAAGAAAACTTAAAGACATGTATTGATGGGATGGCATAAAATTGAGTCACATTAAAATTATTTATGGGAAGAGAGATAAAAAAAAAAATAGGTGAGTATGGATTTAGTAAAAAAAAGAAATTGCGCCTGGCATATGAAATGAATTCATGTTGGTATGACAAAATATGAATGTGCGAAAGAGTTACAGGTCCTAACATTTTCTACAGTCACTCTCAAAGTAGTTGCCCCGTTTCATGTAAACAATAATGGTAGCGTTTTCCCAAGATTCTATGCAACGCTGAAGTTCTGTTAAGCACCTCCTATGATTCTTACCAGATCATCTCAATAGTGTCATAACGACACCCTTTAAACTGAAATTTAATCTCAGGAAACCGGAAAAAAAAAAAAAAAAAGTTGCAAAGGGCAATATCACGTGATTAGGATGGATAGAGAATGAATATCAACGCTTTTGAAAGTCAAGATCTGGAGTTGGGTGGGTGTTTTGTCATAATAGAGAGCCGAATCACTCTTCCACTAGTTTGGACATTTGCGTCGAATGTTCCCACCCTAATCTTTAAAATCTCACAGTAAATAGTTTGCCTTGTACAGTTTTATCAAAGAGCACCGGTTTCTTATGATTATGAATTGAATATTTAGATTAAATCCAACAAAACGATTAATTTACGAACAAGTAGGAAAACTTTATAAATTTAACATTTTTCGTTATTTATACAGCTTAATCGGAAATTTTGGAAGTAGAATAATGAACGCGACAGACCTGGCCCAAACGAGACAGACCTGGCCCGGTTCAAACATATTATTCATTTTCTCCATATCTCTTTTCCACCTTTTTACTTCTGACTTAGATAAGCGCTTTTTTTGACGTTATTCCACGTGTTTTTCTTTGTTTTTTTTTCTGTGTGCTTTGCAGGATGGTAACATTTTTGGAGGGTATTGTTGTCGCATGGCGTGCAAGGAACCAATGATTATGAGCATTTTTTCAATGTTAGACCAATTATTCCACGACTGCCTTTCAATACTTTTCTGTGGCTTCTTAGTATATAAGCTATCCAGACATTGTTGAACTTTCCATCAGTAAATTTCGCCATAAACAAGTCTTCATGGAATCTGGTAGTCGATTCACCAGCAATAAAAAAACGGGCATTTGCCTTGCATAATTGGTACGATTCAACATAAAAGATAAGTTTAAGCAATTTTCTTTGCTATGTAGATATCAAATATCGCATTCTTTGAGGATGCAATAGGTTTTCAGAGGAAGCATATATGCTAATATCCTTGGGAAAGGTATGAATGCTCTTCTCCCCCTAGCTATGGATAAATAGCAGGACAGACTGGTTTCTCTAGCCTTGGATGGCAACTGGTCTACCACAGAAAGAAATGGCAAACTACTGCGGGGAAAAAAATCTGCCTCGTTAGTCATGTATCGAAAGATACATGATCGTTTAAGTGACGACACATAACTGACTGACTGAAGCCCCATATCTGAAAGTTAGCAAACTTAATCCTTCCACCCGCAAATGTTGAAACAGAGGAAGAAGAGTGAATTTGATAGATTCCATCGCCTTTGTGAGTTGGACCGTTAACAACTCTGACGCCAACGAGGATAAAGAAAACTAACACTATTAGTTTTTATATTGACATTTCAGAGGGGTGTACTTTTAGTCTTTATTTTTCTTTATATGGTGATGTGAGCGAAAAATGCCTTCTAAAAGCTAAGCAAAGTAATAAGAAGCAAAATTTGCGTTAGAAACAAAGAGTACTGAAGTATCATTTAGTGATTTTCCAAGCGTAGCATAGACGTGGTACAAGGCTGAACTGAAGTGTCATATAATAACAAAAACAAAATTTATTAAGAGCTACAAAGGACAGGAAATTATGGAGAGCCATGATCACCTACGTCCTGAATGGATACGGTACATAAAAGTAGTAGCTGTTTTGATTTAACCCGAAGGAGCTCCAGAGAAAGTGAGTGCAAGTATGAAACTATCGTTTCAGATAGGGCCAAAGTCTGTGAGGTGCTTTTCTTTTGAGAGACAAAGAGAGGCCATTTTTTTTTTTTTACTGAAAAAAGCCCTTCTCCATTCCGAGTCACGCGTTCTAAATGTCACATGAAGATCTCATTAATTTTATTTTTAGTTAACTGAATATTTGCATCTTATTTTACTTCATCATTTATTCAGTTAGCACATTTTGCGCCGCTGTGATCACCACTCCCCCCATCATCGTGACATTCAAGGAAGAACAGTGCAATGGCTTGTCGGTTTCTTTTACACCGGGGATGATGAGATTACCCTGTCCCCCCGTCTCAGAGGTGAATTTGTTTATGAAGCTACCGTCTTCTAGCCTTCCAGCAGGTGGTTTGAATTCAGAGTTTCCTTCTCAGAGATTAGTTGCCGCCTAAGGTTATTTTATCCATAGCTGAGGGAGAAGAGATGGATTCATACTTTTTCCAAGGGTATTAGCAAGAAAGTGAATGTAATGAACTCGACTGGATTTCGAACTGATCTCCGATCCCTCAATCCGAGCCGCTAACCATATCTATTTTACTTACTCGTCATATAATACTTTGGTATTCTTGTGCATTACTTGTGGGGAGCAACTATTAATTTAACGGGAGGCACCAGCGAAAGCGATTTTTTCACAGATGGGAGGAGATAATTTTTGATGGGAATGTCGGCCCCTACTTGGCAAGAGGCCTGTTAGCGGAGTCTGTGACAATTTATTGTCAGATTCATAGACGTTGTGATTAAATAAACAAATTTTCTGGCACGACACAGATTGTGAGATAACGTAGATTTGTGTCAGACGATTGCAATGATTCTTCGTGAAATCTGAGAATTGGTGTTTAAATGTGATATGGACGTAAATCGATTGCAATGAGGAGAATATGTCAAATATAGGGTGTGGCAAAAATATCTCCTACATATACCTTCCGCAAAATCGTAAGTCATTAGCTAGATGAAAACAGCATTGTCACTAATGCTCTACCTTTATGCAAGACGTATTTCTGGGTGGTACATGTAGGAGGTGTTTCTGCCGCAGCCGGTATTTAATAAGAAAATCATCTATAGATGTGAAATTATTCCTAAACGTTTATTCAGTAAATATATAAAATTAAGCAGACGTGATATCTGTCCTCCTGTATGGCAGTGCATCCTGGACAATCTCCTCAAAGATGAAGGAGAGACTTGAAGCAACAGAAATGTGGTCCGACAGAAGGACGCTGAGGATACCATGGAACATGTGAGCAACAACATGGTTTTGGAGAAAATTGAAACAAAAAGGCAACTTATACTTAATATCAAAAAGGGGCAGTTGAAATTCCTGGGGCACGTAATGAGGAAGAAGGGCTTGGAAAATCTGATACAGGACACACTGAGTGAAAGAGGGACAGAAGAAGTGGTGGGCCATGATCGCCTACGTCCTGAAGGGACACGGCACATAAAAGGAGAAGTCTAATGACAGACTGAGGGAAAGAGAGACGGAAGAAAGTAGCACGTAACATATTAGATGAGATTGAGTAAATCGATGGTAGAACAGGGTTTGGAAGAAATAACAAAAAGAAAACTTATTAAGAGCTACAAGAGACAGGAAGTCATGGAGGGCCATTTTCGCTTACGTCCTGAAGGGACATGGCATATAAAGAAGAATCAATTTTAAATACTCTTTTATGGAAATGCTTTAGCCAGAAAACCTTTTCCCCAGAAAAATCACATAGGAGCGATTTTTACTTTTTCATTTCAATAAGGTTGGACACAATATTTAGCATTGATGAACATTATAGAGTAGGTACCTCCAATTTTTTTGCTGAAAAACGGCATAGCATGATGAAAAAAAATTCCAAACTTAATAAAAAACAGTTTTTTTATCCTCAAAATGCTTATGTTATTATTAAGAGGAAAGAACAAATATATATTTTTAAAAATTTTTTTCCTTGTTCCTAGCACGTTCGAAATTTGGGTAAAAAATCTTTTATTTTTTGGTCAACTGTATAAGAATTAATGGTAATAGACATTTTCGTGTAGCCGTTGCCGGTAAAATAAATCATTAATTTAGAAAATCTTGCAAAAAAATCAAATAATTGTCGGATTTTAATGAAACTGGCAGGACTTAATGAATTAATTTATTTTTAGAAAATCTTGATGTGTATATATATATATATATATATATATATATATATATATATATATATATATATTTCCATCTGTTGCCACCCACTATCAATTTAATTTAAGGAAATTTTCTAGAATCGTTAGAAAATCGTTTTATATTAGTTAAAAGCAGAACGCATTGGAGAATGTAAATCATTTTTTTTTTCAACTATCACTAACTTTTTAAAAATCTGCCCCAATCTTAAATCTTAAAATAAAAACTGCAATAAAACTATTATTTAATTAGATAGGCTTTTTATAAATAATATATATTATTGTTTGAAGAAAAAAAACTTTGCAAGAATTGTTTGCATTTTTCTTTTAATTATAAAGTTTCAAAAATGTTTTAAAATTCTTCCAGATTTCGTCAGAAGTAGGTTATTAATTGATTAAATAATATATTTACTAAGCGAAAATTAAAAAGCATAATACAAATCGTCCCATCAAAACTTTTTACAATAATTAAAAATAATTTTTTGTGCGTCTAAATGTTTTTTTTGTATTTTTTTTTTTTTTAAAAAGGGTGTTTCATAAGTGACATTATGGTTAAAAGGTCACGTATTTCAAGGCTTTTTACACCTTAGGTGTAAAAGCCTCGACAGATAAACGTTTTCGGCTGCGGGCAAATTATTTCACTTCCGCGTTTCATCGTCCCTACGCTTCAACGGGGTTCTTTTGAAATCATCCCTTCAAGATTTAAAAATTAAGTTTTATTTTTTTTCCTATTCCACAAAATATTTTTAATTTTGCTATGTACCCCCCTTACTTTAGTGTGTGTCATGCATCAAGTAGTTTTTCTTTATTAGTTTTTTTTTATTCAACTAAGAAAAATAATTTGTTTTTATTTAATTTTTGGCGAGTTAAGTAAATTTAACAATTCATAACCATCAAAATATAGCAATTAATAATAAAGAATATAATGAAAAAATAAGATCTGAAAAATTAAATAAAATTTAATAATAAATACCATAAAATTTCAAATTATAGAGTTACCTCTATCATTACATTTTATATTATCTCAGTTAAAGATTTAATAACTGAGATAATATAATTAAAACTTATATATTATCTCAGTTATCAATTAAAAAATTTACTAAGTGAGAATGAAAGAGTTATCAAATTATGTCACTCTCAGTTATTAAATTGATTACTGAGATAATATAATAATTTTATTAATTGTATTATCTTAGTTATTAAATTAAAAATTAAATTATTAACATAATATTAATAAAATTATATATCTCAGCTATCAATTTAAAAATTCAATAACAGAGTGAGATAATTTAATTATTAATATAATAATTAACAATTTTATTAATTATTATCGCAGTTATTAAATTAAAAATGTAATAACTGATAATATAATAATTAATAAAATTATCATATTATCTTAGTTATTAAATAATGAAATACCATTATAAAGGTGACTCAATAATTTAAGAATTTTTTATAGGAATTATAAAAGCATCTTCAAAATTACCTAAAAAAATCAGTAAAATATTAGGCAATTGCTTAAAATATTTTGTTAATTTTTAAACATTACTTCATAGTTAAAAAAACCCAAAAAAACCCCAAAAACGTTCTTACTGAGAATTTGTAAATTTATGTCAATTCTGGTCCACCATACTAAACCTATCAACACCTTCGGCCATCAAATTATCGATGGAGACGTGAGAATAACAAGACCCTGTGGTCAAGAAATGCTTGTCTAGAAAATTTTATGCTACAAGTAATATTTGTTTCGGAACTGATTAACTTTAAATTCGCTAATTTTACGAAAATAACATTTCAGAAATGTATATTTTATTTTTGAGGGATTTTTGAAACCGAGAATTAACATTAAAAAAAAAAAAAATTTTAAATGGCCGTTTCGATTGGTTTTTCTGAAGAATAGAATCATGATCGTCACCGTCCTGAATGGACACGGCACATAGAAGAAAACACGAGATTAAGGAGCCTAACATTTTTTAATAATCTTAAAGGGTTTTACCATTCTTCACTCGAAATATCAGAGCAAAACTGTTTTTGATTTTTGTTTGTTTGGGTTTTATGGCATATCAACCACTGTGGGTTATTTAATGCCAAATCCAGTTTATATGAATTTTAAATGCCTATTTTGTATGGAATAAAAAAATGTATAGCTGGAAACATTATTGTTAAAAAAAAAAAAAAAACGTATAGTTGGCAACATCACTTTTTTTTTTACAAAAAAACGCATAGCTGGCAACATTATTGTTTCAAAAACTTAGAGCTGGCAACATTATTGTTTCAAAAACTTAGAGCTGGCAACATTATTGTTTCAAAAACTTAGAGCTGGCAACATTATTGTTTCAAAAACTTAGAGCTGGCAACATTATTGTTTCAAAAACTTAGAGCTGGCAACATTATTGTTTCAAAAACTTAGAGCTGGCAACATTATTTTTCTGAAAACATTATGTGAGACCTTGCTGTTGGATGTAGTTTATCGCCGTACCCAGGACGCGGATGCAGTTTATCATCATACCCAGGACGCGAGTAAGACTTGGAAAACTAGGAGTTCACTATTTGCCCATAGCTGGGACCCTAACAGGTGCTACCACCCTGGGTCAAGGTGGACCTGGGAACACCAGCAATTAAGAGGTGGTTCTACACTCCTCATAACCTCCTGATCAGAGGCCTTGCTGTTGGATGCAGTTTAACGTCATACCCAGGACGGACTGTTTTTGATTTTTCTATTTTAAGAAAACATTTTCGGTAGACTGCTAAAGGTTTTTGCATATATTATACAGCAGATAAGATCTTTCCAACGGTATACATATTATGGGGAATGTGATAGCACATAATTAAACGTTAGCTAATAGCTTTACAAGGCTTATGGCTATATCATGTTGAAACACCGGTTCTCGTGCGATCACCGAGCAACGTCGAGCCTGGTCACTACCTAGAGGGGAAGACATCTTGGGGATATCAGGTGCGGTAAGCTTGGATGTGCGGATGGTGTGATGGAAAACGGCTCTGAATTGGAAGTCGGAGAGCCGCGTTCCTATTCTAGTCGGATTCGTTATATTTACAAGTACACTCTTCTCCTCCAGTTTTAAGGAAAGTAAGAAACAAATGGAAACTTCTGTTTACAGTCAGAAAGTGACTTAACATTTCTGAGAGACAAAATAAGAGACGGTCTGGAGAATTTAACATTTACAGGAGGCGTACAGAAGACAAGACAAGCAGGTAAAAATAGTGTGTAAACTAGTAAAGGTTGTGTGGACGTTTGCTTAGCAGTATATCAACTTCTTGTGGGTCATTCAATGTCTAAATTTAATTTTCTTGAGAACATTAATAATTTCTTTTACAAAAATGTATTGCTGGTAATTTTTTTTTTTAACAAAAATGTATCGTTTGTATTTTTTTTTGTTGCAAAAATATATTGCTGGGAATTTGTACTATAGAAATGTATTTTTATACTTTCATAGTGTTTTGACACCGGTTTAGGGGTTAACTATTTGTCCATATTTGAGACCCTAACAGGTGTTACTACCTCGGGTCAAAGTGGACCGGGGAACAACAGCAAATAAGAGGTAGTTCCAAAAGCTCCCGATCTTGCTGGCGGATGTAGCTTATCGTTATACCTAGGAAGCTTGTGCGAATAGAACAAAGAAAGAAGGAGAATATAGGGTCAAAAGTCAGGATCCTGGGGAGATCCATGATCACTTATGTTCTGAAAGAACACGGCATATAAAATAAGAATGACATCAATATGAATTCCTTATTCAGAAGGGATTACCGGTATTTAGACATTAAGTTATTTTTCACTACACTTTTCTATCCTCCTCCCCCTTAATAGTTCATACCCCTTGCATATATATAAACGCGACGCAAGATCACACAATTTTATAATCGCTTGAGTGTTTTCGGTTCTAGGATAGGTGTTTAACAGACAATTTGCGTCTCTGGACGTTTGCATCCCTAGACAAATGCGTCCTTGGATTTTTAAAGTTTTTAAAGGCAATTACCATAAATCTCGAAAAGAATAGGTAGTCATCATATCTTTTTAAAGGAATAAACAGAATAAAATTAAAAAAAAAAGTTTATTTTTGTTTAAAATGCAATGACAGATTAACAGTGTTGCAAGACCGCTCTACACATCACAAAGTATATTATTGTTTTATCGGCATTTTTCTTATGATAGTGGTAGCTGTTTTCCTCGTCAACAATTATTTTTCCACCAGTGTTTGATTTTCAGAACTTAGCCATGGGTTCCAAATAAAAATCCAATCTATAAAATCCAGAATCTATTGGATGTTTGTAGTACGCACTGCTGGAGTGAACTGAAGCTGCTAGCTTCATTTTCTCTTGCTTTAAAAATAAATTTTTCTCTATTTTTATTTATGCTAACTACCTTCCTGCTCGTTTAGGATAATTAAAGATATTGGTGTGCAAGTTTCTATATCTTACTTATTATAAAACGCAGTGTGTGTGTCTGTACGTTTATATATTGGATCGGATTTACTACATTTTTCAACCGATTTCGACAAAACTTCACAGGACTACGTAAAATTACCTTGCGGTGGTACTGACAGCGCCAAAAATTGGAAAAACACAATTGTTTTTGCACGAAATCAATTTGAAAACACGATTAAGAGGCATTAATGAAAGGGGGACAACTCATATCGAGTTATACTTATTAATATCGAGTTATCGAGTTATACTTACTATAAAACCCAGGTTGGTTGTGTGTGTGTGTGTTCGTTTATATATGGGATCGGATTTCCTACATTTTTCAACCGATTTCAACAGAACTTCACTTTTTTTTGGCAGATAGTGTTTCTTATTGTCTTGCACTTTTTCTTTATTTTTACATTCAGAATGCTTTAAAAATTCCATTTACAAGACAATTGTTTATAATAAAATTCTATTCAATCGGTAGACTCATAACGATTGAAAACAATGTTTTTGTTTGAGTTTGACCAAAAAAAAAAAAAAAAAAAAAAATACTAATTAAGACATGCGTGTCCGTCAACCTTAAACAATAATCTTTGTCAATTTTATTTTTCAGTCTTTACGATGGTCGATACTTGATCTATCTCTTACTGTTACATCCCCAGGCAACGCCGGGCTCTACTGCTAGTGATAAATAAGTCTTAAAAAAAAAATGGTAACGTCAAAAAATTATCGGAGGTACGCAATTGTTTGGGACGCAAATGTTTAGTACACAAGAGTCTGTCCATCATGTGTTTTTACTGTTGGGTGGCATAGTCGTCTTGCAAATCATTACTACTAACTGTGTGACCCATACTTATGGTCTTGTGTTTAGCAAATAACTACTTGAGTAATGAGATGGATATATTTGACAAATAACAGGGTTTCTCTCGTTTCTTCATTGGCAACAGATGGTTGGTTGTCTAGCTATGGTTTAAAAAATCCTCTTGAATGTTGAATACGTTTTTTTTTTTATTTAATATGTTTATGGAGCTGATGTTTGCAGTTTCTTCTCACTTTTTCTTTTCAAGTTGTTATCGGAACTCCATCTGTTAAACCTGGCTAAAATTATAAGCAATGGGCAGCTACATTCTCATTTATTAAAATTATCTTTGAACTAAGAGAAAAGAAATAAATAATAATTTTCCTGCTGTCGAATGTTGGCCATTTAGTTCAACCTTGTAACCTATGGTTCAGTTCGATTTTTACTGGGTGCCTATGCAGGTATAGGTTGAAGATTATGATTACTCTTGTGTATTAAATACAAGGATTAAAGAAATTTTTTGGAGATAATAATTTAGTGACACAAGTTTTAATAATTAACCCATATCTGGGGGGAAACATAGGTGGTTTCATACCTTTCCGAAGGGTATTTGCGCATCAGTGAATATGATGAACCCGATTGAAATTGAAACTCGACTCTCTGATTAACAAATCCTAGCCATTATTCATTACACCGCCTGTACATCCAAGATTACAGGCGGTCACCCATTTAGGTACAGACCACGCTCGACGATTTTTAAGTTCGATGATCGTGCGGAAGCTGGTGTTTCAACGTAATATGACCGTAAACTTTGGTTAACTGGTTGGTTGATTTTGTTTAATGGCATATCAACACCTCCATGGGTTATTTAATGCCGAAATCTACGTATTTTGTACATAATTTGATACTTTCAGGGTAAAATGTTTACACACACACATTATATATATATTTGTGTATTTAGGCAGCAATCCTTTCATGAACATTTCATTGAATACGACAGACAGGGTGCTTTTTATACAATTTCTCATGCGATCTAATAAATTTTTTTTCTTTTTAGATCTCATTTAGACATACCGGAACATATTCGTAACATACTTGTTGACAACACTAATATAATAGCATCATCTACATGTAAAAAAAAAAAAAAAAAAAAAAAAAAAAAAAGGGCTAAAAATAATGGAAGCCTTATTAATAAAAACAAAAATATCCAACACTTAATATGAACTTTGAACATAGACACAATATCTTGACCGTGTTTTGAAAAATGAAAACATTTTATAAAACTATAAAACATACATAGAACAAACTATTTCTTATTTAACAGTTAAAATATTTAATCCTTGAAAATGGCTAAATGTATAACCGAAAGCGCTCGGATAAAAAGAACATTCGGACAGTTTAATATAATTTATCATCTGAAAAGAAAAAAAAATATTAGATCGCATGAGAAATTGTATAAAAAACTAAATAAAAGCACCTTGTCTGTCGTATTCAATGATTATATATATATATATATATATATATATATATATTTATTTAGAGGCGGATCATAAAATCCATTGTTAGCAATTTTACTATAAAAATTTATTGTTACTCATTATAAAAATGTACTGTTAATTTTTGGGGCCGAGGAGCGGCCTATTTGCTGATAGCTAGGACCCTAACAGGTGCTACCACCCCGAGTCGGGGGCGGGGCACCTAGCAACAAAAATCATAGTTGAAAGAAATAATAGCTTAAAAGTTCTGCCTTGAACTGTTTCTCGTATTGGTATAGTAACGCATACGATGCAAATAAAAAGAAATAATAATGCATGATAATATTTAAGTTACTTTGAAAATATATTGTAATCATCAAAAACATGTTTCTTTTTTGCGGGAGTGGGGAGGAATGGCTTGAAATTTTTAATGCACTCAAAACAAAATTTCTATCTTTTAATCATCATAGAGAACCCTTTTTGTCCCCCATCAGTGTGGCTGATGCTAACCTCCAGGAGAGCAATGTATTGCGCCTTCTTGATTTCTATTAATATGAAGTGAAGCGACTATATTAAATAAATTGATCCGTCTGCTGCTAAGAAGATTCGTTCACGAGGTCGTGTCATGTATTTTTTTCGTCAGAATCCATATTGTACATTTATGAATCTACCATTCGTCCGTTCATTGAATATTCCTGTCATATTTGGTCGAATGCTCTTGCTGTATATCTAGAGATTCTTGACAAAATCAAAAGCGTCTGCAATGTTACCGGTCCCGACCTGATATCTCGACTTCAGTTACTTTCCCATGACGGTAACGTGACTACCCTATGTTTGTTCTATAGATATTTACATGGCAATCTTCTAATGAGCTCACCTCCTTCGTACTTCGACCGCGTGTATTTATGTGTACAGCTAGACTGGTTGCTGTCTTATCGTTTTAATCTTGAAATAGCTAAATGCAAACGTAAGTTCTATTCTCATAGTTTCATTTTCTCGCACTTCTTACTTGTAGAACTCTTCTAATTTCTTGCTGCAATGCCACCAACAATCTTTAAAAAATTAAATGCAATGTCAATCGCCATTTTCTGCCTTCCTGAATCTTGTTCTATTATTGGCTTTTCTTCACACTAAATTCTTCTCTTTCACTCCCAGTAACCCCTTGCATTTTAGTGGCATTATCAACTTGCTGTAGACTCAGGGTGGAGCATAGGGCCATAGCCTCTTCACCCAACATAGGTTGGAGTTCCTAGTCGCACGGCCAACCACTTTTTGAATTCAGAGTTGTCCTACGAAACTGCCAACCAGAATGAAGGGCCAAGTTTGCCCTAGTAGTAACCCCTAGATGGAGCATACACGAGATGGGTTCATACCTTTCCAACTATACTTGTGCGCAATTATATTTGCGCCTTAGCTGAAATTTAAACTGGACACCGATATTTTTAACCTTTACACTACGCGTACAGGTTTTTATACACATACAGAAACGAGTGTGTATGTATAGACTCAGGGCACAATATTTGCATAGACCGGAAATAAATTAATTCCACTCTGCAATACAGGAATGTAAAAAGATACAGAGAGTATAATTTTAACCCACGCGCATATATATATATATATAGCAACTATGTTATTTTACAGCCTAAGGTTCCATTTAACGCCAAACAATTCAGGTGTGCTTGTCTTAATTACACTTCCTGCTGAAAAGCGACGGACATTAAAACTCTTTTCTTCTTATTAAAAAGGTAAAAAAAAAAAAAATACCGAAAGAAACTTATCTTGAAATAAAAAAACAAAAGGTTGCTTAATCAATAAATATATAAAACGTTTCTTTCTCTGTCACTGTATAATTTTACCCCAAGCAAGCAAGCAAGCGAGCGATAAAGCCTCTAAGACGCAAGGTCGGGGGTGGGGGGTGGGTGATCACTGAGAATGAAAGAAACTAAGAAAAGATAAAACAATAAACGAACATGAATTAAAATAATGAAGATTGAAGTTGCATTTAAATTTTTGAAGATTGTAGTTGACAGAAAAGCAAGAAGCCGGAAGAGAGTTCCACATATGAGAAGTTCGAGAGAGAATTGATTGGAACTTACGATTCCCTCTAGCAATTTCAACTTTAAAATGATGAGACCTACCTGCCAATCTAGTATTGCGCCTAAATACATAAAGTAGAAATGCGAAAGAGGAAAGCACATCAGAACAATTTCTATGGAAATAGTGATAAAAAAAAACAAAAAAAAACAAAAAAACAAAAAAAAAAAAAAAGTAAACTTACAGATTATCGTTTTTCCTGAGCATTTTCCAACATTAATGAGCGTTATTCACGGTAGATCGCAAATGCCTCGGTAGATATTATACTATAGCAGCACCAATAAAAATTTCATATTTTAAATAGTTGCTAAGTATCATGCCATAGTAGAAAATGGACCGTAGATATCGTGCCACAGTAGAAAATGGACAAAATGGACCGTAGATATCGTGCCACAGTAGAAAATGGACCGTAGATATCGTGCCATAGTAGAAAATGGACCGTAGATATCGTGCCATAGTAACACCGTTTCATATCTGAATAACAAAAAAAAAATTACTATTTTTAAGTGGCTGTTGCTGGAATTTTAATTCAACTGTGTAATTACAGTAAATAGATTTTTTTTAACGATATATCTGAGGTATAAATCCAACGTTCAGCTACGTAAAATGAATTATGTTTCGTGTCACTAATGTAGATTTTATGAAATAAAATGTTTTTGGTAACGCCGTTTCATCAGCGAAACATGTCAAGGCAGAAGTTTTTTTTTTTCGAACTGTCTCATCTATTATTCCACCAGATTCTCAAACATACCCCACACACAAAAAGACAGAAAACAAAAAGAAAAAAAAGAAAAACAACCCACACCATAAAACAAAAACTCAGAACTTATAAAACGAACTCGAAAAACAAAACATACGAAAATGATAACAGCTCCAAAGAAAATACGCAAGTCAACAAAAGAAAACAAAAATAAAAAAAAAGAAACGCAAAAAACAAAAATGACGAAACACCCCAAACGAAAATAATAAACTAACCAAAACAAGCAGACAAAAAAGCATAAAATAAACCCTTCCCATAAAAAAAACGAACACAAACAAAATCATGGGTGTGTTAGCCTCATTTTTAGCATTTTTTAGAATTTGATATTTTAAAATTTCAATATAAATATATATGCACCGTCGTATGTAAAATAATACTGGAAACGAGTATATCGATATTTTATGGGTCTAATATTTATTAAAAAATTATAACATATGCTATTTTTGAAGCGATGTTATAAGTTATACTCTGTACTGAGCACTTTAAAAAAAAATAGTGTTTTTGGTTACTGGAAGTTTATTCCATCTATACCAAATTGTATACGGATATTTTTTTATAAGTCATCTACTTATTTGGTTTAATATAGGTGAGTTTCTTTATGCCATTTTCAGTTATATATCTATATACAAGTGACGGTAAAAAATGCTATTCACTCGTTTAAACAGTGATGTTGGTTTTTCATATTTAACTGCAATCATGGTAACAGGTTGTGTGTTTCGCTTGAATGTGTTTCATTTTGACGCTCTCGTTACTGACAGTGATAAATTCGAACTTTAAATTGATAACATTCAAATAGTCACAGATCTACATTATTCGTTTGCTATTCCGTCATATTTTGCTCGTTTCCACCCATATTGGTATTTATATGGCCAGATTTGAATGACGTCTGTCGGTTAGCTTTCATAGCCTAATCAGTAAGCCGCGCTCTTGGCCAGGCACATCACCAAAATATTTGAAGATAAACTACATACGGCAGCAAAGTTTCTGATTGGAGGTTTTGAGGAGCATGGAATAACCTCTTAATTGTACTTGTTCCCAGATCCGCCCTGACCCGGGGTGGTAGCATCTGTTAGGATCCCAGCTATGGGCAAATAGTGAACCACAAAAATTATGAAAAGTATAAAAGTACATTTTTATAGTAAAATAACCAACAATATATTTTGTCTGTAGTTGAAGGCATAAAACTATGTTCAAAATATGTTTCGGCATTAAATAACCCATATAGGTGTTGATATGTCACTAATAAATGAACCAAAACAGATGATAGCATAACTGAATACCCTACACATTTCATTACAAGTTCATCCCTTTGCTTTGAAAGAGACGTAAAATCGGACATTTTAGGATTGTATCATCCTACCCCCTGTTACTGCAGCAGTCTTCCATCATTTCTAACCTTTGAACAAAATGAAACAACCAACATGAAATAACTCTTTTATGACATTAACCCATATAATATCCTACGACTTCTTAAATCAAACTGTATTTCAAAATATAATTTCAACAAAACCACCACTTAAAACACACACACATATATATGGCCGCATAGAATTATGTATACACAAACATGTCCATATGCACAAAATCGGAGAATCATCTACCATGTATTCACTTGTGAAAGCAGAATAACATCATATTTTTATTAATTCAAAGCTCCAAAGAAAAGTAAATTTCGGTATTAAATGACGCATGAAACAAGCAAAATCAATCACCAAGTATAGTGGATGAAAGACACTAAATCCAGTCAGAAATTAATTGTTTCCTAGACATGCTACATTTAGTAGTTGTAGAAAATAAAAACGACCCAGAGTTTTTGCTTTAAGAAAAGACGAATAGAAAATCGTAAACGATTAATGATGTTTCGTACAAGAAATTCGGAAAAGGTTATTTGCATCTTTTAAGGACTTTAATGCAAACAAAAAAGAAACATCCAACCCTTGTAAAATTTTTTTGTTTTTTCATCCTAATTCGTTTGTGTTTTTACTGCTTACATTTTGCAATTAAATCTGCGTTAGTCACATAAGGTGATTTGTTACGCCCAAATTATTAAAGTACTCGTAATTCCTAATTGGCAGCTTGTTTCTTTTGCTTCCTTCCACTATTCTTCTGACTCAGTGACGGTGTGCAGCACGCGGTGTGGTGCAGTTGTAGCTCAGTTATTGTGGGAGGAAGACGTCGATTTATTTTCTTCGGGGTGTCCTGTCACTCCAGCTGACTAACGAAGGCAAGTTTTCATATATATATATATATATATATATATATATATATATATATATATATATTCAGAGGCCTACACGGGAGTGACTTAAAAAAAAAAAAAATTGATGTAACGACACAACATTTCGCTTTTATTTATTATTTGCCTTGATAAAGTCGGCATGGACTAAGAACTATTTTACAATAGTTTTTTTTTTTTTTTTAATCTATTTTGTCTTACCTTCAGAATTGAGAAATTTAACAATACATATACACACACACATTATATATATATATATATATATATATATATATATAAAATAATTCCCAGATCAATTCTGTGGACAAGACAGATTGGTATAAAATGACAATTGGAAAAAATCTTAGATTTTGCCGACGAGTTTTTTGGCTTGAAAAAGTCGGAAGACGATACGCGTCAGCAAAATCTAAGATTTTTTCCAATTGTCATTTTATACTATATATATATATATATATATATATATATATATATATATATATATATATATATAAATAAACTCTTTCACCCATGTAATTATGAGTGTAGATAATGTAATATCTTTCTATTCATGGAAAAATTTTGTGGCTATATTTGTTGAATAAAACCTTTCACTATAATTATATTGGCGTGTTCCACAAATAATTTACAACGTATGTTTATGCAACAAATTTTTTAAAAATTTTAATTTCAATGAATAATATATCTTCAGTTCAAGTTTGGATTTAATGTGTATTGTAACGGAGATTGCCTGTTACGTTTTTTTTTTTTTTTGTTTTTTTAAGTAGTACGACAAAATTTTACATAATTTTAACACTATAAGCGTTT
This sequence comes from Acanthosepion lycidas, assembly GCA_963932145.1. Lineage (NCBI taxonomy): Eukaryota > Metazoa > Mollusca > Cephalopoda > Sepiida > Sepiidae > Acanthosepion > Acanthosepion lycidas. The sequence goes on along the minus strand of OZ010583.1, from coordinate 27,678,256 downwards.
TTGTATTGAGGTGTGTAAACACCCCAAGGACTATCCATTTTTGGAAATCCGAGGTAACTAACGCAGAGTTAATCATATAATGGAAAACGTTAGGGAAAAAACAAAAAACAAAAAACAAACAACGTAACATTGTCTGGATAAATACTGATTTAAATTGTGATTCCCTTTATTTGCAAAGAATACATTCGAAAATCCCTACCGGATACAATATGCTCCATGTTTTCTTTTTTACTTCTGCACCCGTAAAGTTTAACTTATAAATTAAGCACAATAACAGATTCTTCTTCTATGTGTTACTTCTTTTCAGAACATAGGCGGTCATAGCTCTCCACAACTTCTTATACCTTGTGGCCTTTTGCAGTTTTTCTCCATTTGCCAGGGGTCCCGCACCCCGTTCCGTCAGTGATTCACTGCCTTCCCCTATCGTTCTTGCCTTGAATATGCCCAATGAGGATTAAATATTCCAAACCCTTATTATATGTTCAAGGAATTTCAGCTGTCTATTCCCAATCCTGAGTAGAAATATTCTTTCCGTTGCCATTTTCTTTAAGACTTCCTTGTTGCTTGCTCGTTCCGTCAATAGAATTTTCAGGATCCTTCTTCAGACGGATAATGCAGGAGAAAGACAAAATCCTGTCAGAATATAACTGTTTCCGAGACATGTTGTCCCTTGCTTTCTCCTCATCCATGGGGAGATTTTCCAGGATTAGATAGGAGGCAGAAGAGATATTTGGAACTAGTGATAGAGGAAAAGAAAACAAGTTTTTTGGGGGTTCAGTTCAAATCGGATAAATTCAGTCTTTAGCGAGAGCCTATTTGGATATGGAAAGTTCTACAACTGGGTCTTAGATGAACAATCGACAAGGCAAAATGATGTTTTAGTGAAAGGAAAAAAAAAACGTTTTCCTATTTTTTGCGTTTTTATTCTAATAGCAGATTACCAAGGATAGATAATACATTGAGCAATTACAACAATGTAATAAAAGTTATTTGACTTAAATTCATTTGTATTCATTCATAGATGACAAACTTATAAAGCGATTGATTTTCCTTTCTGGTTAAGTTTTCTTTTATTTATATTAGATTACAAGAAACAATTCGGTGTGATAATTCAAGATTAAAATCTGTTGAACATTTGGATATAAACGGTTTATTATAATAATAATAGTATGTTGTTGCACGTCGGATAGGAGTTCGATAAAAGTAGATACCTCCACAAGATCGCTAAAAAAAAAAAAAAAAAAAAAAAAAAAAGAAGTATAGCACGAAGAAAAAGACGCCAAACTTGACGAAAACAAAATTTTATCGTCTAAATGTTTATGTTATTATTAAGAAGAGAGATCAAAGTATTTTGGGGGTATTTTTTTTTTACATTTTTTAATCGTTCCTTGCACGTCCGAAATTTTCGTTAAAAATCTTGTTATTTTTTCTTTGAGTCATCCGACAATTATTTTTATTTTTGCGAGATTTTCCAAATTAATGTGTCACACAAAAAAACGTGCTAAAAATTGTATATGTTATTTTACTAGTTCCAGTGATACAAAAAGAAAAAAAGTTTTTTTTTTTTTTTTTTTAATCAAAATTTAGAATGTTCTAAAAAGAAGGAAAAAATTTAAAAAATAATTAAAATTAAACCTGATCTTTCCTCTTAATAATAATATAAAGATTTAGACAATAAAATTTTGTTTTCGTCAAATTTGGCGTCTTTTTCATCATGGTATGCTTTTTTTTTTAGCGATCTCATGGAGGTACCTAGATAAAAAGGTAAACAAGAAGGTGTAATTACTTTGTATAAACAAGATCTTATAAGACAATCCCAAATACTGCCTACTCATGCAGGATATAAAGAAAGTGGAAGGCGTTTTATAATGTAAGTTTAAAATTCAGAGATTAAAAACACAACGACCAAAACACAAGAATACCTATATTAAATTAAACCCAACAACAAGCGCTTTGGCATTGTGTGTGTGTGTGTATAAAACAAAGTGCTTGTGCTTTGTTTTTAATTTACTTTTTTGGTACTTGTGGCTTATCTGTCGCCAGTTTTTTTTAAAAAGCGTTTTTTTTGTGGGTTATTTGTGACCATCTTTTAATTTAGGTGATACAAGATGTGGTTGATCTTTTCTGTTAACTAACCCCAATTAATGTAAATATCGCAAATATTAATTCACCCCAGGAAATTATAAATTTTAAATCAAAGTTTTTTTATTTCTTATTTTTGGGTTGGGGTTAACTGTCAAAGTAATGGGTATTTGGGGGAAAATGTCGTGAAACAAAAGAATGTTTCATGTACTGTGTGCCAGATAGAACAGCCTCCATGTTACTGGACACAACCAGAAGCCGTATTTTAGCTGGAACTACGATTATGTCGGATTGTTGGGAAGGATATACATCTTTGAAGGATGATCCCAATTATATTTAACTGGCTGTAGATACCAGTATGAATTTCGTTGACCCAGAAACATCAGCTCGCACGCAAACAATCGAAAGTGCCCGTTAGAACACCAAAATGAAGAATAAGTTCATCTTCGGAACTCATTGCAGCATGATAGTCTTATTTGTGTCAGTTCCTTTGGAGACGTAAGGCAAAATATAACAATGAATGCATTTTTAAACAAATTTTAAAGGACATATCTGAATTTTGGTGTAGTTTAGTAAATATAAGATATCTTTATTTGGGGGCGAATTGACAGAAAAGATCCGATATTGTATTTAAAATGTTTGTTTTTCCTTTTTTATTCAGACTGCTAAATGAATCTTTGGGATAGTATATGTTTTACACATCTGTATTTGTGGAAAAGTTGGAAAATTAATTGAAAAAGCGGCAACTGTTAAGCCAAAAGTACCATTTTTTATGTACACCACATACCAATAAAGAAAATACTTCGATTATATAAAAATTAACACTTATAACTGAACAATTCAAAATAAGATTATGTCATACAATAACAGCTTTAAAGAATTTAAAATTATAAAGATTAAAATTAAGCAGTATCCTTGAAGAACAATGCGACTTCTCTGAATAAATTAAATTTTACTGTCAAGAAGACGAATGGATAACACGGTGAACGGATAAATTAAATTTTTTTTTAAATAACCGTGGACTATTACGAGCTGGAAGATGAAAAGACAACATCAGTAGTACGCAGCTATAAATGACGTGGGTACAGTTTCGATCTTGACATTTGTAAATACCCCCCACAAAAAAAAACAAAATAAAAAAATAAAAAAAATAAATAAAATAAAAAAAAAACAAAATAAACAATAAACAACAGAAAAAAAAACAAAGAAAAAAAATAAAAATAAAAATCAATAAACACACACACAAAAAATTCTTTATGATGTTAGTGGTTGATTTAACATTGTATTTATATTACGAACAGGAACCCCCTCTAAAATGATAAAACAAAATTCAATATTTTTCGATTCTGGCCAATGATCTGGATAAAAGAAAGTCGGATCTTTTCAGTTAATTCATTCCAAATAATGTAAAGTTATTTATTGCAAATATTAATTCACCCCCAAAAATTACAAATCTAAATTTGTTTAGTTTGCCTCGCAACAACTCCAAACCCCAGAATGTTTATAGGGGTGAGCGCGGAGGAAATCAGACACTTAAAAATAGCACACCCGAGTCGCCAGCATCAAATTGATCGCAAAGGTCAACCCAACTGGAGTGCAATAGAAGGACCGAAGAGAGAATTTGGTATGAATTTTAGTAAATATAAATTTTCATTTTGGGGTGAATTAACAAAAAAGCTCCAGAAGGTCTATTAATAATTAATTTATAAAAATTATTAAAAAATCTTCCCCAACTCACTTTTTTAAAACCAGTTATTTTAAGTATTTAAGAGTATTATCACTTAGAATGTTTTTTGATCTCCAATAAAATATTTTGGATTTGGCAGAATTCACGTCTCTAGATTTCTTTCTACTTTTGATAATTTGACTGGTTAATTTGCAGTTTAGCACCCGCGCTCAGTTTGCATTAAAATTTTCAAGAATACTTAAGTTTATGTGTAATTATACATGCTTTATTTGAATATGGCTTGATAAATTTAATAAAATCTACCGTTTTGGAGTTATCGACAGTAAAAGTGCGGATTAATTCTCGTCGTTGGCGGCAGCCATTACTGGCGTTGTTTGCATACATTCGTTACAGAACAGCTATCAGTGGGATATTCACTTATATTGATTATTGCGCATGCAATATAGTTCTCTTGCGCAGTAATTGAGACAAGCCGAGACAAATAAGATCAGTAAACAAGGCCGTTAACTACGTTCTCTTCCGCGCTTAGTTTTTCTCAGCGAATGTATGCAATCAACACCAGTAATTGCTGCCGTCAACGACGCGAATCAAAAATTTTTGCTGTCGATAACTCCAAAACAGTAGATTTTATCAAGCCAGATTCGAATGAAGCATATACAATTACACATAAATATGTATTCTGGAAATTTTTAATGTGAACTGGATGCGGGTGCTAAACTGCAAATTAACCCAGTTTCAGTCGTTACCGGAAAAAAGAGAACAATAAATTTTAGGTCTTAGACTATTAGAATGCAATTCAGAAACAGCGGTGGATATTGCATTGGCATCGACCGTTTCTAGATTCCACTTTAATACTTTGTACTGTGTCAAACTTAGATATTACACCTACTACACGAGAACAAAATCTAAATTCTTTTTCGGTGTCTACCCTCCGACATTGTCAGACACGTTATTCACACAATTCTTGCTAATCTGATCAGTTTTTATCAGTACACTTACTAATATTCTTCAGCTCTTAAATATTAGTTTGAAGACTAGTAGCATTCACTAAACTTCACTTTCAATTATTTATAGTGGTTTTCTAAGCGTAGCTTTGATGTGACAAAGCCGAAATTATGGGACACCTAGCGAGGATCGAACTCACTACACAGTCGTAATTGTTCTAAAAAGACAAGCTTACTAACCACTACACCACGTTGAGGTGCCCAAATGATTTTCTAAGCGTAGCTTAGATGTGGCACAAGGCTGAAAGTGTAGAGTAACAAATGAGGAGTTAACTCACTAATAGTTGGTAACTGAGCTAGCCAGATAAATTTGTTAACCTTTACATCGTGTCGAAGTGCCCGAAGTTTCAGTAACTTATAGATTTATAAACTTCGATATGTTTGTTAGGCAATCATAACCAATCGTTTTTTATAAAATCAATCATTGAAACTTAACTAATGTTCACATGGAGGTAGATACAAGAATTATATTTATTTAAGCAGAAGCTGAACACAAATTAAGTAAATTTGTGTTCTAAAGTCCAAAATAAAGCAGCAGATAAGAAGTCACGCATTTAAGAGACATTGCAAATAATAAAATTAAGAAATTAAATATTAATCAAACAAAAATATTTTTCCAGTATTGTAAAAATCGAAATGAACTCACAGTGTTGGCAAGAGAAATCCATACGAATGCGACTTGCAATTAGTATTTATTCCTGATGGCTCCTTTGATTGTAAATTTGGTAGAATAAGCAAAAGTAGGAGGGTTTCTTGGTCTTTATGTTCGACTTTGGCGAGTGTCCAGTCTAGTTCAAAATAAACACCGATTCTCTGAAAATCGGTCAAAAATATTTTAGTCCCAAAACAAAAGCATGAAAAACAGCCACGAGCGAATTTATTTTTCTTTCAATTCAAGATGGCCGACATTTTTCAGACAATTCCAACTTCTTGCATAAGGAAGTAAAGACTCGTTTTCGACAACCCTTTGTAGTTATCGACTAAGCGTGAAGATGTTGGATTATATACTAACGGATTTTTTTTATCTGTGCTATATATATATATATATATATATATATATATATATATATATATATATATATATATATATATATATAAACACGCGCGCATAAAAATAGAGGTTTATTTAGACAGCAAAAATTAATCAAAACAAGTTTTGTCAAATTTCGCCGACAAAGTCGGTCTGCTTAATATTATTATTGCAAATTTCAAATAAGATTGTGTACTTCAGGATCGAAATTATGGATAAACTTTCCAAAGTTCTTGTTTTGTTCAAGTATTTCGACAGTCTCAGTCATTGTCAAGATCTGGATATTGTCAATATGGTACACAAGATGATTTTCGCTACGTCATAGGATTTTGGGAACGACACAATTCAGTCATACTCCTATGGTATAAATAATGAAATGTGTAAAATGGTTACACGTTAATGGACCACTTCTGAAAAGGATGTATCAAATACTTATATGTATTATTATTATTATTTGTGTATGTTATGTTTCCTGTTGTAGAACCGGGTCCAAACTATGGTCCTTAGTCCCTTTAGGAGTATTTTCATTCAATTGATTTCACTTTTCTTAGTATATGGGGTGTTTTTAGTAGGGGCGATTTTCTGGGCAACTTGTATGTTTATGTTACCTGGGACACTTAGTAAAATTGTCCATTCCTTTTCTCACGAGGCCCAGTGCTCCGATTACTATTGGTACAGTCTCAGTCTTCATTCCCCACATCCTGTTAATCTCGATCTCCAGGTCCTTGTATTTGGACAATTTCACGATAATTTTTATGGAAGTATTTCTCTCAGATGGTACTACTATGTCAATAAACTTTATTATTATTAATTCATAAACATTATATATCTATATCTATCTATCTATATATATTTTTTCCTTGTTATCATTCGCAGCGGAGCGGCAGTTTGGCAAAATACTGTCCGACATGATAGTGTGTACGTGGCAGAAGTGAGTCAGTGAATTCCATCATGCAGAATAAAAGCTGCACCCAATAACATTCACTGACATCTGTTAAACGTTTACGGAGACTAAATATTGGATGTGAGCAGAGTTATGCAGTGGATAATGTGTTTCAACAGTGGCGTCAGTGAAGTAGGAGTAAACATTGATCGCCTCCGCCCCAAGAAGATACGGGCGTGGCAGGAAAACTCTAGTTCATCGTTGCCAAAAATGTATAACCTATAGTAGGAAAACAATGCTTTCAAGTTAGAAACTTTCTCTGTTAAACAGGGAGCATAATAGACAAGGTCTCATCATTTTTTCGTTGACAAGGCTAGATGTTACCGTAAGTTCTATGCTAACAGTTTCTTCTCTCGAAACTTCTCGCTTGTGGGACTCTCTTCCAGTTTCTTGATTCCCAGTCAAATTTGATCTTCAAAAATGTAAATGTAATGTCAATCGTTATCTTCTGTCTATTTAATACTTCTTTCACTTTTCTCTCTCCTTAATGGTATTTTTTAACATAATTTCTAACACTCAGTAAACTCTTGTGTCTTACTAGCTTTATTGCCTTGCTTGAAATGATTCCCCCTCTCGCCCCCCAAAATAGCACCGTTCGATAGAGCAAGTTTTCAGCCACGACTGTCTTTTTCACAAACATGGCTGAAGCCGAACGGGAGAAGTGCCGGTGGAAAAATGTTTGAAGTTTATCGAGGTGTAGAAATGGCTGTTCAGTATTGTGTTCTGTTGATTTCCCAGGATGTACAAGTGGAAGACTAAATTCGAAGGGCGTTTGGTGTTTCTTTTTTGTAAATTCTTCGAGAAGAGTGTAGATAAAGCATTGACGGAAATGACGGGCCACTTGACGAGAGAGTCAAACCTCCGACGAAGAAAGAACGCCATAATTACTTGTGATCTAGAAGTGGGAAGGAAACTATTTGCATCCATATTTCGTGTTACAGTGTCTACTGAGAGTGCCTTAGAAATATACGTCAAAAGGAATGAAGGTATGGCGATCATCACCACGCACACATACACCCTTACAAATTCAAATCTCCAACAGCATTCATTCATTCATTCATTGGTCAGGGAGCAACGCTGCTATCTGAAACGACAATTTTAAAATCGCTATATTTTCATAAAGTAAATTTTGTGCACTTTTGGGAGAACCGGCTCCCAGAAGTCTCCCCGAAACTCATGCACTGATTGGTCAGTATCGACCAATCAGATTATCTGCATGTGGAGGATGATTCTTCCCGTGTTGAGCTCCTGATTCAATGACCACCTATATAAGCATAAGAAAAGAGGAGCCGCACTAGTGAGAATTCAGCTGCCGCAGAAAGCCACGCGCCCGTCTTCTCACGCAATTCTCAACCGCATATTCTATGACACCTACATAATATTCCTCTTGCACGGCGGAACTGTTTAAAACATTTATAACAGACTAAACTCTTTCATTTTCTTTCAGGGAACTTTGATGGACTTTATAGTCAAAGAGAGGCAACTCTCGTCTTACTCTTTGCATGCTTTTTCGTATACATTCTTTATTGTATGTTTCGTTGAATACAATTTTATACACATTGATAGCTATGCCTTGTCCCTTTGTTTTACATCAGTTTGGGTTCCTAAACAAATTAAACAAATGTGGTAAAATTCCGCAACCCCCACCAACAAAAAACCCCCAAGAAACAAAAACGCAGTATAGCTGTCTTGTTGAAAGTTTGTCTTTGGAAAACAATGAACTTTTCTTTGGTTAAGACAAAGCGAGTTGAAAATTGTTGAAAACGTTACGAAAAAATGACTGTCATAATATATATTAAATTATCATAAAGCAAAAGGTGACAGTAATATAACACATTACCTTTAATAAAAAAAAGCATAAGAAAACTGAATAAAATTGGTTATACTACATACCCATTCTAAACAGTACTAAATAAAAATAAGAACTATCTCCGTAGATTAAATAAAGAGTTCAGTTCGAAATTCCTTGTTGGTTACCAAGATCCATATATACCTGAGGAAGTTCAGAGTGTGCAACATCCGAAACGTTGTGATAAATAAAACAACAAAGATGAGGACAATAGTCCGAATATAAATAGTGTAAATAATACCTAGACAGATTTAAACAAAAGCATAAAAAAGAAGAAAAAAGACATATGAAAAAGGAATTTAAAAAGTTTAAAATGTCAGCGTTCCAATATCTTCAGCATTTCCTGTCGGTGCGCTTTTCCTCCATTTCCTACAATACTTGACCGGCTTAGGTTGGGTTAGTTTCAAAATAATATTAAGATCAAGTTCCAGGTGCCCCGAGGCAGTACCTCTTCTTCAGTAGGGACCTGGGATCATTACTCGGCGCCTGAGACGAAACCAAAAGGGGAATCGCCGAGGGAGCTTAAGCATTTTTTCCACGGTATTGCCGTTAAACCTACTTTAAAATCACATTTAGTAGCGACGTAGGGTCATTGAAAAATCTCTTTCCTACATATACACCTGTATAAGCCGATTTCATGTCTAGTGCGACTCCTGAATTTTTTGTTATGATTTTTACACTCCACCCAGAAAACGATATCTGTGAATTGTGCGACCGGACACCGAAAATTCAGGATTTTTAATCTTTTGATAAGAATTATAATTTTTGTGTAAAAAAACAAACAAACAACCCGCTCCCCCCCCCCAAAAAAAACAAAACAAAACATATAAACTATACTCGAGTATATGCCATATGTAATTCCATCAACAAAAAAAACATTTCACTGGTGCCCCAACTGCATGAATTTAAGCGTGCTAAAAGGTTGTCATCTCGGTCCCACCCCTTTTCTATCGAAACAGTTAAATGTAACTGCTATTTCTACTCCAACAGCTTCTTCTCTCGCACTTCTCTACAGTGGAACTTCCTTCCTCTTACTTGCTTCCCTGATAACTATAATAATATCAATCAACATCTTCGGATCCCTTAATCTTGTTCCCCTTTCTTCTCTTTATTCTTTCCTCAAACACCCCTCTTTTCTCTTACTTTCACTCTCTGTAACCCCTTGCGTGCTAATTGGCACTCCCGCCCTTCTTGGGATGAAATGCATCACTCAGACTTTTTTCGACTTTCTCCTACATTTGACTAACAAAGTTGAATATAACAATAAAAAAGCGAAACGCTTGGTGGTTCTAGGCTTAGATCTCTAACCTCAGTATTGAAGCAGCTGCATATATATATATATATATATATATATATATATATATATATATATATATATATATATATATAGATATATATATAAACAACAAACTTTTTATGTAACTTCAATAAATGATGTCGTTCCTGTTTTTATTCACTATTATAATATATAATATAGATATAATTAAGAAGTAATATTTTCACGGTTGAAATTGCCTTTCATTGTGGTGAATAGATTTAGAGATCGGCCATTTTAAAAACAGGAACGGCATCATGTATGGAAGTTACATAAAAAGTTTGTTGTTTTTCACATATTTTAATTCTTGCCAGAAATGAACTATCTTGTTTGTATCCAGGCTTAACGTAGGTGATGTAGTGGATAATTGTTCGGAATTGTTAATCAGAGAGCCAAGTTTCAGTTCCTGTTGGGTTCATTATATTTACTTACGCGAAAATGCTATCGGAAACGGTATTAATCCACATCTTCTCCTCCCAGCTATGGGTTAATTATTAAAACTTGTATCACTAAATCATTATTTACTTGCATTGTTTACATCATTCGGACTGTTATCCTCATCTTCATTGCCATATTCACAACGTTTCAGCCGTTGTACGCTCCGGCCTTCTTCAGGTGATTGGAATTTCGATCCGAATTCTTTATTTTGTGCACCGGGGTAGATTCTTCTAGTTCCACGTGCCATGCTCCTTCCTGATATCTCAGTTATTTCCCTTTAACTCAACTCTCCAAGTTTTTGGTTCACCACTGCTGTGGCCTGGTACTGAACTCACAACTCTTAGGGTCTAGTCACCGGATCTAACCAACGTCTTTATCCACTGAGCCATCTAAAATCTAAAAAAAATATTTTCAGGATATAAATAATCAGCAAAGGGTTGATAATCCGTAGAAAATGGGTCAATCAGTCAATAACGAATTCGACTGGAATTCGAATCCACAATTCCTCAATCTGAGCCGCTGTCCATTACTCTACCGTACCCCCAGAAACATCAAATAGAGCTGTTCCACCGGGAAATAACAGCTGATGTGCTGCAAACTTTCAAATTAGACATGAGAGGGCTGTGAATATTAAACCTACGTCCAAGGCTGCAATATTCGGATTGAGCAGAAAGAAAGTTCTGCATTATTTTTTTGGAAAAATGTAAAGCATAATTTTTGGTGTGATTATTAATCAAGCAAAATCTATGCTACTTAAAATACCTCGAATTTACACTTAGTCAACCAACCAAGTTTTTACGTTGAGCTAAAAATAATAAAAAAAAAGAATGTTAATGATTTGCTTTGATCGAGGTGCTTTGATCGACTTGACGCTGTTTAGTTTCGGTGATTTTAGGGGAACCGATGTTTCAACGTGATATGGCCGTAAGCCAAAGATTAAGAAACAGGAAAATTTATTTAGAAACAAAGATAAAAATGCTCATTTGCTACCAGGCAAGAGAAATGTGGCGCTACAGAATGATGCTGAGAATAAAATAGGCAGATCATGTGGGTTAAAGAGGCGAGTTATAAATTGGAGATGCTAAAATCAAACAAGAAAATTTAAATATTTAGGAGGTATTTAAACAGAGGATGGAATATACAGCATTGATTGAATGATTTGTTTTTTTACGGCTTATCAACCCTTTTTGGGTTATTTAAAACTGAAATATATTTTGGATTCTAAGAATAATTTTTTACGAGTGAGTATTGTATTAAATTTTGTGAATCACAATGACTTTTGCAGATAGAATTCTTACTATTTTACCCATAGCTGGGGGAGGAGATGGTTAGGATTTTTGATACCAAAATGCAAAGGTGTACAGGAATAGCAAAATATACTTTCTAAAATCTAAAGAAAGCATTAATAAAGAAGAAAATTTCGTTAGAAAAAAAATCTTATATGACAGTGAATGCAGGACAATGTCCTTACAGATGAAGAGACGACTTGAGGCAAGAGAGATGTGATTCTACAGAAGGATGCTGAGGAGACCATGTGATGACCGGAGAGGTTTAAAGGAAAATGGGAATGAAAAGGACGCTTGTATTTCGAATCAAAATGAGTTGGTTAAAATTTCTGGGACCCATAATGAGGAAAGATGCTTTGGAGAATTTGACACTCTCAAGACTTAGTGAAAACTGGAAGGTCAGAGAAAAATATTGGGCACCCTACCTAAAGAGCTTTTAATGGCAGAACATAGACTGGGTGAAATATTAAGAGGAGAAAATTGCGTAGAGCTAAAAACGATAGGGAGATTGGGGAAACTATAGTCCCTCACACCTTGAAGGGATACGGCACACGTGAGTGGCAAATTCTCCAAACTTTCTTACTTTGTTATGTAACCCATAAGTTTCAACTGTTTCTTTCTGATCCTAAGTGTGCTTTTCGTTCCCACTTTCCTTAAAAAACTTCCCCATTGTTCAAATGTTCCGTACATGTTATTCTCAGCATGACAGGAAGATGATAAATATTTCTGACTCATTGATTGATTTGTTTTTTTACGGCTTATCAACCCTTTTTGGGTTATTTAAAGCTGAAATATATTTTCGCTTCTAAGATTAATAAACTACAGAGCAAAACAAAATATCTAACAGATAACATTCTTGACGAGAGAGGGCGCTTACAATGCGAATTTCATCGGACAATCAACCTAATGCGCCACATAAAACTTATCATTCAAATTCAGATTAACAGAGATCATAGCAGAATTAGACCGAAAATTGTGCAAAAACAGTGTTGTCTTATAAAGACACTGGAACAAGAAATGCAATGTTTAGGCTCAGAATAATAACAGAAAGAGCAATAGAAATACGAATGTATGTATACTGTTGTTTTGTAGCTTATTCAAAAGCGTTTGTAAAAGTACGTCACAAAGAACTATCTGAACTGCCAAGGGAGCTTGATTTATTTGGAAAAGATATTAGAATAACCAAAAACCTATACTGGGAGCTAACTGCCTGAATACGGACAGAAAATTAATTCAGTAAATGCACAAAAATAGAAACGGGTGTAAGAAAAGGATGTATCTTTTCATCGGAGTTATTCAACGTTTTCAGTGAGGCGTTCGTGAGAGAATTAGAAGTCCTACCAGGATTCATTATTGGCGGCCACAATCCTAACATAAGATATGCAGATGACACAGTGATCATAGCAGACACAGAAAAGAGGCTACAAGAACTCATACAGAATTATACAGGAAAGCGAGAAGAAAGGACTAAACATGAATTGTAAGAAGACAATGTATGTTTATTAGCAAATACCAAGGGTTGAACATGTGAACGAAATTGTAGAAAAAAACAAAAAAAAAACAAAAACAAAAACAAAACAAAGGAAACTAAAAGGACACATACATTTAATATCAGAAAGAGACAGGGGACATTTCTAGGGTACATAATGAGATTATGTGAAAAATATTGTTCGAAAACAATTATTCGAATTGTAAATGGTTGGCAGATGGATATCTAATATATATATATATATATATATATATATATATATATATAAGGTTGGTGCAAAAATAATGTCGTTTTCTCACATAGTAACATATGTGAGAAAAAGACATTATTTTTGCATCAACCTAATATATATATATATATATATATATATATATATATATATATATAAAGTGAACATTGAAGTCAACACTTTGAAGCGACAGGCTGTTTCATGCTAGGCGACGAATGCACGCCTGACGATTGCGTTTAGCATGAAACAGCCTGTCACTTCTAAGTGTTGACTTCAATATTCACTTTTATATTTACACACGCTATATCTGATATTGAGCAATATATCCTATAAATATAGCACACCTTAATAGTATATTTCTTATATATATATATATATATATATATATATATATATATATATCAGAGATATTGCGTGTGTAAATATAAAAGTGAATATTGAAGTCAACACTTAGAAGTGACAGGCTGTTTCATGCTAAACGCAATGGTCAGGCGTGCATTCGTCGTCTAGCATGAAACAGCCTGTCGCTTCAAAGTGTTGACTTCAATGTTCACTTTATATATATATATATATATATATATATATTAGTTGGCCACTCGTATTCGAGGATACCCGTCTATTCTTAACCTGTGGTTTATGCTGTAACTATGCTGATCAAACCTTAGTTACAGTTTCTGGGAGAGAGGGTGTTATCTAGCGTGATCAACAATCTGAAGAAAGACATTCAAATCCTAATGCTAGTACAGCTATCGACGGGTCCCCATTTACTCAATTTCCCTCACAAAGCTTGGGTATGGTTTTCAGGCACTATCTAAAGGAGCGTCTCCCTCCAGCCCGATATCATCAGGAAATCTACTTCCTGAAAAATCAACCATGATGAGATTCGAACTCATGGTCAGAAAGCAAACCTAACCACTCGGCCATATTTTATATATATATATATATATATATATATATATATATATATATATATATATATATATATATATATTTGTTGTAGAGTAGTTTTCACAGTGGAGGCTTGTATATTACTAAGTCGGTCCTAAATTAGGTTCGACGTACAAAACGTTAGGAACTTGAAAAAATAGTTAATGACGCAGGAATCTAGTTGTGGTCCTTGATACTTTAATGTCCGACATCGACTGACTCACTCAACTCCAATGAACCCAACTGGCGACCGCTACTACTACTACTTATTATGTGTGGGAGAGTCTATTACAATAGAATAGGTAATGTTCTGGTATAACAATATATATATATATATATATATATATATATATATATATATATATATATATATATATTTTAATATACGCTCTTTTAGCGCTAGAGGGCGTCGTCGGTGATGTTCTGGAGATGGATCATTGGGCAGTTTCGGGTCTTTCAAACATCATACTGAGCTCACCAAATCGACCCCCTTCAGAGCTGATCAGACTCTGAAACAATATTTATTTATACGATATGTATAAAATGTGGCACAAGGCCAAATAGGGGGTGGGGAATTACGGTCATCTTCTGTCTTAAATCTAAACTTAGCTAGTCTCAGACATGGACCCAAACACACCAACAATGTTCCAATCACCAAAACAACACATTCACTCCTGCCTTTCTTACTACGTCCACCATAATACCTCAGATACTTTATGAAGTCCTAACTAGTCCCCTTGTGTACAAATATTGTTCGTGGGGGGAGGGTCATAAAATAACAATTTTTAAAAAGAACCCCAAATGATTATGTACAATATGACTTAAAAATAATTACAATGAAAACAAAACAAAACTGTGTTAGTAATAAAACCCCCCACAAACCATAAATGCGGCAGAAACCTCAGTTAACTAGACGAAATCAATGCGGGACTAAGAAAAATAAGAAAAAAACATTCATTCCTCAAGCATTCACACAGACACACACACATTCATACACAACAACAAATACGAAAATCACACACACGAAACGAAAGGCGCCCCGCATCCACCAGAGAACTGACGTCACTGACCACCTAAAGAGCGGGGGGATGGGGAATTAAACAAAAGAAAAATAGGGACAGAAATAAAAGGGACCAATGCGCATGCATACCCTAGCTAAGTTTACTAGAAAAAAAAAAGGGAAAACTAAAGATTCAAAATAGAAAACCTAGTCTAAGCTAAAATCTGGGTGGGTTGCCTATGTTCAACCCTGTTAGGACAAAATCCTGTACCTAACCGACATCCAAGTGCCACTCTAGGTCAGCCCCTTTCACTCTACACATTCGCGCAAGATTCACCAACCTTTTGCCAAATTCCGATGAGGTGAGCCGCCGCCTTTCCGTCCTAATCTTAACTTTAAGCTGATGCTTAAAGAACAAGATCAGTTGGGAAGAGGTGAACTTCTCGCCCTCATAGAATCCCTTCTGACGCGTCGTCCAAATCACGACTCTCATAATCCCTAGTAAGCAACAGAACACATAGTGTTCAGCCTTCGTCAATTACGGCACCACATTGCTACAAACAGAACTGGCTTCCAGGACAAAGAACTTTCCCTGCAGCATGCGAACCATGAGGCCTTCAACAAACTTGCACAACGGCACTACCATCTTGCACTGAAAAAAGGCGTGACCAATGGTCTCGACTTCCCCAGTACAGCGACGACAGTTTGGATATTTCTCCAAACCTGCTGAACAAAGTCTCTTGCCGACTCAGAGGGCCCCACGAATCATCAGCCAGGTGAGTGATGCCTCATCATTATTGAGACATTTCAACCCAGGCGCCCAAGGCCATATCGAGCTCGTCGATCAGATCATCTTGAACGGACCCCCTAACTAACACTTGATACAATGCCTTACGAGACAACGCCTGGGCGTCGGAGAGACCATCCGTCGTCCGTAAGAGGAGCTTCAAAGCACTACGACATTCGCGGTAGAAGGAGCACTCGCCACGAGGTCTACGGCCGGCCTCCTCCTCGCACGAGTGCACACTTCTCAGGGATGGGAAATGTTTTCGGACATCTTTCCAAAAGGTGCCCACCTCATCCAATCCGCGACACATTCGGTCTAGAAAGGTAATGCGAAGCATATATTGACGAATCTCAATGCTAGGCATACACAGACCGCCCTCAGAGTGACGAAGGCAACAGATCTCGCGAGATACCAAAGGGGCCTTGTCTCTCCACAAGAAAGAGAACAAGGTCCGGACTAAAGACATTAGTCAGGCATACGGAAGTGGAAGCACAGAGTCGGTAAAGGAGGATCGGATATATGTGTGAAACACATACCTCCGCCCTTCCCTTCAGGGAAAGTCTCCTCCGAGACCACAGATTAACCGCGACCCCGGCCTTCCCTTGCACCTCCGACCAATTCATTTTCAACTGGAGATCAGGACCGAACCAGACGCCGAGTATCTTGATCGGCCCATCCGTCCAGAGGAAAGGTCCGGGAAGAGAAACTCCCTTCCACGCACCCAACCGCAAGCCCACAGACTTATCGCGGTTGATCTTGGCCCCTGTCACCATCTCATACCCACTGATCTCTTTGCTGACTTCGTTAATCTCGGCTCTGCTCGACACAAGAACCGAAACGTCGTCAGCATAGGCGGAATACCTGGCTGAGGTGGAAGCCCCAGGCAGGGAAATTCCGCGCAGGACCGGATTCGCCTTTAACTTGCGAAGGAATGGTTCCAACGCAAGAACGTAAAGCAGAGGCGAGAGCGGACAACCTTGACGAATGGAGCGAGACAATACGAAAGGCTTCGATCTTACCCCATTCACTTCCACCAGCGCACCGGGGGTCGCATACAAAAGTCGGATCCAGGAGCGAAAGTCGGCTCTGAAACCGGCCGCCGAAAGGACAGCCTCCAGAAATCGATGGTCAACCCTATCGAAGGCCTTGGACTGATCTAAATTGATCAGCGCGGCTTCACTGTCGACTTGTTCTAAGATCAAGCGTACCATATGAAGGTTATCCTGAATTGTCCTACCCTTCACAGCACAAGTCTGTTCAGGGCCAATCAGACTAGACAGGACAAGCTGCAAACGGTTGGCTAAGATCTTCGCCAAAATCTTTAAGTCAGTGTTTAACATCGTTAAAGGGCGAAAGTTCCCTAACCCATCCCCACCGTCCTTGTCCTTACGCAGCAACTTGATCACACCCCTGGTGAAGCGTTGAGGTAAAGACCCCTGCTTCACCCAGTGGTTGTAAATCAGTTCCAGCAAAGGAACAAAAACGTGCGACATCCTCAAGTAAACTTCGTAGGGAAGACCATCTAATCCCGGAGACTTATCCAGGCCAACCTGCTTCAGCGCTTCCCAGATCTCCGACTCTGTAATGGGACCCTCGCACCTAGCCGCTTCAGCTGCCAAGAGGCAGGGAAAGTCAGCTAAATAGGCGTCGAACTGAGCAGAGCTCAGACCGGGCTCCCTGGTGAAAAGATCCTGAAAGTAGTCCCGAAACACCTCACATATTCCCGCGTTTGTAGTCACGGTCCGCTTATCCGGCAACGTGACGCATGCTATATGTCGCTTAGACGCGTTTCGATTTTCCTCTGCACGCAGTTCAGCGGCCATATTCGTTGCCTCAGAAGACATTCTTTTTAACCTAGCCCTAACTACCAGAGCTTGATCCTTCTTGATAAGCAAGGAGGACAACTCTGCCTTAGCTAAAGCTATGTCCCCACTAACACGGGATTTCACAGCCCGATCGACTTTATCTTCTAAAGCAGTTTGCGTCGCTAATCTATCTAGATTGAGTCGACGACTAAAATCGGCAGCAAACGTTCGAATTTTAGATTTTAAACTGCTCCACCAGGCATTTCCCACAACCGCTCCCGTCAATTCCCTTTGTATCGTTAGTAACAGCTGGTCCCGGAAAACCTGATCACCAAAAAGTGAACAGTTCAATTTCCAGTAACCAGCCAATCTAACCTTAGGCTTATCTAAGTTTACACGGACCCGGACAAGCCTATGATCCGTATAAACTATATAATGGAAACTTGGACACCCTAAGAGCCCTACATCGACTCTCCTAACTAAGACTCGGTCCAGGTAGCTCGCAAGCGTCCCAGGAGTCGAGTTGCCACTAGTTGTCCAAGTCCATGCTACCTCCCGAGGGTGTTCATTCCGGAACTTATCGACAAGATCAAACTCATCGACAAAGAGCCGAAACGGTTTCACATCCGGGTTGTTAGTACCTTGTTTATGCCCTATACGATCTATATCGGGGTCAAGGACGGCATTCCAATCCCCCGCTAAAACTACCCGACGAGACGTCGTCAAGAACGGCGCGATCTGCCGAAACAAAGCAGGCCGCTCGGAATGGGTATTGGGCGCATAAACCCCAATGAGACGTAGAACCTTATCCTTTATGGTAACATCCAGCACGCAAAGTCTGCCCGCCGGATCCGCGAAGACAAGGGTACAAGCAGCCTTCAAAGACTTGCTCACTAGCCAAGAGATACCCCTCGAACGACATCAAAACATGCTGAATAAAGGGCGAACCCCTTAGACAGTATGTCCTCACGATCATGAGAAGAAAAACGGGTCTCTTGTATACAACATACATTCACCCCGAGGCGCTGAAGGTCACGAGAGAGCCTCGCCCTGCGAGACTCGGACCTCAGGCCCCGGACATTTAAACTAGCTAACCAGAGTGCCATTGTGAAGCCGATTAGGGTTGTCCTTCAGGATAGAACATGGCTGGGGTGAGGACACCGACAGCTCGTCCCATAGATCCGGACGCCATCTCATTTTCGACGGTATCATCTTGAGACAAGCCGCCGATGTCCGAGGGGTAAGTAAGTTTGAGGGCTCTATAAAGGGATGGGTGAACGAAAACTGGGTCCCTCCCTTTAAGATTTTGCTCTGCTTCATTCACATCCGGGTCGAGTAAGTAGGCAGCTGGGGGCACCATTTTGAGTGACGACTGGGCCTCCTCTATCATGCCCCAAATCTCCCGCGTACCCGGGCCAGATCTAATAACAGTCAGGATTCTTGAGGCCGAAGGGAAATTATTCGGATTCTCCACGTCTAGGCCATTTACCTTTTTAAAATTCCAAAGAATCTTCAGATCTTTTGGGTTACGTGTTTGGCCAAAAACCCTTTCTGCTTGGTCCCGGGATACGCGGCAGACGTCTTCCCCTGGGAGATACGGTGGTTTGATTTTTTTCTTTTTCTTTTCGGTAATGGGTTGTGCATCTGGACTTCTTAACCTTTTTTTTTGAGGTGATTGTACGGGTGTTGATATGAGCGTGACATTGGGTGTTGTAGATGGAGTCCACCCGGTAGGCGTCCTCACCGGCGAAGGTTTAGAAGAATGACGAGATTTTGCTGGTGAGTTTGATGCAGATTTTGGCGGAGGTGGTTTTACGAAAGTTTTTTTTGATGCAGAAGGGGAAGACGGGGCAGAGGATAGGGGGCACGGTGCCCCCAGCGATTTTTGACTTTTGCCCCGCTTTGTCTCCAGCTTTTCTTTCAGTTTTTTGAGGTCCAAAATCTGTTCCCAACTTGGCTCGTTAAGTTTCTGGGCTTTTGTTGCGGTATTTGCATAAGACGCCGAGGCGTCGCCCTCAGAGCTGGTAGAGGGAATGGGGCTGTAGGTGATTTTGTCCCCGGTGTCATGTTGGGACTGAGGAACCGCTGTTTGGGTCTTCCCCTTGCTCCTAACTACGAGGCACCATTCCCCCTCCTCCTTCTCCTTAACCACACTTGTGGCAGGCGTTGGTCTCGGGGGTAATGTGGGCCAGGGCCCAACCGGGGGATTTTCCTCACCGGTCCGCCTCGCAGCTAGGCCCATTACAATTCTCGGCCAAAGGGGGATTTTGGTCGCCAGCGACCGGAACTCCAGAGGCCTTCTTTCCTGGGCAGGAGGAGGAAAGGTGACCAGTCTCTCCACACCTCCAGCAAGTTGGTCTTCTACCGGTCACTATGACCGGCATTTTCCGGTCGCCATACTCCAAACAGTTGGGGACGGACTTGAAGGCCTTCTGGTCGAGCATAATATCAAAAGTCCATCCCCCGTTCAAATTGTCGGAGAGAGCCCCTAAAATTTGGCCAAACTGCATAAAAAATGCAGCCAGGAGCTCTCCCGAAATTTGAGGAGGAACCTCGAAGACGGCCACCCTGGTCCGCCTGCGGCCTTCATATTCCGTTCTGATGATAAAATCTTTCGTTATTAATTCCTTCTTTGCCATGGCCAGGCAATCTTCTGGGGTGGGTAGCAGAATGTCCCACATGAAGAACCCGGTACCCTTAATTACTCTTTGGGGTTTTATCCCCAGGGACAAAAGTGATTTAATCACTGTGTCTTTTGTGGAGCGACAAATCTTTCTAGTTTTCTTATCCACCACAAAAACGGTCACCATTCTCTTTGCGAACACATCTATTTCCTGGACAATATCGACGAACCCATCTTTATTAACAAGATGGTCGTACCCCTTCGCCTTATCCAAGAAATCCGCCATGTTCAAGATACAACTTGGGGGGACTTCCAACATGAGGGCAATTCCTCGGCGGTCTTACTTTGTGCCTCCTTTGGCACTTCTACATTTTTGCTAGTATCTCCTTTTTTGGAGACACTAACACCTTTTTTCAAAATTGGGCTAGCATTAGCCTGCTTTTTGGGATTTTTATCCGGTGGGTCTGCTTTAGCCGCAGATCCGAAAAGGTCTTTCTTTACATTAGACCGACTGGCTTCGTCGGCCATGGTGGATTCAGAGTGGATGTACCAGTAAAATAAAAAATGACAAAAAATAAATAAATAAACTGGGAACAATGAAAAACAAAGTAGATCAAACAGAAAATAATAAACAGACAGGTAAGATTAAAAAATAAAGATGGCGCTCAAAGGCTGCCGAAAATAAAAGAAAAAACAAAAACAGAACCTCCTTTCGTTTTTTCCAAAAATTCAAATAAAATGTACAGAAAGAAAAAGAAAAGAAAAAATCTGGTTTGTAACCAGAAGAAAAAAAATAAAAGTTTGCGGCCGAAGCCGCTAAAGAAAATAAATTAAAATCAAAAGAAAAAACAAACTAATCAAACCAAAAAGAAAAGAATGCGACCGAAGTTGCTAATAAAAAAAGGTGGGTATAAAAAAATAAAAACGAAATAAAAAATAAAGCTTTCTTTTTCTTTTTTTCTTAAAAAGTACTTATTTTTTAAAAACAAAAAAAAAATAAAAAATTATGTGGGCCGAAGCCCCCCAAAAATAAAAACAAACAAAAGAAATGGAAGAATAAAAAATTAAAACTTAAATAACTTAGCAAAATGTCTTGGTGTGTTCAAAGAATATCGTTAATCCGAAAAAGATCGCCAAACAAATCCTCGTGGCCAAAAAAAAAAAAATCAGGTTCGTCGCACTGCAACACAAGAAAACAATTAGACGAGTCCAAAAAACACCGGTCACAAAAGGACGGAAGACGGAACGATATTTATTTATACAATATGTATAAAATGTGGCACAAGGCCTAAAAGGGGGATGGGGAATGACGGTCTTCTTCTGTCTTAAATCTAAACTTAGCTAGAACCAGACACGGACCCAAACAAACTAACAATATTCCAATCACCAAAACAACACATTCACTCCTACCTTTCTTACTACGTTCACCATAATGCCTCAAATTCTCTATGAAGTCCTAACTAGTCCCCTTATGTACAAATATTGTTCGAGGGGGGAGGGTCATAAAATAACAATTTTTTAAAAAGAAACCCAAATGAGTATATACAATATGACTTAAGTATTTACAATAAAAACTAAACAAAACTGTGTTAGTAATAAAACCCCCCACAAACCATAAATGTGGCAGCAAAATCAGTTAACTAGACGAAATCGATGCGGGGCTAAGAAAAATAAGAAAAAACATTCATTCCTCCAAGCATTCACACAGACACACACACATTCATACACAACAACAAATACGAAAAAGCACACACACGAAACGAAAGTCGCCCCGCATCCACCAGAGAACTGAAGTCACTGACCACCTAACGAGGGAGGGGATGGGGAATTAAACAAAAGAAAAATAGGGACAGAAATAAAAGAGACCAATGCGCATGCATACCCTAGCTAAGTTTACTAGAAAAAAGGGAAAACTAAAGATTCAAAATCGAAAACCTAGTCTAAGCTAATATCTGGGTGGGTTGCCTATGTTCAACCCTGTTAGGACAAATCCTGTACCTAACCGACATCCAAGTGCCACTCTAGGTCAGCCCCTTTCACTCTACACATTCGCGCAAGATTCACCCACCTTTTGCCAAATTCCGATGAGGTGAGCCGCCGCCTTTCCGTCCTAATCTTGACTTTAAGCTGATGCTTAAAGTACAAGATCAGTTGGGAAGAGGTGAACTTCTCGCCCTCATGGAATCCCTTCTGACGCGTCGTCCAAATCACAACTCTTATAATCCCTAGTAAGCAACAGAACACATAGTGTTCAGCCTTCGTCAATTGCGGCACCACATTGCTACAAACGGAACTGGCTTCCAGGACAAAGAACTTTCCCTGCAGCATGCGAAACATGAGGCCTTCAACAAACTTGCACAACGGCACTACCGTCTTGCACTGAAAAAAGGCGTGACCAATGGTCTCGACTTCCCCAGTGCAGCGACGACAGTTTGGATATTTCTCCAAACCTGCTGAACAGAGTCTCTTGCCGACTCAGAGGGCCCCACGAATCATCAGCCAGGTGAGTGATGCCTCATCGTTATTGAGACATTTTAACCCAGGCGCCCAAGGCCATATCGAGCGAGCCTCCTGCTTCGTAAGACCAAGCTCGTCGATCAGATCATCTTGAACGGACCCCCTAACTAACAATTGATACAATGCCTTACGAGACAACGCCTGGGCGTCGGAGAGGCCATCCGTCGTCCGTAAGAGGAGCTTCAAAGCACTACGACATTCGCGGTAGAAAGCGCACTAGGCACGAGGTCTACGGCCGGCCTCCTCCTCGCACGAGTGCACACTTCTCAGGGATGGGAAATGTTTTCGGACGTCTTCTTTCCAAAAGGTGCCCACCTCATCCAATCCGCGACACATTCGGTCTAGAAAGGTAATGCGAAGCATATATTGACGAATCTCAATGCTAGGCATACCCAGACCGCCCTCAGAGGGATGAAGGCAACAGTTCTCGCGAGTTACCATAGGGGCCTTGTCTCTCCACAAGAAAGAGAACAAGGTCCGGACTAATGACATTAGTCTGGCATACGGGAGCGGAAGCACAGAAAGTCGGTAAAGGAGGATCGGATATATGTGTGAAACACATACCTCCGCCCTTCCCTTCAGGGAAAGTCTCCTCCGAGACCACAGATTAACCGCAATCTCGGCCTTCCCTTGCACCTCCGACCAATTCATTTCCAACTGGAGATCAGGACCGAACCAGACGCCGAGTATCTTGATCGGCCCATCCGTCCAGAGGAAAGGTCCGGGAAGAGAAACTCCCTTCCACGCACCCAACCGCAAGCCCACAGACTTATCGCGGTTGATCTTGGCCCCTGTCACCATCTCATACCCACTGATCTCTTTGCTGACTTCGTCAATCTCGGCTCTGCTCGACACAAGAACCGAAACGTCGTCAGCATAGGCAGAATACTTGGCTGAGGTGGAAGCCCCAGGCAGGGAAATTCCGCGCAGGACCGGATTCGCCTTCAACTTGCGAAGGAATGGTTCCAACGCAAGAACGTAAAGCAGAGGCGAGAGCGGACAACCTTGACGAATGGAGCGAGACAATACGAAAGGCTTCGATCTTACCCCATTCACTTCC
The DNA here is from genome assembly GCA_963932145.1 of Acanthosepion lycidas. NCBI lineage: Eukaryota > Metazoa > Mollusca > Cephalopoda > Sepiida > Sepiidae > Acanthosepion > Acanthosepion lycidas. The sequence continues at coordinate 27,654,185 of OZ010583.1, read as the reverse complement.
ACCAGCGCACCGGGGGTCGCATACAAAAGTCGGATCCAGGAGCGAAAGTCGGCTCTGAAACCGGCCGCCGAAAGGACAGCCTCCAGAAATCGATGGTCAACCCTATCGAAGGCCTTGGACTGATCTAAATTGATCAGCGCGGCTTCACTGTCGACTTGTTCTAAGATCAAGCGTACCATATGAAGGTTATCCTGAATAGTCCTGCCCTTCACAGCACAAGTCTGTTCGGGGCCAATCAGATTAGACAGGACAAGCTGTAAACGGTTGGCTAAGATCTTCGCCAAAATCTTTAAGTCAGTGTTTAACATCGTTAAAGGGCGAAAGTTCCCTAACCCATCCCCACCGTCCTTGTCCTTACGCAGCAACTTGATCACACCCCTGGTGAAGCGTTGGGGTAAAGACCCCTGCTTCATCCAGTGGTTGTAAATCAGTTCCAGCAAAGGAACAAAAACGTGCGACAACCTCAAGTACACTTCGTAGGGAAGACCATCTAATCCCGGAGACTTATCCAGGCCAACCTGCTTCAGCGCTTCCCAGATCTCCGACTCTGTAATGGCAGAGCTCAGACCGGGCTCCCTGGTGAAAAGATCTTGAAAGTAGTCCCGAAACACCTCACATATGCCCGCGTTTGTAGTCACGGTCCGCTTATCCGGCAACGTGACGCATGCGATATGTCGCTTAGACGCGCTTCGATTTTCCTCTGCATGCAGTTCAGCGGCCATATTCGTTGCCTCAGAAGACATTCTTTTTAACCTAGCCCTAACTACCAGAGCTTGATCCTTCTTGATAAGCAAGGAGGACAACTCTGCCTTAGCTAAAGCTATGTCCCCACTAACACGGGATTTCACTGCCCGATCGACTTTATCTTCTAAAGCAGTTTGCGCCGGTAATCTATCTAGATTGAGTCGACGACTAAAATCGGCAGCAAACGTTCGAATTTGAGATTTTAATTTGCCCCACCAGGCATTTCCCACAACCGCACCCGTCAATTCCCTTTGTATCATTAGTAAAAGCTGGTCCCGGAAACCCTGATCACCAAAAAGGGAACAGTTCAATTTCCAGTAACCAGCCAATCTAACCTTAGGCTTATCTAAGTTTACACGGACCCGGACAAGCCTATGATCCGTATAAACTATATAATGGAAACTTGGACAGCCTAAGAGCCCTACGTCGACTCTCCTAACTAAGACCCGGTCCAGGTAGCTCGCAAGCGTCCCGGGAGCCGAGTTGCCACTAGTTGTCCAAGTCCATGCTACCTCCCGAGGGTGTTCATTCCGGAACTTATCGACAAGATCAAACTCATCGATAAAGTCCCGAAACGGTTTCACATCCGGGTTGTTAGTACCTTGTTTTTGCCCTATACGATCTATATCGGGGTCAAGGACGGCATTCCAATCCCCCGCTAAAACTACCCGACGAGACGTCGTCAAGAACGGCGCGATCTGCCGAAACAAAGCAGGCCGCTCGGAATGGGTATTGGGCGCATAAACCCCAATGAGACGTAGAACCTTATCCTTTATGGTAATATCCAGCACGCAAAGTCTGCCCGCCGGATCCGCGAAGACAAGGGTACAAGCAGCCTTCAAAGACTTGCTCACTAGCCAAGAGACACCCCTCGAACGACCATCAAAACAGGCTGAATAAACGGCGAACCCCTTAGACAGTATGTCCTCACGATCATGAGAAGAAAAACGGGTCTCTTGTATACAACATACATTCACCCCGAGGCGCTGAAGATCACGAGTGAGCCTCTCCCTGCGAGACTCGGACCTCAGGCCCCGGACATTTAAACTAGCTAACCAGAGTGCCATTGTGAAGCCGATTAGGGTTGTCCTTCAGGATAGAACATGGCTGGGGTGAGGACACCGACAGCTCGTCCCATAGATCCGGACGCCATCTCATTTTCGACGGTATCATCTTGAGACAAGCCGCCGATGTCCGAGGGGTAAGTAAGTTTGAGGGCTCTATAAAGGGATGGGTGAACAAAAACTGGGACCCTCCCTTTCAGTTTTTGATCGGATTCATTCGTTTCAGGGTCTAGAAGATAGGCAGCTGGGGGCACCATTTTGAGTGACGACTGGGCCTCCTCTATCATGCCCCAAATCTCCCGCGTACCCGGGCCAGTTCTAACTACGGTGAGGATTCTTTGAGCGGAAGGGAATTTTTCGGGCCTCTCCATATCCTCACCGTTAATCTGTTTAAAATTCCACAGAATTTTCAGCTCCTTCGGGTTTCGTGTCTGCCCGAAAACCCTTTCCGCCTGGTCCCGGGATACGCGGCAGACGTCTTCCCCAGGGAGATAAGGTGGTTTGAGCTTCTTTTTTTTCTTGTCGCTGATGGATTGTGTATCAGGACTTCTTAAACGTTTTTTTTGAGGAGAATGTATGGGTGTTGAAATGGGCGTGACATTGGGTGTAGTGGATGGTGTCCACCCGGTAGGCGTCCTCACCGGCGATGGTTTAGACGAATGACGAGATTTTGCCGGTGAGTTTGAAGCAGATTTGGGCGGAGGAGGTTTTAAGAAGGTCTTTTTAGATGCAGAAGGGGAAGACGGGGCAGAGGATAGGGGGCCCGGTGCCCCCAGCGATTTTTGCTTTTTAGCCCGCGTCTCATCTAATTTGTCCTTCAACTTTTTGAGGTCTAATATTTTTCTCCAGCCGGGTTCATTAATCTTTTGCGCATTTGTTGCATTTTTTTCGTAAGACGCCGAGGCGTCGCCCTCGGAGCTGGTAGAGGGAATGGGGCTGTAGGTGACTTTGTCCCCGGTGTCATGTTGGGACTGAAGAACCGCTGTTTGGGTCTTCCCCTTGCCCCTAACTACGAGGCGCCATTCCCCCTCCTCCTTCTCCTTATCCACACTTGTGGCAGGCGTCGGTTTCGGGGGTAATGAGGGTCTGGGCCAAACCGGGGGATTTTCCTCACCGGTCCGCCTCGCAGCTAGGCCCACTACAGGCGCCGCGGATTTTAGCTTCTCGGCCAAGGGGGGATTTTGGTCGCCAGCGACCGGAACTCCAGGGGCCTTCTTTCCTGGGCAGGAGGAGGAAAGGTGACCAGTCTCTCCACACCTCCAGCAAGTTGGTCTTCTACCGGTCACTATGACCGGCATTTTCCGGTCGCCATACTCCAAACAGTTGGGGACGGACTTGAAGGCCTTCTGGTCAAGCATTATATCAAAAGTCCATCCCCCGTTCAAATTGTCGGAGAGAGCCCCTAAAATTTGGCCGAACTGCATAAAAAATGCAGCCAGGAGCTCTCCCGAAATTTGAGGAGGAACTTCAAAGACGGCTACCCTGGTCCGCCTGCGGCCTTCATATTCTGTTCTGATGATAAAATCTTTCGTTATTAACTCTTTCTTGGCCATGGCCAGGCAATCTTCTGGGGTGGGTAGCAGAATGTCCCACATGAAGAACCCGGTACCCTTAATTACTCTTTGGGGTTTTATCCCCAGGGACAAAAGTGATTTAATCACTGTGTCTTTTGTGGAGCGACAAATCTTTCTTGTTTTCTTATCCACCACAAAAACGGTCACCATTCTCTTTGCGAACACATCTATTTCCTGGACAATATCGACGAACCCATCTTTATTAACAAGATGGGCGTACCCCTTCGCCTTATCCAAGAAATCCGCCATGTTCAAGATACAACTTGGGGGGGACTTCCAACATGAGGGCAATTCCTCGGCGGTCTTACTTTGTGCTTCTTTTGGCACTTCTACATTTTTGCTAGTATCTTTTTTGGAGACACTAGCACCTTTTTTCAAAATTGGGCTAGCATTAGCCTGTTTTTTGGGATTTTTATCCGGTGGGTCGGCTTTAGCCGCAGAACCGAAAAGGTCTTTCTTTACATTGGACCGACTGGCTTCGTCGGCCATGGTGGATTAAAAGTGGAGACTTCCACCTGCGGGTCCAAATTTTTAGGGGAAAGGAGTTGGGAGAAGGTAGAGTAAAAAGGGAATTAGAAAAAAAAAGACAAAACCTGGATGTACCAGTAAAAAAATAGCAAAGACAAAAAATAAATAAAATGGGAATAGTAAAAATCAAACTAGATCAAACAGAAAAAAATAAACAGACAGGTAAGATTAAAAAATAAAGATGGCGCTCAAAGGCTGCTGAAAATAAAAACAAAAAATGAAAACTCCTTTCTTTTTTTTTTTTTTTCCAAAAAATTCAATTAAAATGTTCAAGAAAAAGAAAAGAAAAAAAATCTGGGTTGAAACCAGAAGAAAAAAAATAAAAGTTTGCGGCCGAAGCCGCTAAAGAAAATAATTTAAAATCAAATGAAAAAACAAACTAGTCAAACCAAAAAGAAAGAAAGAATGCGACCGAAGTCTCTAATAACAGAAGGTGGGAATAAAAAATAAAAACGAAATAAAAAACAAAGCTTTTTTTTTCTTTTTTTTTTCTTATAATGTACTTATTTTTGAAACAAAAAATAATAAAAAAATTAAAAAATTATGTGGGCCGAAGCCCCCCAAAAAAATAAAACAAACAAAAGAAATGGAAGAATAAAAAACGAAAACAATAACTTAACAAAATGTCCTGGTAGTATCAAAGAAAATCGTCAATCCAAAAAGTTCGTGGTAAAAATCGGGTTTGTCGCACTGCAACACAAGAACAACAATTAGATGAGTCAAAAACACCGGTCACAAAAAGACGGAAGACGGAACTCAATCAGACTCTGAAACGCCCTCTAAAAAATGCTCGTAGACACTGACTTCTATAAATATACCCAGTTATCACACATTTGAGCCGAGATTGATGTAGTCAGCAAAGAGATCAGTGGGTATGAGATGGTGACAGGGGCCAAGATCAACCGCGATAAGTCTGTGGGCTTGCGGTTGGGTGCGTGGAAGGGAGTTTCTCTTCCCGGACCTTTCCTCTGGACGGATGGGCCGATCAAGATACTCGGCGTCTGGTTCGGTCCTGATCTCCAGTTGGAAATGAATTGGTCGGAGGTGCAAGGGAAGGCCGAGATCGCGGGTAAACTGTGGTCTCGGAGGAGACTTTCCCTGAAGGGAAGGGCGGAGGTATGTGTTTCACACATATATCCGATCCTCCTTTACCGACTGTCTGTGCTTCCACTCCCGTATGCCAGACTAATGTCATTAGTCCGGACCTTGTTCTCTTTCTTGTGGAGAGACGAGGCCCCTATGGTAACTCGCGAGATCTGTTGCCTTCATCCCTCTGAGGGCGGTCTGGGTATGCCTAGCATTGAGATTCGTCAATATATGCTTCGCATTACCTTTCTAGACCGAATGTGTCGCGGATTGGATGAGGTGGGCACCTTTTGGAAAGAAGATGTCCGAAAACATTTCCCATCCCTGAGAAGTGTGCACTCGTGCGAGGAGGAGGCCGGCCGTAGACCTCGTGGCGAGTGCTCCTTCTACCGCGAATGTCGTAGTGCTTTGAAGCTCCTCCTACGGACGACGGATGGCATCTCCGACGCCCAGGCGTTGTCTCGTAAGGCATTGTATCAGTTGTTAGTTAGGGGGTCCGTTCAAGATGGTCTGATCGACGAGCTCGGTCTTACGAAGCAAGAGGCTCGCTCGATATGGCCTTGGGCGCCTGGGTTGAAATGTCTCAATAATGATGAGGCATCACTCACCTGGCTGATGATTCGTGGGGCCCTCTGGGTCGGCAAGAGACTTTGTTCAGCAGGTTTGGAGAAATATCCAAACTGTCGTCGCTGTACTGGCGAAGTCGAGACCATTGGTCACGCCTTTTTTCAGTGCAAGACGGTAGTGCCGTTGTGCAAGTTTGTTGAAGGCCTCATGGTTCGCATGCTGCAGGGAAAGTTCTTTGTCCTGGAAGCCAGTTCTGTTTGTAGCAATGTGGTGCCGCAATTGACGAAGGCTGAACACTATGTGTTCTGTTGCTTACTAGGGATTATGAGAGTCGTGATTTGGACGACGCGTCAGAAGGGATTCCATGAGGGCGAGAAGTTCACCTCTTCCCAACTGATCTTGTTCTTTAAGCATCAGCTTAAAGTCAAGATTAGGACGGAAAGGCGGCGGCTCCCTTCATCGGAATTTGGCAAAAGGTGGGTGAATCTTGCGCGAATGTGTAGAGTGAAAGGGGCTGACCTAGAGTGGCATTTGGATGTCGGTTAGGTATAGAATTTTGTCCTAACAGGGTTGAACATAGGCAACCCAACCAGATATTAAGTTAGTTTAGTTTTTGAATTTTATCCTTTAGTTTTTCGTTTTTTTTTTGGTTAACTTAGCTAGGGTGTGCATGCTCATTGGTCCCTTTTATTTCTGTCCCTATTTTTTTTTTCTTTTGTTTAATTCTCCATCCCCTCCCTCGTTAGGTGGTCAGTGATGTCAGTTCTCTGGTGGATGCGGGACGACTTTCGTTTCGTGTGTGTGATTTTTCGTATTTGTTGTTGTGTATGAATGTGTGTGTGCCTGCGTGAATGCTTGGAGGTATGAATGCTTTTTTTTCATTTCTTCATAGTCCCGCATTGATTTCGTCCGGTGAACTGATGTTTTCTGCCACATTCATGGTTTGTGGGGGGTTTTATTACTAACACAGTTTTGTTTAGTTTAGTGTAAATATTTAAAGCACATTGTACATATTCATTTGGGGATCATTTTTTAAAAGTTGTTAATTTTGACCCTCCCCCCCCCACGAACAATAATTGTACATAAGGGATCTAGTTAGGACATCATAGAGAATTTGAGGTATTATGGTGGACGTAGTAAGAAAGGTAGGAGTGAATGTGTTGTTTTGGTGATTGGAATATTGTTGGTGTGTTTGGGTCAGTGTCTGCGACTAGCTAAGTTTAGAATTAAGACAGTTGAAGACCACCCTTCCCCATCCCCCTTTTAGGCCTTGTGCCGCATTTTGTTATTTATACAAATAAATATTGAGATTGACCAACAGCCAATCACAACGGTGCGAATTCTATTTAAGCTGTTTACGGGTGAATTTTTTTTTTCCTTTTTTTTTTCTTGTGGACAACCCTTCATCGGATACTTAGCAGGTAATTAGGTCTTCCGTTTTTACCCATTTCCCATCACGTTTCATTTCACCAGTTAATAATTACTATTTACAGAGATAAGACAATACAGCCATTAAAATTAAATAAATTACAGAGAATTAAGCCGAGAGTGCTTGTAAATATAATAAAACGTTTAAAATGTTTACGAATAAATATACATAGAATAAAATAAATAAATTACAGCGAGTTAAAACCGTGAGATCTTATAAATTACATAATAAAACATTTAAAACATATTGACGAATAAAAAAAAATAAATTAACATAAAAATAAACAATAAGTTACAGCGAGTTAAAACCATGTTAATGAGTAAAAAAAAACACTATATAATCTCGTTTATGCGATTAAAATGAATAAATACAACGAATTAAACCAAGAATGCTAATAAATATCTTAAAAAAACGTTTAAAACATGTTGACGAGTAAAAACCCTGATCTATAGAATAATAAAATTAAATTTGTTTTTCGTTAGAAACGAAACGAGAAGGGGGTTAAAAGAAAAAAAAAACTATTGGTGAGAAATTCGTGATCAATCATGCTTCGCATAAAGTCAAATAGTTAGGGAGAAAAAAAAAAAAAAGGGAAAACGGAAAATAAAGTCAGTCAAAACAGGAGATTTCTAATCAGTAATAAAGGACGAAAATGGGGAAAAGACTAAAAAACGAAAATGGACATCTTTTGAACGTTACGACGTTATACAATAATTCTCGATGCTGGGGTAACGGGATAATAATGGTTATGTGAAAAAGAAAAAAAAAACAAATTCAACATTTACGCCAACGTGAATAAAATAATAACTAAATAACAAAAAAAAAAAAAAAAAAAGGAAAAAAAAGATAAGTAAAATAAAAATAAATAAGTAGAATAGGATATAGAATGAAACGAAAACTCTTTCCTTCCTCCTTTCCTTTGAAGGATCGTATGTATTATTTACAATGGCTGACAAACGAACCGTGTAAAAAAAAAATATATATATATATATAAAATAAAATAAAGTAAAACGACTGTTTTCGATTATACGTATTTACAAACCGATTACGGCATATTTAGTTAGTTAAAAGTTGTGGCATATCTTTACACTATTTACATTTAATATACAATGACGTAAAAAAAAAATTACACTTTTACATTAATTTTAGGCTTTCCCCAATTTGCTCGACCATACACTTGCCCGTTTTAGCCATAGCCATTTAACTGTTCTTTCTGCAGTCTCGGTAATGGTTTGGATGGCTTTTCGTTTTTTTGTACCCACTATCCCTATGTCTGTTAAGGCGCTGACCAGTGATCTTGCCACAAAACCCCTTGTGCCTACTTCGATTGGTTTGCAGCATGCCTTCCATCCATTATTCCTACAACTTTCCACTAATTCATCGTATTTTAGTTTTTTCTTTCACTGGCTTCTTCTGCGTTATCCTCATAACAGACTGTTAGTTCCCACATGATGACTTTCTTTAGTTTATTAGAAAAAAGGACTAGGTCTGGACGCAATCAGGTTTTGGAAATGTGATCGGGGAAATTCAGCCTTTTACCTAAATCCACTCTGAGTTCCCAGTCTGTTGCACATGATAAACAGTTGGGTGCGGTCATTTTCTTAGGGTTCGGTTTCGCGCCAGCTTTAATAAAATTTATAAAATTCATGTTTGAATTCGGTTTGTCTGCTAGGGCTGATTTGCAGTTACTAAGTATGTGTTTTAAAGAACCTATTTGACCGCATAGCGGGCATGAGAGCGATTCTGATATAGTCCATAATTGAAGGTTAACGGGGCTTGGTAGAAGGTCATAAACAGATCGGATCAAAAAGTTTAAGCCCAATTCGTTACGCCATAGATCTGACCATCCAACTTTCCTAGGTATCATAGTCTCCCATTTTGTCCATGATCCTTGTTGTTTAAACCCGATCATCTTTGCCACTCTCATATCCTCTTCCCCTGCGCGAATTTCGTCCAGTAAGAGTTGGTGCCTTTCCTTACCTACGGCTTTGTCAATTCTAACAGTAGGAAAGAAACCTAGCACTGCCCCGCACCATATATATATAATATAATTTATATATATATATATATATATATATATATATATATATATATATATATATATATATATATATATGTGTATGTATATACAGATAAAACAGACGTACGTGTATGTTATCTTGAATGGTTCATGATAAAGCTAATATTACATTTGTTTCTTCTGTCTCTCTAGCAGAGAAAAACACGCAAACAACAGACTATAGATGCTCACAAAGCAACTGCTTTTTAATGATATAATTGAATGTCATTATTCTTAATGGACCTCCATTAACAAACTTTCTCAGAGAAACAAACATGTTCCCTCATGTACTGACCTTTTACAACAAGGGCATTTACTTTGAAACCCTGGGTAAATCGGATTAATTTCGGGTGGGAACACGTGTTGCTGAATTCGGATCAAATTTTGTCGACGGGTACTCCGTGGTAAGAGGCCCGACATCGGGTTTAACAGAACGTTTTTAATATACGTTTGATTCAAAGTATAGTCAGGCAAGCTTAATTTAGTCATACCATGATTTATTATTAACATCATAACATACGTAGATTCAACCGCTATCGACTTTCAACAACCTTATTCATTAACCCTCTACCTTCGTATTGGTTGAAGAACAGTAAATAAAAACATTAAACCATATTCATGGCAGACACAGAAGAAACTGCATGGAAAGAGAGACGAAAGGACTATCAATTGTAAAAGAAATAACATAAAATGTATAGTCGTTAGCAACATCCCTATGTTTGATTTGTTTTACGACATATCAACCTCAATGGGTTATTTAATGCCGACAAGATTTTTATTACTGGTAATATTTTTTTTCCAAAAATGTATTGCTGGTAATATTTTTCTTTTTCAAAAATGTATTACTGGTAATGTATTGCTGCTAATAATTTTACGCCCCAAAATATTGCTGGTATTAAATCCTATTTTTTTTTTTTTAGATCCCTTTTTTTGTGTGTGGCGGTGTCAACTATTTGCCCATAGCTGGAACCCTGACAGGTGCTACCACCCCGGATCAAGGTGGTCCTGGGAACACCAGGAATTAAGAGGTCGTTCCACTCTCCTCAAAACATCCTGATCAAAGGCCTTGCTGTCAGATGTAGTTTATCGTCTTACCCAAGAGAGGACATCAAGATGCGAGCTACGAATTGGAGATGTCAAAAATCAAGCAAGTACAGAAATTTAACCATCTGGGAAGTGTTTTAACAGACGACAAAAAAATGCGGCACCAACATCTGAAAACGCATTAGAATAGTGAAAGATGCCTTCTAAACGTTAAGCAAAGTATAAAGAAACGTGAAACTGTTGATAGAAACGAAGAAAAGACTGCTTAACTTCAATGTGATATCAGTCCTTGAATACTGGGAAATCTCTTCACAGATGAAGAGGAGACTTCGGAAAAATGCCAAGAATATCATGGAAAGATCATGTCAGCAACGAGGAAGTTTTAAGGAAAATTTCAAAAAGACAAACAATTTGGCCGACGGACATTTCGCCGAAAAAGTACAAGTAAAAATAGTAATAATCAATACTTTAAGTATTTTAATTATCAGTATTATAAAGTAGAATAGGACTAATAAATACCACTGAATTTCAATTGATTAAGTCATTAAATATAAATTTAAAGTTAAAACTTTTCCTATTTCAATATTTGTTTATTGAAATTTGTATTTTTAGAAAATACTTGAGTGTATGGGTAAAATGTAGCACCTAATTATTTAAATTCGTATTTAAGAATAAGATAAAAACTAGTTCATCCCTTTAAGATAATGACCATTAAAAGTGAAATTGAAAGATCTTTCATATCGGAAAAGCTTGAGATTTTTGCTCTAGTAAAATGTTCTTTTTCTCAAAATACTTATCACTCTACAGTAATATTGAAGTAAAATATAATATACAGAATAGATTTTAAAAAAGCCTATGAGAAAAAAATGAAAATTTATAAATTAATACGGTAAATAAATATAAATATATGTAGCACATTACGATAAAGAGTGTGACATACATGTAAGTATGCCGCTACATTTTCGGTTAAATGTCTGTCGGCCAAATATCCGAGTGTCGTTGAGATGAGGTATTATGTACACTATTTACATTATTCGGACTATTGTCCTCATCTTTGTCGCCATATTTATTACAACGTTTCGTCTGTTGTAAGCTCCGGCCTTCTTCAGGTGGTTGGAATGTCGAACTGAACCCTTTATTTCGCTCACTGGGGTAGACTGTTCTAGTTCCACGTGCCATGTTTAATGGATATCAGTTATCAGTTATCCCCTGTTAATTCTCCTCTCCAAGTTCTCCACTGCCTTAACCGGGTATTGAACTCACACTCTTTGGGTCCTGTCACTGGAAATAACTCACACGTGTCCTTGAGTTTTTTTTCTTTTGTATAATTCACCAGACATCATCAGCTAGATGAGAGGTTTCAGGAAATGTAGAGATATTTATTTAAAAGTGAAATGGAGAAGTACCAACTTGGTGCCTTTGGTTAATAATTTTTCTGATCCATGCTCTTTACGAACAGTCTTGGATTGACGATCTGGCTGTTGATGCTATGTAGTATACGGGCTAAATCTCACAGAATTTAATGTTTGTATTTATTCATATTAGTTTGGAATATCTGTAAACATTGAACGGTATTGTGAAACCTAATCACTACAGTTTTAGCGGAAGTCACCTGAATATTGGAAAAGGGCAAGCTGCATCATGATGATTCATGCCGGGCATCAAAATGCCGCAATCATGATAGCTGCTCACTAAGACGTGAAATGGAGAGCTTCAATGGCGACTACAAGGCCGTGGCTTGTAGGATAGAATGCAGCAGACATTCTGATTGCACCAGAATTCTTCCAACAAAAGAAAAGTGATGTTAGAACCAGGTAAAGGAATGCGGGCTTTTGTACGAGAAATGGATATTACAATTTCTACCATGAAGTTGACCTCCGCTACCAGTTATGCAAGAAGTGAAAAGTTCAACTTCTTAAAGAAAAGGCTCGAGAAAATCGTCTGACAAAGTCAAAGAAACTTCTAAACAAGGTGAAGCTTCCTGTTGAACCTGGGACAATCTGATTCTTCTCGGATGAAAATAATTTTTGGCAGGACCAGTTGCACAACACTCGGAACAACACATGGTTTGCTTCAAAAATACATATGACATTCCTTGTGTCACGAAGATAGAGTTTTCCCAAACTCTGATAGTTTTGGTGAGTGTCTCCAGTGAGGGTGGTGTCATGCCACCTCACATATTTGAACAGGGTCTCAGGCTCAATTCGAGTGGCTATGTGGTGTTGCTGAAAAACAGGGTCAAACCTTGTTTGGAAAGCATGGCTGCTAGAAAACTAGTGCTAGTGTGGCAGCAAGTTTCAGCTCCCTGCCACACTTCCAGGAAGAGTCAGAAGTGGTTGTCAGATAATTTTTACGACTTCACCAGTCCGAACCTCTGGCCCCCTAACTCGTCTGGTTTTAATCCCATAGATTATTTTGTGTGGGGTATGGTTGTGAAAGACACCAACCACACCGACTATAACCCCAAGGCCTAGCTGATCGTGAAGGCAACATGTGCCAGATTCTGGAGTCGGATCGAGGCCGTTGTAGATGCAAGGTATAGTTTCTTAGGTGACTTCTTTGAGTGAATTACTTTTTGGTTATTATAACCTGGATGTCACTTTCTCTATTTTTTCCAATAAATCGATTTTTGGTTTAAATATTCACTTTGTTCACCCTGTCAAATTTAGCCCGAACACCCTGTATATAATAAGATGAAATAAATAATTGTCAGATTATTTGCCGTGAAAACTTTCTTCTTAAAATATCTTTTTTTTTTTTTTTTGTGACTTACGGTGACCAATAATAACTGAAGACTTCAATGTTAAGATGAAACATTATCTAATTACAAGTGCAAATAAATACTTAACAAGAAGAAAGAAGTAAAAGTCAACCAAAGACAAGTAACCATTTCAGTAAATACCTTATTAGTAGCACGGCTCGGATTAACGTCCGGTAAATCCTAAATCAAAACCCAAATCATCGACGCACAATAATTCACACTAATTCGACTGGATAGTTCCACTCAATAGTCACTTACTGTGAGTAGCCTGACACCGTTACTTATACACTTGACAGAAATCAGATATTCGTAAGTCCAGAGTATCACGTTCGAACCTTGGTGTCGGTAGTTACTCATTTTCTTCCTATATGACACTTTTAATACGCGTTCTCTCGGCTGTCTATCCTCTTGTTTTTCAGCTTATTTTCTTCACTTTCTCCTCTCCGTAAGATTTCTTATCAGCTTCCTCTATTCTTTCTTTTAAATCAGCTTTTTGCTTTTTTTTCCCGCTCCTTCTATCTTCTTTTTTATTATTCTTTCTTCGTCGTCCAACTCATCTTCCATTTTTCTCTCCCAATCAATTCATTTCCAGTTTAACGCTTTGTTTTCTAATTTAAGGTCTTCTCATTAGCAAAATTACTTCTATGATTTTTTGTCTGTTCTTTTCTATTGTTTTATTTGTCCTCCTTTCTGTTGTTGTTGTTGTTGTTGTCGTTGTCGTTGTCGTTGTTGTTGTTGTTATTGTTGTTATTATTATTATTATTATTATTATTATTATTATTGTTGTTGTTGTTATTGTTATTATTATTTCTTCTTCTTCTGTTGTATACACATTTTCTTCCGGGCCCCAAACACATACCTAAAATAAATAATGGATTTTTTTCACTGATCCTTTTAGTAAAAATAAAAAATAAAAATAGTAATATCACACACATTTTACATAGAAATAGCTTTTTCAGCTGTATCTGTATGAGCTGTATTTGTGATTAAATTGTTTTTGCATTTCTTTAAGGCATGGGCTACCAGGTTATCACTCCAGTGAATCTGTCGGAACCATTTCTAATCAATCCGAATTATTATTTAGGGTCCCAACTAGTGACCTAAAGTCAATAATAGATTTTTTTTTCAATGATCATTATAGTAAAAAATAATGATCACACACATTTTACATAGAGATCTTCCTAATGTATGAGCTGTATTTTTGATTAAATTGTTTTTGTATTTCTAAAAGGCATGAGCTACCAGGAGTCACTTTAATGAGTCTATCGAAATCATTTCTAATCAATCCGAGGCTCTAGCTACAACTGGAATTATTATTATTATTATTATTATTATTATTATTATTATTATTATTATTAGTCTATTTCCTTTGATTTCTGGTGTGTACGCATTTGTTTCTGGGTCCCGCCCAGAGACCTAAGGCTAGAAATGGCATCATGACATTTTCCACTGACAAAAAAAAATATATATATATAGTACTTAGATAAAGCCCTTGGTAAGGTGTGGGCTGTACTCGTGAGAACAATTTTTTGTATTTCTTTAAGGCATGGGCTTCCAGGAATCCCTTCAATTAGTCTACTGGAATCTTTTCCAACCAATCCGAGGGTTCCAACAGGAATTGTTGATGTTCCCATGTGCCACATTTTTGAGATTTCGATTTCAAGGTCCTTGTATTTTGATAGCTTTTTGAAGATCTTCAAAGATACACTGCAGTCCTCAGTGACTGCCATATCAATAAGGAGGTACTTTTTTTGTTTGTGGTCTCTCTTATTATTATTATTATTATTATTATTATTATTATTATTATTATTATTATTGTTGTACAGTCCCATAAAATTGTAACAGCTCCTATCTCCGTAACCGGGTCTGGGTGGTGTTCATACCAATTTCTTTCAGTCTCCTTTCCGTGGAAGTTGCAGATTTTCGAGTGCAGATATTGGCCAACTCTATCATGCCGTGTTTTATATTCAGTGGGTGCCAATACCGTGCAACCTGATTACAAGATGATCGATTGTTTCTGGGTATTATCACAGAACCTGCGTTTTGGGCTAATACAGTATTTTAGATTACTGTTATTATTATTGTTTTTATTTCCTTTGATTTCTGGCGTTTATACATTTCTTTCCGGGTCCCACCCAGGGACCTAAGCTTAGAAAGGGCATCATAACACTTTCCACTGAAAAAAAAATTACATAGATAAAGCCCTTCGTAAAGTCTGGGCTGTACTTGTGAAGACAATTTTTTGTATCTCTTTGAGGCATGGACTTCCAGGAATCCCTTCAATTAGTCTACTAGAATCTTTTCCAATCAATCCGAGGGCTCCGACTACATCAGGTATTGTTGATGTTCCCATTTGCCCTTTTTTGAGATTTCTATTTCAAGGTCCTTGTATTTTGACAGATTTTTGAATATCTTTAAAAGATACATTGCAGTCAACAGGGACTGCCATATCAATAAGGAGACACTTTTTTGCTTGTGGTCTCTATTATTATTATTATTATTATTATTATTATTATTATTATTATTATTATTTACTTTAATTTCTGTTGTCTACTCATTTCCTTCCGGGTCCCCACTAGTGACCTAAGGGTAGAAATAGTATCATACCATTTTCCATTGAACATTTTTGTAAACACACACATTATACATTGATAAAACCCTTCTTCAGGTGTGAGCTGTACTTGTGAGAAAATTTGTTTTTGTATTTCTTTAAGGCATGGGATACCAAGGAATCCCTTCCATGTGTCTATCAGAAGATTTTCCAATCAAACCGAGGACCCCAACACACAATTGGAATTATTGATGTAATCACGTGTCACATTTTTTAAATTTGCACTTCAAGATTCTTGTATTTGATAGTTTCCTTTTTTAAAGATTTTCAAAGATACATTACAATCTGCAGTGACTACCATGTTAATAAGAAAGCACATTCTGTTTTCGTGGTCTTTGGTCAAAACATCTGGGCAATTAGATTTGATTGTTCTGTATGACTCTATGTATGTATGCATGTATGTATAATTCTTGTTGTTTTGGCTTTGTTTCATGCAATCATTAATTCAAAATTTAAGATAAGGCAAGATAGTAAGTATATGCATTCTGTTTGTACAAATTCTGATGTCAGGTGATACTTAACATACACACAGTTAATATATTTTCTTTAAATTGATGATACTTTCCTGACTAGATGAGCAGTTCACCACTGTGCAAATTTTTGAATCTCTTGGAAACAAGTGCTCTTAGGAATCTAGTTAATGTTTTGTCTGCATCTTTTTTTTTTATCTTGCCCAGTGCTCTAATTATTATAGGTATAACAGTAGTTTTAAGATTCTACATTATTTCTATTTCAACCTCAGTGTATTCATTCCTTTTCTCATATTCTTAAACAGATATATTTTTATCTGATGACACTGTTTTATCTATGAGAACGTATTTTTCGCTTGTAGTCTATTATTATTATTATTATTATTATTATTATTATTTACTCCCCACGTCTATTTCTTCTTTCTCCGTTTTATTCTTCAACTTTTTTTGTCTGCCTCCACTTCCTTTTTTTTCTGTTACTGTCCGATTCTTTTCTGTATTACTTGGATCGAGTTTCGCTGCAATTCTTCTTTAGAACACTCAAATATGCAAAGCGCCAATTACCTTTAAGTAGAAATAAAACAGAAAAAGAAAAGAAACAAAAAAACAAAAACAAAAACAAACTGAAAAAAAAACACTGTGCCAAAACCGACAAAATGTTCTCGAATGACGTCGTTGTCGGCATTGTGGTCCGATTGGCATATTTCTTTTTTCTGTTTATCTCAATGCAAATGGGGGAGCTGATGGGGGTAAATATTTCGCATTCCCCACTTTCGTATTCCTCTTCGACAAAAATAATTGAGTTCAAAGTTAGTCCGTTGCCCAATCTCTGTTCTGCCTGTGAGGATTTAGGCGTGCACTATGCAGTACACATGGCACATCCGGGGAGAAAGAAATGTCTGTGTGTGAATTCTTAGGCGTTCGTCAGTCTAGGCCGACTATTGAGCTATGCTTTGAACGATGTTTACAGTGCACAGAACCTAGGTATTTATTTATACTTATTATTAACCTAGCAACTGAATCAAGCCTCACTTTGAATCCACACGACAGACGAACAATTTTCTTGATCATTCTAAATACTTTGATGATAGTGAAACAAATGATTGTGAAGACTGACTGTTATTCGATCTTTCTCCTGAACTGAAAAAGTTTCGTAAAGTTGTGTCTGGAATTTCTACAACGTTTTGATCTAACATGTTATATATTATTATTATTATTATTATTATTATTATTATTAACCCATCATGGATGTACTTCAAAGAAATCCAAACTGCAATATTGGTTGTTGTCCATTCATGCATGCACTATAGAATTATGGCTAAATTAGGCACGACTACGTAGTGAATTTAAATTGGTGCCCCATTTTTCTACAAACCAGAACAATTTGTCCTGATCCATCTGATAATCGTCGGCATCCTTGTCTTTCCCGTTTGATTTTCATACGGTCTTGATGGTTTTTATGCATGGATATACTTCAAAGAAATCCAAACTGCAATATTGATTGTTGTACATTCATACATGCACTATACAATTATGGCTAAATTAGTCACAATTGCAGAGTGAAGTTAAATTGGTGCCCCATTTTTCTACAAACCAGATCTGATCCAGCTGATAATTGCCCATTTTAAAGTGTATCCCTTATCTTGAATTCTCCATACTAGAGCGTGGGGATCTACTCATACAGGTTCAGGTTTTCTTCTTTGAAAACCTAGTTTATTCAGCTGAATTAAGTCCCACTTTGAATTCACACATGGCAGAGGATTCATATCTTTCGTCATTCTAAATACTTTGATGATAATGAAGCAAATGACCGTGAAGGCTGAGGGCTACCCTATCTTTCTTCTGAATTGAAAAGGTTTGAGAGTAAGATGTTTGAAATTTCTACAACTTTCTCTCCTAACATGTCATTTATTATTAGCCCAGCAGCTATTAGGCCAGAATGGGCAAAGAAATAGGAAGTAAAAGATAGAACAAAGAGCGCCAGCAAAAATGCAGAAAACAAGAATAAAAAAAAACAAAACATTTAAGGCAATGGAAGAGACACATTGCACAAAAGTACAGTTATCATCTACCAACATATTAAAAATGTATTTTCATCTGCTTTTTGAAAATGTCTAAAATCTTGCCATTAACTGAAAAAAAGAGAAGAAGAAGTGTGTGTGTATTCCACTAATCCACTGTGAAAAAGAATATTTTTGTATTTTCAGACAATACGGCAGTTGTTGAATTTGTAATAGATGTCTTCTGGTGCATTTATATTGGCTTTTAGTAAAATATTTTTCATTATATGTCATCAATTGAATTTATTATTCAAAAACACCAGTATTAAATCAAGTCTAAGATGTTCAGTTTCAAGTGAGAAAAATGTATTTTGACCTCCTTTTTAAAGATGTCTGTGGTCTTGACATTGTCTGCCGAAAGCGGGAGATTTTTTTTCTCATTCACTTCTAGCGAAAAAGAATAATTTTCTTATGTTTAGCTAATAGACCAGCAGTTTTTAATGGATGTCCTCTGTTAGATTATATTGGATTTTATTAAAATATGTCTCGAAACCTATTAGTAGACTGTTATCCATGCAGTAGGTCTCCCCTCTTCACATCGTTGAAACCATCCAAAGGAAAAGTAATCGTCAACGAACCAGATTCCTGCACTATGAAGAAAAAAAAAAACTATAGAAATCTTAAGGCTTTCGACTCAATATTTTTCAACAGCTTTTGAATTCAGATTTTTCTCTTAGAATGAATAGCATCGAGAATTACAGA
The DNA here is from genome assembly GCA_963932145.1 of Acanthosepion lycidas. Classification (NCBI taxonomy): domain Eukaryota; kingdom Metazoa; phylum Mollusca; class Cephalopoda; order Sepiida; family Sepiidae; genus Acanthosepion; species Acanthosepion lycidas. The sequence goes on along the minus strand of OZ010583.1, from coordinate 27,635,486 downwards.
GCCTCATCAACCTTTTACGATTTAATCCATTGCTGGCTGGAGAAGAGACAGATTCATATGTTTCCGAAGGATATTTTTGCGAATGGGAACGCAACTGCTTCGAAAGAAATTTGAACGCTTATCGGCAATGTCATTTTTCACTCCGATAAACACCACGCTACGAGCGCATCCCGCATAATGTAGGTAACATAAAAATTATCCGTCTATATTTTTGAGATGAGGTATTATGTACACTATTTACATTATTCGGACTATTGTCCTCATCTATGTCGCCATATTTATTACAACGTTTCGGCCGTTGTACGCTCCGGCCTTCTTCGGGTGGTTGGAATGTCGAACTGAACCCTTTATTTCGCTCACTGGGGTAGACTGTACTAGTTCCAAATGCCATGTTTAATGGATGTCAGGGAAAGGGCGTGTTATTTAGAGTGACCATCAACTTGAACAAGGCTAGCACGCTCAAACCCTCGGCCACAATGACTTGTGACAGTGCTAGCACAGCTATCGACGGCACCCAATGGTTCCATTTTATCCAATTTCATTCACAAGGCTTGGTTCAACCCGTGTTATGGTTTTCAGGCACTTTCCAAAGGTGCCGCACTTGGGGATCCACCCATCCATTCCGATGACATCAGGAAGTCTCCTTCCTGAAAAATCAACCGTAGTGAGATTAGAACCCGGAATGCGAACGTTGTAACCACTAAGCCACGTGTGTCCATCGTTTTCGGATGTATACTGTTACAAAATAACAAAGAAGACAAGGCTCTGAAGTTAAGTAGCGTTGAGTTTAGTCAATGCTTATATGCGGGATCACTTAGGTACACGGGGTACTGTAAGCTACCTACAATTATGAATAAGTTTCGGCTTTAAATAACCCACAAAAGGTTGATAAACCGTAAAAATACTACGAATTGAACATGTGAGCAATGAGAATGTTTTAAAATAAATGGTATCTGTAAGGATGCATAGATAAATTCAGAAAGATATCGTTGTAATTTCTGTGTGCACAATGAAGAAATAAGACTTGGAAAATTTAACACTCACAAGATATAATGAAGCAAGTGGGGACAATATAGAAAAGATTAGCGAAACGAAAGGACTGACAACTTACTCTAAGAAGACAGAATGTCTGGTCGTCAAAAAGAGAGGTAATTGTATGATATGAACTATGAGACTATTGTTCTGGCATTTATTTTATTGTTCTGGCATTTATTTTATCGTTCTGGTATTGATTTCGTTATTCTGGTATTTATTTTATCATTCTGGTATTGATTTCGTTATTCTGGTATTTATTCTATTGTTCTGGCATTGATTTTATTATTTTGGTATTTATTCTATTGTTCTGGCATTGATTTTATTATTTTGGTATTTATTCTATTGTTCTGGTATTTATTTTATTGCTCTGGCATTTATTTCATTGTTCTGGTATTTATCTATTATTCTGGCATTCATTCTATTGTTCTAGTATTTATTCCATTGTTCTGGTATTTATTTTATTATCCTGGTATTTATTTCCATTTTCATGGTATTTATTCTATTGTTCTGGTATTTATTTCATTGTTCTGGTATTTATTTAATTTTTCTGGTATTTATTCTATTGCGCTGGCATTTATTTTATTGTTCTGGTATTTATTTTATTATTCTGGTATTTATTTTATTGTTCTGGTATTTATTTCATTGTTCTGATATTTATTCTATTGCTCCGGCATTTACGTTATTGTTCTGGTATTTATCTATTATTTTGGCATTTATTCTATTGTTCCAGTATTTATTTCATTGTTCTGGTATTTATTTTATTATCCTGGTATTTATTTAATTTATTTTATTATCCTGGTATTTATTTCTATTGTTATGGTATTTATTCTATTGTTATGGTATTTTTAAAAATTCTTCTGGTATTTATTTTATTGCTCTGACATTTTTATTTTCTGGTATTTATTTTATTATTCTGGTATTTATTTTTATTATTCTGGTATTTATTTCATTGTTCTGGTATTTATTCTATTGTTCTGGTATTTATCTATTATTCTGGCATTTATTCTATTGTTCCAGTATTTATTCCATTGTTCTGGCATTTATTTTATTGCTCTGGTATTTATTTTATTATCCTGGTATTTATTTCCATTGTTATGGTATTTATTCTATTTCTCTGGTATTTTTTTTATTCTCCTGGTATTTATTTTATTATTCTGGTATTTATTTCATTGTTCTGATATTTATTCTATTGTTCTGGTATTTATTTTATTGTTATCACAAAATTTCGGCTGTTGTACACTTCGCCTTTTTTTAAGTGCTTATGCCTGAAAGTTACCCGGATCGAAAAGCACATAAAGAAGGCCGGAGAGCACAGCAACCGTAATGCTGTGATAACAATAATAAAGACTAGCAGAATAGTCCGAATAAAAATGTAAATAAATCGTATACAACACCAATTCTTTGGGATCAATTTTATCACAATACTCAGAAGTTTTATTCATTGTATAAAAAACAATGAAAAAAAAACGAAACCTTATTGACTTAAAACGAGACAGTTGAAATGTCCCTGATTACATAATGAGGTTAGAAAGCTTTGACAACTTGACACTCACGGGATATATCACAGGCAAAAGGGAGAGCAGGAAACAACGAGTAACCTACCTAAAGAGGGTGGAGTTGTACAATAAGCTAACATAGTTTCTTCACTAGAGGATGACGTTTCAGCTTTATTAACAGTGCAAAAGTGGGCAGATGAATTTAGGAGGGGAAGAGAGAGTTTTGAATCTGACCCAATGTCTGGACGTCCTGCACTACCACGACTGAGAAAATCATTTATCGTGTTCAACATATATTGATGGATGGCAAATTCAAAACCCTGAACCTCGCAGTTACTGACAGCATTTATACTCAAGATATTACTTAGTAAATTACTAATTGTTGTATTTCAGCGTCTCCCAACCGTTTCTCGACCAGCGCCCTCTTTTGGGCACAAACAACGCCCACCACCCAATGTCAAATTAAATTTCGAATATTATACTAAATTTCTCTTTCATGATAACAGGTATTAGTGCAAAAATAATGTTAATACTGTTTTCACTTCTATTAGATATGCAAATGATTAAAATCCTGTAAAAACGTTTTTATTTTATCGCTTATCCCAATGTTTTCAATGCGATGATTGACTTTGTTGCTTACTGGCTAAGGCTTTTACTCTAGGTCCATTTCATAGCTTATTTCAATGTTTTCAATGCGATGATTGACTTTTGTGCTTACTGGCTAAGGCTTTTACTCTAGGTTCCATACTTCTTAGAAGTAATCATAAATCATCTTGTTTTGTAATTTGTAGGCGGTTTCTTTGTTTAGTAAGAAGCTGTGTAACTGCGTTGAAACGACATTCAGCCATAGAGGAAGTTGAAAAAGCAATGAAGAAAAGTTTGATAGCTTTCCACAGCACTTTAAGAAATTTACTTTTGTAACCAATATTGAATAATTTTTGAAAATCTGAAAAAAAATGGATACATACTCACCGCCACATGAGTATGTTCTCCCCCGACAAATGAAATAAAAAAACTCTCAGTGTCCCCTTTCAGCATAACAGAGCCCACAAGGGGGCGCTATCGCCCACTTTGGGAAACACTGTTGTATAAAAAACCTCTTGGTTTTTGGGAGATTGTCTCTTTGAAGCACACACACACACACACACACACACACATATGTGTGTGTGTGTTTCAAAGAGACAGTCTCCCCAAAACGCCAATAGAGTGTGCGAGGAGAAAAATGTGTGTGTGTATGTGTGTGTATGTTGAAGCTGTTATCTGAACGACTCTATGTGAAATTGGAAACACATTAAAGGAAATACAAAATCCTGAGGGATAAAATAGTTGTGGCCAAAGACCTAATTTCCTGGCATTGTATCACTTGTTGATGCTTTAAAAGCTGTTGTCGAGTCAAATAACAGAATTGGCGGAGAAGGATGTTCAAGCTGACCTTTTCCACAACTGCTAAACACCCTTCCTCGTGTAGCCTGGGAAAAGCAAAAAAAAAGATCCCTTATTATTACAATTAGCGATAATTTCCGACGTGATAATAATGGTGGTAGGGCGTGTTTGATGAGAGGTGGAAAGAGATAACAAACAAAGCAGAATAAAAGAAAAACGCAAAGATAGACGCAACTTCTTCTTTGTGCTGTGTTCCTTCAGGATGTAGGCGATCATGGCTCTCCACAATTTCCTCTCCTTTGTAGCCCTTATAAAGTTTGTATTTTTGCTATATCTCATAATCCGTGTTCTGCTTACAGTTTATGTAGATTTTACGCTGCTTTCCTCTGTTCTTCTTCTCCCTAATATATCATGTGAGTGTCAAATTTTCCAAGCTCCAAGCCCTCTTTCCTCATTATGTCTCCTTGAATTTTTAAGTGCTTCCGATTCTAAGCATAAGTGTCCTTTTTTAAGGCAATACCACTGGACAGAAAATGATGTTTTGGCCGATATAGAGGATGCTGATTAATATCACTGCTTTAATAAGGGTATTTTTGGGAATTATGTTCGCCCTGTACAAGGTCCAGGAGCCACTCGTGATAGAATTTGACAGAGAAAGAAGCACAGTTTATGCGGATATGTGGCGGAAGATAACTGCTAACCCTAGATTTAAACAGGTTAGGATTGTAGGGATCTTGAAAGCATTCTATTTGGAGTCGGTTCCACAAAGCAACTGTTCGGGAGAAGCTGCTCGAGCGGAATTTATATCTCACGAAGATGTAGCACGAGACCTTGCCGCCAATCTAGTACTGCGCTTAAATTCATAAAGTTCAGGTACCAAAGTGGAAGTTCATCAGAACAATTGTCATGAAAGTATTATAAGAAAAGAGAAAGAGAAGCTACATTACAGCTTGTCTGAAGCCGAGATCACCACCATTAAGAGTTTTTCTTTGAATTTTATCAAGAATCTCTAAACACATAGCAGAAGCACCAGGCCTGATGTGGTAGCGATATTCAAAGCATGGACGAATGGTAGACTTATAAATGTGTAAGATAGATTCTGGTGAGAAAAATTGTCTGGCATGACACAGTGAACCAAATTCCCTAGCTACTTTCCTAGTAATTGATTCAATATAATCTTTCCAATTCGTGTCAGCGGGAAATGTTAGCCTAAGAAGGCACAACGTGTCACTCTCTTGGAGGCTAGCATCAGCCATGCTGATGGAAGGCAAAAATGTTATTTCAGACCATTAAAAGAGAGCAGTTTTTTTTATGGGGGGGAATTTAATTTAAGAAGGCATTTCTTACCCCAATTAACAACAAAGGTCATTTTTTCACCTGCCAATTTGACCTTATCGAACCGACCAGGTTTACCATTAAGACAGGAGTAAATAGTTGCGTCATGAGCATAGATACGGAGTTGAGAAGTGATGACATCAGGAATGTCATTGTTCAAATTTTGGAACCATGTAGGTTCAAGAATATATCCCTGGGGACACCTGCATTAATTAAAAAGAAAAATAACCGTCCAAGACAACTTTCATTTCAAAATTGGATAAGAAATATAAAATCAGATGAAAATTTCGTCAAGAAATACCATAACCTTTCAACGTGTGAAGACCAGCGTGACAAACCCTGTCAAATGCCTTCGAGATAGCCAAATCAACAGCCCGAGCTTCACCATTCTTATCTAATGTTTTTAGCAATAAACGTTAATACAGTTGTCATCAAGAAGAGAAAGCCATATTGCTTATCTGAAAGAAGACCCTTCGAAGTGTGATACTTAACCAATTCAGAGTTGAACCGCTAGTACTTTGCCAAAAAGAGGTAGAAGTTTAATAGACTGACAGAAGGATCAGACGGTTCGTCTGTGTTCTTTCTACTGAACTCTTTTAAGAACTATAAAATATGTAAGAAATACCAGACGACTCGTGAACCGTTGGCTCACTGACAGTTCAGGTTATGAAACATTGAAGTTGATTTCAACATTAAAATATTGTCTGTTTGAAGAAAGTTGAAATAAAAAAAAATACTTATTGTTTGTTTAAAGAAAGTAGAAATATAACTGTGGAGAGAGAGAGAGAGAGAGGGAGAGAGAGAGAGAGAGAGAGAGGTGAAAAGCCGTCATAAATGTAACTATTTTATGTCCATAATCCGGATGTTAAATTAGGTCGCCATTTGAGACAAACCCCTGTTAGTGTCAGTGTCACAACATTTACTTCTCTTCCCCTTATTACACGATAATAAATTTACATCTTTCTTTCCCCCACTCTATATAACTTCTGGCAAACACAAAGATACAAAGTTCACAGGGTTTTATATAAACGTGTGATACCGACCGACGGTTTACGGGACGGAGATGTATTTAGTGGAGCTTCGTTAAATACTCTTTAGACAGGGCGTGAGATCTTAAGCATTGCTTAAATTATTGTTGGATTAGCGTGAAAATCTGCGGTCAACCGACACACGGGACATATGATAAATTACTGTATCTATCTATACTTCTGAGATGAGGTATTAGGTTGGTGCAAAAATAATTTCGTTTTCTAACATATGTTACTATGTGAGAAAACGAAATTATTTTTGCACCAACTTAATATTAAGTACACCATTTAGTTTATAGGCACTGACTATACATGAGAGCTGTAAAATCTGTAGATTCTAGAGATGTAAATTCTTTCTTTTATATGCCGTGTCTCTTCAGCACTTAGGCGATTGTGGCCCTCCTCATCCTCCTGTCCATTGTAGCTCTTAAGTTTGCCTTTTTGTTATTCTTCCCAAACTCTGTTATACCATCCATTTATTCAAGCCCATTAGGTATGTCACACCTTGTTTACCCTCTTTCCGTCTATCCGTCCTGTGAGTATCAGATTTTCCATGCCTCCTTTCCTCATTACGTGTCCCAGAAATTTCAAATGCCTCTTCCTGATGTTAAATATACGTTTCCTCTTTGTTTCCATTCTCTCCAAAACCTCGTCGTTTTTTACATGTTCGGACCATGACATCCTTAGCATCCTTCTGTAGAACCACATTTCTGTTGATTCGAGTCTCTTCTTCTTCATCTTTTCGAAGACTGCCCCGAATTCGTTGCCATATAGGAGGAAGATATCTTTTCTTTGTTTCCAACGAAATTTTCCTGTCTCTTAATACTCTGCTTAGCTTTTGGAATGCATCTTTGACCGTCAGAATACGTCTTCGGATCTTAGTGTCGCACATTCCCTCCTCTGTTAGAATACTTCCCAGTGTGTCATCTACATATCTTATATTGTTAAGATTGTGTCCGTCAAAGATGAATCCTGGTAAGATTTCCAATTCTCTTAAAACTGCCTCGCTGCATAGGTTGAATAAGTCCGGTGAGAAGATACATCCTTGTCTTACACCCCTTTCTATTTTTGTATATCTGCTGAACACATTTTTTATGCAGGCGGTTTGCTGCCAGTATAGATTTTTTATTAATCTAATGTCTTTATCGAATATGTCCAGGCTGAGCAGCTCTGACAGATCTTTGTGGCATACTTTTTCGAACGCTTTTGCATAGTCTATAAAACACAGGTACACGTCCTTCTGCATTTGTATTGCTCTTTCTGATAAGATTCTGAGCAAAAAAATCTGGTTCCTTTTTCCGGTGTCTTTGACGAACCCGTACTGTTCTTGTTCTATCTTTGGCCTGATTCTGCTGCGCGCTCTATTCATCAGAATTCTGATAAGTTTTGTTATGTGGCTCATTAGGCTGATTGTTCGGTGGAGTTCCCTTTCGTTTGCGCCTGGTTTCTTAGGCAGTACTATGAAAATAGATCTATTTAAGACTTCTGGTTTCTCACCTTAGTTGTAGATTTCATTTATTATTTCTGTAATCTTGTCTAGGCCGAAATCGTCTAAGGCTGCCAGTGTTTCTATTACAATTCTGTCTGGCACTGCCGCTTTGTTTTTGTTCAATTTTGCTAGTACAGCTTCCACTTCGGTTTTTAATATTTCCGTCCCGTCGGTATTTCTTTGTATTGCCGGTCGTTCCCTTTCGTCGTGGAAGGGATCTCTGATATATTTATTCCATCGCTGTAGTATTTTTCTTTCTCTAATATGAGCGTTCCATCTTTGTATTTTATGCAGCCTGTTGATGTGCATGTCTTTTGTCGTGTTCTCTTATTTTTATGCATATCTCCTTTATCTGTGATACTCATTCTCTCTATGCACATTTTTCGTTGAGTCATTCATCTTTAGCCTGCTTGCATTTGTTCTTTATTTCATTGCGTATTTTCCTGTATTTGGGTCATGTCTTGGCATTGTTTTCTCTCTCCTTTGAATCATGTCGAGCATGTCATTGTGATCCATTCGTTTTTTTCTTTTTCGTCCATTTTCCTTTGTGATGATGCCGTTTTCAGATGTCACTAAATTTTCACTTAGTGTGTCCCATTTCGATCTTCCATTTCCATTTTGTCACTTGTATTTTTTTTTCACACTGTCCATATACTTTTCCTTCAGGTTCGGGTCGTTCAGGAGTCTGTTGTATTGCATTTTAGGTGCAGCGTTAGGGTTCTTCAGTTTACATAGTTTCATTCTTAGTTTACATGTAACAGGGAGGTCGTTGCTTCTGCAGTTGGCACTTGGATAGATTTTTCAGTGAACAACTACAATCTTGAAATTTTTTGATGGTTCTGTAGTCGGTTTGGTATTTAGTTTCTTCCCCTGGGCTTCTTTACGTCTATAATCGTCTTGGATGGTTTAGAAACCAGGTATTGGCTATTAACTATTGGACTTATTTTCCTCCGCGTTCGTTGCGGGTTCATTGTCCGAATTTCCCAGCTATTTCCCCTACTTTGGCATTCAGATCTCCTATAATTATAATTTCTTGTGATTTACACTGAAGCATAAACTAGAAAGATTCGATTAACTACAGGCATGTTGTTTTAAATGCCTAAAAATGTTAGTTTTCATTCAGATGTAGTGTCAAGTGTCGTGAAAGCGAGTTTGTAGTGTGACCAACATAAATATTATTTAATTCGTTGGAGATACACTCTCCCAAAGGGCACTTGAATTTATAAACTATGTTGGTTTTTTGCAAATCGCTAACCGGGGGAGAAGAATTATTGCGAAGAATTAAGTTGGATATACTAGATTTAGTGTAGTATATGATTAATTTAATTTTTTTGCTAGGATCTGTAGTTGATATATTAGAATATACTAATTTTTTTAGTATATTTTCATCTTGTTTATAATTAGTATGCATTTGATTACGATATAGGAGATTAATATGATTGAGATCAGTAGAAGCAGTATTATGTACAATTTGCTTAGTATTGAGATTTCTAAGAAAGCATCTTATTTGTTCATCAACTATATAGTTTGGAAAGCTATTATTAATAAGTGTCTGTTTTATATTCTTTAGTTCACTGTAAAAAATCTGTTTTGTGGATGAATTAGTTTCTGCACGATGTATTAGATTCTTTATAATTGCTATTTTGTAGTAATATGGGCATTCGCTCTTGTAGTTAACTGTACATGAATTTATGCTTGTAGGTTTTTTGTATGGCGAAATAGTAAATTTGTTATTATTTGTGTTTATCAATATGTCAAGGAAGGGGATTTTATTAGTAGTATTGAGTTCATATGTGAATTTAAGGACAGAATTATTTTGGAAACGTTTTTGAAGTTGAATTATTTCATCTGTATTTTTAACTAACATAAGAATATCATCAACGTATCTTAGGTAGATTGACGGTTTTTTAAAATCTGTAAATATCTTATTTTCGAGGTTCGACATGTAGAAATTGCTAAATGTCGGACCCAGTACTGAACCCATGGAGACACCATCACGCTGCATATATATATATATATATTGTTATTATGATCAAAGAAAGGGACTTCAGTAGTACAAGCCAATAGTAGTTTTCTTAATATATTTGGATTAATTTTAAGTGGGGGTAAAGATGAGTTACTGTATATATTTCGTATAATTATGTCAATAGTTTCAATAACAGGAACATTGGTAAATAAGTTTTCAACGTCAAGTGAAGCCATGATTTCATTGTCAGGTTTTTCACTTTTTAGGATTTGGATTATTTCTAATGTTAACTTAACACTATATTTACTAGGAAGGTAGGGAGTAATAAGTTGGTTTGTTCAATTTTTCTTTTGCCATTTCAATTTGCCTTTTATACAATGCACACAATATATATATATATATATATATATATATATATATATTTGTTTTTTTTTTAAATATCGGTAACATATGTCTCTTCAATTATTTAAGTTTTTCTAACTTCAGTAGAGTTTCTTTATATATAATTGCTAACATTATTTTGATTACATGTAATATGTTGATCTATATATACGCGCTATATATTGCACTAGATTTTGACAAAATAACAAGTCAACATACCAGAGACTGTGGTGTATGTTCATGTGCATGTGAGGTCAATGTAAGAGTTTAATGTTATATAAACTTGTTTAAAATAATTCTCGCTGCCTAAATACACCTTATATATATATATATTATATATATATCTGTGTGTGTGTAAAGTTCGTCAATGAGAGGGAAAGGTGAGAAGGTGACTATGGCGAAAAAATGAGAGGAAAATGACTGTTGCTCTCTTAGAATTCTGTTGGGCAACAAAATAATGTTTCAACAAAATTAAATTTAAACTTTAACCTTAACAGAATTTAGCAACGAATGCCTGGTGCTGGCAATAAGCGCGAACTGCAACAGTTTTTCGAAGCGTCAGAACAACTGGAGGGGGATGTAGTGAAAATGGAATATAAATATAGGAAAGAGAAGTAGATGAGAAAGGAAATGGGAATGAAGAAGAAGAAGAAGAAAAAGAAGAAGACAGAAAGAAGGAATGAAGAGAAGAATTAACAAAAGAAGAGAGAAAGAGAGGAGAAAATGAAGGAGAATGAGAGAATAGTTAAAGAGAATAATAAAATGAAAGGGGAGGGGAGGAAAAGAATTTAGCGACACAGCATGATGGAGTCAGAAAAAGTTATTTAAGAGAAGAAGAAACAAAAAGGAAAAGAAAAGGGTTATAAGTTGCAGAGGATAACCATGAGAAGGAACGAGAACGTAAAACAGAGAGAGAGAGAGAGAGAGAGAGAGAGAGAGAGAGAGAGAGAGTTAAATAGAAGGAAAAGAAAAGTAAAGAGAAGGAAGGAGGAAACAGAAAGTGTTTGAAGAAAAAAGAAAATGAAGGAAGTAGAAAGAGAACGAGAGGGAGTGAGAAAGAAGAAAAGCTAAAATATGGAAAGAGAATGAATACAAAAAAGAAAAGAAGGCCTTAGCCACATATATACATATCTGCGTGTGTTTTATGTATATATGTGAGCATTTATACGCAGAGCGTTCTAAAGGAAACACATACGCACGCACACGCATGTCAGTAGAAACACACACACGCGAGTACGCGTGCGCGCACACACATTATATATATATATATATATGAATGAGATAACGATATGAATTTTTCAATATCAAGAATAATATTGGGGAAAATCTATGAAAAAATGGACGAAACTTTGTCATATATATATATATATATATGAAGAAATATAGTCTTAAGGTGTGCTATATTTATGGGATAAAGTGCTCAATATCAGAGATAGAGCGTGTGTAAATATAAAAGTGAACATTGAAGTCAACACAGAGGCGACAGTCTGTTTCATGCTAGACGCAATCGTGGCTTGACGATTGCGTCTAGCATGAAAGAGACTGTCGCCTCTAAGTGTTGACTTAAATGTTCAATTATATATATATATATATATATATATATATATATATATATATATATATCCAGATGAGAGAAAAAACAGATGGAGTAAAATTCCACTCTTCGTAGCATCTTTTTTTTTAAGTGCTCAATGCAAAGTAGAGCAATAATGATAATAATAATAATAATATATATATATATATATATATATATATATATATATATATATATATTATATATAAGATAAGATGAGTACCACCATATATATATATAGAGAGAGAGAGAGAGAGAGACAGACAGAGAGAGAGAGAGATAGAATGAGTTCAACACCAAGCGGTGACTGTGTTTCATGTCCTGAAGATTTCAAACATGAAACATATTGTCGCCGCCACTCAGTGTTGACCCCATTTCCACTTTTATGTTTACATGCGCCCTGTCTCTGATATTGAACATTTCTGTGCGTGCTAGTTTGATCAAAGGCCAGTGAAATAACCTTGTTAACAATTTTTTATATTTACCCTTTTATATTTCAACTAATATTTCTGGTTTCTGCTACATATTTAAACATAAATTCTCCAATCACAGATTTCGTTCGGTTTCCATAAGCACTATATCGGTTTCAACATTTTTTAATATCGCTTCTTTGCCTCTTCACGTGAGAATTAGTGTCATCGTTTGTTTTTTTTTTTGTTTTTGATCAAACTTATTTAGCATGCTTCTTTCATTTGTAGTCGTTTTTTTAGTTCATGTGATATAGCATTTTGTATTATTGGTAATGAATTATAGGATATTTTCTTAGTCTTTAACCGAATTTATATAAAAGAAAACTGCACTCATTATATATATATATATATATATATATATATATATATATATATATATATATATATATATATATGAGTTCTCATAGCCGCTGGGGTATTTCGTACAGAAAAAACGTTAAAATTCCCTTCCTTTCTGCCGTGCGATGATGGCCTAAGATATCTGACTGATATCAAATCAATCGGGTTGCTGTGATACAGCGAGATAGATTGTCTGTGGATTACTATATATATATATATATATATATATATATATATATTACTTTGGTCGGAAAATAATTATACTTAAATATTTGTATTTATAAAAAGAATGTATAAGCATAAAAATAAAAAATAATATATATATATATATATATATATATATATATATATATATATATGTGCGTGTGTACAGATGTATGCATACATATATGTTTATAGACGTATAAATATATTGACATATTTGAGATATTATTGATCCAAATTGCGGGTCTGTTTGCATTATGCCTGTCCTATTAAAGGAAATGGATACTGTATAAAACGGAACCAAAATCCAGATGTAGTTTCACCAACAGTCAATATGCGTTAATTTTGACAAAAATAGGCCGTAGGCTAATATGTGTAATTTAAATATTTAAATACTTAAAATAATTAAATACGTAGAATAAAATAATAATTACATTAAAAATAAATATATAAATAAATGAAAAAGCAAAAATTCAACAGTAAATGATTTACTAACTTTCGATTATTACGCAATGAATTTCATCACTTAACGGCCACCATAGTTTATATTTCTTTATAGAATCAGCTTTATGAATATTTTAGAGCGTTCTTAAATTTAAAATTTGAAAGCTTAAAGATGTTTTTCTGCCACTTTACTTCTGTGTATAAATACAAATTACAAAATATTATCTCCACATTTACCTTGATAAAGTAACTCAGAGGACGAAACGCGTTAGTAAAGTTAAGTGGTCCTTTTGTCTTTTATTTATATTGTCTTTATAGATATTTATAACTGAATCTTTACACACACACACACACACACATATATATATTCATGTATATTTTGATATATTTTCTGTTTATACGTTATTTTTATAGATACAAATGTTCATGTAAATGATCTGTTTATAACAGCATTAATAACATTTACCGGCCTGAATATCCGAGAAATTTGATAGAAAATATGTCTCCTCCGACAGGAATCGAACCTGTATCCAACACAGAACCGTCATATAGCCTAACATGCAATACTATTTAGTTACAGATGAAGTTTCTGGTTACCATGATCAAATTACTGTTTGTAAACTACAAATTTCTCATGATTTCTCTCGAATGCTCATATCTGCTCGAAGCGCATCTTAACGTAAACAAATGACATTATATATCGTGACATGGACTAGGTTCGACAATTATTTGAATATATTTTCTATTTATACGCTATTTTTATAGATAAAAATATTTAAGTAACTGCTCTGTTTATAATAAACAGTATTAACAACATTTACCGGCTTGAATGCCCGAGGAATTTCATGCAAAATATGTGTCCTCCGACAGGAATGGAACCTGTATCTAGGAAATTTATAGTTTAAAAACAGTAATATATATATATATATATATATATATATATATATATATATATATATAAAGTAAAGAATATCTTGGTAATCCGTATGGATAATCCAAAGGAGGATGAAATCCTGAGAGCTCAATGTTAAGTCAAAGCGAATAATTTAATTTAAATGAAAAACAGACCACTTGAAGGCTCCATTGTAATAATTTGTTTCACCAGAGAATTCTCTGTTGAAATAAATTAAATAAATGAGATAGAAAAATTAATTGGGTCGCGAGAAGGATGTCTCTGGACTTCCCGCAGAGTACTGAGAGATAAAAATTAATTAGGTCAAGTTCTGACCGAAACCAAAGTGTCCGTTGGACCACCCCCACATCATTTGGAAAAAACACCTGTTTTATGTCGAAGCTGGCCACGATAGGCAAATTATTTTATCGGAACAGATAATTGGCGAAAATCTCGTTGACGAACTCCAGATGAAGTTCGGAGACCATCCTAAGAGTCGTGTGAGGTCTCCTCGAAGAAAAGAAAGAAAAGAAAAAAAAAAGGGGAAGATAATTTTTTTCCTTTGAGTGATAATTAGCAAACACCTACGCCGCTGAGCGTTCATTGGCTGAAGGGTGGCGTGAGAGGCAGGCGAAGGTAAACATGTGAAGAAGGAAGGGAGGCCTGTTAACGCCCCCCCCCCCTGAAGGGATCGGTGTGAGATGCCACTGTGACAGAGAGGGGAAATTCGTTGACACCCTCTGAGGGTATGGGTGAGATACCAATGTGAGAACAGAAGGTGGGAGGACGATTCCCTACCCTAGAAAGTAAAGACCTCCAAAAATGGAAATTACTAAATTTTCCTGACCAAAAACAAAGAAAGTTCTTAATGCGGATTTAGAATTATCAAGGAACCTCAAACCCCAACAGGCCCACCCCTGTTTTGGTCGGCGTCCATATAAGCAGAGTCGCAACGAGTTGCGGGAGTTGAATTAAGGAGTTCGCAGCTGAATTGAATTGAGTTGGGTTGGAGTTGCAGACCCGCCTCGCAGGAACCTGACTGAAAGATTCACGCATTCTCGACCTCAACTTCTAACCAAGAACAATTTATTTTTGAAGAACGACTTAGACTCACACCACCAAAACAAGTTTTACCAATATCGCCTGAAGAAACACCAAAACCAGTTCCTTAAAAAAACAAAAAAACAAAAAAAAAAAGCAACTTAAGATATTAAGACTCGCCTAACGAACACAAAGTGTCACGAATCCATATAAGCGGGTTGGTTGTATTCAGCAACCAGATATAAAATATTGTTATCCTTTTTTTAACACATTTGAACTTTTCGAGTTATTACTTTATTTTCTTTTACATATACTTGTGTGGTATTACCCTTGTTCGAACTCGACTTGCATTACGGCCCGGCGACTGACTGATTTTGTCTACTTAAGATCAAATCACAACGTGGGTAGGTTAGACTAGAAATCAAAACAGTTACTTCGGTAACCAGACGTTGGAGGCGAGCTGGTAATGACAAGGCTGATACCGAATCTAACCAGATTCCCATCCGAATCAGCAAAAGGTTAGAACGTCACATTTGGTGCCGCAACCAATACCAAGTCACATTGGTCGTCACAGGACAGGATAGGACGGCGACGGCGCGGAGACAGACGGGGTGACGTCACAATTGGCGCCGCGACCAGGACAGCACGGCGGGCGCGGCCAAGCAGACGTCACATTTGGCGCAGCGACACCGGGGGACGTCACAATAGTAAGTGGCTTCACCGAACCATGACATCATGGAAATATTCACATCTATATTGGTTTTGCTCTGATATCTGGTGAGCCAGTGTGACCTAGTATGTTCATGACGAGGCAACTGGAATTATGGAAGTTCCAACGTGTTATAATAGTGGGTGCTAGACAGCAGGGACATTCAATTTCTGAAATGTAGGGATTTAGTATGTCATTCGTATTGAAATTAATTTTATTTTGCAATTTTTTTCAGAAATCATTTCCTTTGGAAGTAAATAAATAACCTTATAACATCTATGAATTTGAAGCTGACAATGCAGTTTCGAGTTGAACAGTAGTTTCTTGTTTGTTTGTTTAAATATCTTCATTACGTACAAATGCCATAATACCAACTTTAAAACTTAAAAAAGAATATCTATAGATTTTACATGTTTTGATAATGCCAAAAAGTACAAACGAAAGGGATAGATCTTGTACGTAAACGATAAAAGTTTACTAAAAACTAACAAAATATTCCTTGTCTCCATCTTTAATCAAAGTGCAAAATAAACACACAGACAGAAAACAGAGACAAGAAATAAAAAATGAAAAATGAAGTGGAATTTTCTTATCCGGGGATTTTACATGTTTTGATAATGCCAAAATGTACAAACGAAAGGGTATAGTAGGGGTACCTGGTGGAAGGCATTAACACCTATCCTGGTCAGCATAGTGATCCACCATAGATGCTTTATGAGCGTAAACAGAGATATCTGGCTAGAGTTTCCTGTGGCAATAGACACTGGCTCAGGTCGAAGCAACATTCAATGGAGGAAGTAACAGAGCCATATCCAGCAGGTTAATATTTTAGCTTCCTTGGCAGATAGGAGAAGAAAACCCACTCAAGAGTGTCACTATTAGCACTTCGACACTGGAGCAGGAGTTTTGTATTTTTTGCAGCGAAACAAGAGACCGACCATTCTTCAAGCATGTTTTGCGATCGCACGAATATACGCCTTCCGTGATGAAATGATACTAGTCTAGTTTTAAAGGTATTGAATGATACCAGTCAGTCATTGAACTACGAGAAGTAGGTCAGAGGAGAGAGCAGCTGCCAGGCACTGGTCACCACTCCCAGCCTCACTCCAACACACACACACACACACACACACACACACACACACACATATATATACATATATATGATACTAGATAGTAAAGCCTTCTACAAACCCGCTACAACCCTAATCGTGGCAAACAATTAGTGAAAAACAATCAGATCTCTTCGGTAATATAGCACACGGTAAAAAAAAATCAATCAAAAAAAATGAAAAAAATCACTGGAAAAGAAAATTCCGCTTTATTTTACATTTTTTTTTATTTTTTGTCTCTGTTTTTTTTGTGTGTGTTTATTTTGCACTTTGATTAAAGATGGAGACAAAGAATATTTTGTTATTTTTTGTAAACTTTTCTTGTTTACGTACAAGATCTAACCCTATCGCTTGTACTTTTTGGCATTATCAAAACATGTGAAATCTATAGATATTTTTTTTAAATTTTAAAGTTGGTATTATGGCATTTGTACGTTATGAAGATATTTATACGAAATAACAAGAACCTGGTGTTCGATTCGAAACTGTATTGTCAGCTTTAAATTCATAGATGGTTATTTATTTGCTTCTAAGTTCCAAAGGAAATGATTTCTGAATAAAATTACTAAATAAAATTAATTTCAATAGAAATAGTGCTTAATATATTATTTTCACTTTTATGAAAATCTGCTCGTCTAATTTTCGAAAATAATTTTTGAAAAGAAAAACTTTTTCGAGATTTAAGGATTTTCAGAAGATAAAAAATATTTTTTTAATCTGTATCTCCAAAGGAGAAGGATTTCTTCCTTTCTTTTCTTCTTCTTGTTCTACTATTTCGTTCGTTTCTTTCTTTCTTATTTTTATCCTTTTCTTTCTTTCTTTCTCTCTTTCTTTCTTTTTATTCTTTCTTTCCTTCTTTCATTCAGTATCACCCTTTTCTAATTATTTTTTATGTAATTTCTTTTTTACCCTTTTCTTCATTTTTACGTCCATCTTTCTTTCACTTTTCTTCTTCATGCTTTCTTTTTGTTATTTTTTTTTACTCCTTTTATTTTCAATACTTTCTTTCTTTCTTTCTCTCTATCATATACTTTCTTTCTTTCTTATACTTTTATTTTTTCCTCTTTTCTTTTTTACTTCTCTCTATCGTTCATATTTCTCATTTCATTCTATTTAATTCATTTTTCTTTAATTCATTTTTCTTTCTTTCTTTCTATTTCGAATTTTCTTTTCTTTTTTCTTTTTCTCTCTATCCTTTATATTTTTACTCATTTCATTCTATTTAATTATTCTTTCTTTCTTTCTTTCTTTCTTTCTTTCTTTCTTTCTTTCTTATACTTTTATTTTTTCCTCTTTTCTTTTTTACTTCTCTCCATCCTTCATATTTCCCATTTCATTCTATTTAATTCATTTTTCTTTCTTTCTTTCTTTCTTTCTTTCTTTCTTTCTTTTTATTTCGAATTTTCTTTTCTTTTTCTTTTTCTCTCTATCCTTTATATTTTGACCCATTTCATTCTATTTAATTATTCTTTCTTTCTTTCTTTCTTTCTTTCTTTCTACAAACGTACAGCAAGGTACCACGTAGATATATTTTATACGTGTTTCTTTTCACATACCCCTCACGTTCAAACCGACCCTAAATAAACAAACCCTGCCGAAGAAAACTGATTTCGCGGATTGATTTATTTTGTAAGGTCAAATGTTGTACATTTTTTGACTATCTGTTGATTTCATCAAACCAGTTAAGTATTTAAAAGAAAATTGTCCAAGAGTGTCAAGGCTGTTCAGCTGTCAACATAAACATTGGCCTTTTTGCACCAATGCGACAATCCACACCTTCCCGCGTTTTTTTCTCACGCTACGATAACGAGACTGGAGCTGATTCAAACGTAATACAGTGGCAAGCAAAAGAAATGAGAAATCTAGCGAAATATAATCTTATTTTTTTTTTTACTTAGGAGCTTTGAAGATCTGTGGTGACTGACCTCTGTAATAAAAGTTGTATTCTCGTGAACACAGTGCGAGGCAGGAATACTCACACAGGTGCATTGTGATGCAGAAATTATTAAGGCATGTAAGCTTTTTGATATACCTCAAGATGATCATTATTCACGATTAAGATAGGTGTACAAATTTCCCATGTTAAATTATCAAAAACAGATTGCATAAAATCTGGAGGCTTCAATTGGTCTTTTTAGTGAGGTTAAATTTAATTTTCAAGATGAGAAGAGCTACACCCTCGTGCAAATTAATTGAAACAAGACGAATAATTCCGTTATTATTTACTTTTTTTTCGTATTTTCCCAATGACACGTGACCCAATGCACATGTTAGTACTTTGTATGTCGATTTCACAAAGCCTTTCCTTGCAGATTGACCACAGATTCTCGACTGGATTTAAATTAGGAGAATTTCTGTGCCAGTCGATAATACTTTGATTTGCTCACTGGTAAGACTTGCCGTTCTGTTCGTGCAGCGTTACAATTTTCTCACGTTTCCTTGGAGTAACGTCCATCGCAGATAATGGCCTTATGACAACTAATGGACAGTCGAGACAATAGTATCTGGGCTTGATGAAAATCTGATGCAATCACGAAGGCCAAACAAATTTCATCATACAACCCGAAAATAGATTCATATTACTGCACACTACTGCAAATGTCCTAATCAGAGGAAAAATAGAAATCAATTACACCCGGTCACTCTAGTGGGTATAAAAGTTACTGTAACATCCAAATGTTATTACCTTAGGTCGGAGTGGACCTGGTAACAACAGCAATTCAGAAGTGGTTTCACGCTCCTCAAAACCTCCAGTTTCCCGATCAGAGGCCTTGCTGCCGGATGTAGTTTATCATCATACCCAGAGCCCCAGAAAGTACCTGACACCTCCTGCGATGCACTACTTTTACAAGAGTACTGTTGCTATATCAGAGCTGGGGCTACTCTGTCCTGTCTTGTGATTTTCAGGCTTGATAGAGTTCAGAAGCCTTCTATGTGGTTTTGTGGATGATGAATTACTTTCCATACTATAAATCCTTTAATACAAACAAAAGTCGCAAGCTTCTCGTTACGCTATCGTTATTTCCATGACAAATGTTCTAACGAGTTACATTCCTTTCAGTCCTTCACAGCTAAGGCCAGACATGCCACGTACACTGTGACGAATCATCCTGATTCCTTTTATATTCCTTTCGTAAGAAGGAGGTTCCACTTGAGCAGATCCTTTCCAAGAGCCGCTACTTTTTGGATTAGTCTCCTGAAAGGGTGCTATCCCAATCTTATTCCCTTCAAGTCTAGGCTCAACCAATATCGTTCGTACATATCCTTATGATCTGTAGTCCTGAGTATGATAGCCGGCAGCAGGCTTCAGATTTGGTTTGGTTTAATTTGGTTTACGGCATATCAACCTCAATGGAGTATTTAATACCGACAAAATTTTTATTGCTGGTAATATTTGTTTTTTCAAACATGTATTGCTAGTAATATTTTTCCTTACAAAAATCTATTTCTAATAATATTTTTTTAAAAAAAAGTATTGCTGGTAAAATTTTTTGCCTAAAATGTATTGCTGATAATGTATTGATGGTAATAATTATTTTCTTTTACAAAGTATTTCTGGTATTAAAACCTATTTTTACGCTTTCATAGTGTTTTGACCCCAATTTGGGGGTTAACTATTTGCCCATAGTTGAGACCCTAACAGGTGCTACCACCCCGGGTCAGGGTGGACCTGGGAACACCAGCAATTAAGAGGTGGTTCCACGTTCCTCAAAACCTCCTGATCATAGGTTTTGCTGTTGGACGTAGTTTATCGTCTTACCCAGGACGCGGATGTAGTTTATCGTCATACCCAGGATGGCAAAGCTTCAGATTGGGAGATTGGAGGTTTTGAGGAGTGTGAAACCACCTCTTAATTGCTGTTGTTCTCACTCTGATCCGGAGTGGTAGCACCTGTTAGGGTCCCAGCTATGGGAAAATACTGAATCCGAAAACATGAAGAAACATTATGAAAGTATAAAAAAATATTTTTATAGTAAAAATACCACCAATACATTTTTATATATATAGAAAAAATTACCAACAATATTTGTTTATAGTAAAATTACCGACAATATTTGTTTATAGTAAAATTACCGACAATATTTGTTTATAGTAAAATTACCGACAATATACTAATCAACATAAAACAACATTTCATGACATTAATTCATATAATATCCTACAATTTCTTAAATCAAATTGTATGCCAAAATATATCTTCAACAAAACTACAACATAAAACACATCTTATTGCGTCTAGTACTTACGTTCACACAAACCTGTATATACACTAAAGCCGAATATCATTTCGCATGTATTCAACTGTTTGTTTGTTTGGGTTTTATGGCATATCAACCACTGGGGGTTATTTAATGCCAAATCCAGTTTATATGAATTTTAAATGCCTATTTTGTATGGAATAAAAAATGTATAGCTGGCAACATTATTGTTTAAAAAAAAAAAAAACGTATAGCTGGCAACATTATTGTTTAAAAAAATGTATAGCTGGCAACATTATTCCTTTACAAAAAACGTATAGCTGGCAACATTATTCCTTTGCAAAAAAACGTATAGCTGGCAACATTATTCCTTTACAAAACAAACGTATAGCTGGCAACATTATTCCTTTACAAAAAAACGTATAGCTGGCAACATTATTCCTTTACAAAAAAACGTATAGCTGGCAACATTATTCCTTTACAAAACAAACGTATAGCTGGCAACATTATTCCTTTACAAAACAAACGTATAGCTGGCAACATTATTCCTTTACAAAAAAACGTATATCTGGCAACATTATTCCTTTACAAAAAACGTATAGCTGGCAACATTACTTTTTTTTATAAAAAAACGTATAGCTGGCAACATTACTTTTTTACAAAAAAACTTAGAGCTGGCAACATTATTGTTTCAAAAACATAGAGCTGGCAACATTATTGCTTCAAAAACTTAGAGCTAGCAACATTATTTTTCTGAAAACATTATCTGAGACCTTGCTGTTGGATGCAGTTTATCGCCGTACCCAGGACGCGGATGTAGTTTACCGTCATACCCAGGACGTGAGTAAAACTTGGAAAACTAGGAGTTCACTATTTACCCATAGCTGGGACCCTAACAGGTGCTACCACCCCGGGTCAAGGTGGACCTGGGAACACCAGCAATTAAGAGGTGGTTCCACGCTCCTCAAAACCTCCGGATCAGAGGCCTTGCTGTTGGATGCAATTTAACGTCATACCCAGGACGCCTCATTGGGGGGGGGGTCTTACCCCTCTACAGAGGCGTATTCTAAAGCCCCAGCCGACAGGGCCGGTATTCAACTGGGAAAACAGGATAACGTATATCATATTTTTATTACTTCAAAGCCCCCAAGAAAATTAAATTTTAGCATTAAATGACCCATAAGGTGTTGATGTGCCCTTAACAAATTAATCAAATCAAAGCTCCCAAGAAAATTAAATTTCGACATTAACTGACCCGTAACGTGTTGATGTGCCGTTAAACAAAGAAATCAAATGAAATCAAATCCTCTATTTACATTCATAAAACAACCTTATTCACTAATCTTATGACTTTCTGGCCATGCATTGGGTGAACAATTAATAAAAAAAATATAATCATTCTGACGGTCGATGTAGGTGTCGTATTACGTCACAAACTTTTATTTTATTAACTCTATCCACAGTTAGGCACAGGTAAATGTAAGAAATCCCGAGTTGATCGAACGCCCTACAGTAGTAAAGCTTTGCATAATGACCATGCTAATTATGTCAGAATTCACGCACTGAAAGTCACATGCATTCAGACGCGTGGCATTTTGTTCTATAAATAAGATACACACATATATATATATATATATATATATATATATATATATATATATATATGCGCTCCATTTGTTCTTATTCCATCCTAACTAAACGAAGGAATGTACTTGACATCTGTTTTGTGTTTAAATCAAATTAAGTATTTTGAATATCAAACTGAATTTCTTTTTCTAAAATAAGTTGAACATTATTAACCAATTTAAGATTCTTTACTTCTGTTCTAAGTACTACTCAGATTCGTGAGTATCGGTCTCTTGACCAAAAGGTCCGTGATTAGATTTCAGGTGAAAGTTTGGCGAAATAAGTGTAAACATCTTTTACATATGGTAAGTTAAACTCCTAATCCGAATAATAAGATCAGTTGTAGGATTGCTTGCTTGATAGTGGACTACGTTTAACGGACGTTAGGAGGCGTGATAATTAGCGTTGTAAAAAGAGTTACACTCTCTCTCACTCACAGTGTGTCGTAGCAACTACATGGGACACATCTCCATTAGAGAATATATCTTCCTCCGGAAATCCGACTTTTTAATTTCAACAAACCACGTGTCTCTCTCGATTTCTCTCTCTGTCTCTCTCTCTCTCGCTGTCATATACGCACACACACATACACACATTACAGTGTTTATTTTCATTCCTTTATTTTGAGTTGTCTCTTTGTACATACAAAACGCTCCAGTAAATACCTGCCTCCTCCCCCCGTTATCCTCTACCTTCATAAAATTCAGTTCATACATGTTTGACCGTTAAAACAGGTCCGAACTCGATAAGGCAAAAAAAATTGTTCAGGTAACACCACAGAAATGCCCGTAGCCAGAGTGTCTAAACGATCTTATGTCTAAACGATCTTATGTCTAAACTTCCTTGTTTCCTGTTTAGGATTGGAGTTCCGGTTCCTTCTAAACATTGCTACTCCTAACGCTTGTGTTTTGCTACGCTAATGTAACTTCACACAATAACCCTCTAACTTGAGGGGCTCTTGGGTCTTTTATTGGTTGAACATTAGTAAAAAACAAAAAACTTTTTTCTTTCTTTCTTAACACTTTTCCTTTCTTTCTTAACACTTTCCCTTTCTTTCTTTCTTTCTTAACACTTTCCCTTTCTTTCTTTCTTAACACTTTTCCTTTCTTTCTTTCTTAACACTTTTCCTTTCTTTCTTTCTTAACACTTTTCCTTTCTTTCTTTCTTAACACTTTTCCTTTCTTTCTTAATTTTATATGTATCAATTTCAGAATTAATATGCATATCATAGCCACATGTTGCCAGTAATTATAAAAATATATAAGCTAGAGTAATATCTTAGTTGTCAATACGTATAAAATTTTCACGAATCTTGCACATATGACAAGGATGGATATATCCTTTATTAAACCAGAGAAATGAACAACCGTACCCTTAAGCAGAATATCAGTTGAATCCACATTCAATTTTTTATGTTTTTCTTGCTTTGAATCAATGAGTACTTTGTAATGTTTATCAATATTTACTAAGCTTTGGATAGTCGTGTTATTTATTTTTGTTTTATTTAGCTAGGTGTTATCAATCATTGCCAACTCATCTCAGTTTAGTTGACATAACAGCGTTCCAAATAGCGCCGTCGCCATGATAAAACCAAGAATCAAAATCACCGTTTCCGTTTTCATACGGCATAAAATAAGCCAAAAAGGCGGCGACAAACTCATACAATTATATGACACAGAATGCTATCATCAGACGATTATTTAACGTGATCTCATCGTCCCGGCTGCAAACATCAGTGAGTATTATCTACTTTATCTTTCAATGAAAGCAAAAATATATTCGGTGTCCAGACTGCATCTTTGTACTTTTTGTATCACAGATTGTGAGGTAGGAAAGTCGCTCTTATCATATTAGATTGGTGCAAATCTTCTCAATACCATCGTTTGTAAAATGTTAGAGAAATTTAAGAAGTGTCTTTAAAATTGACGTAGCTCTTTTTTCATATCAAAATCGATTTCATCGTCTAGGTAGTTGCTTGTATTATCCAGGTGATCGATAAATACTTGGGTAGAAAGCAAAATTGGTCTGTAAACTCCGGACGATTGAGTAAACGTTCTGAATAAAAAAAAATATTATTCGTATAAGTCAAGAAATAACAATTTTAGATATGTGACTTTGAGATATGCATGAATCACCTGGAAAATTCAAGGGAAGACATTTAAAGTACGTTTCGAGGATTTTGATAAAAAAAAAAACAAAAAACGCCGAGTGTATGTGGAGCAGGACAAAATGAATAATGCAAAATCAGTATCAGACTTTACTTGAACTTTTTCTTAAAAATATTTAGTTGAATTTACGTGGCGGGAAAAATCTTGGAAAATCAGTTTTGCCATACCGTCAGCAATATGCCATTTTAATTAGTATACGAAACTTGTTATTTAAATAAAATTAAAGATATACATAGATCTGTTATGTTTTTTGTTCAGTTCCGTCACCCAGATAAAATGCGACGCTAAAACACAGTTTTGACAAGATCATTACACCAGTTGAATTTTTTATTTGAATATTTGAGGTTCCAGATCGTCGGCAATATTGTATATTTATGGTAAGTCTCGTGGATTCTCGGTAACTGCCATAAGTTTATCGACAATAATCCTTCTGCGTAGTATGTATTCTTTATGCCTATCATCTTAATCCTTATCGACCTCTGGGAATCGGTTGGTTTATCCAGGAATCGATAAATACTTCGGAGAGGAAAAATCGGTCTATCAACACCGTAGAAATGAATAAATGTTTTGAATAAAAAAACAAAAACAAAAAACAAACAAAAGAAACAACAACAACAACAACAAAAAAAAAAAACAAAAAAAAAACTAACATCCGTATAATTCATGAAATATGAATTTCAGTCTGTGACCTTCAGTGCCCAAACCGCAACTTTGTATTTTTTGTGTCATAGGTTGTGATGTAGAGAAATCGACCTTATCATATTAGATTGGTGCAAACATCTCAGTACCATCTTTTGTAGAATGTTAGAGAAATTTAAGGAATAACTTTAAAGTTAACTTATTCCTTTATTCCTATCAACTTAGTCGATATCCACATTTACGGATCGATTGGACTATCCAAGGAATCGATAAATACTTGGTGGGGAAGCAAAATGGGTCTATAAACTCCAGAGCATTGATTAAACGTTTCTGAAATAAAAAACAAAACAAAACAAAAACTAACATTCGTATAAGTCAAGAAATAATAATTTCAGATTGTGAGCTCGAAATATACACGAATCACCTGGAAAATTCAAGACATTAAAACACGTTCTTGAATTTCTTGACTAAAATGTGCCTACCTGAGTGGATTGATGCTACATTTAATTTGGAAATAGAAAATAAAGACACTGAATTTCACTTACAAGATTGACATATGTGTGGATCTCGAAGTTACTTCATTTTTCAAAAGTGAAAGCCTCAGTGACTCTTGGAGTAAAGTACGCACTTATGTTAAACTCCCAAAATTAATACAGTAGTTGAATCAGTTTTATACACATTCCCAAATTCACGCATGGCTAAAGCTAGTCTTAATTGCAATCCTAGTTAAGGAGAAGAATAGACTGAACCTGAAAGGGAGTGATAACTTACAACTAAAACTCAATAATTGCTAAACAAATATCAATGTTTTTGCTACTACTCATCATAAAAATTGTTTCCATTACTGATGTATTCCAATTCAATAAAAAAGTATATCAATTTATTTTTCAAGTGTTTATTATTACCTGTATTATATATGAATTTCTTCTTCTTCTTCTTCTTCTTCTTCTTCTTCTTCTTCTTCTTCTTCTTCTTATTCTTCTTCTTCTTATTCTTCTTCTTATTATTATTTCCTTGGGTTTCTGTTGTATATCCACATTTCATTCTGGGACCCAGTCATAGGCCTAAGGTAAGAAATGACATCTACTGATAATTTTTGCGACCCTTCCCCACCAAAAAAACAAGCAAAACAAAAAACACACACATTCTACAGGAATCCTTTCACTGAGTCTATCGGAATTCAATCAATATTGATATCTTCATGTACAACATTTTTTAGATTTCTACTTCAAGATCTTCGTAATGTGTGAGCGGTATTTGCGAGTACAATTATTTGTATTTCTTTAAGGCATGGGCTGCTAGAAATCCCTTTACTGAGTCTAACGGAATCTTTTTCAATCAATTCGTGGCCTCCAAATACAACTTGAATTATCGATATCTTCATGTGCCATATTTTTTAAATTTCTACTTCAAGATCCTTGTATTTTGATAGTTTCTGGAAGATCTTCAAAGGTACATTACAATTTGCAGGGACTGCCGTGTCAATTAGAAAGCACATTCTGTTCTCGTGGTCTTTAATCGCAATGTATGAGCGATTAGCTTTGATTTTTCTGTCTGCGTGTATTGTAACGTCCCATAAAATTGTTTTAGGTCCTATTTCTGTAACCAGATTTGGGCGATGAATTTCTTGCAGTTTTGTTTACATAAAAGTTGTAGATTTTCCTGTGCAGATATTGGCCATTCTATCATGCCGTGTTGTTATTATTATTATTATTATTATTATTATTATTATTATTATTATTATTATATTTCTCTGCAGGTGTTTTTAATTTTCAACGAAGATCTTGCATTATCGGTGTTTTTCATCAAGTCGTACGACCTCAAGCAAAGCCAAGCGATGCAGCTTTCTGAAACGATGGTATACTGGACGCTATTCAAATTTTCTTTATGTAGGTCTTTAGATTCTGTGGTATAGACCCCAACGCCGCAATAATAACTGGCGGGTGGCTGGGTGCAATCGTGGCTTGAACGTCCCACATTCTGGCAACTTTATTTCGGAGGTCAGTATAATTTTGAAGCATTTCAGTTTCTTTTGACCTTGATTTTATGGTAACCAAGAAAAGCCACATCGAGTATGATTGTTGTT
The DNA here is from genome assembly GCA_963932145.1 of Acanthosepion lycidas. NCBI lineage: Eukaryota > Metazoa > Mollusca > Cephalopoda > Sepiida > Sepiidae > Acanthosepion > Acanthosepion lycidas. Next base: position 27,607,871 of record OZ010583.1, on the reverse strand, counting down.
GTTGTTGTTGTTGTTGTTGTTGTTGTTCTTCTTCTTCTTCTTCTTCTTCTTCTTCTTCTTCTTCTTCGAACAAACACGATTAATATAGAAACAGAAACAGAAATTGAAAACGGAATAACAAAATGTAACGCTAAAATGAATATTATGGAGGAAAAAAGAAAAGGAATTTCTATTCTTAAATAATAATAATAAAAAAAACATAACTGGCAATGTTTAACAGATATACCCGGAAAAAATGGGATTTTGAAGGATGTTTTTTGCTTTTACCATATACACCAGCGGCAATTTTTATTGTTTTTAAAAACCATCTTTACAATTTTAATAAAACTCCAAAATATGAAAGTGAATTTATGCATTCTCTTTTTTCCTATCGAGAAGTGAAAACAAAAATGCTCATGAAAAGTTTGAAAGAACGGTTTACACAAAATACAGTTATTTATTTTTAAAGATATTTCAATATATCGTCCTTTGCACTGCATCGCTCAGAACATAACGTACAGCTGACCATTTGCGATAAAATTTTGAAGCCCCGGCTGAATATAACCCAACCTACAATCATTTTTTTTTCATTTCTTATCAGTCAATCACTTCTGTCGTTTTTCTATCCGAAAAAGTTTAATTTTCTAGAAACTATACAAGTAAAAACGGTTCCTTTGCAATATGAAATAACAAAAATAGTGAAACAAGAAATACAGTTAGAATGTTTAAGTTTTAGAATATTAAAATGAATTATAGTTAATAGTATCAATGAGGTCTGTAAATATTGTCAAGTATAAGATATTTTTAATGCCATTAAAAAGACAGGCGATATGGCTTACATTGATTTCCTTGTCTTTATTATCTGTGAATTATCATGCATTCTTGGAAAACATAGTGTTTCACGTCATCTTAAATCAAGATTTATTCCTATATTTTGACTGTTTAAATTGCGAGTAGAGAAAATGGAAACTAAAAGGATACTTAGACAAACAACAGAAAGATACAGTTGAACTGTTTTAATAGAGGGCGGAAAGAGTGACATTGAAATTCGAAGTCACACTGGGATAGCGAAAGATGCCTTCCAAAAGATAAGCAAAGTATTCAAAAATATGAAAAATTCATTAGAAACAATGAAAAGAGTACTTAACTCTTGCATAATACCAGTCCTTTTACATGACAGTGAATGCTAGGCAATCTCCTCATAGATGATGAAGATATTTGAAATAACAGAAATGTGTCTCTACAAAAGCATTATGAGAATACCATGAAGTGAACATGTGAGCAATGACGAAGCTTTAGAGAAAATAGAGACAAAAAGGAAACTTGTACTTAACATCAGGAAGAGACCGTTGAAATTTCTAGGGCACATAATGAAGAAATATATATATATATATATATATATATATATATATATATATATATATATATATATATATATATATATATATATATATATTATGACTTGGTGAACATAGAGCCACAAGATATCGTTGCGCTTTCTGTAACAAGCCAGTTTTTAAGTGAGTAGGTTGTTAGCCTACTGGACAACCCCCAATCTGGAGAAACAGATTTTGAATTCCGTGTTTTCCTTCTTCTAGACCAGTTGCCACCTAAGGCTATAGAATTCAGTCTGTCCTGCTATATACCTACAGCTGGAGTGGGAGAAGAAGATGATTCATACCTCACCCAAGGATATCAGCAAGTGAATGTAATAGATTCGACTGGAATTCGAACTCGGCTCTGACTGAATATGTAAGCATTTACTTTGTTCATGTAGAGGTTATTCATGACTGAATATGTAAGCATTTACTTTGTTCATGGAGAGGTTATGCATCATTAATGAGGAAATAAGGCTTGGAAATTTTACTCACAGGACAGAATGAAGGCATGAGAGAGAGAGAGGGAGAGAGAGACAGACAGACAGACAGTGACAGAGACAGAGGAAAAGAACGTATAACCTACCTAGAGAGTTTAAGTAAATGGATGGTAGAACAGGGTTTAGGAGAGATAACAAAAAGACTAAATTTATTGAGAGCCACAAAAGACAAGAAATTATGGAGAAACATGATAAATGGACACGACACATACCAGGCGTAACAGCAAAATTGTCAAAATCGTGTAACAGCAAAATTGTCAAAATCGTGTAACAGCAAAATTGTCCAATTGTTAGATTAAGCTTTGAACCGTTGTATCTTAGAAATGATTAAAGATTTCTTACTGGAATTCTCGGAGGTTTTTTATAACATTATTAGACTCTACTCTGAACAAAAAGAATGTATAATTACTCTCCAATCTTAACGGAAGTATTTTGATGAAATCGATCATAAACGAAAATGGCATGTTCATCATTAATCATGACTAAGAAGCAGAAGCTCATGAAGGATTGACATAAAGTTCAAATATATATATATATATATATATATATATATATATATATATATATATATATAGACTAACCGTTGGGTCATTGACTTTTCAGGTTATAAAACATTGAAGTTGATTTCAACATTCGAATGAAATGAAAGTTAATTTTATTATGATACAGTTAAATATTTCAATTTGTTGATGTCATCATTGGTCTAATTTACAAGTTCATGTTCTACGTTTTACTGATTGTTTACAACATTTAGTAGGAGTATAACTTCCGGGATAAACTTGAACTTTAAATCAGATTAATTAAAAAAATATTTTTTTAATATGCCCCCCAAATTTTTTTTTTGAATATTTAAAATATTTTCTGTTTAAAGAAAACTGAAATATAAACAATTACCCTACAAATAACTGGACGAAACAGCAAAGTAGGATCTCTTTGTGTTTGTCTTTAACTTAAAAATGCCTTAATGATAAAATTGTCTGTTTGAAGAAAGTTAAAATAAAAATAGTTACTGTATAAACTCGTGAATCATTATGTGCCGGGCGGGTACACCATACAAATGCAGAAGCACACACGAAATCACAGACTTTTAGTATTATACATGTTTGACCCAACGGGTCACGGGTAGTCTAATACTGAATATTAATCGTATCTTACAGAATAGATCTTATATTTCACTATTAATTTTCAAAACGTTTTGATCATGCGTAAAATAGCTATAGCGAATTCACAGGGAACTGACCGTTTGTACGTGTTCACATCGTAAAACCAAGAGGTCCATATATTCATAATTGCTTCCTTTATATAGTGACACTGCAGATTCGTAGAATAGATACGTACCTTCAGAATGAACTCGACGCTGCATTGCAACAAATAAATGTTGAAGTAGGTAATATCACTAACATAAAGATCTTATTTAACTGCCTGGTATACACAAAATGTGCTAGCGATAAAACCTTCATGAAAAAAGGTATAATGACTGATATATATAATAGCTGAACCCGCCGATGTAAGCTACATTTAAAGCATATTACACGAGACCCGTTGAGTCACTAAAGGTTCAGATTATAAAACATCGAAGTTGCTTTGAACATTAAAAAAATTGTCTGAAGAAAGTTGAAATAAAAATATTTAAAATATTGTTTATATAAGAAAATAGAAATCACGGGAAGATGGAAAAAGAGAGAAGTGGAAAGAGAGAGAGGTGGAAAGAGAGTGTTTTTTCTCCATTTCCTTCTCTCCCCCTTCCTACACGATAGTAAATTTACATCTTTCTTTCACCCACTCTTTATATATGACTTTTCGCAAACACACAAGCAAACAGTTCACATAGCTTTATAATGATAAAGATATACTATTCCAGGATTATTTTCCAACTTATTCACGAGGATCCTCGCCCTCTCTAACTATCTAAAATTCTGTCCTTGAGTAACAAGTTGCCTCACAGGCTTCCTATACGATTTCATTTTCAAGTCTTTTTTTCACTGCTATTTGGACTGTCATGACTGAAACGTTTTATGAATTGAGTTGAATTTTTTCTAATTGATCTCTTTAGCTCTAAGTTGAAATGATGATCCTTCTTCCTGTTGTGACCTCCTGATCCAGTTTTCCTCTCTACTGTTTCCTCATTTTTAAACTTATTCACCATTCTCTTAATTGTTATTGAGTGGAATTTGAAGATGGAAACCAGAGTATGAATGTTGGTGTCATTACTGAAGGCGTGAATGGTCTTTTTCCTCTCACCATTACACAGTTGGGAAGACAGTGAGGCCGACACAAAACGATTTTAACCTGTTCCCTTTCTAGCTAAATAACTCAAAGGGTTTTTCAGTGATTCTTACAAAAAATAGTTTGAGGATAGCTAAACGTCTTATCTAAAATCCCGGAAAAAAAACTAAAACTTTTTAGTGGGTTTTAGATATTAAGCATTTTGTGTGATGGCTAATTATGCTGTTACACGATTTGAACAATTTTGCTGTTACACCCGCTAAAGGAAGGAAAGTATCTCTCTTTTCACTTCTCGCCTGTTGGACTCTCTTCCAGCTTCTTATTTTAACGCCAACTACATTCTTCATGCATTTAAATGCAGCGTTAATCCTTATCTTCTGGCTGCGTGAATCCTTTTGTTTGTATTGTACATTTTCTCAGTTTCCTTCATTCTCGATAATCCCTTGCGTCTTAGAGGTTTTATAATATTACTTGGAATGAAATTATTTTGAAAAAAATGATATTGCTTGAAATGAAATTTAGCAGTGTGCTATGACTATGTTTAAATGCCTATAACCAATAAATTGCTGCCATGCCATTTACTGATTACAAATTTACATGAAAGAGCACTTGTTTCTTGTTCTATGTACCATATCCCATCAAGACATTGGCGATAATGGCTCAATTTTCCCAACTTCCTTTACTAAAGTAATTTTTGTTTTTCACCATCACTCTGCTATCCATTTACTCAACCTTGTTAAATGTCTCAGTGCGCCTTCTCAGGTTAACGTTTTCTGCTGACATGAAGTAGAAAGATTTCTTTGAATCGATTGCTAGGTCTGCTGCTAGGAAAGTTGGTTCCCTGTATCGTACCATATTCTATCTTACATATAATCTTATCATTCTTCCATACTTTGAATATTGCTGCCATATCTGGTCCGATGCTTTTGTTATGTATTTAGAGATTCTTGACAAAATAAAAAGAAGAATCTGCAATGTTATTGGTCCTGACCTGACATATCAGCTTCAGTCACATTCCCACCGCTTTTCTATAAATACTTTCATGGTAATTGCTCTGATGAAATTTCCTCTATCGTACCTAGACTTTATGAATTTAAGCGCATTACTAGATTGGCGGCAAGGTCTCATCATTTGACATTTGAATTGGTTAAAACTTGTTAGATGAACAGGAATAAATTAGTTACAAGTAGCAAAGTTTCCACAGGTAATGTTATTGGTTTAGAGCTGGCCTCTCAGCTTCAATCACTTTCCCACTGCAATAACATAACTTCCCTGTGCCATTTTCTATAAATAATTTTATGGTAATTTCGCTGATGAACTTTCCTCTATGGTACCTAGACTGTATGAATTTAAGCGCAGTACTAGATTGGCGGCAAGGTCTCACCATTTTACAGTTGAAATGTTTAGATGTAACCATAGGCTCTATTTTTAATGTTTCTTTTTCTCTCGCACTTCTCGCTTGTGGCACTATCTTCCGGATTCTTGCTTCGCAGTCAACTTTGATTTTCAATAATTTAAATGTAATGTCAATCGTTGACTTCTGTTTTCTTAATTCTTGTTCTCTCTTTTAATAATTTTTGTCATATTCTCTCACACCCACTAACCTCATCCCAGGAATTCAGACAAAAATTGTCCATATCAATGTTCAGCGAACATATGAGAAAGGACAATTACACACACATTTCGATGTATTTGTATTTAAGTAGAACAATTTACAGTGTCGTGGGATGGGAAATATCTTTAAATGATTGTAACGTTCAGTTTAAGGAACAGTAAGTGTTTTTTTTATTTATTTTTAAGTAGTAAATTTAAGAGATCGACCTCAACAATAACAAGAATCATAAAAAATAAAACTGCATCTTCTATTTTTGATACTAAACCAAGACATGTCAAGCCTTGAGACACTAACAGTATTTATTGAAAAGTGTCTGCCAAACTTTTTATGAGGTTTGGGAACATTTTTCTCCAGTGACGAAGTAGCAGAGTTATTAAAAATTATTGTAGCGGATGGTAAATCAAATGAGCTACGGAAAAACAGACAGGAAGATGGATTTATATGAACAGACTTAGATAGATACGAGAATACCGAGAATTAGGCTGGTTAATTAAGGAGACTTACCGTTATACTTACTGGGCACAGAGGATCCGTCCCTGTGCTGGTGGTATCACGGCTACGACTAGATTGGACCGGCTCTGACCAGCTTGGACCAGCTATGACAGGCCAAGACCAGCTATGACTAGCTTAAACCAGCTCTGACCAGCTTGGACAAGCTATGACCAGCTAAGATCAGCTTGGACCAGCGGCCCGAGTGAAAACACTCTGGTCCCCACGTTAAAAACTGACCTTGTGTCATAACCTGACTCAGTGGGGGCAGGGTCAAGTAAATCTCCTTACTGTCATATAATCTCTACTGTAAACCACTAGTTACTACGAGTGAGAACACACAATGAATAGATGAAAGAATGGAGGAATGAATGAAGGAATGGATAGTAGTAGTAGTAGTAGTAGTAGTAGTAGTAGTACTACTACTACTACTACTACTACTAATAATAATAATAATGATCAGGACTGGATCTAGATGAAGAGAGGCTCTAGTATATTCCACTTCTAAGGTCCCTCCAAATTCCCCATTCTCACGAGTAGAGGAAAATGGAAGAGTGTTAAATTAATTTGAGTAAAGCCGAGGACAGGTGTTTAAAATTAATAAAGAGTTATTTAGAATCTACAATGCGTTATGACAACAAGTGTAAGAAAAGCCTATGAAAGTGTCAAAAGTATTATACACCTTGGCTTGAGCCCTGTAGATTTTGCAGCCCTAGGCTTCAGCCTGCTAAGCCTATAGATATATCTGGCACTAATAATAATAATAATAATAATATGGTTTAAAAACAAACATCTGAAAAGCGTATATTCACATTATATATAAAACTATATTAAAAGTGGAAAGAAGAACAAAGAACAGAAAAGAAAAATCTTATTCTCCATAAAGTGGTGGATCGATTAATATAACAAAGCAGAAACATAATAAACTAACCGATTATCGCATCAAGCTCTTTAGAGCTCAATCGAGGACAAAAAAATATAATCTTGCGCTCAGAGACTAAAACACAGGGGGAAATACTATGCAAACGACTTTGAATGATATAAACAAATGGCATATGCTAGAATCTGTCTTGGAGAATGAAGAAACATAAAATTCTGTCGGTCTTTGAGATTCAGAATAGAACCCACGCCGGATCTAGTTATCGAAAACACGAGAAAGAAAGCCTGACAGATAGCAGATGTCACAGTATCTGTAAATGACAATATGAAAACCTGGAGGTAGGTGAAAAACCGGACAAATCATGGAGCGTGAAGGTGGCTGTCATCCTTATCGTTATTAGAGCACTTGGAACGATTACCCAACTGATAGCAGGAACTGGATATCTAAGGAATAATCGAAACCATACAGGGTTCTTAAAACGGTTTGAATTCCTAAGGAAACTTTTGGAGTCTTAAAGAAATATATTATTGTCCAATCTTTAGCGATAACCACCAAAGACTTGATATAAACATACAAATACGCGAATATCATATTATAATTCGCTTTTTTCTTCGTTTGTTAGTAATTTAGTTATAGGTAAATAAGTTACTAAGGTCAATAACAGACCATTGAGTCTTGATTTCGAAGAAAAACTGGAGAAAAAGATATATTAGAGACACTGCTTGGTTTAAGGAAAAGGAAGGAGTAGAAAGAAAAGGAAAAAAAAAAGAAAGTGAAGATAGAGAAGGCGATAACACCTTCATGAGTTTAGATCTTTTCATTTGTACTCTCTTACTTTTTTAACTTGTAGTAAAGGTTCCAGAGTTTCTTAGTATTATTTATCAGTAACTCCAGAAATAAACGAACAGAATCGAAGGTATAAACAAATAATAAATATTTATTTATTTGACTTCGATTGGAGTGAGTCTTTCATAATTTTAGTTGGCAAAAGTCTGTTTGGCTCGGTAGTAGATAGTTTACAAATCGGACCTTGGTAGTAGTCGAGAATGTGTTTACTTTGAAAATTTGTTGCTGACATCAATCTGCGGTGTATTTCTCAGTTCTCAGGAGGGCGGAAAAATGGCTTAAGCAGATGATCGCTTAGTTTCTTCACGCGACACCCCTGATTGGTTTCTCTGGCGGTTCCTTCACTTTTTCTCTGCCCGTCGGCTTGTCTGTTTATATCCACTTACAAATGGCTCAAGTCTACTGGCGCGAAGCTTGGCTTCGGATAACATCTAAAGTCTCTTTGTTCTTGTTTTGATTGGCCAAAATTCTTTTATTTTCCATTATTTTAATTTTTTTTTATATAGGGGAAGCTATGCGTGGAGCCGCTCTTATTTGATAGATTTCTACTCACAATGACTAGAAATCGAGTCCACCAAACATTCGCAGGCGTGTTTATTTTTTCTTCTTCCATCTTTTATTTGAATGTTGCTTTCTCATTAGTTGAGAGAATAGTATTGAGAGAGAGAGAGAGAGAGGAAGAAGAAGAAGATAGCGAGAAGGCGAAATAAGTGTTTTAAAGGAAAGCTTATTTTAATTTGAAGCCTTTTTTGTTATATAATTTATTTTCATATTTTATTCCATTTTATTTTTTTTTATCGGAGCTAAACACAAATGAATGTCCTGTATTTATACTTATGTGTGTTATTCTAATATTGTGTTAAGATTTTAAACTTAAATATTTCATCGGTGAATTTCCAGAGTTATCTCATAGTTGCAGAAGTAGTAAACAGCTTATTCAATCATTAACATAAAAATTGTTTATTTGTTTAGCGGCATATCAATTCCTTATGAGTCATTTAATGCCGAAATTTATTTGTGGGGGTATATTAGTATTTTAGTAATTTATTTTCAAAATCTATTGCTTGTAATATTTTATTTATTTTTTACAAAAATGTATTGCTTGTATTTTGTTTTTACTATGAAAATGTGTTGCTGGTATTTTTACTATATTTTTATACTGCCATAGTGTTTTGATCCTAGTTTGAGGGGTCCACTATTTGCACATAGCTGGGACCCTAACAGGTGCTACTACCCCGGGCCAGGTTGAAACACTCTCATATAGGAAGAAGTAGTCATCTACGCGGATGACACCACAATTTACTCCTGCCTCAAAAACAAATCTAGTGTCTTTGACAAAACTGACCTGACCATGCGTCTCGAAAAGGACCTCCAATCGGTTGTGAACTGGGGCAGGAATTGACTGGTTAACTTTAACGCCTCCAAAACAAAACTGCTCTCTATTAATCACCACAGAGATCCTTCCCTGCCCCCCCCCCCATTAGAATGTCTGACGCTCGACTTCCTGCGAGCACCTCTCTGCGGCTGATCGGTCTCACGTTGACTGAGATGGAACAAATACATTGAGTCAATTGCTTCGTCCACCGCAAGGAAAGTTGACTCCCTGTGCCGCGCCAGGAAATTTCTCTCCCCGGAATCGATCCTTCAAATCTACAAATCAATCATTCGCCCTTGCATGGAGTATTGCTTCCATATATGGTCTGGAGCCCCTACTCTTTGCATCGGGGTTCTTGATAAGATCCAGAGACGGATATGCAATATAATTGGCCCTGATCTGGCATCTCATCTGCAGTCGCTTTCTCACAGACGCTCCGTCGTCTCTCTCTGTCTTTTTTACAAATACTTTCATGGTAATTGCTCCGATGAGCTGCTTTCGCTGGTTCCCAGACTTCGCGAATTCAAGCGTCCTACGAGGCTGGCACCCTTTCACTGTTGAAACTGTTAAAGGTAGCCGCCTCTTCTACTCCAATAGCTTCATATCTCGCACTTCTCGCCGGTGGAACTCCCTTCCCTATTCCTGTTTCCCTGATAGCTATAATCTCCAACTATTCAAATGTAATGTCAATCGACACCTATCCACTATCCTTCTCTTCATCCTTTCCTCTATCATTCCTACATGCACTCGCTCCAATTCCTCTATAACCCATTGCGTGCTAGTGGCTTCCCGCCTTGATAGGGGGTGAAATGCCAAAAAAAAAAAAAAAAAAAAATGAGTAACTACCGACAAAGAGTTTCAAGCGTGACACTCTGAACTTTTGAATATATGTTTTCCGCCAAGTGTATAAATAGCGGTGTCAGGCTACTGACTGCAGTGATTATTGAGTGCCACAAATCGAATTAGTGTAAATTATTGTGCGTCGATGATTTGGGTTTTGATTTTGAAATTACGGACGTTAAGCCGTGCAGCGCTACTAACAAGGTATTCACTGATATGGTTAATTATCTTTGGTTGACTTTTACTTCTTTGTTCTTGTTAAATATTTATTTGCGGTTGTAATTAAATACTGTTTTATCTTAACATTGAAGTCTTGAGTTATACTTAATTATTAACGGTCACCGAACTTCACAAATAAACTGAGAACAACAGCAATTAACCCTAGATCACTAAACATGGGTATATAGTACCCAGCGCAAATTTTCCAATTTTTAATTACAATTTTCAGTACCTGATTTTCTTACCTAAATAATATATTTTTCAGTTCCTATAAATGTTAACTCAAAGTACAAAGTTTGAAGTGCCGGCATGTAAAATATTTCAAATAAAGTTTTATATTTAATATTTTTTTTTGATATTTTCAAAATCGGGTATGATATACCCATGGTTAGTAGTGGTGTAACTTTAATTGATGTTTAGTGTACTAGGGTTAAGGGGCGATTCCACGCTTCTCAAAACCTCCCGATCAGAGGCCATATTGTTGGGTGTAGTTTACCGGCATTTCCAGAATGGCTTTCGAAGTATAATTGGAAAACCGTGAAATATTTACTGGTAATGCTAGTATTTTACAAATAAAGTGGAATGAGGCGAGGAGGATGTTCTTAACATTAAACGTTGAATGAAGCGAAAATCTTGCTTGTTGTCGTTCAGCCCTTTACTTTACCACTGAGCTAAACTTTCAATAAGAAATAAATATAAGAAGCGACACAAGGTATTTAGGGAGTGTAATCGAAAGAACCTGACCGAATCACACCGAAAATACATCGGATAAACCTATTTTAACCCACATTAACACCAACATTCTAAAACGCATGATCATGCCAAAAATCTCGGGCCTGACGTCACTCATTACCCACCTACAGACTCTGCCCATCTTTGCCATCGGGTTTTTCGTCTCCCCATTCCTCCTGTTGGCAGTAATCACTCCAACCTGTCGTCCCGATGATAACCTTAAGCTTTACGCCACAGCATTATATTCTTAGAACAAGAGACAGAAATGCGTTATTTAGCAGGTCAAACAACAGCAACAATAACAAAATGCAAAATATGCTTGCAGCAGATGTGTGCATTGCGTTCTGGGTAGGGTGATCTCCGACAACACTGTCGCATAACAAAGATGCCTTGAAAGTAATTTCTCGAAAAACTGTTTAACGACGTTTTGCTCCCACTTCACTGCACTCGATGTTTCTACTGGTGCTGACGTCAAACAAAAGCGTCCTTTGTCAACAGTCTTTTTTACAGGCTGCTGCATATATTACGCCACATTTTAGACTTAGATACAGCGCCAATGCCAGTTATTTAATTTGAATACTTGCAATTGTGAAATACGAAACACAATCTTTTCTTTGCAATGCGAGTAGATGTCACAATGATAAACAGGTTTCACGATCTCCAAGTTGAGCCGAAGGTCTTGCCACTCTAACCCTCTCTTCCAAACAGTAGCAGCTTGTGTCAGCCATCTGAAATAGAAAATTATGTTATGTAGGGGTGGCAAGACTTTTAGACCACGCTGTACTTCAAACCAAAAACATATATATATATATATATATATATATATATATATATATATATATATATATATATATATATATGCGTGTGTGTGTGTCTATAGTGGGTTATGATAAGTTTTAGCCATCCTTAATTACGACAATTTTGTCTTGTGTAATAACGTATCTTCTTTTTTCAGACAATACCGTGTTAGTTTAAAGCTACTCTCATCTAGGAACGATAGTTGACATATTTTCTAATGAAAATTCGCGGAAGTAAAGAAATTGTTGAATTTCAACGAGGGCAAATAATAGGATGGCATCAGTGTGGCAAGTCAAATAGAGAAATTGCTAGGTTTTTCCAGGTCAATAATCAAACGGTTAATAATATTATCAAGAAATTTAATGAAGACCATTGTCGCGTGGAAAAAAATGTTCAGGAAGACCAAGCATCGTGTCCGAGTGAATGAAAAGGGCGCTGAAGTTGGAACTCATCAGAAACCTTTGTCAGAGCGTCAAAGATGTCGCCAACAGCATGGAAATGTCGCCATATGTGGTGAGAAAGACTCTGAAAGAGCCTGGCTATCAAAGAAGAGTTGCAAGAAATAAGCCCTTGATTTCAGAGGTTAACAGGAACCTTCGTATGGACTGGGCGAGAGAATTCGAGAGCAAAGATTATGAAATTTGGCAGTCTGTAATTTTTATCAGATGAAAGTAAATACTGCCAATATTCGAATTCGAGACAGGTTTATGATTGAAGAAATCAGAATGGTCTACAAATAACCGTGAAACACGGAGGGATTGGAGTAATGGTGTGGGGCGTTGTCTGGTTTGGAGGGAATCTGAGCAGATTCTTGTTGACTAGCTGTTGAATGGTCCAAAGTACTGTCAAATATTAGAGAAAGGATTACTCCTACTATGTGAAACCAATCAGATTGACAAGAATGTCTATCATTTCAAGCAAAGTAGCAAAGGCCTGGAAGGAATCGCGAGGAATCAAGTCACTGCGATAGGTAGCTAAAGTGCTGACATGGATCAAATAGAGCACGTTTGGGAGCACCTTCACTGAAAACTTTGAGAGCGTGCAACCAAAATAACATCAGTGGTAACCATTAAAGAAACAGTGCTAAAGGAATGGCAAAATATGGCTCAGACGATTGTTGATAATTTGATCAAAATCATGAAAAATCGAATACAAGCACTGAAACTAGCAAATGGAGGACCTACTCTATACTAGTTCCAAATACTGTTTATTTATATTGAGTAGAGATTACGTAATTAAATTTTGAAATTGGATGTAGTTTATTTCCCCTTGCTAAAAGCTTTTCTTATGCCACTGTATTATGTTATTCAATGACATCAATCAAAATTACTAGAAGTTAATATACAGTGCGGTCCGACCGAAACTATAGAAGGACGTGTCAGCCATCTGAAATAGAAATATTATGTCGGGATAACATGACTTTCGGACCACTCTGTATAATCGCATCTTAAGATATTCTTATTGGAGTTGGGAAGTGGTCTCTGAGAAACATGTCAGCAGTGAAAAGTTACTGAATTAGATTTTGTTTTCTATGTCGAAGCGCAGAATATTCGCAGCTTCTTCGGGCGTTAACTACTTTCTTTTTAAAAAAGTGGTTCGGTGTTCGAATCTTATTTTTGCAACATATTGTATTTTTTCTCAGATTTTGTTTTACTAAACTTGAAGCCAGAAAGATTGGTTTTGAACTTTAATTTGCTTTGTTTACAATTACTTTTTTTTAAAAAATGTGTTCCCAAGTTAGAGGATTACTAAATGAGGTTGTTGTATAGACATAAAAAATGGGACTAAGTTCAGATTATGCGGATATGTAGGATAGATACCGATTGACTATATACTTAGGAACTAAAATTGTATTGATCGGAGAAGCATCCTCTTGGGAGCCTGTTGCACAAAGTAGCGTTCATCGGCAAGAAGTTGTCTTAATGAAACTTACTTAGGGAAAGCTTTGTATAATAGTTTCATGATGCATATTTTTAAGGCGATTGATATGAAATTTACAAGTATGACACTGTAATTATTAGGAATGTGTAATATATTTTGGGGCAATTCCTATAATAATATATTAGAACACAACTGAAACGTTCATTCTAAAATCGGACATTATTTTCCGAAAAAAGTAATATATATATATATATATATATATATATATATATATATAGTAATCCACAGACAGACTGTCTCGCTGTATCACAGCTCCCCAGTGTGGCTAGATGTCCGCTAGCACCAACCCAATAAACTTACTGTCTACCAACTTTCGGGACCCCGCAAGCTGCTCCGGTCATCATCAACTGTCGACATCTTAGACCAACAGTCAACTACCACACGACCACGTGGGACATTTGAAACATACGGATTCTGCGATTGTATTTTCTTTTTTTCTGCCAATATTAAATTTTGGCATATTTCATCTAAATCCTTATTCTCGTTATCCTTCTCTTGACCTGTGTTACTTCTTGAATTTTAATGTTTGCTCGGTTCGTCTAACATCGGCATTCGGATCCCACAACATGATGCATCTGCTTAAATCGAATGATCAATTTCTTGATTGAATAGTCAATTGGGATGAAAAATTGTATGACAATCGTAAACGATCGGCTCAATGGTTTGATGATGGCGAAGGACGCAAACACTTTCAAAATCGAAATTGCACCAACAAAAGACAATGGTGAATGTCTACTTGTCCGCCATTAGCATTATCCACCAGAGCTTCCTGGAATCTAACCACAGTACCACTGTCGAAGTTTACTGTCAGCCGCTGGATGAAATGCACTTTCAGTTAAGCAAACTGCAACCGGAAATATTTAACCGACGAGGTCCAGTTTACCTTCATGGACACTGCAGAAGTTCAACGACATGGAATACGAGACTTTGCCATATCCAACATATTACCCTGATCTCTGGACCATTGACTACCAATTTTCAAATCATCAATATGTTAAACCAAAAGATATTCCATTGCAAAGAATATGCAGAAACTGGATTCAAAGATTTTTTGGCGTACAAATCTTTAGAATTTTATCGTAAAGGCACACATCAACTTGTAACTCAATGAGAAAACATATGGATGTTCAGGGCTACTATTTTAACTGATTTAAACTGATTAATTCATTAATTCAGGAGTAAAAGATAGTTTCTCATGTGGACACTTATTCTTCCGTCTACATATGTGTATCCGTACATGTAGAATTTCTCCTTTTCGTCCTTTGTTTTCACCCTACACTCACTCCTTATTGTGTTTTTTTTATTACTTTTTCTCTGATATATATATATATATATATATATATATATATATATATAGTGCTAATTTGAAAAACTGTTTTTGAAACTAAAATTCATGGCTTTTCAGTGGTTTTCTGATAAAAGCATTTAAGGTAAGCAGTCTTCATGGTAGAGTTCTCAGTATCGAAAATTGTGATAGAGCGTTAATAGAATTAATGAAAAAGTTGTTTTTCACTTAACTCAGGTTTAATTCGTGGTTACATCAATGCTACCACTCTTCAGGACAGAGTCAAATCTGTTCTGAAGATTAGTTGCATCGATGTAACGACGAAACTTTGAAGTAAAAACGATTTAAGTGAAAAAAAAATTCATTAATTCTATGTATGTATATATTTCTCTCTGTCTCTCTGTCTCTGTCTCTGTCTCTCTCTCTCTGTCTCTCTCTCTCTCTCTATATATATATATATATATATATATATATATGTGTGTGTGTGAGTGTGTGTATTGTGTCATTGTTGAGGATTCGAATAAATCTGGCATATTCCCCACCCTACTGTCCTTTTTTTTTTGTTGCGAACCTACCAGAACGTGAGTGTTCAATCCGCTCGGATTGACGTCAGCATGTTTTCCTATAGAACAACTGTTTTCTATAGAAGCAATTTGTACTTCAGCGTCGAGGTTGTCGGATTTCGCTCGCACTGCCGATCCAACATTTTAATTTTAAGTAACTTAATGGACTTCCTTTTCGAAATGTTTACAAACTATTTGTCTGAACTCAATTATAATACCCAACATGATAGAAAATGTTATGAAACCGGTGAATAATGGAAAAGAGACAAATGAATTTGAATTTTCCATCTTTCGATAAACTTGTAAAGACGAGTGTCACTAACTTGCTATAGAAGATTATATGACAAAGATGCTTTTATACTAAAGGGTGTTCCAATAAGTTGAAACGATTTTAAATCTGAAATAATTTTAAGCGTCTAATGATGTTTTTCTTTTACTTTCAGATTTAACATCTTAAGTCTTTGGAAGTTTCAAACATGGAAAGGTTAACAATCAAAGACTGTGTTAAAGTTATAAAACCTATTACGTAAATAGACGTTCAAACATAATTTGAATGAAAAGTTCCCAGGTCGCATCACCTCTCAAAACAGCGAAGTCAATTAGCCACCATGATCGTTCGACTTGACGCCTTTAGATTTCTTCCTTTGGGTGATCTCAAAATTAAGTTCTATGCCAACAAGCCAGCAACAATTCAATGAATGATGAGATATGGTATATTGCTGAGATCGAACAGCAGAGACGTTATCAAAAATTTTGACCATCGAGTGGAGGCGCGCCGCCGAAGCCTTGGCGGACATTTGGGTGATATTATTTTTCACACATAATTGCCATTACTTAAATAACATGATACAATAGAGAAATAAATAAATTTTCACTAATGATACTGAATTATGTATTGCTGACTTTGATCCGTTTTAATGAAACAACATTTATAAGGCTATATGTTTTATCCACATATTTATTTTAAACACAGGAACAGAAAAAAAAAAACATTAAGAGTATGATATACACACAGGAGTGACAAAAGTCATATGATATATAATATCGTGTAGTAATCCTTTTAACTTAGCTAAATCTCATGGAATTCACAAATGTTTAGAAGACGACTGGAGATATGTTCAATTATGTCATCTCGGTGGCTGTTAACAGCCGGGCGCTTCTCAATCAACTTCCCAAAAGCTGCATAGCCTGAATTATAAAATTTTGTCCCATCCTCCATAATCACTTTATATCTCTCCTACTGATTATCACTTAGTTAAGTGTCTTGAGCTTTTCATATGCAATAAAACATTCTCCAATAAGGAAGAGGTAGTCGAAGCATTTGAAATGTTTATCACATCAAAGGATGAGAATTTATTAAAGATGGGATCAAGAATTTAGAGTTAATTTGGAGAACAGACATTCATTAACATGCTGCCTATTTCAGCTAAACAAATTAGTCATTTAACATTTCAGAAGCGTTTTATTCATTTCCTATAAAGTGCATCATTTCATGTGCGACGACCTCATATTTAGCTATGGGATTTCTGACAAGTTATCATATAATGTACGATGCATCTTAAAGGGATAAATCCGAAGTAGTTGAAATGTCTTCTTACTTAACATTTCTTTTTTAGCAAAAAAAAAAAAAAAAACAGAATTTTTTTTCTTGTGGTAAATGTCTTTATTCAAAAGTTCACATTGTGTGAGACCTGAAACAGTAAAATGAAAAATTAACTTTTTTACGGTGCAGAAATACGTGTTGGATAATAATCGTAGTCACGTTTGCGGACAGTTAAGTAGCGACAGCTGCTGAACGCGTTGTGGATGACTGATTCGGTCCTGGAGTCATCTTGTTCTTTTATACCCAAGAAGGACGTATTTGTAAATATCCGGTTAAAAAATGACCTCTACACAAGTATAAGACGGATGTAGAAAAAGGTGTTTGTTTTCTATTTTAATTTTCTTCTTGTACGCTGAGTATTTGAAGATGATTACTTTCTGAGATTATGCTTTACGATATCTACAAACATTTTGCGAATTCCGTGTTTTTGAATATAAGAGAAATTGTAAAAAATATCTAGTCCTTAAAAATAGGGTAAAAAAATAAAAATAAAAACAAGGTTAAAAATTTAACTTTAAAACAAGAGGCAATGAGTAATTTTAAACGCAATTTTCGTATTAAATAGCCCAGTCCTTCATTTCATTTGTGTCAAGTGAATGATGGCTGTTGACCAGTAAAATAAGAAATTATATATAATCCAATATATATCGGAATATATATCCTTCTTTCGCTTTTTCAGTTTAAATCGGTTGGTTGGTTTCTTGGTTTGTTCATTTCATTTTTTATTTGTTTGTTTGTTTCTTTTTCTGTTTCTTTCTTTGTTTCTGTGTCTGTTTCTTTGTTTGTTTCTTTGTCTGTTTGTTTGTTTCTTTGTTTGTTTGTTGGTTTCTTTCTTGTTTGTTTCTTTGTCTGTTTGTTTCTTTTTTTCTTTGTTTCTTTTTTTAGTTGTTACTTTGTTTGCTTCTTTGTTTATTTGCTTTGTTTGTTTGTTTCTTTGTCTGTTTGTTTCTTTGTCTGTTTGTTTCTTTGTCTGTTTGTTTCTTACCTTTGGATATAATAAAGTTTTTATAGGCTCGTGTTCTTTTCTTCTATTATTTTCGTTTAATTGAAATCATGGTTTGTTTAACCAAAATAATACCTCATAAATATTGTGTACTAATTACTATTTACTAATAATTTTAATAATTGCTAATTTTTTCTTGATTTTCCCTGCTGAAATTGAGGCGCGTCTTATACACCCGTGCGTCTTATATGTCGTCAAATACGGTAATCTAAAAAAATATTTTTCTTACCTTTTTTGTCTTTGAAAGATTTTGGGTATCTGTCATTTTCTCACATTTTTGTTAGTAAACTTTTTTATTTTGATATTGACTAAATTGTGCTTAGTATATTGGAAAATGAAAAGGGAAGGTTGTATTGCGTCAAGGGGAGAAGATATGCTTGCTTAGGAAATCAGCATTCAACGACTTTGTATAGGTTCGAACACAATCTCAAGCATCGGTAGAAAATACGAAACTATTTTAGTTGAGACGAAGACAAATTATTTTGGCTTAGCTTTAATTAACCTGGTACAGCTAGTCAAAAGTATAACGTCAGTCTAGCGAGATTGGCATGTTCAGTGCTAGTTTTATTATTTTTTTTTTTCGCTGTTGAGTACTGATTACTGAAACTGATCTCATTTTTTGACTCATTTCACCTAAAGCAAGGCGATAAAGCCGCTAAGACGCAAGGAGTGAAGGAAACCGAGAAAACGTAAAGAGAAAGAACAAAGAATAGAATTCATGAAGACAAAAAGTGGCGATTGATGCTGCATTTAATTTTTGAAGGTCGTATTTGATTGGAAAGCAAGAAGCTGGAAGATAGTGCCACAAGCGAGAAGTGCGAGAGAAGAAACTATTAGCATAGAACTTACGGTTACATCTAGCGACTTCAGTCGTAAAATTATGAGATCTATTTGCTAATCTAGTACTATGCTTAAATTCATGAATTCGAGGTGCCAAAGATGTTTTATTGCATATGAAAAGCTCAGAAAAATTGCCATTTACCAAAATGTTACAGGGAAGCCACGTTACGGTGCTGGTAAAGTGATTGAAACGATGATGGCAGATAACATTGCATATTCTTTGGATTTTGTCCCAAATCTCAAGATACATAAAAGGATATGACCAGATGTAGCAACAATATTCAATCACTAGCAAATGATAGACTTATAAAGGTGCAAGACTGATTCTGGTAAGAATAATTTTAGCCCAACACAGTGAACCAACTTTCCTAGCAGCAGACCTAGTAATTGACTCGATATAATCATTCCAATTCATAAAAATAAATTTCACTAAGGCGATTAAAAGAGAGCAGTTTAGTACTTTTAGGGGACGTTAAAATCAACAAGCCATTTCTTTAACACAGTTAACATTTTTACAAGTTTAGTGTGTCTGATTTTCACGTCGTGTCCGCTTTTTGCAACCCACTGTTGGATCAAACTCAAGTTTGTAAATATTTATTTTCCATCGTCATCTTTCTCGATTTTTTATGTTTCTAATTACAAGCGCGTTGATCAACGCCATATTTCGTATTTCTTTCTTTTTTTTTTTTTTACATCTCTCGTCTGCTCTCTTCAAATGTTTCTTTTCGATTTTTTTTTCTTTTCTCTTTCGTGTCACTTTCTCACCAAACCGGCAAAGACGCATGATGATTCCACGTCTGTTTTCATAGAAATGTTGATAATGATAACAGCTATTTCGATTCTATTCTGTTTTTCGTTTGCTTTTTTCGTCCTGGTTTTCTTTGATTGTTTGCACAGCAAACGCTACATTCTGGTCATGCGCTAAGAGCGACAGGTGAGTCATGGTGAATGGTCAACAAGCAAAAGGTAACCTAGGTTCATATCGTTTTATTTCTTCTTCTTCTTCTTCTTTGTACCGTGTTCTTTCAGGACGTAGGCGGCCATAGTTCTCCACAATTTCCTGTCCTTTGTACTCTTTCATAAATTTGTCTTTTGTTATCTCTCCTGAACCTTTTTTCGTCCTCCATTTACTCGGGCTCACTAATTATATTATACGATGTTTTCCTCTGTTCCTTTAATCTGTCTTGTGAGTATCAAATTTTCCAATCTCTCTTTCCTCGTTATGAAACATAGAAATTTCAAAAGCATCTTCCTGATGTTAAGTATAAATTTCCTTTTTGTTTCCATTTACTCTAAAATTTAATCGCTGCTCACATGTTCGTTCTATGGCATCACCAGCATCCTCCTGTAGAACTACATTTCTGTTGCTCCAAGTTTCTACTTTATCTGTGAGTCGAATGTCCAGCATTCGCTGCCATACAGAAGCACTGATATTACGTAACAATTCTTCACTTTTTCTTTGTTTCTAACGAAATGTTTGTTTCTTTGTACTTTGTTTAGCTTTTGAAATGCGTCCTTGGCTATTCCCATGTCACTTTCCAAAATGCTGTCGGAATTTCGTTTGGTCTGTCATGATGGATCCTTAGCTGGTAAAGTTGACTTCCTCTACTTATGTAATTTCTTTTGGAGTCCTCGACATTATGAGGGTTCACCTGTAGCAAAAGAGATAAAAACATACCTGTAGCAAATAGTAAAACTTTAGGTAATATGTTAAACTCTTGTACATCAATTATGTAATAAATATATGTGGTAATCCTCGGATCGGGAATGTTTTGAGGAGCGTGGAAACACCCCTTAAATACTGTTGTTTCCAGACCCACTCACACCAGAGGTGATAGCACCTGTTTGGGTCCCAGCTATGGGCAAATAATTAACCCCTAAAATAAATACATTTGACTGTCGATAAAAAACCCTTTTCAAAAATACGTCAATGAAACATGATCTACAAATTGATTTCTTACAAAAAATACATATTCTATTCATACGGACCTATCCTAAAAATCTTGTCGGCATTAAATAACACATTGAGGTGTTGATATGCCGCAAAACAAACCAAACCAAACCAAACCAAACTTAAGATATTGAAATATTATGGATATATAGAAGTATTTAGCAGAATGGTAACAAAATGGACACTTAGGATCAGAGAGAGAGAGAGAGAGAGAGAGAGAGAGAGAGAGAGAGAGAAAAAAGAGAGAGTAGAAATTTCTTGACTTTGTGTCGAGGAAGGAAGGCTTGTAGAATGTGACACTCACAGGACACATTGATGGCATGAGTGACAGAGGGAAACACCAAGTAACCCGCCTAACGAGCTCGTGTAAATGGATGGGAGAAGAGGGTCGGTGAGGGATAGTCGAAAGTCAAACCTTGCTAAGAGATACAAAAGAGAGGAAGTTGTGAAGAGCCATGATCGCCCACGTCATGAAAGGAGATGACACGAAGAAGAAGGCGTTCAGAAAGCATCAATATTCTTTATGTGGTGTGTAAATATTGTAAACGATATTTATTGAATTCGAGCTTCATTGGGCGCTTCACTATTGTGGCTTTGTGCCAAACTAAACCAATATTAATAAATATCCTTAAAGATAATTTTTTTTATTGTTTTTTGTTTTCGGGGCATAAAAAACATATTGTACTTTAACCGTAATTGAACCGTCTCCCTAACGACTATCTATCCCACCATTAAAACAGTTGCACTTTCTTTTGATTTTTTTTCAAAATGTACGTTCAAGCAAATTAGTAACTATCTACATATTACAAAACTCCATTGTAATGAAACTCTGTTGTTAATTGGCGCACCCCAATCCCGGGCTTTTAACTCCAAAGTGAATAATCAGCCTCTCTACTCAGGATAAAGTGTCTTTTTTAAACTTTATTTTGAATCCTGACCCAAATTCTCAACTGATACCTGTTCCTGGTTCTGTGACGAATAACGAGATTATAATTAGCTTTAAAGGCGTGATCATTTTTTTAATAAGATCACAATGACGATCCTCATAACACATATAACCGTTTTCTGAGGTCAATGCTTAAAAATGGCTCTGAGCGAGTGAAGCCTGCGCGTCTTGTTGAAAACCACCCTTCTTCGTACCTTGTGGACTGGCACTACAGAGTCACGAACAAAGAACTGTACCAAATAACAGAAACCTCATCACTCGAGGACTTTCAACAGCTGCAACAACTAAAATGGATAACACATGTAACTCGAAGAGAAAATAATGACATAATCAAGATGTTAACATTCCGTACTATAGCCAAAGAGTCCAGTCAGCCTTTTTATTTACTGGGGTTGAATTTAAAGATTGCTTTCTACCGCCTCCTAAGGAGACCCCGTCTACTCTGCTATTTAATCCAGGGATGATGTGAAATAAAGAAACTGACATTGTCAGAATTTGAACTCAGCGCACCGATTCCCCTTTTTGTGATCATCAGACCTTGAGACAGAGTGTGAAACTGACAATCACCATGCATTGTTGATTCCTATATCCAATCTATCTATCTATCTATCTATCTATCTATCTATCTATCTATCTATCTATCTATCTAATACAAGGACAGAAAAATCCTTAGAATAGAGGATTGCTGAATCAGGTTGTTGCAAGGCCATAAAGAGAATAGGTAAGAAGTGAATATTATGAGGATATGTAGGATAGATAACGGTTAGCCTATACTTGAAGAGGTTAAAATTGTATTTACAGTACTGGGAAAGGAACAGTCTGAGTGGAACTTCCTCGTTACCAATGGAATACGAATGGAATAGAGAACTGACGCCGTTTACTTGACATGGTGCTTATTGCGGTAAAGGTCTGAACTGGGGAGGACCAGGGAATGTATCTCGTCTGAAAATTTGCCATGAAAATATCGATGGAGTAGCGTGAGGCTAGCAAAATTTTGTCTGTGGAAAAGGGATTGCAAGGTAGAAGATAATTCATCACCCACAAGGCCGCGTAAACGCTTTTAAACTCTTTAAGGCTGGATACTGAGGATTAAGCAGCTTCAGACTAGATATAATAGCAATAATCCATTTTTAATCTCATCTGACTCAGGTACTTTTTGGAGTATTATATAAAGTTTTGACACAGACCTAAACACTGCATAGTGACTTGCAGGTTCACACATTAAAGAAACATCATACCTACATATCTACTTTAATATATTATATCTATAAACGATTCATCCTTGGTACTGAGAACTCTTGTAGAATAAATTTTAAAAAAATGTAATTTGATTAGGTTTGAGGATTAGATTATATGGTAAGCCAAATTAATCCAAGTTCATGAAATATGGTGAATTTAGTGGAGTAAAGTCAAAAATTGTTAAATGTTTTGAGTGTTCGTGCCTATGTGAAATGCTAAGATTTCTAATGTGTATTTTCAAGGCAGGTTCTTCAAATTTAGAATATTAGCGCTATAAAATCTTCCTACTTCATATTTTCGGGCTTACGGCTATATCACATTGAGACATCGGCTCTCGTACGATCACCGAAGTTAAGCAACGTCGAGTCTGGTCAGTACCTACAGGGGTAACCGCTTGGGAATACCAGGTGATGTAAGCTTCGATAAACAGGTAGTTTAATAGATAGCAGCTGGTAATTGAAAATCGGAGAGTTGAATTACGCCTAAATACCCTTGCAAAATGTATGAATTCACCTCTTTTCCCCCAGCTATGGGTTAATTAATAGGACTTGTATCAATAAATCATTATTATCTCCAAAATATTGTTTACAAACTAAAAATATTTTCCAGTTTGCAAAAGGTTAATAAGACATAAAAAACAAATCAAACTATAAAAATACTCCATTTTTTTCTCTGTATTTTTCATCAGTTCACCTCAAGCAAGGCAATAAAGCCACTAAGATGCAAGGGGTTACTGATTGTTAGAGAATATGAGAAAAAGAAAAACAGTATTTAGGAGAGAGATCAATAAATGAATAGGAATTAAGAAGACTGATGACGACGATTGACATTGCATTTAAATTTTTGAAGATCAAAATTGAATAGAAAACAAGAGGCCGTAAGAAAGTTCCACAAGCGAGAAGTTGAAAGAAGAAACTCTGAGCATAGAACTTACGGTTATATCTAGCCATTTCAAATGTAAAAGGATGAGACCTAATTGTCAATCTAGTACTTCGCTTAAATTCATAAAGTCTAGGTACCATAAAGGCAAATTTATCAGAACAATTTTACATGAATTTTTTTATACTCAATATCTTGTCATTTTTTTCTTTTACGTGCCTTATCCACTCAGTTGGCGATCATGACTCTCCACAAATTTTCCCTTTTGTAGCTCTAATATTTATTTCTTTACTATCCCTCCTAGTTTCTGCTCTGCCATCCATTTTCAAGAAACTCGTTAAGTGCACTGTTTGTCCCCGCCTCTCTTGCTTTCAATATGTCCTGCAAGTGTCAAATTATCCAAGTGTTCTATATTTCTTCGAAATTTCAAGTGTCTCTTTCTGATTCTATGTATAAGTGTCCCCTTTGTATTTTCTATTTTCTTTAAAACTTCCTCGTTGCTCCCATGCACCATTCGTGTTATACGGCCTGCGCATCTGAGAAATTTTAGTAAAAAAAATACGTTTGGATGGAAGTAAGTCACAGCAATTTTTTCGTTTTTAAGGAAACCGTATACTCTTCACCGAGAGATGTTATGAACATTGTTTAATAAATAAATAAATATGGCGTCAAATGCGAAGTAACGACTATGATAACGTTTGAAGTAATAAAAATGTCGGATTAAAAATAAATTCATTAATTCTTTAGGAAAATAAATTAAAGGAAAATATTTTAAAATATATTATTCCGTTTCGCAAAGGAAATATATATTCGACTTTTCTAGTTCATGTTTAAATAGCCTATCTCACTTTTCTCACGAAAGTTCATGCGAATAAATATTTGAATTTGTTTAGAACTTTAGAAAATTAAAATTGTCTTGAAACTTTTTTTTTTATCTCAGAAATATGATGATAAAACTTTACACTCGAACAACAAATAAATTAATTTGATTAAAACGGCATTTAACTCATATAATATATAGACTATAACGATTCAAATAAGAGTACAAAATCATAATTGGTTGCGTTAATATTTCGATGTTTGTTTGCACCCTCTTTTCAGAAATGTAATTTATGTAGCAATTCTTCAACATTTTGAGGTCCATTTATATTTGGTTGACTTTAAATGAATACCAATGCAAAGCAAAAAGACCAAAGCGAATAAAAAAGAGAAATAATGCATACAAACAATTTCGCTGTAAATTAAACACACATTTATTTAAAATAACCTACCTTCAAAACGCAAATCCCATACGTGAAACAGATTTAAGCGCGCTACTAGATTCACGTCAAGGTCTCATCACTTTACAGTTGAAAAGGAGAGATGTAAGCATAAATTATGCTTTGTTTCTTTTCTAAGTTAACGGTTACTTGTCTGACAATTTTCACTTATGGAACTCTCTTCCGGTTTATGGCTTTCAGTTAACTTTGATCTTCAAAAATTTAAATGCAATCAGTTGTTATCTTCTATCTTCTTAATTTGTTAATATAATTATATATATATATATATATATATATATATATATATATATAAAAGTGAACATAGAAGTCAACAGTTAGAGGCTACAGTCAGTTTCATGCTAGATGCAATCGTCAGGCTACCGAGACGCAAGAGCTTACTGAGTGGGAGAGAAAATGAGACAGAGAAAACATTAAGGGGAGAGAACAATAAAAAATTAAGAAGATAGAAGGCCTAACGATTGCATCTAGCATGAAACAGACTGTCGCCTCTAAGTGTTGACTTCTATGTGCACTTTTATATTTACACACGCTGTATCTCTGATATTGAGAACTTTATCCCATAAATATAGCAGACCTTAAGACTATATTTCTTCATATATATATATATATATATATATATATATATATATATATATATATATATATATATATAGATAGATATAGATATAGATATATATTATAAAATGGATTGTCCGACAATTATTTAATATATTTTCTGTTTATGCATTACTTTTATAGAAAGAATTTATTTAAGTAAATGCTCTCTTGTTTTTTTTATTAAACAGTATTATTAGGTTGGTTAAAAAATACGTCAAAAAACGATATTATTTTTGCGCCAACCTAATAATTATATTTGCCGGATAATGCAATTTCAGATTTTAAAACTTTTATACTTTAATACTCTAGATTATTCAAGTGGAATATTCTAGAATGTTCCAACAATGTTATCAGTAGTTATTTCTAGCCTAATGAATACAAACAGAACATTCTGTAACTGATATTCGTGCAAGAAGGTTATCATCATAGCAAGAGGTAAAGAATTGACAAATTGACAAAAAGAACTGATTGTTAAGCTTTGGAAAGAAGGTAAAAGTGACAGGAAAATCTCAGACAACCTAGATATTCGATTTACTACCATTAGTTCATTCATTGCCAGGAATAAAAATTCAAAACTGTTGAAAACCAAAGAAGAACAGCTGCCCCACGGAAGATTTCTTCAAGATCTTCGAAGAAAGTAATGCATCAAATTAAACAAAATCCAATGGTTACTCTTCAAGTGTTTCAGGATGATTTACTTTCATCAGGAATCTGTCACCAAACGGACACTAAGCAATGAAATTCATAGGAACAATCTAAAGTCACACTCCCCTCGGAAAACTCCACTGCTCGTTTGGACGTAATTATCTATAATTACGTTCAAAAACATCAATTTTGGTATCGTCTGTCCATAATACTCTTTCCCAATATGATTTTTCCTTATGTAATAATGTATGAAGGAAAGATGGCAATGCCTTCAAACAAAAGGACATAGTTCCAACAGAGAAACTTGGTGGTGGCAGTTTCATGGTTTGGGGATGTTTTTCTGCAAAAGGTACTGGCAACATATCAGTAATAAATGATAGAATGACTCCCGCAGCGTATCAAAATATTTTGGAAGCAAATTTAATGATTTCAGGTGAAGATCTTGAAATTCCTCTTGACTGGATCATCCAAAAAGATAATGATCCTAAGCACACTGCAAAATCTCCGAAGAAATGGCTCGCTGAAAATAATGTAAATATCTTGAAATAGCCAAATCGGTCGCTAGATTTAAACCCAATCGAGAATCTGTGGCGTTATTTGAAAATTCAAACCCAGTCGACAACTCCAACAAACTTCTCGGATCTGAAGACCATATATGAAGAAGAATGGAATAAAATACCAACTAAAATTTGCAAATCATTAATTGAGAACTACAAGAAGAGGTTGGTTGCTGTAGAAGTGAATCATGGCTATTCTACAAAGTATTGACTAAAGGTTATGTATTTTTTTCACTGTACGAATACTTTTTTCAAACATTAAAATAGATAAACGAGATTTATTTCTATTAAATGAAAGTTTTTTTCCCGTTTTCCATGCATATTTAGTTACTATGTTTTTGTGTACAGTTAATTATATGAAAAGTATATTCATTAATTAGTAGGAAATATAATAAATTAAAAAATTGTATGTGTACGAATATTATTTTCCACCTACTGTATATATTTATATATATATATATATATATATATATATATATATATATATATATATATATATATATATATGTGTGTGTATATATTTGGTTGGATAGATGTGAGTTTGTTAACAAGTACCTATTATCCGAATTCTTACCAAACGGATAAAATAGACAAACCACCAACAATCACAATTTAATTTCAAGATACCATCAAAATAATTTCATCTCTCATTATTATCATTGCACCACCATTAGTAATCACTTCTACCACTTTACAATAACTATTAACTAATAATATTATCACGACCACCAACACCCAGCACCATCACTTACACATCACACCTACAATTAACATATAAATCCACTACAATCATTAACGTATATTACTCCCCCAGCATATTTAATACCTTAAAACAATAAGATCAGATATAATTTCCATATGTAACCATGAGAATAAACACCCATTACCAGGATGCATAATAAATAAAAATAAACAAATAAATATAGAAAATAAAATAAAATAAAACACCAACAACCACCCTTTAGTTCAAGCTAGCACCACAATAATTACATTTATAGGTTTTTATTATTCTCCCACCGACATTACTAATCACTACTAACAATTTACAATAAATATTAACCACTTATATTATTATTGCCACCAACCGCCTTACACATTACTATCACACCACATCTACCATTACCATATAATTATTAACATAAACTACCCCCTCCCCCAACATATTTAATACCACCATAAAAATTACCAATAAGGATTACAAACTGAAATTTCTACCGGTCACATATACACAGTCATAAAAAAAACAAGGAAATAACCAGCTTTAATATAATAACAATAATATTTTTGTAAATTAAAAATTAAAAATTATAGCATTCTTCAACTACCATAATTTCATACAGAATACATATTATCAGGATTTATACCAAAATAAATTAACACATATAACAAAATAAAATAAAACACCAACAACCACTTTTTAGTTCAAGCTACCACCACTATAACTACATTCATGGTTTTATCATTCTCCCACCACCGTTACTAATCTTTTCTACCAATGTACAATAACTATTAGCTAATTATATTATCATTGTCTCCAATCCCTTGCAACATTACTATCACATCATATCATATAGACCCGCTATAATTATTAAACTAAACTACCCTCTAACCCAGCATATTAAATATTAAACATCACCATATAAAATAACCAATAAGGATTACAAATTTCTACCTGTTACATATACACAGTCACCAAGAACAAACAAATAACCAGCTTTAAATATAACAAATACCCCCCCACACTTTTTTTTCAAAAATTTAAAAATAAATATAAATAATAATAATTTTTACCTATCATAATTTTACACAAACCCCATCACACGTATATACATACATGCGAAGAAATTTATTCACTGGAAAAATAAAAATATGACATGTATACATTCACGAGACATTCACGAAAAATTTTCGCTACACTCCCAATCTTTGAATTTCAACCTACAAATGCGTATGTATAGACACAACACGACCCGTATACATACATATGTCATATCCGAAACTGCCCACATATGTTTATATATGTATGAGTCCCGACGGACGACCAAGTATGTATATGTGTCTGCATACATCGATGTTTGCGTCAGTACGATGACAAAACGATGAAGTTTCCCCCACCGCTTCCACAATAACACCAATACACGCAATCTACATAAAACCCAAATTTTTTAAAAAATAATCAGTTTGTCTGACGATCGCTAAAGCGTGAAACCCAGGGTCACAAACTCACATCTATCCAACCAAATATGTTAGCTCTATCTCTGATATTGAGCGCTTTCTAATGAGTACCGCGCATATAATATATAAATAATTATATATATATTTATTTATATTTATATACACACACTTTTCACACACACACATACACACACACACACACACACATATATATATATATATATATATATATATATATATATATATATATATATATATATATATATATATATATTAATAGATATACATATCTTACGTCGAAATACGTCTCGGAGTTTCATGTTCAATACAATTTTCAGGTACTTATAATGGGGATGAACTGTTGGTTACGATCGTTAGCATTTTGAAAGATATGGGGTCTCGCGAAAGCAAACTTACTTGCTTGTATCTATATTAATTTATCTAATTCATATATATATATATATATATATATATATATATATATATATAATAAATTGTACAATAATTCACACATACGCGCGCTTAAAATATTAAAATACAAACATATTAAAACAAAAGGATAGAGCAGCATTTCATTTAAGAAATCCCCACCCACCCCAAATCATACTTCGTGTGATTTCTCACTCCAAAACATAAAAGAAAACGCAGATACAATATCTCACCTTCCAAAAAACTCTAAAATTCTCAAAGTTAAAAAGCATGCAAACATCCTAAAAATATCCCAAAATTAAGAAAAGACATCTAAAAAATAGATGATTAAAACACTGTACCCCTCAAAACAAGAAAAAAAGCAGACATACATTATCGCATATACAACACATATTAAAAAAAAATTCCCACAACATGCATAAAAACCTATTTCCAAAAAAACAACAGAAAACAAAGTAACAAAAAAACAACAATGATAAAACTTAAAACTATCTTATTTCTAAAGAAACAAAGAAATCATACATAAAAACAAATTATCTGTAAAAAAAAAAGCAAAACAAAAAACGAAGACACTTTAAAAATAAACTTTCTCCAAAATGCAACATTCATGAAACATCCTCCCTAAAAATAAACCAGAATAGAACATATATAAAAACAATTTTCCCTAGAAAGCAACAAAAGGCCGTCCATCAAAAAATATACATGAAACTACCATTCTTCGCAAAAAAACCCCCAAATCATCGAAAACATAATACCACCCTCGACAATATATGAAGTGAAAAAAAAACATATGAAAACAATATTCTTCTAAAGAACAACACAAAGAAAAAAATCATGCAAAATATAAAGCAAATAAAAGAAACAACGATAATACATGAATAAAAACCTACCCCAAAAGACACAAATATGTCGTAAAAGACTGCAACCCCAACACAATCAACAAAACAAGGAAGTCATACATAAAAAAAAACTACTCGTTAAAAAGGCCAAACCAAAAAGAAAATATCACAACCACTCACCACACCTGAAAAAAATAAATGAAATTAAAAGAAAATGAAAAGAACAATGACAAAACAAACGCAAACATAGGAAAAAACAAACGTGCAAGTAAAAATGTTTTTCCAAAAACAAAACAAATCAAAACCAAAACAGGACAGAGAATGTAGGGTACATTAATATATCTACTGTAATCTGTTTTACATTATATATATATATATATATATATATATATATATATATATATATATATATATATATGTATATATATTAGGTTGGTGCAAAAATAATGACGTAATAATGTCGTTTTTTACGTATTTTTTAACGTCAAAAAACGACATTATTACGTCATTATTTTTGCACCAACCTAATATATATATATATATATATATATATATATATATATATATATATATATATATACTTAAATATGAAAACAATAAACAAAAACTAAAATTTCTTGAAGCTATATACATAAAACAGTTGAAACCTAACCTAAACAAAATAAACTATGAAATCTCCACAAATATCCTTAAATGTCCATAATTGGTAACAGAAGCTATTGGTTTATTTCCCATGCTTCCCATACTTAATACTTCTCGAATTCCCTCTCGCGTGGCCGTGTGTGACGTCATGAGCTGCGGTGCGATTTTCGCTTCCAGCGTCTTATATGCATCTGTTTATCTTTGCCTGGAAATCATCCATGTAAACAGAAACAGACTATCATCACTGTCTTGTCCGTGTATTGCTTAATATATTGTACAGTAATTGTCATCTTTGATAATGGCTTATCTAAGCCGAAAACTTAGATTGGATTAAAAAAAAATATGTATCAATATTGTGATTTTCTTTCTTCATTTACTGATAATGTTATTAAGCTTATCAGACGTTATGAAAAGAATTTACATAAAATAAATAGACAACACTTGTCTATATTATTTAATGAAACGTATGAATATATCTATCTATCTATCTATCTATCTATCTATATATCTTATTTTTACTGTATACCCCTGTTTGAATAGATACTCCATTTTTAAAGTGTGTATTTCGTCCATCGACCTGCACACTCGAGATAAATTAGAAACAGTCCAAATGTTCTGTAATTCCGAGCGCTTTCGGCTATACTTTAAGCCATTATCAAGGATGGTTGTATTTTTACTTTTTAACTGAATGTATGGGTTGTGTGTATGTTTCTAGAGTTATTGTGATGATTTATTTTCCGAACACAGTCAACACATTGTGGCCGTGTTCGTAGATAATATTATTAAGTGTTGGCTTTTTCTTTATTATTATTATCAAGGCTTCCATTATTTTTAATCTTTTTTACACGTGAATGAGGTTATTATGCTTGTATTTTCTACTAGTATATTTCGGATGGAGTCTGGTAAGTTTTTATGTGTGTTTAAATGGATAGGTGTAACATAAGGCGACTGGATAGACATGTCGTAGTGTGACCAATGTAATTCTTTGAGTTCGGTTTGATCTTAGTGGCATTATTACCTTGCTTGGTGCAAATTGATTAATATATATATATATATATATATATATATATATATATATATATATATATATATATATATTGGAATGGCTGATAAATAGTTGAACCATACGCAAAGAGGAAATAACAGAGTCACATATTCAAATGCCGAATTAAAACATCTAACTTTTCCTGTTCTAAATAAAATATCACATTTTGTCTACGAGTAAAATTCGAGAAAAGTGATCCTATAATTTGCAGGCATACAAATTGCTTCAACCCCACAACACACACACACACACACACACTCTCTCTCTCTCTCTCTCTATATATATATATATATATATATATATATATATATATATATATATATATATGTATATGTGTGTGTAACATGTGATTATTCCTTCCTTGACGATTATGTTCATTTCATGTGTTCTCTAAAAGGTCCTCGGGTTTTCCAAAAAGAAAGGTCGATTGTCTCAGGGTTTGGGTCTTAGCAAATGTTTATGAACGATAATGCCGAGCCGGAAACGCAGAAACAATTTGAATTGCCACATCTTGAAAAAGGTCAAGGGGGAAGCTACAAGAGACAACATCCGACTTAGAAATACTTATCACTGAAACTTAGATACATACTTATCTAGGTACGTACATGCATCTACAGCGACGATTATTTACTCAGACACATAGAAGATTGTCATAAACACATACCCTTCTTCCTATATAAATATTACTGATATTTCCAGAACTCAGCGTGTAGAACAACTTTTAACGCAGACAAAAATACTGGAGCATATTCGAAATTTATGCAACATCATTTCATCTCAAGCAATTTAATAAAAGTCACTAGGATGCAAGGGTTTACTGAGAGTGAACGAAACAGACAAGACAATAAAAGAACAGTAAACAAAGCAAACAGGAGATGATAATTGACATTACATTTAAATTTTGAAGATCGTAGTTGACAGAAAAGCAGGAAGTTGGAAAGTTGGAACTATTAGCATAAAACTTATGGTAGCAAGTAATAGTTTCAGCAGCGAGACCTAGATGACAATCTAGTACTGCGTTTAAAATCGGGAAATAGAGATACCAACAAGGAAAACTTATCAAAAATTACCATGAAAATTTTTTTATAGAAGCGGTAAAGGGAAGATATGTTACGGCCGTTGAAAAGTGAGTGAAGCCGAGATGCCAGGTGAACACCAATAACTTTTGTCATGATGACAATTTAAAACATGAAGCAGGAATTTACTTGTGTCTACCTATAGACTCAAGTATAAATATGACTTATGCACTCAAGTATAAACATGACTTATGCACTCAAGTATAAATATGACCCGTATCTACCTAATAATCAGGCATGATAAAAAGAAGATCTTGATGTTAAATAAACCAACTGAGGGCGATTTGTCGTAAAATTCACTAATTAATCAAAGTCAAGGGAAATAGCTATTTAGATAAATAAATAAAACCCGTGGCTGAAATATTTTTTTATTTTTCAATGGTATCTACATTTTTTCCAGTTTCAGGTATAAAAAAAAACATAACTTAAAATATGAATTTGAATTTCGATTTTCTCGACAAGCGCCAGAAAAAAGAAAAAAAAAGAAAAAAAACACACGAAAAAACAGAAAAGTATAGCGTAAGTGTGTTAATACCAGTAAAATAAACATATACTTGTAGTTACATAAATTTCAGCGTCCGATAAAGACACGTCAAATTTATGTAGCGTGCACGAAGAGAAAAAACAAGGTATTTCCTGATGTCCGCAGCTGCTCTTGATATACTACAAGACATTGAATAGAAAAAAATGCCATTATTTAGTGCAATGTTTTTTTTCTGAAATAAGCATATACATTCAATATTTTACAAGGTATGACATGTTAATTTTAACGCATGCAAAACTAAACTGTTCTCTATTAATCATCTGTGAGATCTCATTCTGTCTTCCATCATTATGGCTGATGCTAACCTCCAGGAGAGTGACTCATTGCGCCTTCTCGAGCTAACATTCTCAGCTGAAATGTAGTGAAAAGATTATATTGAATCCATTGCTATGTAGGGTGCTAAGAAGAGTTGGTTCACTGTGTCGTGTTAGACAAATTTACTCTCCAGAATTGATCTTGCATATTTATAAGTCTACCATTCGTCAATGCTTTGAATATTGATACAACATATGGTACAGTGCACCTGCTACTTATTAAGAGATTCTTGATAAGACCCGAAGAAAAATCAGCAACATTACCGGTTCTTGTCGTTTTGTTGTTGTTTTTGTTTCCAGAAGGGCTGATAAAAATTCTTTTACCAAAGACAGACTGAATGATAGTAAAATATGTTGCACGTCTTCCCACTCCATTCCTGGCGCTAGCGTCATTCTCTTCCATTTTCTGACAAGCACGCGAGTAAAGTCACCGACTGACATTTTAGGCGCATAATTTGAGGCAAGATTTTAGGTCCGGCTCTGATGAGAGAATAAAAAGGTTTTTGAAACAAATATATGCAGATAGGATTTAATGTCAAAATTTAAAAACAAAAAGTAATACATCATTCCTTTTCAGCCTGGCATCTGTTACTTGCACAGCTGTATTGTCCTCACTTGGCAACCCACATATATGGCCTTGTTCCAAACTAAAATAATCTTAGTAAATACCAATCAAAGAATTTAGGTTTTATGTACAGCAACGAAACGAAATAACAAAATTTAGTATTGTTTACAAATATTAGCTTTGGCACAAAGTAAATGCATTGAGGATCGGATTCACTACACAGTGACATTGATCTGTGAGACCAGCCTGCTAACTATACATCAACGTTGACCTTTGCTACATATTTTATTCATTAATTTTAGTGGGCAATGATCACTAAATAGGCAAGCCCCATCTTGTCATGATCAGGTTTTAAATTCAAGATTTCTTTCTTCTAGACTGGTTTCCAGCCAAGGCTACAGAGGAGTCTCTTTTATTATTTATGAATAGATACATTTATCAAAGGTATTTATGTGTAAGTGAATGTAATGAACTCAATTAGAATTTAGGTTCATCTATGAGAACTGTTCAGAATTAAAAACTGATTTAAAGCTGAAATTACTCTTCGATCAAGTCGTAAAGGGAAGCAAGAGGCCGTCCTGAGCCTGACGATAAACTACATCCGCGTCCTGGGTAAGACGATAAACTACATCCGCGTCCTGGGTAAGACGATAAACTACATTCACGCCCTGGGTATGACGATAAACTATATCTGCGTCCTGAGCATGACGATAAACTACATCCACGTCCTGGGTAAGACGATAAACTACATCTGCGTCTTGGGTAAGACGATAAACTACATCCACGTCCTGGGTATGACTATAAACTATATCTGCGTCCTGGGTAAGACGATAAACTACATCTGTGTCCTGGGTAAGACGATAAACTACACCCGCGTCCTGGGTAAGACGATAAACTACATACGCGTAAGACGATAAACTACATCCAACAGGCCACATCTGAGCTACGCTTGGAAAATCACTAAACTACATCCAACAGCAAGGACTTTGATCAGGAGGTTTTGAGGAGCGTGGAACCTTCTCTTAATTGCTGGTATTCCTAAGTTTATCTTGACCCGGGGTGGTAGCACCTGTTAGGGTCGCAGCTATGGGCAAATAGTTAACCCCCAAACCGGCATCAAAACACTGTATAAGTTTAAAAATGGCTTTTAATATTAGCAATACATTATTACCAGCAATACTTTTTTGAAAAAAATACTACCAGCAATACATTTTTTAAACAAAAATATTACCAGCAATATATTATGGAAAAAATTTACCAGAAATCCTTTTTTGCAAAAAAAAAAATATTACCAGCAATAAAAACCTTGTCGGCATTAAATAACCAATTGAGGTTGATATGATATAAAACAAACCAAACCAAGCAAAACAAAAGCAAGACGAAAGGACTAACTATTAACAGTAAGGCGTCAAAGTGCATAGATGTCATTTGAAAGAGATAGATCAAGGTGTTAACTGCGTCAAACTCAAGGAGGTAAAAAATATATGAGCACATGATCGATAAAATAAAACTTGAATCTGATCACGAAAATGACCTTCAATCAGTTGTTAACAGGTGCAAGCAATGCCTTATAAATTTTAACGCCTCCAAAACGAAACGCCCATTTTTTCAGTCATCTTAGAGAATCCTTTTTTGGCCTTCTATCAGCATGACGGATGCTAGCCTCCAGGAAGAGAAAGCCATTGCACCTTCTTTGGTCCATGTTTTCCGCTGGCATGAGGTATAGCGATTCTGTTGATTCAATTTCTAGGTCTGCTGCTGAGAAAGTTGGTTCAATGTGTCGTGCTAGACAATTTTTGTCACCAGAATCCATCACGCACATTTATAAATCTACCATTAGTCCGTGCTTTAAATATTGCTGCTGTATATGGTCTGGTGCTTCCTGATATGTATCTCGAGATTCCTACCCAAATCTAAGAAGGATATTGTCATATGGGAAGTAAATGAGTAACTACCGACACCGAGGTTCGAGCGTGACACTCTGGACTTGTGAATATATGTTTTCCACCTGGTGTATAAATAGCGGTGTCAGGCTACTGACTGCGGTGATTACTGAGTGACTCTTGAGTGGAACTATCCAGTCGAATTAGTGTGAATTATTGTGCGTCGATGATTTTGATTTTGATTTAGGATTTACCGGACGTTAAGCCGAGCCGCGTTACTAACAAGGTATTCAATGAAAAGGTTAATTATCTTTGGTTGACTTTTATTTCTTTGTTCTTCTTAAGTATTTATTTGCGGTTGTAATTAAATACTGTTTTATCTTAACATTGAAGTCTTGAATTAAACTTAATTATTAACTGCCACCGTACGTCAGAAAATATATGTTATTGGTCATGAACTGACATCATTACTCCTTTTCCCCCGTAGAACTATATTCCTGTCTTATTTTACATCACTGTCACTCACGCTCTTCAAAAATTTAAATGCAGTATCAATCGATAAACTCTGCCCTTTTGAGCTTTGTTCTTTTGTTGTTCTTTCTCCTCCCTAATGTCTTCTCATTTTTCTTTTCACTTGCATCTTAACGGCATTGTCGCCTTAATTGGGTTGGAATAATTTTTAAATAAGTGTAGTAACAGACAACGGAAAATGGGACAACAGTGCTAAATCGAATAAGAATCGAGAAAGGTGCCTTTTTTAAGAAATGTGTTAAGAGATAGGAAAATTTCTTTCGAAACAAAGAAAACAATGCTGAGCAGCTATGGAATATCAACCTTCCTATAAAATAGGAGATAAGATATTATATACCAGCTCAAGTCACACTTACCTGGTGTAGGAGAAACGGTGATCAGCGAGGCCGTTCTCCCAGAGTGAGGCCCTTCCATTGCACTTCGTTAGGGTTGACTTCTGCGATCAGCCCAAATGTGGGCGTCTCGGACACTTTATATATTATGCCTTATACTTTGACTAATTTCTAAAAGATATCTTTATTCCTATACACCTTCAGATTTCAGTTCCATGCCACATTTTCCGATGTTACTAAAGTAATCATCATGATCATGATCATCATGATCATCATAAATCTCCGTTTCCCCTCTGGCTATGGGCGACCATGGCTCTTTTCAAATTCCTGTCCCTTGTAAGCAAAGTTTAACTCATTGCCATCTTTCCTTGCTCCTGTTATGCCATCCATTCGCACAAACTCATTAGATATCTTTTTCGCTGTATCTCTCTACCCCTTCTTCTCATCTTGGGAGTATTAAACTTCCCAAGACGTCCTTCTTCATAATATACCCCAGATATCTCAGCTGTCTTTCTTGTTTTAATTATAAGTGTCCTTATGTTTTTATTTCCTTTAGAATTTGTTTGTTACTCACATGTTCTATCCATAGCGGATATAAGAAAATATACTTGTAAAATATATTAGCCGGTAACATTTGGGTTATTGTGGCGGAAAACCAGGCTAGGTGAATCGACTGCAACGTCAAGTATTCAATTTGCGCTAACTCTTAGAAAATCATGGATTCTGCGTTCTCTCATATTAACAATCAACTAACGGAGTTAGAGTGAATTCGGTCCAGAATTTATTTGTTCTATGCAACCAAGTCATGCAATATTTGTTGACGTTGTTTAGAAAAAAGAGGAGGCGGACATCACCAAGTAAAATCCTGTTGCACAAGGCATGCTTTGATGGACTCAGCATGGCACCACCAACGATGGCTTTGATTGTCAGATCAACAAGCATTTTTCTAAGCTTTTTTTTTTTTTTTACACACACTGGATATCAAAACATCTGTTGCAACAGCAAAAGCTACTGTAAATAAGATTTATTCTAATGTGGTTTCATAATCGGAAATTTGAGCCTGACCGATGGCAGGTTATGCTTCGTTTATTTCGCAGGATTTTTCCACATCTGGTGAGGGGAGAAAACAAGTGATCTTTGTAATTAACGACACTCTTCTCAGCAATGGAAAAAGGTACATTTTACGAACAGTATAAACATGATTTGGACGAAGCCATTAATCCATATTAGTATTTTTAAAAGCCAGATCGGTAGGGATGAACAAGGTCGGATGATAGCGTCGAGCTACACTTCCAAGGGATGGGGTGATCGACTGTTTTGTAAGCTAGCCTTTCAAATCTTAGATTTGGACTCTATTATCTGGGAGGGAGAGATGATACCTAAAAATTCCAAGTGGAATCCAGTCTAAACCATTTTTCTGACAAAAATCCATAAATAAGTAACTAAAAATGTAAATATTACTTACAAAAATAAATAAATTACGTAATTTCTCTAAAATAATGCGCATTTTTATTACTGTAAATTACAGGTGTTAGTAAAGAGGCGTATTATAAATAGGTTGAAACAAAAATATGTTTTTCTTTATTGGGTTATAAGAATAATAATTACGTACTTCAGATATCTGTCTATATTTCTGAGATGAAGCATTATGTACTCTATTTACATTATTCGGACTTTTGTTCTCATCTTTGTCGTCATATTTATTACACCGTTTCGGCCGTCGTACGCTCCGCCCTTCTTCAGGTGAGTGGATCGTCCAAAGACCTGTTTTGTCTCCTTACCGCTAGAAATACAGAGTTACATGTCGACAGAGTTGAAACAACAGAGTTGAAACAACAGAGTTGAAAGGGAAGAAATTGATTTAACCCTACGTTGGTCACAAAGGGTGTTTTGTTACCCCAATTACACGAAATTCCTACTTGGTAACTTGTTTAGCACATGGTGTGGTGCAGTTGTAGGTCAGTTATCGTGGATAGCAGACGTTGATTTTTCTTCTTTGTGGAGATCTGTCACACCACATGACTAACGAAGTCAAGTTTTCATGATTTATATTTTCTTTATATATATATATATATATATATATATATATATATATATATATATATATATATATTTCGGACTTCGGATTACTTTGTCATACATTTTTCCTCCAATATTTTTCTTGATATATAAAACTTTATATATCTTTATTACCTCTCTCTCCCTCCCTCTCTCTCTTTACACACACACACACACATACATATATATATATATATATATATATATATATATATATATATATATATATATATATATATATATATATATATTAATAAATATGATCTCAAAAGCGTGAAACCCAGGGTCCCAAACTTATATCCATACGTGAATATATATATATGTGTGTGTGTGTGTAAAAAATGTTTTTACAAATTTTGGGGGCGGTTTCCTGACATCAGGACAAGGTAAAATATCCATATAAACATATGTCCAAATGGCAATCGTTTTACCTCAACACATCAACTCGTCATAAATGTTCAAAATGTCTTCCGCTTGCATCTACACAAGCATGTGCCCTTCGGATCATTGACTACCGGGCCCTTTCAAATACTCCCATACGGCGTCAAATGGTTTCGCAGGGACATATGACACGTTAATGAAGCGTCTCTGCATTAGTAATGTCAGATGCATAAACCAATTCTTTTAGTTGGTCCCCACAGGTAAAAATCCATAGGACTGATATTGGGGGAACGTACAACGATGGTCCTCCCCTACCTATGCAACTTTCATGGTAAATGTCAGCCTGTGTATCGCGAACAATGTGACTAAAACATGCTGAAGTCCCATCATGCCTGAATCACATGCGGGGTACATCTTCTAGCAGGTCTGGATGTGTGTTTGAAATAAAGTCTCTGTAGACAACTTTTGATGGGAGAACAGATGGACCTACCAGAAAGTCACTTATAATTCCAGCCCAGACATTAATCGTAAATTGATGCTGGTTTTTAGCCTATATTGTACAATGGGGATTTTAATCTGCTCATAACTGTTGGTTGTGTAAATTTGTTATTCCATCTCTTCCAAATGTTGCCTCATCCGTAAACAAGACTGAAGAGACAAATAACGGATCGGCAGTTTGTGCAATCAACCATCGGCAAAAGTTCTCCCATGGTGAGTAATGCAAAAATAATGACGTAATAATGTCGTTTTTTGACGTATTTTTTAACGTCAAAAAACGACATTATTACGTCATTATTTTCGCACCAACCTAATATATACCGGAGCTTCTCTTGAAGTATTCTCCATGCGGTATTATCATATGTACCACATGGTAGGGTCACTTTACGTGCGCTGATAGTTGGAACGTCTCTGACAGCCTGTAGAATGCATTCTTCGTGGTTACGTGATCTATAATTTGTGATGCCACGGATACTGTCTCAACAACGCGACGATAAACAGCAGCAAAGGTTGAATGACTCGGCTGCCTTCGGTCTGGAAACGCAGTCTGATACAGCCGTGCAGGCTCGCCTCCATTACCATTCCCTCGATGGTATGTAAAAATCATATTTGCCTGCTCACAATATATCCTGCCATTGTTAAATGGAACACTTCTCAGTTAACACACTACTACACACGTTAAATGTTGAAGACAGACTTGCCACAAATGTACATGAATGGAAAATGTAACAGTCTACATGGGAATACAGCGCCATCTACCGTAAACTTTCTTTAAAATTAATAACATATGTTTATATGGATATTTGTCCTTATTTTGTGGGATGAAACTGCCTTCAAATTTGTAAAAATATTTTTGATACACTGAGTATATATATTAAGACATTTTTTATGTTTATACGTTCTTTTTATAGATACAAATATTTAAGTAAATGCTCTGTTTATAATAAACAGTATTAACGACGTTTACCGGCCTGAATGTCCGGGAAATTTTCATAGAAAATATGCGTCCTCCGACAGGAATCGAACCAGTATCCTATACGGAACCGTCATGTAGCCTGACATGCTTTCACCGATTTAGCCAAAGAGGAGAGTTTCGGTTAGCAAGGTCGATTTTACTGTTTTTAAACTGCAATTCTTCATGATTTTCTCTCATACATTCATATCTGCTCGATACGTATCCAAATGTAAACAAATGTCGTCAAACATTGTGAAATGGACAAAATCCGACAATTATTTTAAGATATTTTATATATATATATATATATATATATATATATATATATGTGTGTGTGTGTGTGTGTGTGTGTGTGTGTGTATAAAAATAGGGTGTATCTTGTGAATAGTCTGTCCTCAACGTTTAACGAGTGGAGTAGTGAGTTAACTGGGAGGTTTTCCGTTTAACAATGGCAGTATATTCATATAGTGAGCAAGCGGATATGATCTTGTGTGTGCGTGTGTGTGTGTGCGTGTGTGTGTGTAAATAAAGACAAAAGGAAAACCTTTCTTTACAAACACGTTCCTTCCTCTGAGAGACTTTATTAACGTAAATGTGATGTTTTTATTTTGCAAAATGAATTTATAAACAGAAGTAAAGTTGAAATTATCGTTAAGTTTTCAAGATTTTTAAATATTCTTAAGTAAACGAAGTAAATATTTATTTAAGGCGTTGCATACTGAGAAAGACAATATTCGAAAAATGAAAAACACTGGACCTGGTCTGAACAGTAACATCGGCAAAAACAAACACCAGCTGATATGATTAGAGACAGATTGGAAACATTATGGAGACGGATTTGTTGTCAAAGGTAAATGGAGGAATAATGTACATCGATCTTGGACACAATCAGACCTTGTGTCTGTAATACAGCTCATTGTTCAAGAAAAAGACAACATACGAATGCCAACAAACAGAATGGATCCAGAATGCCCAGTTAACAAAGCCATGGAGTTTTACATTGAAAAGACTGTCTTCAAAAAGTTCAGAGTTCATCCAAGAACCACCATAGTCACAAAGCGGAACCGAGACATTCAAAGAACAAGGCAGAAAGATCCCACTTTTTCTTTGAAGAAGTTTACAATCAAGGAAGATCTACAACTCGCAGAGGACAGAGAAAGCTGGCAAAGTATTGTCGAATCAGTATACAATGTTACTGAATATGAGAGAACATGTTAATTTATTACCTCAAATCGAAACAGTTTTGATGTTGTTGATGAAACTATGGAGGAAGCTAAGTGGTGTAACTGAATGCCTAATAAATGAAAGTGAGTAAATGTTGTTAATGCATTATAATGCGATATTCTTAATGAACATTTAATTGACTTTAATGAAATATATACGTTCCGACAGGGTATAAAAAGTACCCCATGTGGTACTTATTATATTAGTCATGGTCACTTAGACTAGTTTCTTAAACAACTTGTGCCAAACTAAATTCCCTATGGCATTAACGTTCTGTGAGGAGATTTTGCTAAAAGAAATCACGCAGAAAGTCGCTCATAAGGCATTTTGCTAATTTATTTTTGTATGGTACGAGGCCAATTTTTAAAACGCCTAATAATGAGCATAGAACTTGCTTTTGACGTAATAGCTCGCAAAAACTTAACCTTTGTATATAGATAATGCATACATAGGAATCAATAAGACATAGTGACTGTCTGTGCATCTGTACGGCATATGGCTCTACACTTTTAGCAGCCTTTCTATATAGGACACTGGGGGATTAAGGGAAGTGGGTAAGGAGAAAACTACCCGTCTTTCGTTCGTTACCGTAAGTTTATGTTTTGTTGTTCATAATATATATATATATATATATATATATATATATATATATATAGCTAAACTTACTCTCTACTTACTGTATTGAGCACTTTATTTAGTTATTTTGCTTACTCGTATCGGTTTTTTTTTCTTTTGACTTTGGACTTGCATGCTAGACGATTATTTTCGGCTGACGTACATGTTCTTGATTCTTTTTTTTATACCTTTTCTCCCTTTGGTATT
Source organism: Acanthosepion lycidas (assembly GCA_963932145.1). Lineage (NCBI taxonomy): Eukaryota > Metazoa > Mollusca > Cephalopoda > Sepiida > Sepiidae > Acanthosepion > Acanthosepion lycidas. The sequence continues at coordinate 27,564,354 of OZ010583.1, read as the reverse complement.
GGTTTGTTTATTTGCAAATCAAAACACCGAAGGTTTTCCGAACTAGTATTTCTTATACTTAGAAGATTATTACTACTACTAGTAATATATATATATATATATATATATATATATATATATATATATATATATATATTTGCGCCTCCTTCCCTTGTAGTAGAAATCACCATCTTACCAACTCTGTCACGAAAAGTGTCACAGCCTAATTTACCATTTTAAGGAATGCACATCCCTTCGTTCACATCTTCTCGAAAGACTCTATATAGTCGATTTCGTACCCGAAAGATGCACAAAGCAGTTTCTAAAAAAGGAATGGATTTTTATTTTATTATCCTATATTTTTATTACTTCAAACGTTATTTTTAGTGGATACCAATATTTTTTAAACTATGCATATTACGCCTACCGGACTGTGTATTCGAGAAAATTTAATAAATAGAATGGGGAAATTTTTGGGTAGCGAAATAATTTTTGTCTATTTGCATTCCCTCGACTTTTCTTAGGCCGCAGCATTTGTCGGAATCTAAAAAAATATTGATTTTTTTTTAACGATTTAAAAAGAGGTTCTGTTTGTAATATCAATACAGTGTCACATTAATCCTTAAATTTTACAGATTTATTTCACTATTTAGATATTCGGACTATTGTCCTCATCTTTGTCGCCATATTTATTACAACGTTTCGACCGTTGTACGCTCCGACCTTCTTCAGGTGGTTGGAATGTTGAACTGAACCCTTTATTTATTTAGACAAATACAGAGTTATTTGACTTAGTTATTTTGAGTGCGAAAACATTTTTTTTGTGAAGAGAATTACAAAAAGACTGATCTAAATAAATAAACGGCATATCTTGTCTGTCCGTATGTTTGAACTCCTATAACCTGGTCACACTTGCTCTACATAGACATATTATGACTTTTTGCAATCAGTATGATCACGGGATTGAAAATTTGCCAGTCATCTGGTTAGGTACATCCACTAATTCGGTATACGTATATAAAAATCTTGTAAAAATTCATTTTTCATTTAAAATTTTCTTCTTCAGACAACAGTTGTCTTTAATATATATTTTCATAAAAAACAATTAAAAGCTTCTCTAATTAAATAATATCCCAGTTATTGTGTTTTTTATTTTTTCGATTCAGAACAGATTTTCGGTAAGACGTGGTCCGATTTGCAAAAACAATTCGGTGATTTAAATTCATCAAAAAAAAAAAAAAAAAAAATTCTTTTGACTAATATAGTCACTACAAATTATCTCGATAAATTTATGAAGCTTTTCTAAAATTAAGTAAGGAGGAGAAACACATATGAAAAAAAATATTTGTACCAAGATTTTCTAATTAAATTTTAAAAAATAATTTAATTCATTTGTGAATAAGTCCTGAATATTGCATAAAAATCCGGCAATAAACTGATTTTCATTGCAAAAAAAAAAAAGGGGGCTAAAATTTGCTCTGCTAAAAGTTAGTACAATCGTTGATGCCAGAAAAAAACAGGTTTTTAATTAAAATTTGAAATGTTCTTAAAATTAGTAAAGAATCTAATTAAATATTCAAAAAATACTTTGACCCTTTCTCTTAATAATAGCATAAAAATCTTGACGATAAAACTATATTTTCATTAGTTTTGGAGCATGTTTTCATCACGGTATGCTGATTTTAGTGGTTTCGTGGAGGTACCTATATCTGGTGTTTGAACATCCAGCATTGGGATTTGTGTCCGGATGAGGAAGCAACACTTAAATGTTTAAATTATAAAATAATTGAAAGAATAGTGATTTTAAAATTTTTTAAAAATTTGTGAATTCAAGGGGTTTTGTTTTGAATTCAGTTTAAAATGGCGCCAAACATTTTGTGATTTGAGGAAATGAAGGAATAAGAGTTAAAGTGAGAGGTTGCGTAACGTGAGGTTTTGAAGTTCCAAAGAGTTTTTAACTTAAAGAACTTAACTCATTTGAAGTTCCAAAGAGTTTGTAACTTGAAGAACTCAATTTTCGGCAGGAATTGGAATTTCGGCCCATTCACACTTCCGGCCCAAATCGGTCTTTTGGACGAAATTGGACACATAGCCCGAATCAAAGTTAAAGTCAGGTTTTGAAGTTCCATGGAGTGAAATGAGGAATTCAGTCATTTCTTCAAAATTATTATTGCTGTTTTCTAAGCTGGAATAGAGGTCTCTTTGGTTATGGGTCAGAAGCCCAATTAGCCATCCGCAGTGCGTCTTTTAAGCTAATTTTAAATAAAGAAGAAACAGAGATATACATTTTAAGTAAAGAACAAAAATTTACATAAAGTAATAAATTTATATATCCGTTTATTCTTTATTTAACATAAATAACTATTAACCTCAAATATTTGTGCATGAGCTTCCGAAAAAAATCTCATAGACAAAAAGTTTTAAAAAATATTTTTAAGTTTCAAAAAAGGTTAAAATAATTCAGAAATTTAAAAATGTGCAGATATCAATGACATTACCACACTTTCAAACTTGATATTTTTAAATAACAACTAAGTCCGATAATTCTGTATGAATATTGTGTTTAGCAATTATATGTTTCTGAATTTTATATATATTTATTTTGAAAATCATTTTAGTCCAAGCAAGGCGACGATGCCATTAGAACGTAGGGGGTTACAGGGAGTGAAAGTGAATGAGAATGAGAAGATTGAAAATGCGGAGGATTGAGAAAGAAGGACAAAAAATGAACAGATTTCAAGAAGACAGAAGATAGTGATTGACATTGTAATTGAATTGTTGAAGATTGTAAGGAAGCTAGAAATCGGAAGGGAGTTCTACAGGTGGGAAGTGTGAGAAAAAAAGTGCTAAAATGACGGTTGCATCTAGCTAGTTCAATAGTGAAACGGTGAGACCTAGTTGCCAATCTAGTAGAGCTCTTAGATTCATGTAGTCTGAACACCAGGAAAAAAGTTATCATGAGTATGTTTGCAGAACAGAAAGAAGGAAGCCACGTTAAATCTGTGAGAAAGTGACTGGAGACGAGATGCCAGGTCAGGATCTATTGTATTGCAGATCCTTGTCTGGATTTTATCAAGAATCTCGAGATGGATAGTCGGAGCACCAGACCAGATATGGCAACAATATCCAATAGACGGGAGAATGTTAGATTTATAAATGTGCAAGATGGATTTTGACGAGAAAAATCTTTTGGCACCGACCCTGACCCAACCTTCCCTGCAGCAGTTAACAAGATATAGTCGATCCACTCCATTTCAGTGGAAAAAGTGTGGCCAAGAAGATATAGAGTTTTGTTCCCCTGGAGTTCAGCATCAGCCATCTTGAAGAAAAGTTTCTTTGTGGTGATGAAATTAAAGCGGTATTGTTTTAGAGGCGTTAAAATTAACAAGCCATTTCTTGCCCCAGTTAACCACTGATTGGAAGTCATTTTCCTGAGTAGTTGCCAGGTTTACTTTGTCAGATTTGTTGGATTTGCTACCAAGACAGGAGTAAATGGTAGTGTCATCTTCATAAACGCCTAGTTGGGAACTGATGATATCAGGGAATTCATTGATGAAGATCGGAAAAAAGTAGGTGCAAGGATAGAGCACTGAAGGACCCCCGCGTTAGGATGAAATCTGGGCGCAGGCATGTTCAATACGACCTTCATTACACCATTGGTTAGAAAAGATTGGATTAAGTCAGATATACGACACGTGGCAACGTAGCCCACGAGCTTGCATAGAAGGCCAGCATGCCAAACCCTATCGAACACGCCTACGAGATATCTAGAGTCACCGCCCGAGCTTCGCTATCCTTATCTAAAGTTTGATAGATAACTTCAGAGATGGCCGTTAACATGTCGACGGTAGACCTGATGATATTTATTTGTAAATAAACATTTATATTGCGCCTAGTTTGCATATTAACACCTGACACTCCCCAAAAACAAGAAACAAGATATTTTTTTTTTTAAATACGAGTAGATATATTTTATTTATATATAACTTACACATTTCCCTAATATATGTTGGTTGAAGTTGATGAAGTTAATTTTTCTTTCTCTTCATAGTATACATCGCTCTACATATATATGATAACCGCTAATAACCATTTATATTTAAATGTAACCTTTCAGGAACTGAATATGACAAGTAAGAAATGTTTAACCTTCGTGCTTACGGCGTGTCAAAAGGGAGGCTATTTCCTTGACACCGCTATTTCTACATACAATATTACTTCCTAGGTGATGTTCACTTACAAGGATATAATATTATGCTAGCCAAGTACAATGCATTATTTATTATTTATCTTTTATAAATATTTATTATTTACCATTTTATAAAGAAATACATTTGAAAAGAAATCTTTTTATTCAAAAATTTATTTTGGAATATTACAAAATTATCAAAGTATGCGAGAGGAAAAGACGCTCTCAATCTATTTTAGTGAATTTATGTGGAGAGAGCAAATTAAAGAAATGGCCGGAAAAAAGCATTTTTTTCTTCAAAATTTATAATTACTGTAAATCGTCGTTATGTGTTTAATTAAATTCAGACATTGTTATATATTTATGAATAAAAATATTATTTTCATATTTATTTCTTTATAAAATAGTAACTACTGCTATAATTTCATTATAGTCGGTTAAGATATTTCTGTAATCCTGTAAGTATGAAAATATTTTTGTTAATTAGGCAATATAATAAATAAATAGATAAATATCTTTGTTGAATTCTCAAGAGTAAAGAAAAAAAAAAGAAAAAAAAAACACTTTCGTATGTTTCAAATTTATTGAAATTCTAAAAATTGCCGAGGGAGTCAAAAGTGTATACAGGAAAGGTGGTGATAACTGTCCT
>OZ010583.1:27547037-27557037 GCA_963932145.1 Acanthosepion lycidas | reverse complement strand
AAATCGAACATGTATCCTGCACGGCAATCGAATCGAGTTCTCTCAGTCACTGTGAGTTTATCTAAAAATGAATACGCTTAGATTCACCATTATCACTGCAGTGTGCCAACGGCTTAGTGGTAGAATTCCCGATTGACGCCACTTCAGTTGGGTTCCGATCTTACTTAGGGGCAACTGGATGTCTAGCTCCTGTGATACAGCGAAACAGTCTGTCTGTATATATTGTTTTAAGTTATGGTATATTTATGGGTTAAAGTGCACAATATCAGAGATAAAGCGTATGTAAATATAAAAGTGGACATTGAAGGCGACACCCAACGGCGACAGTATGCCTGAAGATCGAGCTTAAGCAGGAAAAAGACGGTCGCTACTCAGTTTTTACTACAATCTCCATTTTCACACACACAAACGCACACACACACATATACACATACACATACACATACATACATTCATACATACATACATATATATATATATATATATATATATATATATATATATATATATATATATAAATAATGGACTATGCCCGACAATTATTTCAATATATTTTCTGTTCATTCGTTATTTTTATAGATCCAAATAAGGTCTGTTTCAGACCGGTAAATGTAGTTAATACTCATTATTATAATTAGTGCATTTACTTAAATATTTGTATCTATAAAAATAATGTATAAACAGAATATATATATATATATATATTGTTTATAGATTATTTTTATAGATAAATTCACACTTAAGTTTAATCATATATATATATATATATATATATATATATATATATATAATTCCATCAATAAGAACGTTACTTTAGCCCGATGAATTTCTTTTCTTTGCGTTATATCCATTTTTGTCCACTTGTCATTCGATCACCTGATTTCGGTTATTTATAAAAAAATATATTTATATATTCTTTAATTTATACATATTTTATTATTGTTGGTCTTCAGTTTGAGAACGCCTTGCGTGTTTGGTTCAAGGTCGCTAATATTCGACGAAGCCAATTCGGTATTGGTTACAGAAGGTGACAGGCAAAAATAGATATCTGGTGAAACACAGCTGTTGAGGGTCCGTCCGTTCTTTTCCGCGCCGATTTCTGTGATTATTTTAACAAATTAAAAACTGTCGCCATGTTTTTCTGTCCGTCGTATTTGACAGTTGTTGTTGATGCGGTAGGAAATGAAGAATTTAAGGAGTCCTTGCCGTTCTTCCGTGGCGCTCCTGCCTCGATGACCTGTGAACAGTTCGCCAAATAGTAAGTCTTTTGTTAGTATGTCGTTCTCCGCTTTCCACTTGTGTCCTGTCCATGTAAGAGTAGATCTTGTAGATTATATCCTATATACTTGGAACTTTTATGCACTTGAGGACTTTCAGGTTAGTAATAGAAACACTCCTGTATACATAAAGTAGGTAAATTGTAACTATGAAAAATTTTATAACTAGCTTCGGTTGTTTGTTTGTAATGATTGATATTACTTTTTGTTTTATGATACCGATGTGTTAAATTCATTTATAACCTATAATTAAACATTACCTTGAAATTTCTTTTGAGATATTTGGCCGCTTAGAAAGTGTCGTACTAAACGATTTTATCGCTCCAGAATTTATCTTACATATTTATAAGTCTGCCATTCGTTCATACTTCGAATATTGCTACCATAGGTATATATTTAGACATTATTAATAAAACCCAAAGAAGAATCTATAATGTTATTGGTCCAGGTACCACAGAGCAAAGCTCATCCGAACAATTACCATGAAACTATTTATAAAAAGGCACAGGGAAGCTAAGTTATGGCGTTGGAAAAGGGACTGAAGCCGAGATGCCAGGTCAGGACCAATGACATTGCAGATTCTTCTTTGGATTTTATCGAGAATTTCTAAATATATAGCAGAAGTTCCAGACCATATGTGGCAACAATATTCAAAGCAATGACGAATGGTAGACTTATAAATATGTAAGGTAGATTCTGGCGACATAGCGAACCAATTTTTAGCTGCTGACTTAATAACTGATTCAATATAGTCTTTCAATTTCATGTCAACTGAAAACGTTAGTCTGAGAAGGTGCAATGAGTCACTCTCCTGGAGGTTAGCATCAGCCATACTAATGGAAGGTAAAAAGGGTTCTCTCAGATTATTAAAAGAGTGCAGTTTAGCTTTTGAGGCGTTAAAATTAACAAGCCACTCCCTTCTCCATTTATGTATTTTTCGTCCAGTGAGAAACGCTATAAAAGTCCGGTGAGAAAAGCATCATTGTCTTAAACCTCTTTCTATTGTGTATTTTTTTCTGAAATCGTTTCGTGTCTGCATGTAATCTGTTCGTTCCCAGTAGATGTTATAGAATACTTGAACATGTTTACCATGTAAATCAAAGCTCTTCTGGCATTTCAACAAAGGTCTTTGTGTTGTACCTTATGAGATACTTGTGTGTCATCTATGAAAAATAGTTATCAGTTTTTCGGCATTTGTATTAATTGCTCTGATAGGAATTCTGACCATTTACCATTCCTCTCTGCTATTGTTCCTGTTCCGACATTCACTCGTTTAGTTGGTTACTTCTTTTGCTTTCAGCATATATTGCGAGTGCTAAATTCACCAAGCCCTCTCTCCTCATTTTCTCTTAGAAATTTCATCTGTGGCTTTTTGACTGAAATGAAAAATTTAATTTTTTTTCCCATTTTCCTCCAATGTATCCCTCCTTGCTAACATTCTTAGCATTTGTCAGTAGAGGAACACCTTTTTTTGCTACAAGTCTATTCTTTATTTGTGAAGAGGGTTTTTAAAATTAATAGTCATTTAGGGGATTGGATATTACATAGTAATTAGGCACTATTGTTCAAATGAAATTTTTCAACGACTTAATTCTTTATTTCGCTTTTTTTCAAGCATCTTGACAATTTTTCAAGCCCAAATCCTTTCCGTAGCAACTTGTATTTCAAAGATTTCTTGTTATTTGAATTTTATCGTAAAAGAAGATAAAATTGTAACTCGATGGCAGAAATCTATAGATGTTCAGGTTTCCGTTTTTTGACTGATTTAAACACTATTGAAATACATTAATTCGGGAATAAAAGTTGCTTCTAAAATCAGACATTATTTTCCGAAGAACTTAGTAATATAAAGCTCCCTTTCATTTTTCTCTCAGCCTGCAAATATTCTGTGTATTTACCGCTTGTGAAGTCATGATTGCGCATCCACCTACTTTCATATACTCTTAGTATGTCGATCGCCTTTTCATTTCCTTTTTGACATTTTCTAGCTTCCCCCATTGGTATAATATTCGAATATTTCATGTCCCAATTACGATTTTGTCTTTGTTGCTACCAGTCGTGGGATGACAGTCAGGCGACATCTGTCACACGTTTTTCTTTTTATCGACCGAGGAGTCAGTTCGAGGGGAGTTGATGTCTTTTATGCAGTTTTCTGTTATTTTGGATTCGTATATTGCCGACATTGTTCTTGGGGGATGGTGGATTGTTTTCCGTGGTCTTCTCAACGACGACTTTATTGAGACACCACCTGTTGTTATTGACCCTTTAATACCCATTTTGATAGATTTGTTATTCTACAGGGTAGCTATCCACCGACTTGTCCCTTTTTAGTGGCCGGGGAGGAAGCTGATTTAGTCATAATCAATACGATAAAAAAGACCAAAACATATAATATTTTCATCCATACTTAACGGCTATGACTGGACACTCGCCTAAATGTGAGAGGATTGGTGTATTGACTTACTGAATGTTAACAGTCAAGCTAATCGTTTCCCTACAAGGAACATTCAGTATTCATTAACCGTACGGTTAATCTTACTGACGGATGAAATTTATTACGTATTTTAATAATTTAAAGCTACTATAATCTATAAAGCCACTAGGCTACAAGAGGTTAATGAATGTTAAGTAAAATGAGAAAAACTGCTTTTAAAGAGGAAGGATAATAAAATAACAAGAATTAATATATATATTTACTATATATATTATTTACTAAGAAATTCAGTTAGTAACAATTTATTATTGAAATAAAAAGTACAATTCAAGCGTCCTCGAAATTAAAGTAAAATTAAACTAGACAAATATAAATGAATGTTTGACAAAGTCATGGAATCAGGCATCTTTTCAAGGAATGTTCTTCTCAAAGAATTACTGCAATAAATACATTTACGAAAATATATGTACTAGGTTGATCGGAAAATAATGTTCAATTTTAAAATCAACGTTTATTCCTGAATTAATGTATTAGTGTTTAAATCCGTCAAAATGGGGACCCCGAACGTGTATACATTTCTGCTTACAAGTTAAAAGGTTATTGATGTCATTACGATAAAACTCTATAGGTTTGGACGTCAGAAAATCTTTGAATAAAGTTTCAGCATCTTCTTTGTAACGAAAAGTTTTAGTTTAAAGGCTCTGGTAGATTTTGGAAGGTGCATCCATAAACTATGGCATTCTCTGTATAGTACACCAATGACTGGGCACTATGCAAACGACTTTGAATGATATAAACCAACTAGCAGCATGGCCCGGCGTTGCCCGTGCTTGATTAAAAAAATCGCACGACTCATGCAGTAATCGCTATCACTTGACTTAAAATATTTTTGCCCTTCCTTGCCGTGCTGATGTTGCTACATGCATTACTTCTTGCCTATATCACACTGCGAATTTTTTCTAAGCTCTATACTAAACATTAAATCTGTTACGAAAAAAGAACTAAACAAAATGAACACAAAACGATCAGCTTTAAAAATGGACTCGTAACTGGAAAAACCGAATGAAAAAAGAATGTTAACAACAAATACTTTTTCACACCCAACCCATTTCTGCGGAATCAGAATCAGCGTTGAGTTTAAGCAAGCGAATGAGCTAATTGGAGTGCCATGCAGATTTAAATTTTTCCCACTTGTGACGAATGCAGCTATCGATTTTTTTTGCATTCTAGCATGCTAGTTAAAATTCGTGTCAGTCAGCTGTTGGCTCTCACGCTGGCCAATAGAATCTTCCTGCCTATTCGTGGCAGCCAGCTATAGGCTCTCACTCTAGCCAGTAGAAAATGGCCGCAAACTACATGAAAACTGCCGTAGAAGTATGAAAAATCGATTATTTCTACTATCGATGGCAGTTGGGAAATGCAAAGTCGGTCTTGGCATTTCCACCAACTTGGAGCATGTGCATGTAAATTTTGGTGCAAATCCGTCGAAAATTGCGGTCCTGCATTCGTTCCATACACACACATCCTGTCTTTTATAGATAGAGAAGGTATATTTTGGATCTATTGTATGTTACAAGCCAGTTTTTTCCCCAATATCATTAATTAAAAAATACACATGAACTAGATTCTCTTGCAGGTTACCTTGTTATTTGTCGAACCTTGCAGATTTTGCATATATCGAACGTCATATCACAATTCAGTATTTCCCAAAGGGTATAAGAATTCAAAAATTAATTTTTATGCATGCAAAACTAGCATAGATATAGATAAATCTATGTCTACCCAATCCCTTATCAGCGTTTGTTTTCAAAAAGCGAGATAGCCTGAAAGACTGAAGGACAGCTACTTGTCCAATGATGGTAGTTTGGTTCGTTTTGGTTTTACGGCATATCAACCTCAATGGGTCATCTAATGCCAACCAAAATTTTATTGTTGTAATATTTTTTTAAATCTATTTCTGGTAAGATTTTTCCTTCAAAAATTCTATTTCTGGCAATAATTTTCTTTCAATTATATATCGCTGGTAATATTTTTTCTTTTTTTTTTAAAAAAAAAAAAAAGATGTATAGCTGGTAATATATATTTTCTTTTTTTTTTAAATGTATAGCTGGTAATATATATTTTTCTTTTAAAATATATATATATATATATATATATATATATATATATATATATATATATATATATATATAGCTGGTAATATTTGTTTTTCGGAAATGCATTGATTTTTTTTTAGACTTTTCTGTAGATCCCAATTTCTTTAGTGAAATTTATGATGTTTCTTGGTTTAGTTTTTTTGGATAAATCCTTTAGGTTATCCGATTTGTAATGACTACTACGGATTCGTCGGAGATTACGGTAATTTAGTAGGATGTGTTTGACTGTATAAGATGTCTTGGCATAGGACACATGTTGGAGGTACCTCGTGTTTTAGTAGATGCTGGTGGGTTATGTAGTATGTGTGACCAGAAGCACCTCCTCTCTTCTTATCTCCAATGATGGTAGTCGACGCCGCAGGGTCTTCTTTAAAGAGTCCTTGTAGCTCATACAACAGTGTTTCTTCTCTTTTAATGATTCTTGGGAAAGGAAAACGTTTGCTAGTTGGCAGTCTTCCATACTCGACAAATGACATTCCCAGAATAAGTGTGTGTTCCAAATCAGTGATACTCAATGTAATCAGTAACGGTCCCTTTGGCGGTGCTGTGAATTCTCACGTTACTACGAGTCATTATGGAAGTCGTTAAAAATTTTTATCAAGAAATCGGATTAGTCATTTTTTATAATCATCTATTTCCCTTTTTAGCGATATATTGAGATTTTTAGACATATCTAAAATATTTTAATGTCATTGCAAATATGTGTACCTTTTTGGATCAAATACAAATACCGTTTGGAATAGTTAATCCCATGAGACTTTTTCAGATTATATAATAGGCGTTTCGGTTCAAATGTACATACCACCTGGAATTTTTATGTAACTTTAATAAACTAGATCATTATTTGCAAAATAATAAGTATTCCACCCAGCACGTTACTTATTCGGCATGAATAAGTAACGTGCTGGGTGGAATGTGATTCTGAAGGCAATCATTTAATTGAGTCAGGCTTTGTATATGATAGACAAAAATATAGTGCAAAATACTGCAGCAAAATACAGCAGCTTTTATGGTCTGACTCAGGCTGTTACGGTAAATATGTTACTTCCGGTGGAAAATGTGTCTATAATTTAAGAAAATATAAAGATTTGAAAATAACTTCATCTTAATTAGCTTCATTTTCTAGTGTAATTTTAGCATAGAGGGTGCCATCTGCACAAATATTTGAAAAGCGGCTCTTGAGAAGGAAAGGTTAAGATGTACCGTTGCTGATAATGGTATCCATGTCTGTCACTTTGGTGTTATTAAAGAACGTCCCAGTGCACAGTGACAATGGCACAAAAAGCAGTTCCGTTTTCACACCAATAAATGGGATTGGATTGGCTGGGTGATTTTTCGACTGTTGGGCTATTTTCAGGTTCAAATTGGACTTTTAAAAAGATATATGTGTCTATAACTATTTATTGATTCAAGGTTAAGTAAATATTGGTCGTTAATATTCGAGTATGTAAGCATTTACTTGGTTCGGAATATAAGTACATACTGGTCGATTACATTTGAATCTATAAGCGTTAACTTTGTTCTGAAATAAGTAAATATTGGTAACTATATTTGCATCTACAAGCATTTACTTAGTTCTGTAATAGGCAAATATCATATCGAGAAAATGGTTCGAAAACAATTATTCGAAAACCATTTATTCGAATTGTGAATTGTTTGAATGAAAATTAATCGAAAGGACAATTATACTAAATAATTATTTGAACTACCTATATTTGAAATACGTATGTGGTCTTGCTTTGAGAGAGACAATGCTGATTTACCAAGTACCAATAACGCCCTTGAACGATGGAATAGTTTTTTGTTTGAAGCAAGTGGCATCCCGTCATCGCACAATATGGAAATTCTTAGACGCTCTTAAAAGAGAACAGGACTTGCAAGAAATTCGTATTACAAAAGTGAAGGTTGCCAAAATATCAAGAGCGCCAAAAAATACCGCGACATAAACCGAAAACTTAAAAATTAATGGTATCTTTTAACGAGTAATCTTCAGTAGTTGACTATTTGCGTGTAGTATCATATAACTTAAGATTATAAGGATTTGTTCTTACTAGATTGTTTTATTAACGATATTTGTATTTCGAATAATTATCATTTGTGTATTTCCTTTTTCATGTTTTACATTTTATTGCATTAAAGAATTTTGCATTTCGAATAATTATCATTTAATATAATTGTCCTTTCAATTAATTTTCATTCAAACATTCTACAATTCGAATGAATGTTTTGAACAATGTTCACATAATCACTTCACACTTGGGATTGCCTCTTAGAAAGAACAATAAAATGTGTTTGCATTTCGAATAATTATCATTTAATATAATTGTCCTTTTGATTAATTTTCATTCAAACATTTTACAATTCGAATAAACGTTTTTCGAATAATTGTTTTCGAACAATGTTCCCGAAATCATATATATTATGCAATGTTTTTCATTATTTATTTTACATCTTATTCGCCAAAGATTTGTATTTCCAAAATTCCCACCTGTATACCAATATCTTCAAACCCCTTCCACACATATTTCTCCAAGGAGTAAATTTCTGGGTTTGACCCACTTCCCAAAACCAGTGTTCTAATGTTTTTCCTTTTCGGATAATTATCATTTAATATAATTGTACTTTTGATTAATTTTCATTCAAACAAATTACAATTAGCATAAATGTTTTTCGAATAATTATTTTCGAATAATTATTTTCGAACAATGTTCACATAATCGGCAAATATGGATCAAATTTATTTGGTGTTTCGTAAATATCGGTCGTTTATATATGAGTGAAAAAGACAAAGGCACATAGAAGTCGTGCATATTTGAGTTTATAAGCATTTGCTTAATTATATCTGAGTCTATAAGCATTTACTTGGTTCATGGATAACTATATATTGGTCATTTATATTCTAGTTTGTAAATATAAATCCAGAAAAGTCTTCGTGTGAAAAATAAAAAATCAGAATCCTTGGCAAAAATGTTAGTGTGTTAGTTATCAAATAGTATTTATTTGTTTTGTAAATCGTGGTTTTGGAATCAATGTATTTCAATGAAAAGGAAACGGAAAATAAGACAAACAAAATTGTGAATCTTTTGTTCAGATTTTTAATAATAGTGCAGGTATAAATATCAACTACCGGGCTGAAAGTGAAGACGAACTGGCGAACAAGTTGAGGTGACTGGAAGGAATACTATCCAGATATGACATGGAGAATCAACGGCGAGAAAACAAGCTGATGAAATAGTGGTGAACTCATGAGGACACCAATTGCAGTCAGTGGTCAGCAGCTGGAGACCGTGTAACAGTTCAAATACCTTTGTAAATCATCAGCTAAGACGGATTCAAGCCAGAAGTAAATGCGAGAATTGCGTTGACAACAGCTGCCGTGTCACGATTGAAACTGATCTGAAAAGACAAAAAAAAAACACAAAAAAAAAAACGGACCCTAAAAATGAAACTTAGATTTCTGCATACTCTCGTCTTGTTGATTCTCTTTTATGCACGCGAGTCAAGAAGTCTAACAGCGAGACTCCAAAGACGGGTCTGAGCTGAATAGATGAGATACTTTAGACGTCTGCTTGGTATTTCCTATACCGACCGCGTCAGGAATTATTCGCGGAAGAGTGAATCTTCAGATAAATGGCTATAAAGACATTGTGACTACGCCAAAGAAAAGGAAGCTGAAATCGTATGGACATGTAACCAGATCGCGTGAACTCTCCAAGACCACCCGACAAGGAACTGTACAAACAAAGGAAGGGGAATGGGACAGCAAAGAAAGATATGTGTCTATTTACTAAGCTGTGTCTATCTACAACCACAATCAGTCTAACTTAAAGTCTTTCACTCTCGCACAAAACATCCCCAAATCAATATGCGGACATCCAGGCATGGATAAAAAGAGGCTACTACACACGCAGACACACATACGCACGCACACACACATACACATATACACACACATATACATTTACACACACGTATATAATTATTATGAAAACGGAGACTTTAAAAGATCATGGTAATATTTTATTTCATTAAAACTGATACTACAGTTTTAACTCTTCAGACCAAACATTTTCACAAAAAGAAATAGATACAAATTTAACCAGGTATAAAAACATTAATCTACATAATTTATG